>OX123189.2:17435351-18665351 GCA_944739405.2 Euclidia mi
ATATGATGGCACAGAATCCTGGAGAAACGATAACATTTCTTCACAAATGTCTATCGGCGAGTTTTCCTTTTTTATAAGAAATTTAATCACTGCGCGGCGCTCAAAATTACGAGAATTTTCAGTTTCGGTCGACATGGTGTTGTTGCTTGTTCCAGGGATGAAGCGTTAAAATAAACCAAATCGTAGGTCTTCTTCTCACCTCCCCTGTTGAGGTGGTGGGGAATCCTTAGGAGGTTTACTCCTTTAGGAGTTCTTCTTCGCGGTCCACGTGTTACGAGCGAACTGCACGCTCGAACCTACCCCGGGCCAACCCGCTCACAAATTCCTCGATCGGCTCCCACTTGAGGTCCCGATGTATGGTCGCGTTCCTGAGGTACCTGGGCGCGTCTACCGCCAGGCGAAGACATTTGTTCTCCACCTGCTGTAATTGCTGCCGCATGGTCTCTGCTGTCAGGTTGTACCAGGC
Organism: Euclidia mi; assembly: GCA_944739405.2. Lineage (NCBI taxonomy): Eukaryota > Metazoa > Arthropoda > Insecta > Lepidoptera > Erebidae > Euclidia > Euclidia mi. The sequence goes on from OX123189.2 coordinate 17,435,818, forward strand.
CGGCCCTGCGTATGTGAGGCGCAACCTGATATAGGTTTTATAGAGCTTGGCTCTCAGCGGCAGTCTGGAGGACAGCAGCGGGCGAAATTTCGCCCTCGCAGCCTGGGCCTCCGCGGTGGTCGTCTGGACGTGGTGGGCCATTGTCAGATTCCTGTCGATGGTGACGCCCAGGTACTTGACCGTCGGCGACCAAGAGGTTTCCTCCCCTATCAACTTCAGGCACGGCAGATACTGTATCCATCCAGTTACCAAAGCCTGGGTCTTGGACACGTTGCACTTGAGCCTCCACTTCTTCAGCCAGCCCGGGACCGTCTCAAGTGTCGGGCTCAGCTTCTGGGCAGCGTGTCTGGCATTTCGGGAGCTGGACAGGTACGCAGCGTCGTCCGCGAACAGTGCCAGCTTCACGTCGCCCACTACAGGAATGTCGTCCGTGTAGTGGGCGTACAAAACAGGGGAGAGGCAACTCCCCTGTGGAACTCCAGCCTTGATGGTCCTCTCCTCTGACGTGACGTCCTCGACGGCCAAGTGGAAGGTTATCCCTCGGAGAAATTATGCGATGACCGTGATGAGTTGTCGTGGGATAGTGGACGTCGACAGTTTCTAGATGAGGCCGTCATGCCACACCCTGTCAAACGCCTTCTCCATGTCGAGCATCACGGTCACAGTGTGGCCTCGCTTGTTCATCCACGTGGCCATCTCGCCCAGTACGCGAGTCAGCTGCAGCGTGGTGGAGTGTGGTTGGCGAAACCCAAATTGTTCGGGCCTCGGGATGAGGTGCGGAGTGATCTTTGCCAGCAGCAGCCGCTCGAATACCTTGGACTTCGTCGAGAGGAGAGTGATGGGCCTATAGTTCTCTGGCTTCCTGAGGTCCTTGCCGGGCTTGGGGAGAACAATAACCCGGCCTCGCTTCCAGCTGCTCGGGAAGTGGCTGGTTCTCAGGATGCCGTTGAAGAGCTGGGTCGCTGTAATAAGTGATTTCCGAGGAAGTCGATGCAGCGCGGTGTTCGGGATGCCGTCCTCACCAGGCGCCTTCCGGGGTTTGGTTTTGCGGATCACCGCTGCAACCTCTTGCGGGGTCACCAGCAGGTCACCTCCATCCGATGAGACGAAGGGCGTTGAGAGGTAGGTCCGTACTTGCTCCTCTACCTATCGTGAGTGGGCTTCGTCTTGGACCTCGTGGGTGGTGAACTGTTGTTCCAGGCTGCTCGCGATGATCTCCGCCCAGTCTTCGGCCTTATAGCGCAAAAGGCCGTCTCTTCCGAGCAGGAGGCGCGTCGGATTGGGGTCCGCAGACAGCTGTCTGCAGAGGCGTGACAATGAGGCCTGGTTTTCCTTAATGTGGGACAGGTGTTGATCCCACTCGTCCACCCTGTGCTCCCACAGAGCGGCCTTGAGTGCGTTGGTGAGGCGGTTGTACCGGGTTTTGTCCCGGGGGTGCCGAGTTCTCATCCAGGTCTTCTAGGCGTCGCGTTTTTCCTCGAGCAGCTTCCGTATCGAGGTGGGTAGGGGTGCCCGCCTCTCGGAGTTGACCCTGGTGCTCTAGGATGCTCGAAACGCGGCCTGAATGGTGCTGGAGAGCTCCTCAGTGGCTGCGTCGACTTCCTCAGAAGTGTGATGGTGACCGGCTGATGGTAGCCGCCCAGCTCCTCCTCGAATTGGTCCCAGTTTGTCTGGGTGCGTGGTCTCAGCGGGTTGACCATCGTCGCGGGTTCCCTGAATACCAGCAGTACCGGTCGATGGTCGGAGGGCAGGTCTGGAAGGACCTCTTGCGTGGGAGGCGCCCTCAGTCCTCGGGAAATCAGGATGACCAGCACGTTGTCGTTGCGCCCCGAGGGGTCCAGCCGGGTAGGCTCCCGGGGGCCGGCGACCTCGTAGTTGAAGGTGCTGGCATCCTGGATGATGAGCTCCCCCGCTCGGTCGCTGCTCGCGCAGTGCCATTCCAGGTGCTTTGCGTTCAGGTCTCCCGCGACGATGTCGGATGTGGTCGGAAGAAGAAGCTTTCTCAGCTCGGACACGCTGAAGGTGCTCGCGGAGCCGGTCCCTGGCGGTCGATAGGCCGCGTAAAGGCGCATCTCCCGTCCACCGACTTGGACATCAACACCGAGGGCGTAGATGGTGTTATGTCTCTTCGGCTCGACGAGTTGATGCACCATTGTCCTCTACACCAGGACAGCTAGTCCCCGGTAGGCTATACCTGCCGGCGAGAATTCATCCTGCCTGTACACGATGTACCCCGGGATCTTGAGTGGGGCGGCGGTCTTCAGGTGGGTCCCGCTTATCAGCATGACGTCGACTTGCTGCTCCTTGACGAAGAGGCGTAGGAGGCCTATCTTCCCAGACAGGGACTGGGCATTCCAATGGACCACCCTAAGCGGCTTATCCATTGGAGGGGATGGTCTGCAGCATTCCCGTTTTTTTATTTATAGTACAGTCACGAGCATTAATATATTACTATGGGCAGATTAGCACAAATATCTGTCCCAGGAATGAGTTCAATAATATCTGTCTGCACGTACGCAGCAAAAATATCTGATATTATCAGGCAGCATAATGAAGTGGCATCAAAATTATGTGATGAAAATGTCGAAGCATAAATATGTGATGTGACAGGTGGCAAAATGTTATGATCCCTTGTGGAGAGCAAATATATGTCACGTTTTCTATTTCTGTAGTTTGCATTGATTCCGCCCTAAAAGCATAAATATGTGATATCAACTAAGTGGCAATAATATCCGACATTATTTTATCTTCAATTTAATTTTAAATTCATACGAATTCATTAAAGCTATAAATTTTATTTTTCATTATTTTAATGTGGGCTGTCGTTTTATACTATATTTATGTCTTGACATATCCAATATCACCATTAATGGGTAGATCTTTTCTTATAAACGGTTGCCGACTAACAGTTTAGGAATAGGTAATATTATCGGACTGCCTAGCCAAATCCGTTACTTTTTGTAATCTGTCAAAACGCCAGTTATGTATGTAATCATTTTTCATACTCAATTGCTGTACTTTTTTAATGGTTTTATTTTTATGAAATTTGCTGTAAGAGCAAAATTAAAATTTAAGAATATTTATAGGGATGCTTTGATAAATAACAATTTGCAATTTAGTTTTAATACATACATACATAGTCTCACGCCTGTTTTCCCGAAGTGGTAGGCAGAGACATATTAAACGCCCACTTTTCGCCAGTGCTTTGATCCCACGTAATAGTTGGCGAGCCTATTGCCACTTATCGGGATATTTTGTTTGCCAGAGCCTCGTCCGTTGATCGGCAGGTGCATCACGTGCAGGTGAGGTTGGCTTGGGACCCTAAGTTCTTGGTGGGAACCCTATGCACCCGTTTTAATACAGTCCGATTCCCTATAGAGTAACATCTCAGGCCCCCAGACTTTATTGGATTTGTTTTGGATTTCATTGGATTGACGATGAGTTATCAAACATCAATGTCGATGGATATGTGAAATAAAAATATATTTTATTGTATTTTTTTGCATTTTTTTTGCTGCTCGCAAGTGTGTGCTAAAATTGTTCTACAATGCAAGATAGGCTACGGCACGTAATTATGCAAATGGTGGCTTTAGTCGATTTTAATTCATCATTTAAATTATATGTCACCCGGAAATAACAAGATCCGGCAGTTTATAAATTTCCTAGTAAATTTATAAACTTCGTAGGATTCTAAACGGGAGATAAATTGTATGATTTTACGCCCATATTTTCGCAAATTTAGCAATTTACGACCCCTCGTGATAAATTTATAACCTAACGGATATCCATACGTAAGGTTCTAAACGGTTCGACCTATCACAGAAGCTTAGCGTTAATTTTACGCTTCTTTAAAATACGGCCAATAACACACTGCTCTCTGATTGGACGGTCGGTGATAATGAAGGTCGGCATCATTTAAACTTAATAGGTTATGCTTGGTTTTCTTGTGACCTTGAATTCAAAAATAGGAGCCCTGTTTTTGCTTAGTTCTGTTGCCTTAGGCTCATAAACATCGCTAAAGTTACAGTTTATTTGTTAACGTGGTGAACAATAACGGTGGGGAGGGGGGGTGTAATGAAAAAACACGTGATTTATTTAACCAATCAGAGCGCACATGGCGTTGGTTATCTCTTACTAATTATTTTACGCGTGAATTCGTAACTTTAGCCATCTGCGAAAATATGGAGGTAAAATAATATAATCTATATCTCGTTTAGCATCATACGAAAGTCGTTGATAGATACGCAGTGAAATATTGCAAATTACGTTACATATAAATATACATGATGAATTAAAATCAACTAAAGCCACCATTTGCATAATTACTTCCCGTAGCCTCTCTTGCATTGTAGAAAAATTTTAGCACTTACTTGCGAGCAGCAAAAAAAATACAAAAAAATATATATATTTTATTTCTCATATTCATGTTTGATGATGATGTTGATTGATGTTTGATAACTCATCGTCAATCCAATTAAATCCAAAAAAAATATATAAGAAAATAAGTAAAGTCTGGAGGCCTGGGATGTTACTCTATAGGGAATCGGACTGTATTAAAACTAAATTGCAAATTATTATTTATCAAAAAGATTGTATCAAAGCATCTCTATAAAAATGCTTAAAGTTTAATTTTGCCCTTACAGCTAATTTTATATAAATAAAACCATCAAAAAATTACAGCAATTGAGTATGAAAAATGATTACATACAAAACTGGCGTTTTGACAGATGACAAAAAGTAACTGATTTGGCTAGGCAGTCCGATATTATTACCTATTCCTAAACTGTTACTCGGTAGCCGTTTATAAGAAAAGATCTACCCAGTAATGGTGATATTGGATATGTCAAGACATAAATATAGTATAAAACGACAGCCCACATTAAAATAATGAATAATAAAATTTATAGCTTTAATGAATTCGTATGAATTTAAAATTAAATTGAAGATAAAATAATGTCGGATATTATTGCCACTTAGTTGATATCACATATTTATGCTTTTAGGGCGGAATCAATGCAAACTACAGAAATAGAAAACGTGACATATATTTGCTCTCCACAAGGGATCATAACATTTTGCCACCTGTCACATCACATATTTATGCTTCGACATTTTCATCACATAATTTTGATGCCACTTCATTATGTTGCCTGATAATATCAGATATTTTTACTGTGTACGTGCAGACAGATATTACTGAACTCATTCCTGGGTCAGATATTTTTGCTAATCTGCCCATAGTAATATATTTATGCTCGTGACTGTACATCTATGTCGCCGGCCCTAACCCTCTGGGCGAACAGCGAGAGAAGGGCGGCGAGCTGTTCTTTCTCATTTGTGGCGGAGATGGGCTTGGCAGGAGCGTCCCCTGCAGTGGACGCAGAAGGTTGGTCCGGTCCAAGCTGAGGCTTCTTCTTCTATAGTTGATTGAATCAGGCGTTACTTGGCGGAACTCCATTGTAATCTAATGGAAGGAAAGAGGAACTCACCACGCACCCTCGGATTGACCACCCCAACTATTGTAATAGAAAAAGGTTGACAATACCGAACTCCTCTAAAAGGATAAGGGATATAGGAATGGTATGGATTCCAGGAAGATACCTGACTTGCCGTATCCCGCTGTTTGCGCCGACTATTCTTCGACACGTGTTTCGCCTCTGCACGAGGCATCCTCAGGAGTGATGGGCAACGACTGAGCCTAGGCTCAGTCTTGTCGTTCCTTTCTCAGCCGGAGCGTTGGCTTTGGCCATCAATGTAGTCGCGGCTGATTCCCCAACTTGGTTTGGGTGGGCGACTAGTTTTGGGGGTCCGGTCCTGGCCACGAGTCCCACTTTGCGGCTGCGTAATTCCCGCTTATACGCGGGGCAAGCAGGACTACTGGCGGTGTGGGCTCCTTGGCAGTTTGCGCAGGTCGGTGGCTGGTCAATTGGGCGTGGGCAATCCGTAGCGTGGTGTCCGCCGCCAGCATCGGTGGCATTGCGAGGGGTCCTTTTTGCCCCTCCAGGCCTCCACTCCACTCCTGGCATGAGGAGGACCTCGTTGACCGCGTACGCGGCTTTTGCGGCTTCGGGGGTCTTGTCTACCTCCGCGAAGAAGATGTTCATTCATATGATCCATATTCTTGTTATACCTGACCGGTACTCCCTTGTCGGTCAGGTCTTTGGTGATCTCCTCCGCGAGGGTGTCGGCTGGAAGACCTCAGATAGCCACCTGCAACGGTCTCGCCGAGGGCGGTGCGATGGCATAGTATGGTGCCTGGTCTTAGCCCAGGTTATCCAGGTACGCCTGAATGACCCGGATCTCCTGGTCGTCGCGGGGCGCGAACCTGATGCCCTTGCCAAATGGGCGTCCGTTGGAAGCATGGCCAAGTTGGGCCGCCAGCTCATTGAAGTGGACCGTCCAGTTCTCCAGACGGTCCACCACAAAAATGCTTCTTGGTAGTGGTGGTGGTAATAGTGGTAGTGGTAGGTGCAGCGGTACTTCCGGCTGTCGGCTTCGGCTTGGGTGAAGTCGCTGCTGCCAATACGGCGGCTGCCGTCCTTGGGCCAGGTGTCAGGGCTGGCGCACGGGTAGGTGCGGGGGCGGGGGTGGTGCTGGTGGTGACGGTGGTCAGGCCGGTAGTCGCCGTGGTGGTGGCGACAGTGTCCGGTCCGGTAAATATGTCCGGAAACACGGCCTGGACCACCTGTATAGTTTTGAAGTCGTTGGGGGTGAGTTCCTCCTTCCTCCTCTCCCCCAGCAGGACGTCCATCGCCCGAAAGTAGGCCTCAACCTAGCGCTGCAGGCCCCGCGTGATGCCACCCTTCGCACGAAGGGTGTCGAAAGCACGCAGGTCGCCCTCGTGTTTCGCACGCCTTGTCTGCAGCTCCGGGGGAGTTTTAGCCCCCATTCCGGACGATCCTTGATTCTGTTCCGCCATCTTGAGGTAGTGCCATCACGCGGCGCCTAAGCCTGGTGGCTGGATGCCAGTCACCGCGCGGTCGGGAGTTGGGGCTTGACGCTGGTGCCAGACCGTACCCTTCCACGCGGCGAGAGCTCCACCACGCCAGCAATCAAGTTGGCGGCACTCCCCGCACGATCCTGTTACTACAGAATCGGGCGCAAACAATAATAATTTTCTTATAAAATTATATTGTTTCTCGATAAAAGTAAACAAAGGCGCCCGAGCGTTGGCGTGCGAGCGAGCCGTGTCGAGCGGCACGCGCGATCGCCTCAACTTCCGCGGCGGTCTATGAACCAAAATGAACCAAATTGAACAAATGGTTGTTATTTATGCTATCAATTGGTGCCGCAAGTTGTGCTAGTAGTAACGAGATGAAACCTAATCGCTGAGTACGCGTATCGGCGTTTGTAAACGTATTAATATATACTATAACTTTAACAGGTAGTCGTATTTGTATCTATTTAATAAAATATTGAACTAAACGTAACGCGATAGGATTATATCTTTCGAATTATTAGAATGTAATATTAGCTACATCTATCAGTGTTTAAAATAGTATTTAAAGCTTAATAGCAAGATTAAATGCTAACATTATTTCAATTGTTTTATTTTTATACCTCGCAACAGAAATTGCAACACACCGCGATGCCGCACTTATTTCTAACAGACACTGCCGTTGCAATAACATTCTCTTTTCTGCAATATTTGTGAAAAGAAGAAACGTGTTCGTGTGAAGATTCTAGAAGATCCCTAACGTCTTAAAAAAGCTTCATGGAATCTTTCTAGAACATGATAACCACGATATTGCGCTCCGTTTTACTATCATGTACGACCCCCATGCTATTTCCATAAGCTTTCAATATTCCTAGCATTGAAATTGCTGGAAATAAAACTTTAACTGCCAAGTTGGGCCATTAAATACGAGTTTGAGTGTGACGGCACTCGCGAAAGCGGGGCTGCAGCTGCTAATGTCTTTATCGGATCTGCTAATTAACTAGAGAACCGTTTTCTTAAGTTAATTTCAATTGCCTAGCTGCAACCAACTGATACCTACTGAGTTAGTTAGTGTTGTTGGAAACTGTGGAAGACAGGATAGCATTTTTTGTGTTCTGTTAGCTATTTAGAAAGCTATCGCTTTCAAATTACCTCATGAATGCTTCTGGTTATTGAACGCTTCCAAGTTACCTCATGAATGCTTCTGGTTATTGAACGCTTTCAAGTTACCTCATGAATGCTTCTGGTTATTGAACGCTTTCAAGTTACCTCATGAATGCTTCTGGTTATTAAACTATCTTTGAGCTCCTTTCTTCAGGACACCCAATAGAATAGATTGTTTATTATTACCACGTTTATCGCGAAATATCTTGTAACAGCGTAAGGTGGCATTACGGGTCAAATACCAAGAATTTCAGCAAGGATTTCTTTTGTAACAGGGTGGAGTAAAAATTTGGTGAACGATACTGTTTCAAAGTAAAGACTCATCTACAGTCTCTAATAAAATTGAAAGGTAATTAGTTACCGAATTTTACTTTGAAAACTAAACCCTTTAGACGACTTATTTAATATAAAGTAGGCAATTTTCGAGTAGGAAAGATTAAAAATGAAATCACTTTACAGAGTTTTCATCACTTTCTTGCTTTCTTTATAGTGAGTACGCTTCTCGCATATCAATATCCTTTTACATATTTAATAGGTATTTACATGCTGATATAATATTAAAAGTGTCGGTGGAACTAAGTGGCCATTAGTTAGTGAGTCGTGTCACGCGTGCCCGGACACCTGAAGCTCATTAATAATCCAATGCCGCGGACATCACAAACCTGCATAATAAACTGTTATCGCCTTATGTACTTAGCGTGCACAGCCACTTTACCATTGTACTTAGCCGTATCATATACCTGTGGTACATTATACCTGTTTCATTTGTTGAAGAACACAGATTTCTGTGCAAATATATTATGTTGTGAGCAGGCTAGGAAAATGTTCTTAAAAACCTTTGTAGTAACAGGATGACTATTAATGGACGATGTGTAGGATGTTGCCTTAAGACATTAATTAAAGTTAGGTTGTTAATAAAAAAATATTATTTTCTTTTTTCATTTCAATGTGTGGCAAACTCTACTGGCTGTATCAACACCCTTGCGGTGGCGGCAGCCGTTAAACAAAACCCTGCTGTCGCAAGTTTTTGACCCCCAGAAGGTTTCCGATGTGGCCTAACGATTCTTATGCGAAATAAATTATTCCCATACCCAGATAAGTAAATATAAAGGTCAACAATAAACCTTTATGTACGGGTATAATGAATATTCTAGGTGTTATCTTCACATCAACAAAACCATATTAGTACTAGTGGTTAAGCTTCGGACTAGATATAAGATCTCTTATTATTATCTGCCGCGAATCTGTTCGTATAAAAGTAACATGTCCTCAATCCGCGCAAGTTATAATAGAGTATTAGTAATATGGTTTGAGACTAATCAATATAATATTAGTTCTCGCAATTGGGAATATTTATTTGAATATTCTGCGAGCTAAACGAAATAAGAAAGCTACAAGGAGAAAGTTCTTAGCCAATATTCTAAGAACTTCTAGACCGAAACATAACTGGCGAGGTGTGCGCTAATAAAGGTTTCAACATTGAAATTTATATCAAATCAGAAGGTCGTTATGATGCTTACGCGTACAGTTAACTTAGCAAAGTTTGAGATCTGCACGATCCGCGTTGTTTCCCGCTTGCCGCCCGCGCATTCACTGCGGACACTTGTATGAAAGTACAGTACTCGCCAATCTTTATGGCCGCTCTGAATGTAGCCATCCGTACGAACTTGCGCATGGTACAGTCGGGTGGACATTTCATAACCAAGAAAAAATATTTGTAATTATTGAAAATTAAAATCTTCAGTTACGTTGTTAGATTAGCTATATTATATTGTTTAATTACATATTTAATCAAATTCGATTAATATAAATTCAGTTTGGTGAAGGTAAATAAAAAAACACACTGGTTACGACAAAAGATTTCTTTTTTAAATGTTTATTTGTAATGGGGCTACACCTTACATAAAAAAATCTTCCATACTCGTAGAAGGTACCTCATCTGAAGAACTTTCTTCGTCACTTTCTTCACTTCAGCATCTCCATCCTCTTCCTCCGATTCATTTTCGCTCACGTGTATGATAAATTGATCGGTGAAGTCAGCTATCACAACATCGCTCTTTTTATATTTCACCTCAATGCGTCTAACTTTGTCACATAACGCAATCCATTCATGTTCACCCATTGCATCGACCATGCCTCCACAAATTTCATGACATTATTAATATTCCCGGTAACATTTTTCTTAGCTACGTAGCCTTTCATTGCTGCCCAAGCCATTTCTGTTGGGTTTAGATCGGGATGGTAAGGTGGAAGGCGCAACAGACACACCTGTAGCTGCTGCAGTCCGCTTTTGGACTGACTTCTAGTTATACTGAAGGCCTTCCTCAGCATCCTTTTTATAAAAGTTAATACGTCAAACACCATTTTTCGTGTTTGGCGACGTAAAACATTAAAACGACCGCGAGGCAGGTTCAAAGAAAATGGTAACTATATATCAGTACAAATAACAACAAGAAACAATAACGATAGCAACGAGAAAAAACAAAGAAGTAACACTATGAAACTATTCTGAACGCGACGATACTGTCAGAACTCCGCGTATATGTATTCGTGTACGAACGTAGCACTCAAACTAACGCGCGGGAGGCGACAGGACGCTAGCGGGTGGAAGACAGCGCGCGCGGGCGTGCCCTGCCTCCACGCCCCGCGTACGTCCCGCTGATACCTGATTTTGTGTTCTGCGCAGCGTAATGCGGCTATGTTCGGAGCGGCCATAAAGTTTGGCGAGTACTGTAGTATGGTTTGAGTTGCCCGCGTGATCCCTGCGCTAAACTGCCCGCGCCGCTCGTCGCGCCCGCTCGCCCACTGCGGACACTCACATAGAGTTTCATATGTTTGAGGTTCCCGCGTCGCACCCGCGTTTCACTCTGGCCGAGCACTTACAATAATAACTAAATCCATTGACCAATAATTTAATCACCGGCGCATCGACGGATATATCTACTACGTAATCTCTCACTTTAAACGAATAACGTTCCGTGAATCGTTTTGTCATCCATCGGTAGAAAGTAATCAACGTACTGACAATCAACCGGTGACATCTCTAGATTCAATTTTAAGCGGTGCTGATATTCTCGGACGCTCGGATGTCGTACGTCATCGAGAATGGCTGCTAACGAAACGTCTGTAGTGAGGAGCTGTCTTGCAAAAGCATACATTACGTTTATTGTAGTGGTTTAGAAGCATTTTTGTAGTAAAATGTTCAATGAATTTTTACCTCGACTATAAATGGTCTACGTTAAGTCAGTTTTCCCGAAAAGTAAATAGTCATTCCAGTATATAGAAGCTACCTATAGCATTTATTTTACAAAATATAGTAACAGTAGGTTGGTAATTTTCAATGAAACATCGTTATAATCTACATCTCACAGTACTTTAACGTGACGTGTACGATAGTTAAGCTAGTTTGTCGATAATAAATAGAGTACATTGACCTAACGCTTCAAATGTCATGTTGTGGTGCCGTGAAGATATACTAAGGAATTTGTCACGTAGCTCGTTATAAAAGAAAAAAGAAAGAGAGAGATATGTTTTTATCATTACGCCATAGTTTGCCTAATCGGCATTATTTCTACTGACGTACGACTGCTGTTGAAGAAAAGTCTCTCCCAAGCATCGACTATGTTAAGTTAAAAGAAAATTGAAGGAAAAATATTTTAAAAATGCACGAGAGAAACATTTTCAAGACAGTTTTACTTGGCGGGTTTTGCTTGGAATCATTTGGTGCAAGTGGTTCGACTACTTAAAGTATTACCTTCAGTTGAGCAATAAATACAATTAAGAGCCATAAATCTCAATTTCATTGAGATAATGACCGTAAGCCCAGTGTCTGTACACCCAGACAAACCTACTACAAAGCGAAATCATTTTATATATAATAAAAACTGCAATGTGAAGAAACCAGGGTTTAAGAATAAGATGCTATTTGTCAAGTGTGCATATCAGCCACTAGTTACTCATAGTTTTGCTGGGTTGAGGCACAATCCTATTCCTCAAATACCCACAAATAATAGGACTAAAAGACGAGCATATCCTGCGTGAATATAAGGGTTCCTCATATTTTACAACAGACCTTTAAAGAACCTGCACATCCACGTACCAGTACAAACAAAATCTTCCACCAGCTGTGTTAAGAGTTAAAGAAATATTCAAAGACATTAAGCGACACCCACATTTCATCATAAATTTACCTAATAATGATACCTTTCACCATCTATTGCAATATAGTACATCAAAATCTTAGCTCCGGGGCGCCATATGTATATTCAAAATAAGATGCAAAAGAAACTGCAAAAGAAATCAGACTAATAATATTTTGTTTGAATAAATAAATGTCATAGTTGATAATAATCGAATGAAAATAATCTAAATATACTAATCTGAAATTTGTTAACAAGTAAACAAGGAGGTTTTCAGCTGCCAAATAAATAGAAATATTTCACGAAATATACCTTTTGATATCTAAGAGTCATAACCTAGTTGGGAATCTTATACTGTTGACAAAATAAATTTTTTCATAACAGATCATAGGCAGATTCCATTTGATGATAAAAGAACCGTCCAGAAGAGCCGAGAGAGGTCGAAATAATCTAATTACTGATTGAAAAGACTCGTTGTGAACTCTATCTGAATCAATCTCAGCCGTTTGCGATAATCTTCAAATAAGATCGGAACTAAATTTTGTTTTAATAACCAAATGGTTGATTTGAGACAATTATATTCAAATCACCTTACTTAAATGTTGTGGTAAACGTCGTTAGTTCAAAGAATTGCTAAGGTTGGAATATGGTGAATATAAAGTATTGAATCATCAATGAAATAGTCAATAACTCAAATCCTTAGGCTAGTAATTTATTTTGTTTATAAATAAAACTTTTTATTACTATTCTTTACACACACGCACACGTTCTCACACATATTAAGAGCGAGCTATATTTGGAAGTGTTACGAAAAACTTGATGTCAAAACAGCACTTTATATTATTTATTTATCTTGTAAAATAAAATAAAATATAATGTAGTGTGTATCTTACACTACAACAACATAAGTCAGACACTTCATAGGTAGAATATTGTGAGAGTTAGGCGCCGCCATATTACCTTCACAAAGCGAATGAAACATACCTAACGGATCTATCTCAAAAGTTTATACAAAATAGACGGGATAAATAAACGCCTTTGAAGACTGAATTACCAATTAAATTGGAATTGAGGGTATAGAATTATTTCCTTTAAAAACCCATATCTCTGCACTATTACTAGTCATAGGTATAAAACTGATAAACATGATTGAATATTCTCGAATGAGTAGATAGTCTGTTCATAGTAACATGACGTCAGTAACTATTTTTTTATCTTTATTTGTTTGGGGGCTTTTGGTCTTTCATTAGACCATGCCAGCCCCATCGTAACCTAAATCTAGTCTATACGTTTCTAATCTTACTCACTATATTATAAACTGAAGTGGCCGCTGTCGACAGAGGCTCTGATAATAAACTTTGCATAATACCAATATCTATACAATTTATGTTTAGTCTATTTACTAGAGCCTCTCTCACAGCTCTAGTTCTGACACATTCCATCAACAAGTGATAGACATCCTCCACAACACCACACTCTTCACAATTTGGGCTTGAACTTATTCTCATGAGATGCCTGAACTTGTTGAGTGGGACATGTCCAGATCTAAGTCTAAAGGCTATTATTAATAAACTTCTATTAAGGACACTATTCGCGAACCAGGGAATACGAGGGGGTTCACACTGAATCGTTCTGTACCAAATTCCTTTTTCTAAAGATCTTTGATCAAAATGTTCTTTCCACTTTTTCTGACATATTACTTTGTAGTGGAGACCGGGTATGGTTGTCACAGAGGCCATAACAGACAATTAAACGGCGTGGTAGGAGCGAAGGAGTAGCATATCCATTTGTACCTCATGTCAGCGTACTTCGACATGCCGTTTAATGGACTTATTCGACCACTCGATATTCTATTACGACCTCTGTGACAACCAACCTGTGTGACAATCATACCCGGTCTCCCATATTTAGGTAATATTTCAAAGTAACTTGGACTAATATTGATCTCAACGCCATCTGAAATAGATTTCTTTGCCAAGCGATCAGCCTCTTCATTCCCTGGTAAACCAATGTGTGACGGAACCCATTGCAAGATCAGATTTTTGTCATTTATGGTTGTAAAATGGTGAATTTGTCTTAAAATAGAGTAAGCTATTGAAACACCTCTGCGTCCAGAGGCGCATCGAGCTATATGCTGGAGAGCGCTCCTGCTGTCCACAAAAATCACACATTTGTCAATTCCTAAATGTTGATAGTATTTAAGGGCTTCCGATATTGCCACAAGCTCAGCCGTCATTATACACACCTGACTATCAGTAATTTTGAACAATCCATTTTTTCTATTTCTTGGATCATAGAACGCTGCCCCGATATTATTATTTATTTTAGTCCCGTCAGTGTACAATTTAAGCCATTTATGATATTTATTATAGTATATTTATTCTAATAAATTGGTTTTTAATATATTGATATCTTAAGATTTCTTGGGCAAGTTAACACTATTGAGTTGGACTTTGATTATGTTTCCTCATTTTTTATTGGATATCCATGTATCCAGACCAAACATTTCTAAAGGGTAACTGGAAGACACATTTTCCATTTTAATGTCAATATATACCGTCGCTAGTAATGTTTTTTTTTATTTCGCCAGTATATAATTTTTCGTATAACTGTTTAAGCTATCTAATAAGTTGATGGTTATATTATTTTCAAGAGATTTAGCTTTGAAACAGTATTTAGTGGCTAGATATCTTCTCCTTAAAGTCAAACTGGGAATGCACAATTCGGCCTCCATGCCATGTATAGGTGTAGTACGAATGAAACCCCATATTATCCTCATGGCTTGATTTTGTACCTTATCCAACTTTACCAGGTGAGAATTAGTGCTATTATCAAAGAGAAAGCTTGCGTTATTGCGTAATCAATTCTACTCCTGATTACTGAGAAATATAACGACCGAAGGTGTTTTGGATGGATACTCCATGTTAATCCTGATAACACCTTAAGTAAACTTAAAAATCGTTGTGTCTTTGCCCAATTCTCATTTATGTGTTTACCCCATCGTAGTGTTCTATCGATCCACACCCCTAAATATTTAATATGTTCTGCAGAACTTACTTGATTGCCGTTTATGTTCAGATTTATACTTTGTCTTCGCCGTCCTCTGCTGAATAAACAGAATTTAGATTTGCGGCTTGATAATTCTAAGCCTAACTGTTCCAATAAAATTGAGATTGTGTTTAATGCACTTTGCATTTCTAGGACACCTTCACTAAGCTTCGCACAACTAGTATAATATAGAACAATGTCATCTGCATACTGTGATATCATGACATTTGATATATCCTGACAAAAGGCATGAGTAACTATATTAAAAATTAGAGGAGAGAGTGGTCACCTTGGGCAATGCCTTTGCTGGCCCATCTAACCAAATATTGATTTTCTATACAATAGCCAATTTTTGTTTAATATGTCTTTCTGTTAAGAAATTCCATAAGTGTTTAGTGATTTTTTTACCTACGTTAATTTTGTCTAAAGCTTGAATTACGCTATCTATAGCCACATTGTTATAGGCGTTTTCTACATCCAAGAAGCATGTTATCGTGGGTATATTTTTAGAGAAACCTATTTGTATAAGACAAATCAACCGAGCTAAACTATCCAGACTCGATGATGAGGGTCTGAATTCAACAGTATACATTGATAATATGCTATTTTCAACATACCATTCCAGTCTAGTAGTCATAGTAAGGTATGAAAAATTTTACAAATGCATGAAATTAGCGAAATGGGCCTTAGTCTTACCGGTATGCCTGATCCTACATTACTTTTAGGAATTGGTACTATTTCTATAATTTGCCATTGAATGGGCACATGTCCAGTCTCTAAAATTAAATTATACACCGCTATTTTTTAATTAGTACAAAAACTTTACGGACAGATTAGCGAAGATATTATTATCATATATGTGACGTAAGAATTTCATAATATCAATAAAGAGCAAAGTTATTATCATTTGTTTATTGTAGAAAATCTCACTTAAATCATAGTCAAATTTTACAATCCTTTCACTAATTCATTGATAATATTCCATCCTGCTCATTCGCATTCTCTCTGTCGCACTTATGATGTAGGTAGCCATAGAAAATAAAATGAAGAAAAATAATAAATGTAGGTAGTTATTTTTTAATTTTGTTAATTCTACCCTCTCCTTCATACTTCTTTCGGGCTTAGGACTGGTAAAATTTATCGTTTAACAAGTAATTAAATACGGAGGTATGTAATTAGAAAGCAAGCAAATATCTAAATAAAAGAAGGTGTTCTGGACTAAAAGAAAAGAGTAATTTTGACGTATTTATGAAGTTAGAATCATCTGCTATTTACAAATATTATTTTATCATCATCATGTCAGCCTAGAGACGTCCACTGCTGGACATAGGCCTTCCTCAAGGTGTGTGGAGAACACAGACCAATTTTGAGCCGCCCGCATCAAATTATTATTGACTTAAGTACGTATTATTTACTAAACTTACAAGTATTTCCACTGTCCTTCGAAATGTCCACCACCGTTGTCAAAAGCATCCAATATGCACTGTTTTAATTGATTGA
Organism: Euclidia mi; assembly: GCA_944739405.2. Taxonomy (NCBI): domain Eukaryota; kingdom Metazoa; phylum Arthropoda; class Insecta; order Lepidoptera; family Erebidae; genus Euclidia; species Euclidia mi. The sequence continues at coordinate 17,452,606 of OX123189.2, forward strand.
CACTGACCGGATCACTTTTGACTGACAATAAGATGTCCATGGGCACACAGCTGCAATCGCGATTTTTCCACTCAAAAAGTACGCACGAAGCATAGCTACATACTCCCGTGATATGAACTGATATGATAGGCCATCGCGTCGGGCAAACGTAGACAAACAATTAACATTTGCAACGAAATTAGATACGCTCACTTTAGCTAACAATTTAGTACTGTTTGTCGCATCGTCGGGGCGTGGCGCAGGCGCAAAGGGGCGGGGCGCAGAGGGGGGGGGGAATTTATCAATGGTTCATTTTACTATGATACTCGTAGTACTCGGGTCGGTCATAGTATTAGTATTGCATTTACCAATTATCACGTATTTTTGTGGACAGTTTTGGGACAGTTTTGGAACTTAGTGTTTTTATTTTTTAACTACATAAATATGATCAGTTAAAGATACTTAGTGCTGTGTTAAATTTTTTGTACTAATTAAAAAATAGCGGTGTATAATTCTAATAAGTAGCATTTAACTATTCTAGGCAGTTTGTATATCATAGAGAATGTGATATGATCATCACCTGGTGCCGTGTCTTTTTTCTTGAGACATCTCTCCAGTTCCTGATAGGTAAATTTTATTTCTAAAGATGTGTTTATTGATGTAACTTGTGGCATTGCGGGTGTAACAAAATCAGGAGCGAGGTCACATAGTAGGGCCTCACGTGGCTGGCACGTATTTGGCTCAAAAGATAAGTATAGCCATTCAACGAGGTAATGCTGTCAGTCTTCTGGGCACGCTTCCAATTGACTGCGATGCGGATGAGTTTCATGACGCCTTCTAAATTTTAATTTTTAAGCTGTTTAATTTTCACTTCTTGTATAAATTAATTAGTTTTATTAAATTATTTTAAGTCTTATAAATAGCTTAAAGTATACCTCCAATTGTTAATTGTTTTATGGAAATAAATATGTCTTCTATATTCCAAAAAAAAAAAAAGAACTTAAGCTCTTCTAAAATTAGATTTCTTATTTCTGTGACTTTTTCTTCTAGACTCTTGTTTCAAAATAGTGTGTTTTTAATCTGTTTGAGTATTTTCCAAAATGAGGGGCTTTTATTTCTTCTTCCTCTTGCCATAGTTTCGGGAATTCTAGCCTCATCGGTTCTTCTATTTTCTTCTAAAGTGTGTTGATCCACAAAGTCCATGCTCATTTCCTGTATGGCACTTCTGTTTACTTTCTTAGTTTTCCTTTGTACTTTACCTGAACCACTATTGTTATTCTTATTTGTTTTTTCCTTTTGATTTTGAGGTACCTTTCAAAACAATATCCCTGAAAGAGGGTTTAGGCGCCTGATCCCCGTTCGTTTCTAAAAAGTCTTGAGCATCACTGATGTCAGTTGATTGGTCGGTAGAAACTGCGTCGTTCTTCTTTTCTACGTGCTCATTTCTGTATAATAATGCGTTAACTACAGTTCGTATCTCTTTGAGATACTTGTCCAGTGCCTTTTTATAGGTGCAGTTATCTGATGTCATAATATGGCGAATCTCTTTCTCTTTTAGAAACACAACACAACTTTTGTTCAAGGACATGTGTCCACCCTTACAATTGACGCATTTATATATTGTTGTCTCACAATTGGGATGCAAACCACCACATTTTGGTCATATACATTTTTAACCGCACATTGTCTTTGTCCATGACCATATCTTCAGCAGTTCAAACATTGTGTTATTGGTAACGTGTACGACTCCACCTTAAGTTTATATCCATAAAGTTCAACAAATGGAGGTAGTGCTGGGCTTCTATAGCAGATACGAACTGTCTCACTGTCTTTCCATTTGCGAAGGCAAATGGATAGATAGTGAGACAGTTAAAACGATAAGAACGCTCTACGGATGAAGATCCGTAGAGCGTTTTAATCGTTTTAGAGATATTATATCGTACTCACTACTAAATATATTATTTAATTCCTCTTCTGTAGTATCTATTTCTATATTTTTAATCACACCATATGATTTATTTATTTATTTACTTCAAATAAAACGGCATTCGCCAATTACATGAAATGAAGACAGACATAACAACTTTAGGTTAACACATACAAAATACATAAAACTCAAAATATTAACATAAAAATATAAAATTTGGAAGAAGACAAAAATATTTTTGTTTTACTTATTTTAATAAATTCGTTCATACACTCGTCTCACAGTACTCCAGACACACTGACATAATTTCCTTCCATTCGTCCGCAAACACATCACATTCAGGTTTGGTGACCAACAGAGCATTGAGTGCAGAAAGTGTACGAGGCACAGGTGATTGCGCTCGTGCTACAGTGCGGGACATGGGCACCGCAAATGTCCTATGTCTTCTGTTTCGGCTATAGTTTACGGGAGCAAAAAGTTGACACAGTTCCTCATGTAACTCAGCCGCGTCTGTTTTTCCACGTATAACTTTACACATGGTTATTATCTGGTCGTGATTTCGTCTGACCTCAAGCGAATTATACGCTAGGCAGCCCAGTAAAAATGTTGTAGGGTACATAAATGGGTAGTAACTATGTGCCCGTTTATATAAATACCGTAGGAAGGCTTTTTGAACCTTTTCAATCGTCAAGATGTACTTTTTTTCGTATGGATTCCAGACACAGGAACTGGACTCCAACTTGCTACGTACAAGCGCCCCAAAGACTAATTTCATAACATTAGTGCTACTGAAATCGTTCATGTTACGAAGAATAAAGCCTAAACGCTTATATGAGTCCCTTGCTACCGTCACCATATGATCATGGAACGTGAGTCCTCGATCGAACATGACATCCAGATCTTTTATGCAGTGTGTTCTGGTTACGATTGCATTATTTATTTTATAGTTAAATGAAATTGGCTGTCGCGCTCGTCCAAAACTCATAACATAACATTTACTAGGATTAAATGACATTTTGTTTTTACGCTCCATTCGAGTACGGCATCAATGTCTCTCTGTAATGCTAAACAATCTGCTTCAGAGTCTACTGCACGAAAGTGTAATGTTTGGATGTTAATAATAAACACTGATTAAATTAATATGATGAGTTTATTGTTATAATCCTCTTATAACCTAATGCCACCCTGCCGGAAGTGACCTTTACATTTTTTATTGGCGTCTTGACCGGAACTAGTGTTGCCCTAGTCTTATCTCTATTACATCTCCCTCTTTTTAAACAAAAAAAATAGAAATTATTACATAGGTATAGTCTCTTAATTCTATCTATCCCTTTTTATACCACGAATAAAGAAAACAATAGGAAGAAAAAGAAAAATAAAATAAAAAGAATATAACTGCCTTTGTTATTAGCATTAAACAAACTGAATTACTTACATAGGTACTAATGTGCTTATACGTTTTACAAAGCAATACTTATAGTAGGTTGTTGACCAACCTACTTATAAATAGGTACTGAAAACCTTGACAATACTTATATTAAAATTAAACTAAAATTTGTTACATACCAAAGTACAACAATATTAAACTTCTCACAATGCATATATAGGTACTTAAATCTTACAAAATAATGTTGACTTACAGCTGACCTATTTGTTAACAATATACTGACCTACTAATATCAAATAATATTTCTCAGTTTGAGGAATCTCTGAAACCCCACACCATACCTGGAGAACCACCAAATCAACCACGAATGTGGTACGATGTTCTACAATAACTGACACCATCCTTATCCACTACATTATATGATCTAAAGTTATTTTTTCTTATTATAGTACCTGGTAACCACTTCCTATCATTAACATCTTTCTTAAACCAAACATTTTGTCCTAATACAAATTCGGATTTATTTCTAGTTTTTACATTATAATTTCTTGTGTTCCTATTTATCGACTTTTGCATTTCAGTCTTTATATTTTCATTCAGTCTTGGTTTTAAATATTGACATGTTACTGGTAGTTTTGTTTTTAAATTCCTGTTCATTAATAATTGTGCTGGGGAAAATTTTGTGCCAGCAACAGGTGTATTTCTATACTGTAATAAAGCAATTCTATAATCTATATTATCATCCTTACATTTAAACAAAATTTTCTTAGCTATCTGCACCGCCCGCTCTGCCATTCCATTTGACTGGGGGTATTTGGGACTAGAGAAAGTAAATTTGAAATTCCATTCATGTGAAAAATGCCTACACTCTTTAGAATCAAATGGTACATGGTCAGAGACAATTTCAGAGGGCACCCCAAAATTGCAAAATAGATCTAATAATACATTTATTACACTATTAGCAGTCTTGTTATGTATTAATTTAATTTCCAACCATTTAGAATAATAGTCATAAATTACCAAATAGCTGTGTTTTCTGAAATCCATGATATCAATTCCCAACTTTGAAAAAGGTAATTCAGGCACATTATGTGGTAACAAAGGTTCTTTTACATTATTGTTCTGATATGTTTGACATATAACACATTCTCTAACATACTTATCGAGATGTGAATCCATCTTTGGCCAATAATACAATTCTCTCGCTAGTTGTTTCATTTTTGTCATTCCTATATGACCTTCATGCAAAATCTTCATGTACAACAATCTAAGACTCTTAGGTATTATTATCCTATGATTCATAAATACTAAACTTTCCTCAACTGTGATATTTGTTCTAAATTTATAATAATAGCAAAGTGAATCTGGAACATTTTTAATATTTTCTGGCCACCCTTCTTTTGTGTATTTTATAACTAGTAACAATTCTTCATCTTTACTAGTTTCAGTAATTAATTGTATTTTTTGTTCTTCTGAACACTGCAAGTACTGAGATAACCCTACGCAATGAATGACCTCATACATGTATGACTCATCAATCTGCGAATTTGATAAGTATGATCTCGAAAGTAAATCAGATATAAACATAAATTTTCCTTTTAAATACTTGTATTCTAGGTCATACTTCAATAGTTTTAGTTTTAGTCTTTGGAGTCTTGGTGATGGAATCTCATGAATACTTTTCCTTAATAATGTCTCCAATGGCTTGTGATCATTTAAAACTATACATTTAGTACCATAGATAAAATAATGAAACTTTTTAGTTGCCCAGACTACACTTAACAACTCTTTTTCAATTTGTGAAAATCTTTGTTCCGCAGGTGTTAGATTTCTAGAAATAAAACTTACTGGCTTTCCATTCTGTAGCAAACAACCACCCAGACCATCCTTAGATGCATCACACTGTATCACTACTGGTAAATTACTATTAAAATTTTTGAAGAACAGGGGCTTTGGTAATAAATTCTTTAATTTACTTAAATATTTTTTCATGAACTTCCGTCCACAACCAACCTACATTCTTTTTTAACAATTCTGTTAGTGGTGACATCATCTTAGCTAAATTAGGAATAAACTTACGCAGATAATTAACCATGCCTAAAAAAATTTGCAATTCCTTTTTATTTGTTGGACTTTTCATGTTAACAATTGAGTCTGTCCTATCAGGGTCAATTTTAATACCTTCCTTGGAGAATATATGACCAAAATACTTGACTTCCCTTAACTTAAACTGAAACTTATTTTTATTAAATTTTACATTACACTTTCTAGCACGCTCAAAAACTTTATTAAGTATTGCATCATGTTGCTCTTCAGATGATGCAGCTATGAACAAGTCATCGCAATAAATTATTACACCTGGAATATCTCCAAAAGTTCTTTCACTATACCTTTGGAAAATCTCCGGAGCAACTGATATTCCAAAAGGTAATCTTAAAAATTTATAATTTCCAAAAGGTGTACTGAAAGTGCACAGATCAGAAGACTCTTCGGTAAGCTTAATATTATAAAATCCATCAGATAAGTCTAATACTGAAAATACAGTCTTATTAGTTAGTTTTGACACAATTTCTTCATATGTAGGTATCAAGTAGTGATTTTTTATCAGAGCTTTATTAAGGTCCTTAGGATCTAAACATATGCGGAGTGATTTATCTTTTTTTTCTATTATTACTAAATTACTAACAAAACTTTTTGGGTGTGGTACCTTACTTATAATTTGGTGAGTCTCCAGGCTCCTCAGTTTTTCTTCTAACCGAGTTTTTAAGGCGTGTGGAACTCTGCGAGGAGGTTTTACCACTGGTGTAGTCCCAGGCTGGATACAAAGTTCCAAAGGTTCCTCAAACTGTCCTATTCCCTGAAACAGTTCACAATGCTTATTAATAATTATATCTTTATTCTGAATGCTACTTATATTTTGTAATATTCCTAATTCTCTTAAGGTGCTTAGTCCCAGAATCGGCTTTACATTATTTTTAATTATATAGAAATCAGTGATACATACTTGGTTATCTTTTATTATTTTTAAAGATGTCTTACCTACCGGATAAATGTGTGCCCCCCCCAAATGCTTCTAAGATTACTTTAGTCTCAGACCATTTAGGTGTTTCATCATCGACTATTTTCATTAAGTCTTTTATTGACAATACATTAACCTGAGCACCTGTATCACACTTGAAATCAACCCTTTTATTTTGTACTCTTAGTGTCAAAATCCACTCATTACATTTTATTTGAGTATTTCCAATACCATGACATACTTTTAAAAGTCATAAGTCATGCACATTATTGTCTTCAGAAACTGTGTTCACAGATTCCATGTTATTACTTGTACTTATTTCATTAATGAGTTTACATCCCTTTTTATAATGATTTGGCTTGTTACAGTTATGAAATATTTTGCCAAACGCTGGGCAATTTCTGGCCTTGTGCCGTGTCCCACATTTTTTTACAATTATACAAATCATCCCCTTTACTACTAGCGTTATACTTAACTTTTGATTTGTCTCCTGTGTCCTTGAATTGTGAAGCCTGTACTGCATCCACCGCTACTGGAGGCTGCTGCTGATACATCATCTTGATATGGTTTTGAGATAACACCGAGGCTCTGCACATGTCAACGGTTTTCTGTAGCTTTAGGTCATTGACTTCCAGCAATTTTCGTTGTAATTTTTTATCGTGAACACCCAAAACAATCCGATCCCTCAGCATTCTTTCTTCTTGATCTTTATAATTACATGTTTTAACGAGTTTTCTTAGATCTGTGTAGAACAAGTCAAAATTCTCCCCCTCTTCCTGACATCTTTTGTGAAATGTGAATGTTGAAATAAGTTCATTTTGTTTCGGTTCAAAGTACTCGTCCAAACTCTTTAATAGTTGGTCGTACTTGACGGTTTCCTCTGTTTTAAGCACATTAAAGTACAATTCTTGTACTTCATGCCCGGCACAATTGAGCAAGATGGCTGCTTTTCTTGTTTCACTCAGCCTTTCCAATCCGGCCTCTGAGACAAAAAATTTTAATTGTTGTTTGAATAATCTCCATTTAGGGAGAAGATCTTCCGTTGTATCAAGTTTTAAAGGTTGTGGCATCCTGTACTCCACTCCTGTCATTATGTTTTCTTCTTTTATAATGTCTGTTTCGGTCGCGGTGTCCAAGTTTGTTTTAGTCGTGCTCATAGCCACTTTTTAGAATTAAGTTGAAATATGTTCTTAGTACAAGTATTTTTCACTATTTGATGTCAGGCCTTTACCGGCTGCGCCATGTAATGTTTGAATGTTAATAATAAACACTGATTAAATTAATATGATGAGTTTATTGTTATAATCCTCTTATAACCTAATGCCACCCTGCCGGAAGTGACCTTTACATTTTTTATTGGCGTCTTGACCGGAACTAGTGTTGCCCTAGTCTTATCTCTATTACAGAAAGATCTTCAGATCGTCAGCATAGAGAAGACTTTTAGCATGTTTTATAACTGTTGGCAGATCATTTACCATTATGAGAAACAGCAGTGGACCCAATATAGATCCTTGACTAACTCCAGCACGCGTGTGATAAGGGTGAGATTTATATAAACTTGATGATAAATTCAATTCCTGAGCCAAATAGCACCTATAGCCCAAATCTTTCATTCTCTCACATACTAAATAACTTTTCAGCGTCTTCACGGTGGTCAAAATGTATACACACTCTATAGGGGTTCTTATATGCGACTTTTGATACTCCTGTTATAGACTCAGCTTTTGACAGTTTGGCTAAAGCAATTTGCAATCGTCTGGCAAAAATAATGCAATTATGAGATCAAAATTCAAGGTACAAAATACATCTGGAGTTCCGCAAGGAATCATCCTTGGACCACTGATGTTTATATTATATACAGGGTGTTTGGAAGTTCGATGCAAAGCCGTAAATCGGAGCTAGTATAGACTATGTGGAACCATTTGAACCATACTTGTCTTAAGCGAAGTGTGACCATTTATTTTTTGGGCTCATTTTAATGAATTTGATGACAAAACACAAAACTTTGCAGTTAGTTGGATATAATGGTCAATTTGAAAGACAAAAATAACATTTTTTCTATTATTTTATTGAAGTAATGTGTAAACAATCTAATGAATCATGATTAAGGCATCTGAGTCATGACACAATTTTTTTACAAACATTTATAGTGAATATTTATTTAAAAAATTTAAGAAAGCTGTTTTTGGAAGGGTTAGAAAAAAAACACGGAGGGTGTTTTTTTTGTTCAAACATTTTTAGAAACATGCCAGGTTATTGTTCTCTCTTTTAGGGTATCAACTACACGGATAGCTCAAAAATTGTTGAAATTAGGACTTACAAACCAAATTGAGGAAGAAATTTAAAATTTATAAGCGGAATAAATAAAACGAAGATTTAATTAAAATTATTACTATTCATTTTTAAAATGTTCGCCGCGGTTCCTAACACAAGCACGGGCCCGTCTTCTCACTTCAGTAGTTGTTATTTTTACCTTCATCTCTAGTTTCATTGTTTCAAATGCTGAATTAATTATGTTAATTAATTCTTCTCTTGTGTTGATTTCCACATTTGTGTAGATTAATTCTTTGGCCCGACCCCACACGAAAAAGTCAAGCGGAGTCAGGTTTGGTGATCGGGCGGGCCAAGGTAGCAATTATTTAAAAGTGGATTATGCTGTTTTTCAGCCCATTTGTGAACGTTATGGAAATTAGTTATTCCTTCCCTAGAAAATTTACTTTTATCTGTCCACAAAATCGACTTTAGGAACCATGCATCTTCAATGTCTGAGTTGAGAAGAAAACGACAGAACTGAATTCTTCTCTGAGGATCTCTTTCTTCAAGGCCTTGAACACCGGTGCCATGAAACGGGTACTTACTGTTTTGCTGCATAGTATTCCATACTTTCCAATGGGAAATGTATAGGTAAATTTCGAGCTACTTTTCTGGTGCTGGTATGTGGATCAGCTTGAAATGCGCAACATATCTTCCTCAATGTCGGTACCATGTCTACCAGGATTTACTCCAGGTTCAACACGGTGTATCCCATCTTCAGCAAGCCGACGAAACGTATTGTAAAACACTCTCACATTCGGTACTCTTCGATTAAGATAGCGTTCTTGGTACTTCCGTCATGCTAAAGATCCATTGCCGTCTGCACCGCCATACATAAAAACGATATTGGCATATTCCTCGTTCGAGAAAGTAGCCATAGTCACTTCTCAGTCACAAATACGGCGTATGCACCACTAAACACTAAAACTAAAGTACATGAGCACTGAATGTCCAACTTAAACTCAAAAGTCCAAAATAAACAGGTACAGGAGCGCAAAGCTAGGAAGGCTACAACTGGACATGATAAAACAATCGTAACTAAGTCAACAAATGCGTGAGCGCAAATTATCTCGAATAACGTCTAGTCACAAGCGTAGTTGTCTCTCAACTTAGTAAAATAATAACAAAAGTATACCAGCGTCCCTTAATAAAAACAGGTAGGTATTGGCTCCGACAAAACAAACACGATGCTATTGTTTTAACGATAAGTCTGTTTTTTTTTTCTGTTATTTACGTATTGCTATTTTTTATTACTATGCGTGCTACCTGAATGGGTCAAGTTTATTACGGCCTTTCTTAGAAGAGGCCCCTAAATGTTTGGAACTTTGCAAAATAATTTAGAATTGAATTTACTTATCATTTCCAACATTAAAAGTATTATTAAGGCACGAAACTCGTTCGGTAGAGTTTTTAAATTTCTGCCTTAATTTGTAAGTCCTAATTTTAAGAATTTTTGAGCTATCCGTGTAGGTGATATCTTAAAAGAGAGAACAATAACCAGGCATGTTTTTAAAAATGTTTGAACAAAGAAAACACCTTCCGTGTTTTTTTTCTAACCCTTCAAAAAACGGCTTTCTTAAATTTTTTAAATAAATATTCACTATAAATGTTTGTAAAAAAATTGTGTCATGACTCAGATGCCTTAATCATGATTCATTAGATTCTTTACACATTACTTCAATAAAATAATAGAAAATATGTTATTTTTGTCTTTCAAATTGACCATTATATCCAACTAACTGCAAAATTTTGTGTTTTGTCATCAAATTCTTTAAAATTAGCCCAAAAAAAAAATGGTCACACTTCGCTTAAGACAAGTATGCTTCAAATGGTTCTACATAGTCTATACTAGCTCCGATTTACGACTTTGCATCTAACTTCCAAACACCCTGTATAAATGACTTGCCCAACATAACTAACCATAAATGTGTACTTTACGCTGACGACACAACTTTAATTATAAATGACAGGAATAAAGATAATTTAGAAAAAGAGACAAATATGACATTAGATAGAGTAATAAATTGGTTAGAATGCAATTATTTACAAATAAATATTAACAAAACTAAAATGATTCAATTTCAAACTTACAACAGCAAACCTTTAAAGCTTGACATAAAATATAATAATAACGTAGTTGAAGAAGATAACTCCACATCCTTTCTAGGCATTACCATTGACAAATACTGTAATTGGAAACAGCATATCGAAAACCTTTGCTTGAGTTTAGACAAATTTGTTTACGCTTTGTATCGCTTATGACAAGTATCGACCATAGAAACGGCACTAAGTGCATATCACGGATATGTCTCGTCAAAACTAAGATATGCTCTTATAATATGGGGAAACTCGGTAGACGCAAACAGAGCATTTCTTGTGCAAAAAAAATGTATCCGAGCAATCTTTGGCATACATCAAACAGAGAGCTGCACCACCTATTTTAAAAGGCATTATATATTACCAATACCTAGCCTGTATATTTTTGAAATTTGTGTTTTTGTGCGTAGTCATCCATATTTATTCCCTAAGCACAATAATGGCGTGAAAAGACCTGGTAGACATGTTTACAAATTGTTAATACCAAAACAAAGGGTAAATGTATTTAGTAAGAATGTACATATACTGCATGTCAATACACATTTATAATAAATTACCTAATAGTTTTAAGGAGATTAACACTTTGAATGTTTTTAAATCAAATTTATATAAATTACTAATTGACAAATGTTATTACAGCATAAAGGACTTTTTAGATGACAGAACATTGTGACATATTAAGTATTATTGACATAAAAGCATGCAAACATAATATTATGAACAATTTGAATTTGAATGATAATAATTAATGTGATGTGACTTGTTATAAAAGACCGAAATCTCACTACACTTAACATTTGTACGCCATATAATGGTAGAATATGGCTAGCACTATAATATGTACACCCAGATCTTTTGTAATACCCATATTCTGATAAATAAATGTTTTATTATTATTTATTATTATAGCATGCATAAAGGAAAAATTGCGAAAACCGTAAATTTTTTGTTACATATCATAAAAATATTTTTAATAATTTTAAAGTTATAACCATTTTCTCATGAACGCGTAATGCTATTAAATTGATATTCATATCAAATACTCAAGTCTATAATACCTTGAAGCTGTAACAAAATAAAACTTCTATGTCAACGCAATAAAAAGAAACAGCAACTTAAGCCGCATATTTTCTCGCAACTACTCGCAAGGGAATCAAAACCTACAAGGTACTTCCCGTAAACTTAGAATCTTGAAATTTGGTACGAAGCAATATCTTATAGCACAAATTTTTAGTTAGATCATAAAAAAAAATATTTGTATTAATTTTAAAGTTACTACCCCTTTCCTCATGAACGCGTAACATTATTAAATTGAAGTTCATATCAAATACTCGGGTCTATTTTACCTTTAAACTGTAACAAATTCAAACTTCTATCTCAACGCAATCAAAAGAAAGAGCAATTTTACTATATTTTCAAACTCGTAACTACTGGCGAGGGAATCAAAACCTACAGGGTAGGTACTTCCCGTAAACTTACATTCTTGAAATTTGGTTTGAACCAACCTCTTATAGCACAGATTAAGTTACTAGCCCTTTCCTTATGAATGCAAAGAGGTATTAAATTGAAATTCATATCAAATCTATAATATCTTTAAGCTGTAACAGAATCAAACTTCTAAGCCAACGCAATCAAAAGATACAGCTATTTATGCCGCAAATTCACGCAAATTTTCGAAACTCACAAGGGAATCAAAACCTACAGGGTACTTCCCTTGAACTTAGAATCTTGAAATTTGATACAAGGCCACTTCTTATAGCACAGATCGAGGAAAAATTTCCATAAATGTAAATTTTTAGTTATATCACATCATAAAAACATTTTTTAAATTTTTAAGTTACTCATGAACGCGTAGAATTGAAATTCTGTACTGAGGTCAAATACTGAGGTCTGTTGAATTATTAATTATCACTTATCCCATGCCTCTGAGAGCACGTTAAGCCGTCGGTCCCCGTTGTCATGAAGATCTTTGACAATCGTTACAGGGCGTCAGTACCTTCTTAATCAACTGACACTTGTCTAAACCATGCAATATCGCTATCCCGGGTTGCGGAGGTCAGACAGGCAGTCGCTCTGGGGAAAAGCCAAATCCGGTTAGACTAGAAAGCGGACACCAGATTGAAACTGGGATAACGCTAAGAGGATGATGATCAAATACTCAGGTCTATAACACCGTTAAGCTGTAATAAAATCAAATTTCTATATCAACGCAATCAACAGCAACAGCAATTTAAACATATTTTCAAACTCGCAACTACTCGCAAGGGAATCAAAACCTACAGGGTACTTCCCGTGAACTCAGAATCTTGAAATTTGGCATGAAGCAAACTCTTATAGCAAAAATAAAGGAAAAATAACGAAAACCATAAATGTTTAGTTATATCGTAATTATAATTAAAATATTTTTAATAATACTAAAGGTGCTACCCCTTTCTTTATGAACCCGTAGGGGTATAAAATTGAAATTCATATCAAATGCTCAAGTCAAAACTAAAGGTTATTTCCAGTCGATCTAGAATCTTGAAATGTGGCATAAAGTAACGTTTTATAGCACATAGGAAAAATTTTGATAACCCTAAATTATTAGTTACATCACATATTTTTTAAATATATATTCCTACAGGTTTATACGGAACCCTCGGTGCGCGAGTCTAACTCGCACTTGACCAGTTTATTATTTATCTTTTGTTAGCTATTTAGAAAGCTATCGCTTTCAAGTTACATACCTCATGGATGCTTCTGGTTCATGAACTATCTTAGAGCTCCTTTCTTTAGGACACGCAATAGAATAGATTGTTTATGATTACCACGTTCATTGCGAAATATCTTGTAAAAGCGTGGGGTGGTATTACGGGTCAAATGGCAAGAATTTGATTTATTTGCAAAGATTTTTTTGTAACATGCTGGGGTAAAGATTACGCGAACGATCCGGTTTCAAAGTAAAAACTCATCTTAAGTCTTTAATAAAATTGAAAGGTAATTAGGTAGCCAATTTTCCCTTAAAAAATAAACCCTTTAGATGACATTTAATCTAAAGTAGGCAAATTATAATTAGGAGACTTTTAGAAAAAAAATCACTTTAAAGAGTTTTTAGCACTGTCAATCTCATTATTCAGGTTACCTTTATAGTGTGTCCGCTTCACGCTGCTTCACGAATATCAATATCCTTTTACTTATTTAACCCCTATTCTGCGCAAGGCCCGCTTTGCCCAACACACGAAATGCAACGTCATTTCAAATACCTTTTAATTTTTACGTAGACTTACAGAAAAACGAAAAATTCGTCTACAAAAATATAATAATATGGCATGAATTATACCTTTCTGGCTTCGTTACGAGTTTATCTAACTAGTTATATCTTTCAATATGTAAATAAAACTGACCTGTTCTCGCAGCGATGTAATATATTTTTATTTTGAGAAATTTCATTGGTATAACTTATAAACTTTATCAAAATTTATCGAATATCCACACATAATCACCAAACAAACACTTTATTACGTTAAAACAATATACAATGTGCAAAGATAACTCAACTCATTTTACTTTAGAATCATAATTTCACCATAAAACGTTTTTGTTTACGAGACGAAAAATAACGGCCACCATTCTTTGGGAACGTAATAAGTGCATTACAAAAGTTTCGTTACTTTTTCACTGCAATATTTATGACTTTTCGATAAACTATAACTCAATATGAAATCTACACTTATTTTCCAGTAATTCTGTATATAATACTTATAAGATTACTCAATGTTTTCTCATTACAAACATTTTTTCTTTTCAAGTGCACACTTATTTCTATATCAAAAGGGCCAATATGGCGTCGTCGCAAAGTTCAATGGCATACGTATTTTGTTTAATTAATTTTCGTTCATTCTTGCCCGCTTAAAGTTTATAAAAGTATTAAAATTGGTCAAGTGGAAATCGATAAATCGAATGATATAACAAGATCATGTTACAAGTGCAAAAACCGTTAAATATTAACGACCAATGATAGACGTCCCGTTATTAACCTATGAAGTACATATTGCAGTTGGAGCGTTTCTCTTATTTACCTACGAGGTTAATATTGCAGTTGAGGGGTTAATCGGTATTTACCTGCTGATATAATATTAAAAAGTGTCGGTGGAACTAAGTGGCCGTTAGTTAGTGAGTCGTGTCACGCGTGTCCGGACAACTCGAGCTCAATAATAATCCAATGCCGCGGTCATCACAACCCTGCATTATAAACTGTTATCGCTTTAAGTACTTACTGTACACACCCACTTTACAATTGTACTTAGCCGTATTAAATACCTGTGGTACATTATACCTATTTTATTTGTTGAAGAATACAGGTTTCTATGTAAATATGTTATGATGTGAGCATGCTAATGGCTAGGAAAATGTTCTTAAAACCTTTATAGCAACAGGATAACTATTAATGGACGATGTGAGGAATGTTTCCCAAAGACATTTACGATTAGTTTATTAGAGATTATAAAAATATATTATTTTTCTTTTCTTATCGGATGAACGTGTGACGAACTCTACTATCGCATGTTTTAGACCGCTAGAAGGTCTTCGATGTGGCCTAACAATTCTTATACGATATAAATTATTCCCACACCCAGAAAGGTAAATATGAAGGTAACAATAAACCTTCATGTATGGGTATAATAAATATTCCAGATTTCATCTTCACATCACCAAAACGATATTGGCACTAGTGGTTATACTTCGGACTAGATATAAGATTACTTATTTTTATCTTTCGCGAATCAGTCCATATAAAAGTACCATGTCCTCAATCTGCGCAAATTATAATAGAGTATTAGTAATATGGTTTGAGACCAATAATAGGTTGGTGTCCTAAAATGTAACTAGCGATTAATTCGTTCCTTTATTAGATGTTAAACTGAAATAACTGATTTTTTCTTCAAAAATCGATCAGCAACATTACTAATTACGGCTTTTTAAAAACCTTTTTGAATTTGACACGAAAATGCTGTAAACCATCATGGCGTTTGAGTGATATCACAAAGTGCAAAACAAAACAAACCGTGAATGAAGTCTGGGGGGCAATCGTGCTAAACGTCAACGTATTTACCAAAACCAAACTTCAACCGAAAACGTCACGTTAGGCACATTTCGTATCGTGCTAATTATTTGAACGTAAACGATTTGGTTTTTGTAGGGCAGGTACGTTCAGTGACAGCTAGGTGACAGCGTGCGAGCGAACTCTCGTTGTTGCATGGTATCGCGCTATTCTTTGACAACGTTTTAAACCAAAACCGTTACGTTCGCGGACGTCTCATACGTTGTCAAACCAAAAGTTCCTATCGACGAACTTTGCAATTATATAATATTTTAAATTTTAGAAAATTATTAAGATAATTTTATATTATTTATCAATTTAGTGGCATATGCTTATAATACGTTTGATTGCAACTTAAATGAGTGAACAACATTCTTTCATAAGGCAATTTTTATAGATATCGCTTTGGTATAGCTTATTGTTGCGGTAGATTTCATTATTGTAAGATTGGCGTCAACCTTGCTTGGCCCTATATTTATGACAATGTCTAGGAAGGCATCTCATCAAATAGGCTACATCTCGACGCGATACCTTCCTAGATATTCGCTTTTGAAAGGCTGAAATAATATTATGGGGATGTACGTATACCATTCACATAATACTGTCACAGTTATAGGTTCTTTGGGTGGCTTAAGCCAAAAGACTGCCTACTCGGTCAGTGCTCAGATGCCTGTATACAGCAAGTAGACGACTGATAAACGTTCATTTATAATTATTTTTCCTAAGTACCTAGATAGGTATTGTAATTATTTCATTTTACCAAGACACAGACAAAAGCGTAGCTCATTATTCAAAGATTTGTCGTGTTAGGAATCCAACCCACTACCTCGGGTAACAGACCTAAGTCTTAGATTAGGGCTGGGTGGCAGCGAGTTGAATGTGCATGCGTGGGAAGCGCAATGCGGTGCCGACACAGAATTGTAAATTTCCTGTAACCTGTGGGTGCCGAATAGTTCTTTCTCCACCGGCCGTAGTTCAGGCCATGTTGACGGAAGACGTCCGGTAGGACGCTGATGTGGTCTCCTTCTGTGAAGCGGTCATGCTCCAGAAGGAGGCCGCCGAGCGGGATCGCGAGAGAGCCGATTCCGCTTCCTTGGGGCCGTGGGCAATCAGAGATGGCAAATTTAACTGCCCGACCACGAACGATCCCGAGAAGACAGCGGTCTCGGATAGTTGAGGGACCACTGTACTCGCACAGTACGAGGTAGCGAAGGGAGGGCATTACCAACCTAGCCCTTTCAGAGACTGAGCCCTACTACGGGAGAAGCGTAATGGGACCCAGGAGCAGTACACCCGCGTTCCCTGTGTCCCATTCTTTTGAGCGCTGAGGCGGCTATCGTGGTACGTGGTTTTAGTCGGTAAACCCAGGTTCTGCCCCGGGGAGTCCGACATATCCTCTCTGCCCCGCGGAGGGGCACTCGCAAAAGAGTTTCCCGATGTAAAAAAAAGGGTGCCGAATAGTTCAACGAGTCGGTCAGACCCTAGACATGGCCTAGACTCTGGCTAACCTATTTTGACTAGTTGGTTCAGGGCTCTTAAATTTGGCTTGCTTTGGCCGATCAGCGAAGGGAAGGCCACAGGAGCTATTCGCTCGGTGTAGTTTTCAAAGGCATAATCACGGGAAAACCTGCCCCGGGTCTTTGTTGCCACGAGACCCGCCATGACAAAACATCACTGTTGCCCACTTTGCATATATAGTAAAAGTTATAGGCCTTGGAGCCTGTTAAGAGAATATCTATCTAACAAGGTCGCCCATCAAGTACCACCTGCCCATACTAGTATGAGAGTGGTTAGGGTAGGTGCCACCTTTCGTCCTTAGTGACCATTTAGACCGGGTGAATTTCTAAGTGAATTCTAAGAAAATATCCGTGAAGAAGAGAAACATAAGAATAAATTAATTCTCTGTGACAACCTACACCTGGCGGTGTGATCCCAAAGTAGGCACAACCTAGTGGCATAGTAGTCAGACAATTGATTAATATATATAAATATTGTTTTGAGACACATACGAATATTATAGTTACGGTTATTTGCTCATCGCACAAAGAGTTCTCCTGGGTGGTAATCGATCGAATGACTTTCGTCTTAGCACTCAGGTTTAGCTACCACTAGACCAATAGGCCGTTCTACAAGGGAGACTTACCACTAACTCAGCATGTATACAATTGTGTGAGCTTACATAAGCGTAGCACGTTTCTAATTGGGTACCGAGTCCAACATCTGATGATCCAGTGTTACCCAGACTGCCGCTTGACCACTTCAATAGATATTTAAAGGAATAGAGTAGGTATGTATATTAAAAGGCAAGCTCCAATTTCGCATTAAGATTTTATTTATTCAGTGTATTGAGATGATGAAATCTGATACAAAATATTATTTTAAGTAGAGTTGAAACAATCAAAATCTGTTAGGCCATTTGATTGTTACAATTACAACGTGAACTTCACAGTAATAATAAAAAGTATTTGGTTTGGTTTTCATCATTTTAGTAAACTACATACATAGTCTCACGCCTATAACCCCGAAGAGGTAGGCAGAGGTGTATTTCTACACCCACTTTTCACCAGATATACTTTAGTCCCACGTAATAAGAGGCGAGCCTATTGCCGTACCGGGCACATTTCAAGACACCGTGCTGCTACTGAGAATTTCGTGACAGAAAAACTCAATAATACTGCCCGACCCAGGAATCGAACCCGGGACCTCCCGATCCCACGCGCACACTTATGCCGCGAGACCAACGAGGCAGTCGTATAGGGTTTGATGTCGAGTTTACCATCTCTACGCAAAGATGGTATTTGCATCGTGTTATCCCTTAGTCGCCTCTTACGACACCCACGGGAAGAGAACTAATTAATAGTAGGTATATTGTTGTTTAATGTCCAAGAAGTGACGATGGATTTGGCTCATAGCAAATTCCTCATTTTTGTTAACTTGCTATTATGTACTGTTCATGTGGTTGTGCTGACGAGCGGTTTATTATTCTGCTTACTCCTCGGCTACTGTGAACAAAATTAAAACATAAATTATTTAGTAAATATTTACTCAAATATAAGTCCTACCAAAATAACTAAACCCACTGACATATAACTTAAGATTAATATTGTTCTCATACGTGCGCTATATCTTGTGTTTGAGTATATAAGTACTTACAATATTTTGTCCCAACAAAATATTGTAAGTACTTATATCAGTACTTATATCTTAATCCCCAGATTTATGTATATTATAAGACAAGTTCAGAATGAGAGTAAATACTGTAGGATCTTACGTAATGATAATTGAAATGCGTACCTACCTGAAAAGTTAGAAAGTCAGCCAAATTCAAATTCTCCAGCTTTTCGTCTATCTCTTCTTATATAGAAAGGATAACTATTATGCCGAACGCTGACAATTCGGGCTTTGTTTAACATCTTTCTCTGCTCTATATATTATTCCAAATCTGAAAAATAGGTGTTGTTTATTGTAACGATCATATAAAATTCGTAGTGGGCTCGACAAATAGCAGAAGAAGCTGCAATTGCGGTAATGTTGTGGTGCATCATCATTTGAATTCACCTTCGTTACTCTAGTGAAATAAAAACCTCTTCTACATGACCAAGTGTGATCATTAATTGATTTTTGCATAAATCACTTATTACAGTAAACATTATTTCGGTACTTACCGTATAATTTGAATAAAATTATTTCATGATTTCATATATATAATATTTATTGACATTCAATGAGATTCACATAATGACATTTGTCTTTTTAAAATAGTGCTTGCACATGACACGATGTCGCTACAGCCTCTTTAGTATAAGAATAGTACTTACTATTTTCAAAAGCCGGTGTCAAGCACTAAACGTTTGACGTAAGCCCAACGTAAGGGTTGCGTCTACGGTTCGAACGCTCAATACAATTAGCACGATACCATATTTGACATCAGCCAAACTAAAACCAAACGTTCACCAAATACGTTACGTTGTCAACGTTTGAACGTTTGAAAATAGCACGATTAGCCCCCTGGTCTGATGTACCCACTTTTATTTTGTTATTATTCGATTTGACAGGTAGAAAGTTTGACGTTTTAGTTGTATTTACTACTAAAACGTCAACAAAATTAATGACGGACGTACTGTTTGACGAAATGCTCTCTGATCGGTGTTCACTGTTACAAGAATAAATACATTATTTTTAGTTTTAGAATCCTAAAAATAACATTAATCTTACGATTTTATAATAAACTAGCTTTTGCCCGCGCCTTCGCGCGCGTTAAATTCGGGGTAACATATATCTACATTCGTTATCAAGTTGTGTGAAGACACTCCTGATTATTATAAAGAGTCAAAAGCTATATAGGGTAAAAAGTAACTTGGTCAGTAAGTATCCATGACATATGTCAAAGCCATGTTTCAATACATGTCCAATATATAATATCTATAAACACTTTCATATTTATAATTTTAGTAGGTAGAGAAAATCGTTTCAGCCGTTTGAGCGTAGTATATAATTTTAGTTTACATATGCGAATAATATAATCACCGTGCACAATATATGACAATATTATGTATGATGTGACAGTACTGACAGACTGCGTTCTTACTTCCAAGAGGAAAAGGACTTGGACAGAATGTGCCCCACGTTGACCAGAAACAAGCGGTTGTAAATAAGTTTTATAAAACATACAAGGAATTTTAAAGTACTTTTTACATTCCATTGCAGTCGTTGAAAAGAAAATAATTTTAAAGAATTTGAAGCGATTTCCTTTTATTTGACTTTATTTGAATCTACTGATAATGTTGCCACGTAACGCACGCAACGGAATTGTAGGAGTTAAAATACGCGTAATCTTAAGAATGATTAAATCATTATAATAGACTTGTGACCTAAAATATAATTAGCGATTGATTCGTTCCTTTTTTAGATGTTAAACTGAAATACCTGATTTTCCCTGACTTGAAAAATCGATCAGCAACATTACTTATTACAGCTTTTTAAGAACTTTTTTGAATTTGACACGAAAACGCTGTAAACCATCATGGCGGCTGAGTGATATCACAAAGTCCAAAACAAAACAAACCGTGAATGAAGTGTGGTCTGATGTACCCACTTTTATTTTGTTATATTCTATATGACAGGTAGAAAGTTTGACGTTTTAGTTGTATTTACTAAAACGTCAACAACATAAATGGCAGACGTACTGTTTGACGTAATGCTCTCTGATTGGTGTTCACTGTCACAAGAATAAATACATTATTTTTAGTTCTAGAATCCTAAAAATAACATTAATCTTACCTTTTTATAATAAATTATACTTAAACTTTATTGACATCTTAAAATCATAATGAATCTATAGGTACTACAATCAAACCGATTTATTTTTAGTGGACACAAGCCTATTATATTATTTTCTATAAAAACAAACCTCTTAATAATAAATTAAAAATAAGTTCAAAATATAGTTCAAAATCCACTTACTAACAGGGTTATTTTAATCCAGCTCTGGTATCACCAAGCCAGTCAATATGTCAACTATTTTGTCATGAAAAAAAATAGTTGACATATTGACTTATCGTCTTATCCATAGAGTAAAGTAATACTACGGAGGTCTTATCTTTCGACTTTTTGGTTATAGTTTACTTCTAGACGAGAGTATTATACTTACATTTTATACGATGAGAGTCCCTCAAAGACCAAAAATAAATAATAGAAACTTAGGACAATAAAATGCATGAAAACTAAAATAGATTATATAACTAATTACATGATATCAATACATTGTGAAATATTGGCAAAAAATATGTCATAAATCATTTATTTCCAACCTTAATAACTTTTGACCACTGCTGCTTAGCTAAATGCGCCTTCCTTATTGCATAACTAGAAGACTTGTTCTTTAAAATGATATATGTTTCATCTCTGTACTTGCTGGGGCACAGGCCCATATGATTTTTGTTCATCTCCTTTCTGCCGTACAAACTTCTATCCTCCCTACAATCCCTCACGGTTTAATTTTTGCAACTTATGGTAGCCTATGTCCGTCTCCATGGTCCAATATATCTCTATATTAAATTTCAACTAAATCGGTTCGGCCGTTTTAGCGTGAAAAC
The DNA here is from genome assembly GCA_944739405.2 of Euclidia mi. NCBI lineage: Eukaryota > Metazoa > Arthropoda > Insecta > Lepidoptera > Erebidae > Euclidia > Euclidia mi. The sequence goes on from OX123189.2 coordinate 17,474,503, forward strand.
GGAACATACATACATACATAAATACTTTCGAATTTATAATATTAGTAGGGATAAACAACTTTATTGATATCTTAAAATCATAATGAATATGTATATTCTTAGTGGACACAAGCCTATTGCAAAGTGAGCAGATACACGAATATTATCATTTTAATTTGAATTAGTTACAAACTAACTGCCATTTTACTAACGAGTTCATAAAAATATGATATAGGCACCTATACTGTGTTGCTTTTAAGATACTTTATTAGTTTGATCTTTATATCTATTTATTATTAATTTAATCTTAATATATAAAATCCTTGCGTTACTTACTGACTGACAGGCACGCTACAGCCGAAACTACTGGTCACAAGAAACTGAAATTTAGTATGTATGCTCCTTGAGGAGTGTGGGGTAGGACTAAGAGAGGATTTTTGGAAATTCCGCCCCTAAGGGAGTAAAACTGGGGGTCAAAGTTTGTATGAAACTTTTTATTCCTTCAATGGATTGACTGCAAAATTTTTATATATAAAATGATGAGGTATTTGTCATTATTTCACGGAAATTCAAGATAAACAAATATAACCTTAATATTACGAGTTTTTGATCGAGACTACCAGTTGACCTTAGATAAGTCTCTGACTTCGCGCTCTACGCGCTCTATCTCGAAAACAGTTCAAGGTATAAAAAATGTCAAATTTTAATAGAAAAGTTGTAGAGAATTTAATTCTCTACAATATTGATAATAAATACAAATAGCGTAAAACCCATAGAAAACAATATATTGCCAAAAATGTAAAATAAATCGATTTTAGTGACCTTTGACCCGTGAATTCAAAACTTGCGGACATCCAATTATATGTGACTTTTGAGAACAGTTTTAGGATGCCAAAATACAAGTTTTTACGTGGTATTATATATATATATATATATATATATATATATATATATATATATATATATATATATATATATATATATATATATACTGAGTATGATGACTGGGATTTTCCGAGGTCAACCCCTAAATCGACTGGACTAATAAATAATAAACTTTATTGACATCTTAAAATCATAAAGAATCTATAAATACTACAATCAAACCGATTTATTCTTAGTGGACACAAGCCTATTATGATATTATGTGAATATTCTTCGAGCATTATACATTATAAGAAAGCTATATACAAGGATATGGTATTTACAAAATATTGACGCAGCGATAGCCTAGTGGAGATACCAAAGGACTGCCATGCAGAGGGTATCTGGTTCGAATCCACGGCGCACACCAATGACTTTTCCAAGTTAAGTGTGTATAATCGCTTGTTCCATGCCTCGGAGGGCACGTTGAACTGTCGGTCCCGGCTGTCATGAAGATCTTTGACAGTCGATACGGGGAGTCAGTACCCTGAAATAAACGGATACTGGTCTTAACCATGAAATATCGCTATCCCTTTGGGACCTCTGCAAGGTCAGACGGCAGTCGCTCTGTGGAAAAGTTGATTTTCTGTCATATCTGGTTAGACCAGTAAGCGGACCCCAGGCTGAAACTGATATAACGCTAGGAGGATGATGATGGAGTATTTAGAAAATATTCTATGGAACTGTACCTATAGTTTATTACTGCTTGCCTATTTCATTACGGTACTAGTCGTCAGTCACATAGTAAAATTATAAACTATAACGTAAATGGATTGGCCTTACACCCTTCCTCAAATGACATGTTATAAGTCCGTCATCACGGCGCATTCACTGTCCTAACTGTCCTGTCATCGGCCCGTAATATGTTAGCTTTTATTGTGACCCCTCAATTTTGTCGAGTAATCGTCTCCTTTATAATGTGTATTACAAGAATGTGTCGTGTGACAATGTAATGTATTTGTATTAAATATTTTTCTTTGATAGCTTATTATTCACGCGATCTTATTCTTATTAAGTTCCTGTAGTTCTTATTACGAATGCTATCTCAGTTTTTTTGGGTTTTACAGAATTGTCATAATATAAACATTGTCCCGGTTTTGATCGAAACACCTTGCTTTCGAACTTGGAGTCAGCTTACATTAGGATGTAAGTGTCAAACAACACAGAGCCAAAAATTGGTAAGTATGTTTGTTTTTGGAGACCATTGGGGTGCAACAAGAATTGATTGTCAGAAAAGTTGTAAAATTTTGGTAACTAATAGCAAAACCTGACGTGGCAGTCTTCATGTTAAGTAATCTCAAGGCTGCCTGACATTTCTGTAATTTCATTAGATTTCAAGCCGCGGTATACGTGTGTTAGAAGAGGTCTTATTAGACTAACAGACTTAATTGACAAGATATGTGACTGGATTGCCTCTGCCAAAGAGACCACATGTGTAATATATAGAGTACTAGCTTTTGCCCGCGGCTTCGCGCGCGTTATATGCAGGGTTACACAAATCTCCTGTACTGTACGGATACTTTAATATTTACTTTAATCTATACATATAATAAATCTGTAAGTGATCGATGTCTGTACATGGAAGATATTTAGGAGAAAACTATTTTATGGGGTCTTTATTATAGAAGAGAACCCAAAAATATCATTATTACAATTTTTGTCTGTTTGTCTGTGCGTTTGTGCACGCTAATTTCAGAAACGGCTTATCGTATTTAAATGCGGTTTTCACTGTTAAATTGTGGGAAGCCTCACTTAACATTTAGTGTTTGTTTTATTTGAATCAGTTCATAAATAAAAAAGTTATGTCAATTTAAACACAACGGTGTATTTTTTCGGTTGAATTTGTCCTATAGCAATGTAAATAAGTAACTCTTGAGTTGAATTGGTTGAAACTTAATATAATATGATCTGTAAAATGTAAAATTACGACGGTTGAAAGATTATAAATGGCCATTTTCGAAAATTAATATTCTCCAATTTAAAATAATCTCTATTCTGTATAATTTATGATATTATATAGGGTTCAGCTTAGGCTGGGTATTATCGCGCGTGTATCAGTGCGCTGAGTAGCGTGTCATTTACTGGAGGGTATCAACACTGGGATAACGCTTTGTCTGAAGCAAGTATGAGTGAAAGTCCTCATCGATTACGCCATTTGTTTGCAGTAATGCTGGAGTTCTGCAAACTTTCAGATACTGCACATTTATGGCATAGATTTCAAGACGAATTGGTCGAGGACTTTTTCAGGTACGCACAACCAACTAATGAATCGTTGTTTGCTTGCTATTCAAGACATAGCTATATCTATCCTATAACTTAATATGGCCTGCCCGAAGCATCATTTGATGGTCTAAGTATTAACAAAAATTAGGCGATGTATATGAATAGGTAAACTATTTACCCATTAAAACTAACCGAAATCCTGCAAAATGATGTCTCGGGACTAACTGAAGAACAGCGTTTAATATAATTATGATCGTGTGTGTTGTAGCGTGGATAGTACTTTGAGCAAAATAGTAGATGTTTCGGGTGGAACTGGAAATACTTTTCTTATTAAGATGATTTTGGCGAAGGAACGCAGCTAAAGTAAGATTACGACAGCTGTCGCTTTATCGGGTACTAGAGGGTGACATCAGCTACACCCGCACATTTTTATAAACATAAATTCATAACTTCAAATTTAACACAGTTTAACACCGAAGTGGTAGACAGGATGTGTATTACACACCCTCACTTCGCCAGTTATGTTTCGGTCCCAATGTAATACCAGGCTCATTATTAAGCGAGAAATGATTAACATTTTAAATACTCACATAATATCAAAAAGACAGAGGTTCGTGTCCGGGGTACCTGGGGATCGAACCCGAGACCATCGTCTCAGCAGTCCGTTACGTACAGTAGGCCATGGCCGCTTATAAATTTCACAATTTCTGACCGATCCCGTAGATTCGAGAAATCCCTTTATAGCGCACTTCTACGGTCCCCGAGCAACATACCTACATACAAAATTACAGCTTCTTGCTACCAATCGTTTTGGCTGTGCGATGTCTGCCAGTCAGTCACTAACGCAAGAATTTTATTTGTATAGACCGATAGCAGCCATATAGTTATCAGGAGGAAAAAGTGCCTACAATGTTTAAAACTCTGATCTACTTAGACCACCCTGAGAGCTCTGTTTGTAATATATCTAGAAACAGCAGCTACAAAGCTAAAAATTTTCTTACCTTTCCCACCATATGGGATGAATGCACGATGACAAACCGTAAAGCGGTCGAATCATGCAGATCCTACATTAAAGGATATCAAGCAAAATTACGAACCCATGACCGGTATTTTTTGTGGCGATTTTTGTCAGACTCTGCCTGTTATACCACGTGGGACAAGATCTGATGAAGTTAATCTGTCTACACTGTAGGATTCCATTATCGCTATGCATTTGAGATTAAATATGCGAGCGCAAGTGACTTATGAAAAAGGACTATTTAGATATCCAGAAACGGACACGGGATAGTGAAAATTGTAGAGTACACCTATTTCTATCAACATAACGAGTTATAGAGGACAAAGAATCAACCAACTATTGAAATTCCAGTGCAATTTTTGGAATCCATCAATGCTCCTGTATTACCATTTCAAAAGACATAACATAACATAACTTCACACGGTTATCTCCGAAGGAATAGGCAGAGGTGTACTACACACGCCGAGCCTATTACCATCTACCGGGCACATTATTAAGCGAGCGATATTTAACATTTTAATGCAGACATAACTTCTAAAAGTCAGAGGTGTGTGCGGGGGGCGATGGCCGGGGATACTTGGGGATCGAACCCGAGACCATAGTCTCGGCAGTGGTACGTACACCACAGGGCTATAGAATCCTTGAATCCTTATATAGAGATTCAAGTGCCTGTGTCAGAATAAACGGGGCCTACACGGACTGGTTTAACATTGATCGTGGTGTTAGATAGAATGGATGAATCAGTGTTTAACCTCTCGTATGCTGGATTACCAGACATAATTATAAATCTATTGTGTCTCGTGCAGATCTGCTCTTAAGCATACAAAAGGTTAAGACCCTGTTATACGCTGACGATCAGGTTCTTTTTGCGTCGTCAGCGTCGGATTTACAGCAGATGGTCACTGCAATGAATGAGGCGTATAAGAAGGGCATGAAAGTGAATGTAAGCAAGACTAAAGGTAATAGTCACAGAGAGGGAAGACAGTATAACTGAATGTAACATAATGATAGGAGATAAAAAAGTGGAACAAGTGAATGAGTTTGTGTATTTAGGGTCTTTGTTTACGAGAGATGGAAAATGTGAGGGTGATGTTGAAAGGAGAGTGAAAGCAGGAAATAGTGTGAATGGCGCCTTACAGTCTAATTATCAGTAATGAAGTTATCCCAAGTAAGGCTCGCCTTGCTGTACTGCAGGGAGTTTTGGCGCCAACGCTGATCTATGGTAGCGAATCATGGATATGGCAGAAAAAGCATGAAAGTTGAATCAATGTTGTGGAGATGAGAGCTTTGAGGAGTATTTGCGGAGTAAGACTGATAGATAAAGTGAAAAAAAGTGTGAAATGAGAGAAGTGTGTCTAAAAGAAGATGTAGTGATAAAGATTGAAAAAGGAATGTTGCGATGATTTGGACATTTGGAACTGATGGATGAAAGAAGAAATACGAAAGAAGTGTATCGTGTAAGAATGAATGATGGAGATGTCGGTAGGGGACGCCCAAGACGGACGTACGCCGACCAAATAGGTGACGTACTAAAAAAGGGCCAAATTAAAAGTACCCATAACCGACGAGCATGTATGATGAGGTTAATGAATGTCGAGAAAGCGAAAGAGGTGTGTTTGAACCGGAGCATTTGGCGTTCCATAGTCTCTACCTACCCCAATGGGAGACAGGCGTGACGATAGATAGATATAGATAGAAATTTAAAAAGTAACCCCACTAAATCTTTATGATTGCACCAGAAAAGTAACTAATTTACAACGAAACGTGATCGAAGCAGAGATTTTAATAGGGTGCGGAGCAGGTGATAATGTTTATGTAGACCCCGGATGTATTTCTCTAATTCCAAAAACAAAATCGTTTAGTTTCAAACGAGTCCAGCTTAGCTTAAGGCCAAACGTTGAAAGTTGCGGGTGTGGATCTAAGTAACAGCTGTTTTCGCACGGTCAGCTTAATGTAGCTCTGTCACGTGTTAGCGAGCTTAGGCACCTTTATGTTTGTATCCCCGAAGGCTATCCTTATATAGTGTACAAAGTAGCTTTAATGTAGATTATTAGATAATAAAATAATGAAGAAACAAAGTCCACTCGAACGGAGTCGCGGGCACAGCTAGTAATATATAAGTCTAGCAGTGGACTGCGAAACGCTGTTATGGAATAACCATGCTGATCTTGCCGATCCACCGTTTTCAAATGCATTATTAATATCTAAATCTGACGCCGTATAACATTGCTTTTATTTTATCAGCGATGTTCGACTGATTGACATGAAAAGCTGTAAGTGTTTATAAAGGTAAGGAATAAACACAATCCCAGACTGTGCCGTTTTCTGAAAATGTTTAAAGACTTTAACATGGAATTTTATATGTATTTTAGAAACAGTCGCTCTTGACTGTCCTTTTGTATAAATACTAGAGGTTGCTCGCGGCTACGCCCGCACATTTTATTCATTTAGGTATCCGTTTTGCCCGAGTCCGCGGGCTTTTTAGGTATTTTCTTCTTAGTGCACTTCTACGGTCCCTAAGAAACATACATGCCAAATTTCAGCTTCTTGCACTTAATAAATAGTTTTTGCTGTAGCTTGTCTGTCAGTCAGTCAGTAACGCAAGGATTTAATACATATATACAGAAGATTATTTAAGGGATTCTTCGGTGTCGTCTTCTTTCTTTTATGTGTAAGTGTGAGGCCAACTCTGGTGTCGGCAGTTTTCAGACCGCTAAAATGTCTCTGTCATTTTTTTTTATTTATAGTCTCACGCCTGTATCCCCGAAGGGGTAGGCAGAGGTGTAAATATGACATGGTCTAAGGAATCTTGTTCTGAGGCAAGAACCGCGACCCTTTATGTACCCTCGGAAGTAGCACACTGTAGCGCACTGATGTAAATTCCACCCGTGGCCAGTCGGTCACCCATCCAGGTATGGACTTGTAATAAGGTGCTTTACTTTGCTGCCCAATCTCAGACGGCAAGTCAAGTCACGCTATGAGCACTACATCTTCTAAGTTATGTTCTATTTATTTTAGAAAAATCTTTAAGGCCTATGAGCCGTTTTGTTTCCCTTATCAGAAACCCTCTCCCAATATCAACATTTATTTTACAAACGATATATCGTGTGCACAAGTCTTAAACATACGTACCTACACATAAATTTCAGCAGCTGACCCCTTTCTACGCATCTTGAATATCAACCGCGCGATACAAGAAGATATTTATATAAAAACTATCAATACAAATATACTATAATGCATCTCTCGGCACGTGGCTAAGCCACAGTAACAATACCAACTAATAAAACGCTCTTATTGCAACCTGAGAAGAACCATTTTACAAAGTCTACAAAACCATCTTATGTTTAGATTTTCAGCAACGTTTTATTACACACATTTAGACGCTATTACAATACATTAAAGTTCAATATTTCACGGCCGAATCGTAAAATTAGTTTGGGAATATTTATCCCTAGCTCCGAAGATAGCGTGTTCGTATTCTTGAAAAGTATTATTTCATGTTGAATACAGTCGATATTTTCTTATAGAATAACCTATTATTTACGCAAGCTTAAAATTTGTGTCTAGCGAAGTTTAATTATTTAAGACTATAAGCTCACTGACAATCGATCGTCTAATGACTATCAAATCCGTTTATATAATGTCGGCTTGGTTAATCAAATTCAGGTTTTTAGTTTTATCCACAACGAAGTTATTGAGGGTCAAAAATGGCCTGAATTGCTTCGAGAGAAGGATGGTATGATACGGCCGTGCCACCTTTTTGCTCGACTTGGCGGGGGCACTACCGTACCCCCAGATTATAGCTCAGGTCATGTGCATTGTAACGGCAATACTTAAAACATACTTAAGTTTAAAAAATAAATAGGCATTCACTGTCACACCCATAGAACCAAACCATCAACAAGAAATAACAGTTAATATTGTACAGCAAGTTCGAGTGGTGGCATCTGTGCACGTAATGCATCCGATTGGCGTACAACAGCGGCCGATTAAAACTTAATCCACCCCAATAGACCGCTGTACCGAGAGCCTTTTATATTGACAGATTTTGGATTTGTGAATATCAAGTAGATAATACTTTATTAAACTGGTTTCAAATACTTGTAGATTATTTTTAAAGATGTTGGTAGCGCCATCTACCTTCCTATCTATAACTAATCGCATCAACATCAATCGTTCCACGCTTGTCTAGTGCGAGCGATATCATATTTCCGTCCCTGTCTCCCATTCCCGAGGAAGGGGCACTGCCTTCCGCGGATTCGTCGCCGCGATCGTCGACGCGAGTGACAGTCCAGAACATTCCGCTCGCTGAGAACGTGCCCGCTATATCGTATCGCGCCGCATCGCTGTATGTGATTATTACCGCATATATAAACCGCTCGCAAGTGGGAGTGACGGTGAAGTGAAGTGAAAACAAGCAGCTGCATCACGAAACCACCAGGAGACTGCCCTTCGGAAACGAAGAAGGTTGTATAAGGTAAGTGCCCTCCATCCTTGAAATATCCTATACCCACTCACAATCACCACTTCCCGTATCCATCTCCTAGGCGGCTAAGAACCCGCTATCCTTTGTATACAGTCCATTTCCCTCCCAAGTCGCCTAGAACCTACCTTCGGTTTCGGTGTATCGCCGAACCAGATGTGGAACATAATATGGTCAGACCAAAGCAAGCTTTGTCCTGTTATGTGTTGTCGGAATTCTGAGCAAATGTATGGTAAATATTGCCAAACCTAGGAACCGACACCGGGACGTCCCGCTCAGCAGATGCATCCGCTATTTACTGGATCACGGATTCTAGGTCACGTAAGCGTATACCTAGTACTTAACCCGAAAAATTTGGTAAGCAGTTCATCTTTAAAATAAATTTTTGACGGTATCATCATCTATGAGGATATGATAATTAATATCCTCATAGATGATACCGTTGAAAATTAATTTTAATAAACTGTAGTTTTTACTTAAAAACAAATAAAGGCGATTTTAAATTAATTGGTTCTAAATAAAAAACATATTATTGGGCCATGAAAGATCTAATGAAGAGCCATCTTCCTCTTTCCCTTAAGAGGCAGCTCATAGACGTTTGCATTCTTCCCATCCTCACATATGGTTCTCAAACTTGGTCTTTAACAATACAGAACAGAGATCCACGCTCGAGGTTTGCCGAAAGGCGGATTGACGGACGTATAAGGAATGCCACAATCCGTTCCATCACAAACATCGCTGAAGTCACTCGGAAAGCTTCCACGCTAAAATGGAGCTGGGCAGGACATATCAGTCGCATGTCAGATGACAAATGGGCCAAGTTAACAACCCTATGGATCCCCTTAAACTGCAAGCGACATCGTGGCAGGCCTAGACGGAGATGGCGGGATGAGCTAGACTTCAAAAAGGATTGATTCCAGGAGGGAAAACACCGTGACTTATGGAAGCAGATTGGGGAGGGCTTTACCCTGCAGTGGGACGTAACAGGGTCCTAAAAAAACATGGTACCTACTAAAAAGTAATAAATGAAAGTGTTGACTGAAGCGCGGTTGGCGTAGAGATTTAAGCGGTCGCCTCGCCGTTTGACATTAAACCGAATATTGTGGTTTCGATTCCCATACGAGACAACACTGTGCTGTTCAATATGCATGAATGATTTCTAGTGCGGGAGTTGTAATACAGAAAAGAAAAATAAGTGAAATGATTTAATATTTTTTATTTATTTTTTATTTATTTTTATTTATCAAACATTTTGCACAATAAAAATCATGTACATAGGCGGACTTAATGCCGATGGCATTCTCTAACAGTTAACCTAGGGTGGTGCAGAGAAGTCAGTTAGTAAGTGCGTTCCGAATTATACTAGTAACAAATAAAATTTATTCAATTTTTAGATATCGTTACAGTATATAAATATAATAAAATATATTAATCTATGTATGTATGTGTATATATAACATACATATTAGAATGTAAATATACATAAATAAAATGTCTCAAGGTGTTGAAGATATTGCTAATTGACCCAAAAATAGCTCACGAACTTTTGCCTTAAAAGAAATCCGATTTCTACTCATCCTGATCTCAAGAAGAACCGAATTCCGATTCAGAGGTTGACTGAACAAAAAAGGAGGTGTTCACGAAACTGGTTGAATGGGAAGGACATAGAAGAATTTGTAGGGCAATACTATTTTTTTTTATAGACTCATGCCTGTATCCCCGAAGGGGTAAGCAGAGGTGTTATATTACACCCACATTTCGCCATGATTTTTTAGGTCCCACGTAATAGGGGGTGTTGAGACATGCACTCACCAGCTATATCGTGCAACCTAAATACCTTTCTTGTTTGTTCCGTAGACGCGACTATTTAGTACTTGTAAACCTCAGTAATTTAGTACTTCACGAATATAACGCAAAGTATTACAGTCCACTGTAGTTTTATTCCACACTACAATCTTTCTTCGGGAACTAGCACAACGACGCCGCTACAGGGGGCGAGCCTATTATAAAGGGCATAGGGCAATATAAAGAACAATTTAAATAATTGTACTTTATATTGCCCTAATAAATCATTGGTCTGTGACGGTTGTGTATTCTATTGATGTGCCTACTTATAATTGTATGATGTAATTATTTAACATTCGTTACTCAATTACAAGTACAATACAAAATTTCATTTCCTTTCGTTGACCCTGAGGCGTGGTAATTTGCCTCATATTTAGATGGGACCAAACCGTAAGTTCATCCATCCAAAAATTTATATACTCGTAACTAATATCTTTCAAATATATATTTTTATACTCAAATATGTTTATTTCCATAAAAATGTTTAAATTTTTTGGATACATAGCTATGATGATTATTGTATAGCTATACTTATATAAGCTTTTAAATAAGCTGAAGAGTTTGTTTGTTGGTTTGATCTCGCTAACTTCCGTAACTGCCAGTCGGATTTAAAAATAATTCACGTAAATTATATGCCACATTCATGAAAAAAAAAACACAACCAAAAGCTATGTATAACCAAACGTATGTATGTACCAAACGAAAAAACAGTGCCAAAAATATATTTCTAAGTCAATGAAATTCTTGTAGTTGCGGCATCTCGCGTAGTATAAACGGCCCTGTGCCTGCACGGCAATTCCCGCGTGGAGGCGCACAAACTTTTCAATAACGATATTTGTCCCGATGCACCGGAAATACCAAGCTGAGATTTACTATTGAAACTGAAATTCAACTTTACGCCTCCTTGATTTCACTGCTTTTGCGCATGAGATTTATTGTAGAGAAATAAGTACTCTAAGCAGCTCATAAAATATTTAGCTTTATAGCAATCCTTTCTGAGTCCACCGAGCCTGTCATCATCCTCTTAGCGTTATCCCAGTTTCAGTCTGGGGTCCGCTTTCTAGTCTAACCGGATTTGGCTGAATATTAGCTTTTCCACGGAGCGACTGCCTGTCTGACCTCCGCAACCCGAAGGGATAGCGATATTCCATGGTTAAAGACTAGTGTCAGTTTGTTTAGAAGGTACTGACGCCCTGTAACGACTGTCAAAGATCTTCATGACAACCGGGACCGACGGCTTAACGTGCTCTCCGAGGCACGGGACAAGCGATAATTAACCATAACTCTGAAAAGTCATTGGTGCGCGCCGTGGATTCGAACCCGATACCCTCTGCATGGCAGTCTGTTGGTATATGCACTCGGCTATCGCCGCCTTTACAGAATATTAGCGTCATGTAACAGAATACTGTCACAATGGGAGAAAGCAAAAATAATATCCAATCTTATCAGATTGGGTATGATTTAAATGGAAAAAAGCAAAATCGTATCCAATTTAAGATTAGAATAAAAAAGGTATAAGGCGTCTTCTATAATGCTACACCTGCGTTAGCGTTAACGTTAGTGGCGAAGGGCAACTATGCGTTAATTAACGCGTTTAAAATGCACGTTGGCTACATTTAGGTCACAATGCCGTTAAGCGTTAATTCCTCGTGAATTCGGTAACACACGTTAAGGAGGTTTAAATTCCAAAAGCACGGCTCATGTCATAATCGTTCTAAAAACTAAAGTGTTTTCATTCGACCACTCCGTAGTCGTTTGCGTAAATGCTGTTTACGCCTGTAATAATAATAATAAGCCCCCTAAAATTAAACCACACGTCCTGATCGACCATCTGATCACGTGGGGGCGGACACACGACACAGAATTTACTGGCGTGGCTAACGTGGCACTGCAGCACTGGTAGGGATGTAGGTAGGAGAAGGACCCAAGCTAAGGTAAAACAGCATACGCTGAGAGCTGCATGGCTAAGGGGGAGCTTAGTCGCAAGTATGCGAACTCTGGAGACCGGGGAACCTTCAGTTTAATTTGCCCTTGCCGTGGTGAATGCAGAGCTCTGCCGCGGTCGACCGCACGTCTCTTGCTACTCGTGGGAACACAATGGAAAACTATAATACTACACGTAGATATAATCTTAGATCGATGCCCGGGGGTCGCCGGGAATCACATATTGTTACAACCAGCAGCAACACTCGTAATTATACAGACTCATTGGCAAATTCTTCACCCCCAAGCTCTCTCTTTCCGTCACCAATCTCTTCACCTAGATCATACCAATCTCAATCACAAAGGAGTAGCTTATCATCAAATCATCATCTTCATCACCACTTGCAGTAGATGTTGTCCAAGAAGCAATTATTGCTGATATAATTGGACCCACTACTGTCAAAACGCGCGCAAGACGTAAATGACGAATGGTGTTGCCTGCGCTCCCGCCACGCTGCCGTTCGATTCCCCGTCGATGTATTTAATTAGTGTATATATAATATACATACCGTTTATAGTAATATATTTATAATATGTAGTTAGTAGTATTCGTTATATTTATTTATTTGTTTGATATTTATTTATACATATTATGTATTTAAGTATCCTCACTATTATGTTTATTTTACTGTTTCTATTTTGTAGTATTAAGTTTGATATTTGCGTGAGTCACTCTAGGGCATAGTTGAAAATCAGCGTCAGGCATCTAAACATCAGGCCTGACAAATGCTGAACTATGCCCTGTTCTGACACGCCACACTTGATTTTTTTTTATTGTTTTCTTTACTGTTTTTTTATTGTACTTTGTATTTGTGGGTGTTGAGAATAAAATTATTTTATATTTTTTTTATCTTTTAAATGGACCATTGCAATGAATATGTTCATATGGCGCACATACCTTATCATCACCAATCTGAAAACACGAACACGAGGATACTTAGATCCGTTACACCAATCTTTTATAGAACATTACCCTGAAATGAATGCTTCAAAACCAAAATATAGGAGATCAACGTAGAGCAATAGTTAACAATAAACTGCTTCCAACAGCCACACTTAACACAATAATTAACGAAGTGGTTAGGTATTTAGAACATAATGAAACACCTCTGATTATACTCACACAATCTTCACAGAGAATGAGATGGACCAACGAAATAAACGAGACTATCCTTCGTATATATTACGAAATAACAGAACTCGAAACTAACACAACAGCATACAGGAAAAATCTTCATGAAAAATTCATTCAGACTTATCCACATTTATCTCATTTATCCAAACCGAGAATTTCTGATCAAAGGAGGGCTATAATTAAAAACAAAATAATACCTGACATCAGAATCAAAGAAATTAAAAATAATGTACAATGTCACATGCAAACATCTGACACAGCGACACCATGTCATATTGACAATAGTCCACAACCGATAATTACAACACGAACACAGTTAAATTATGAAACTATTGAATTATCCGTAACTCAAAACTCATTCACTAATATAGAAGAACAACTACACACTGACGTCACAAACACTGTCCACACAAAAAGTTACCACGATATTGATCAACAATTTGATTTAGCATTTAACACATTCATTCATACAAATCCTATAACAAGACCATACCTCCCTAAACAAAAACCATCTAGAAAATTAGCTTCCATAGTAGTATATATTAATAAAACTATTTTACCCAATTTTTAAATACAGACCAAGATTTCGCAACTTTCCAAACTATTTTATATTCAGCAGCATACACAGCGGTGGTGTGTAATGGGACCAAAATTAATTTAAACGAAAGAACCACTGAGATATTTAAACCACCATGGCAGAGAAGATTGGAAAATAAAATAGAAAAGTTTCGATCCGTAATAGCTCGGCTGACGCAGTATAATAATGACAATAGAAGTAACCGCATCATTGTAGCAGTAGAAGCAACCAAAAATAAATATCAAACGCACGCACAGTACGAAAGCCAAAATTCAGAAATAGCCCACTTTATAGATACACTCAAACAAAAGTTAAATGCAGCAGCCAGTAGACTAAAACGGTATATTACATGTACAAAACGGAAAACACAAAATGCCCAATTCTCTAACAATTCAAGAAACTTCTACACAGGGCTTACTACGCCCAATAGCCAGGCTATAAACACACAAGAACAAGATTTTCCCTCAATGGACATTCTGCGAGAGTACTGGTCTAATATTTGGGAAATCCCCTTGCACCACAACTGAATGCTGAGTGGGCCAATTTTATCAAAGAAACTACAAATCACATCCCAGAAATAGTATTTGAGCACATAACAATAGACACATTCGTAACTGTAATTAAAAGAACACATAATTGGAAATCACCTGGAAGTGATAACATACATAACTATTGGTACAAAAAAATTACTAACATTCGCCCATATCTACATAATCACATCAACTCATTTATGCAAACACCTTCTATTATGCCAAATTATATTACTCATGGAGTTACATACATGTTACCAAAAAATTAACACAACAGATCCCACAAAATACCGACCCATTACTTGTCTACAAACGATATATAACATATTAACAGTATGTATAAGCGAAGAAATATACAAACATTTGTCAGACTACGATATAATTTCAGAACAACAAAAAGGTTGCAGAATGTATAGTCAAGGTTGTAAAGAACAACTCACAATTGATGCAGTGACAATTGATGAAGCATATAATAACAAACTTGATATATTTACAATGATCATAGATTATCACAAAGCTTTTGATTCCGTACCACACAGCTGGCTATTACAAATACTGCAATTTTATAAAATCAACCCTACGATCATAACGTTTCTAAGCTCTTCTATGAAAAACTGGACAAAAGTCTTGGAATTAAATAACTACTCCACTACTGTGACTTCTGAACCGATTTCCATACTACGTGGCATATTTCAAGGAGATGCAATCAGCCCATTATGGTTCTGTCTAGCCCTTAATCCACTCTCTAATCTGCTTAATAATAATAATCTTGGCTTTCAATTAGTAACATCTCAAAGCCGATTTTCACATCTGTTTTATATGGATGACATAAAACTCTACGCTAATGATAGAGATGATCTTTTCCACCTCGCAGACATTACTCAGCAGTTTTCCGACGACATTTGTATGCAATTTGGTGTTGGTAAATGCAAAATCTTATCAATAACTAATGGAGAAATCGATAATAGCAGGTATGTTTTAGAGATAGGAGATATTATTGAAGAAATGGATGATTTAACAGCTTACAAATATTTAGGATTTCAACAGTCTCGAAAATATTACAAAAAGATACTAAAGCAGACCTCACTAAGAAATTTAAGATACGTCTAAATCTTATATTAAAATCTCATCTTAACTCGAAAAATTTGATTAAAGCCATCAACACATACGCTATACCTATCCTCACATACTCTTTTGGAATAATTAACTGGACACAAACTGATCTTAAGAACTTCCAACGCACTATCAACACAAAACAAAACGACAAAACATCGTAAGCACCATCCAAAATCTTCAATAGAGCGGCATTTTAACACGAAAGGAAGAAAGAAGCAGTTTAATAAACATACAAAACTTACACAACAAGCAAATGTAATAAAACTCCAACGCACTATTTAGTAACATTGTATATTTCTTCACTATTACAACTTTATAATACTTGATTTTGTATAAACCACACTGCTTGCACTGAGCACCGATCACACTGGAGCCTCGATACCGAATGCGCTCCGTTTCAACGGTTGCTCGCAACCGACTTCCGTTTTAACAGTGTTGCCAATGTAAAGAAATTAATAATGAAGTCAATTGGATTAAATTAAATCGGAACCGGAACTGGCAACCTAACATTCGTCCATCCTGACCTCGGGCATGTCCTCATGCCCTATAGATACTTAGATCCGTTACAACAAGCTTTTATAGAAAATTACCCTGAAATGAATGCTTCAAAACAAAATATAGGAGATCAACGTAGACCAATAACAACCAACCAACCAACCATCCAACAATAAACTGCTTCCAACAGCCACACTTAACGAAATAAAGAACGAAGTGGTTAGGTATTTAGAACATAATGAAACACCTCTGATTATACCCACACAATCTTCACAGAGAATGAGCGTAGCGTAGAGTTTTATGTCATCCATATAAAACAGATGTGTAAGTGAAAATCGGCTTTGAGATGTAACTCATTGATAAACAAGATTATTATTATTAAGCAGATTAGAGAGTGGATTAAGGGCTAGACAGAACCATAATGGGCTAAGTGCATCTCCTTGAAAGATGCCACGTAGTATGGAAATCGGTTCAGAAGTCACAGTAGTAAAGTAGTTATTTAATTTCAAGACTGTTGTTCAGTTTTTCATAGAAGAGCTTAGAAACGTTATGATCGTAGGGTTGATTTTATAAAATTGCAGTATTTGTAATAGCTAGCTGTGTGGTACGGAATCAAAAGCTTTGCGATAATCTATGAACATTGCAAGTATATCAAGTGTGTTCTTATATGCTTCATTAATTGTCACTGCATCAATTGTGAGTTGTTCTTTACAACCTTGACTATACATTCTGCAACCTTTTTGCTGTTCTGAAATTATATCGTAGTCTGACAAATGTTTGTATATTTCTTGATTGCTCGATATAGTTAGTACTTTCAATTATATAAAATCAAGTATTATAAAGTTGTAATAGTGAAGAAATATACAGTGTTACCAAATAGTGCGTTGGAGTTTTATTACATAGTAATTGAAAGTACTAACTATATCAAGCAATCAAGAAAATAGTATAAAAAAATATAATGCCATAATAGTACTGCAGCTATTATTTAGCTGTTTAAACAACATTCATCTGTTTAGACATATATGAAATGAAAACTATTATATTACATTTAAAAGCTATAAATGCCTTAGTCGACACTACCGTAATAATTTTTAAAAGAATTGCAGGTACTTGCCACTTCTGATATGTAATAAAACTCCAACGCACTATTTAGTAACACTATATATTTCTTCACTATCACAACTTTATAATACTTGATTTTTTCTAAACCACACTGCTTGCACTGAGCACCGATCACACTGGAGCCTCGATACCGAATGCGCTCCGTTTCAACGGTTGCTCGCAACCGACTTCCGTTTTGACAGTATTGCCAATGTAAAGAAATTAATAATGAACTCAATTGGATTAAATTAAATTTTAACCGGAACTGGCAACCTAACACAAATATCTACACTTAGACACTATTTTCACAATAAATCACAGCACTCAGTTTTACATAAACACATCACTGACTTAGATAAAAAAACTCACCCCTTTCAATTTACATGACAAGCTTTTGCAACCCAATAAAAAGTTGAATAGTGTAGAACAAAATATAATCAAATGGGCAGCAAAAAGTCTTCACGGAAGACATCGTAGTGATCTGGATCAAACATACGTCGACAAAGAAAAGTTGAACGAATGACTCCTACGAGGTGAACTGTTCCCAGAAACAGAAGGTTTTATGTTAGACATTCAAGACCAAATTATAAGTACACGAAACTACAAAAAATTCATTATTAAAGACCCGAACCAAATCTCTGATTTATGCAGACACTGCCACTCAGCCTCAGAAACCATACAGCACATAACTGGCGCATGTAAATTTTTTGTCCAGACCGATTACAAACACCGCCATGATGAAGTAGCTGCAATAATACATCAACACCTAGCACATCAAAATAATTTCATTAATAAGAAAAGTCCGTAGGTACTATAAATATAAACCAGACACTGTACTCGACAATAGAACTTGCAAGATATACTGGGATCGAACAATAATTACAGATAAGACCATACACTACAACAGGCCAGATATAACTTTACATGATAAAATTAATAACACCGTTTATATCGACATAACCATTCCAAACAGTCACAACATTCAGTCAACAATAGCTGAGAAACTCACTAAATATCAAGATCTTGCCATTGAATTGAAAACGCAGTGGAAAGCTAGTACAGTCCATATAGTTCCAATTGTATTATCATCAACTGGCATAATACCCAAAACTCTGAGGCAGAGTCTAAACATCCTTCAGATGCCCAAACTTTCAGTACATTTACTACAAAAAGCCACCATACTCAATACATGTCGTGTCACGCTTGGTTTTGGCCAGCATGACGTGATTTTTACCCCTACCAAAAGGGAGCTGAATTAAAATCGAACTATAATAATAATTATAAAACCCCTCTGGGGCAGCCGTTATCTCATCA
Organism: Euclidia mi; assembly: GCA_944739405.2. Lineage (NCBI taxonomy): Eukaryota > Metazoa > Arthropoda > Insecta > Lepidoptera > Erebidae > Euclidia > Euclidia mi. Next base: position 17,493,229 of record OX123189.2, read on the forward strand.
TGAGACTAACGCAATCTCAGAGGGCAGAGTAACAGCTTTCAAACATCACCTTCATCGTGTAATATAAACAAAAAATGTATTACAAGATGAAAAGAAAGCTTACAACCGCAGGGCAGCTTTGTGGCGAGCTGAATGTGTGTGGCGACACTGCGGTCCCGAATGCTTCGGGGAGTCGGTCAGGGCCTCGTCTCCGGCTTGCCTTTGTTGGCTGGCCGGAGTAGATTTGCAAGAGTGCCCGCAGGACTCTCAACTCTGGCTTGCCTTGGTCGGCCGGCCAGATGGAAGCCGCAGGAGCTATTGGCTCGGGGGTGGAAGTGTCATTCTCAACGGCGTAACTACGGGGAAGCCCGCTCCGGGCCTCCGTTGTCACGAGGCCCGCGATGGCGAAACCGGTGCCGCACCGCTCGACACCCCTAGCCACTCGCACCGGTGTTGCCCTCTGGCTGCCTTTATGGCAGAGTTTGTTTGCTTTGGGCGGCTGTTTAGAGAGGGCCCATCTAGTGAGTTGGCGAGTCACCCCCTGCCACGCGGATGGATGCTATAGGAGTATCACTGGCAGGTGCCGTTTTTCATCCATAGCATTAATTACCAGTTCACTAAACACCCATCCCCATAACCCGTATTCATTAGATCCACTAAAAACAATAGCCCTACACGTGATGCGACTAGTCCATAGGTAGCTGTACTCAGTAGTGCAGTTGTGGAGGCTCCGCGGCATGTGTCCCATCCCATTTTAGATTAAAACTCTCTACGGGCCTCTGCACGTTGGATCCATATCCCCGTGTAGGCCTCCCAAAGGACCGGTGAAAAAGAGAAACATAATAATAATAATAATGCCTCCGTGGTCCAGGTCCGCGTATGCGACTGCTGATCGGAGGTCTCGGGTTCGATTCCCGGGTCGGGCGAAAGTGTTACTGGATTTTTCCGAATACGACTGAGTATTCGGAAAAATCCAGTAACACTTTCGCCCGAGCAGACCGGAGTCTGGTGATGTGCCAGGTAACGGCAATAGGCTCGCCCCCTATTACGTGAGACCTAAAAATTCATGGCGAAATGTGGGTGTAATATTTACACTTCTGCCTACCCCTTCCGAGATACAGGCGTGAGACTATAAATAAAAATAAAATAAATAATAAATTTTATTTACAGTAATACAGAGAGCATAAATACAAACAAAAATGTTATAATATAATAATACTATGGATGCTGTGGATATTCAATTGATTTGAAGGAACACCATACCCCTGTACTAGTAAGAAACTGTATCACAGGCGGTTGGGTCTCTCTTTACAAAGAGTTTTGTATTTACAATACAGCAATAATATTACGTATTTAACAAAAAGACAATAGTCAATATAAAACTTAGTTAATAAATAATATGTATGTAGATATATAATTAAGATGATCATGTAATATACAACATAATTGCGTGACAAGCATTTTAGAGAACTCACGAGCGTAACTTATAAAACCGTGGGTCAGCAGAATCGTAAATTATGTCAATGTTATCAAGCCTTTATTATTTAGTTTGACGTACATAAGTCGTGGGTGCATTTTATTAAACTAGATGTTTGATGTTAGTAGGTCAATATTCTAATGAGGTGTGTTAAGTGAATCACAAAATGAAATATCAAGTCTTAAAATTAAATAATGAATATGAAAAAATAGTAGATTAAAAGTCGAAAATACGATATTACGTCGCTCCAAGGCGCCTTCATAATCCACTGAGTTTATGTACCTCTTCTCCGCCATTGTTCTTGCTAGGCAGTCATTAGAACCGGTGTTGTGGTTGCTGGGCTTCTTGAAGTGTAAGCAGGTCGCGCATTTTAGGTCTTTGGATTTCCTAGTGCAGTCTTTTATCGTGTGTCCTTGGCTGCCGTAATGACCGCATGTATATTGAGACTCTCTGCAAGACTTAGCCACATGACCATACTGCTGACACTTATAACAGCGAGTAACTAGGGTGAAATCCGTCATCGGGCAAGATGACCAATTTATAAAGAACCTGTCTTGAATTATCAGTGCTTTACGTATGGCTGCAGATACCTCTATTACATACATAGTTAGAGGTCTCAGCATCTATACGGCCCAGGGCCTAAAATAAAGTACACTAGTCCTTTTTGTGAGCGCGTGACCTGTGGAAAAAGACGGCGTTAATGTGGCCAACATCACTTAACACGCTAAACTACGCGCTAAAACCCTTTGATGTGTCCAAAAAACCGACACCCGAGCTATCGCTTAACGTTTAGCACCATTTATAATGCCATTAGTAATTTAACGCGTTAAACGTTGGCCACATCTACGCAGCGCCTATATAAACGCGTTAATTGACGCGTTAAGACGCAAGTGTAGCAGGAACATAAGCCAAAAAGGCTTAGCGAGCATTGCGGCTCAGGCAATGCAATTTAACTTTTAATAGGTACCAAGAATTCTACCACAATATTATTTTGCTTCACTTTAAACATACAACTCAGTTCAGTTTAAAGAGCTTTTAGTCCGTACACATAAATACGTACGTACATCCGACACGTGTATCGTGGTAGGATCGGCGGTACTTACACACCCCAACCCTTTGGTAATGGATTGAATTTGACCGCTATGCGCTATTACGTTCAAGATAACTACTAACGATTGCTGTAGCGATTTGGAGAATCAGTTTATGATTGGCAATATCATAGGCTTAATATTCATTCGTCTATTACTTTTTTATGTGACGGAAGCAAAGATGTAATAATTCCACATTTATCTTATAGTACCTAATGTTATTGTTGACGTTTTTATGTTTAGGTGTTAAACACTTTTTTATATTACCTTTTTGAACTATGCATACTCTGTGATAATCTCGAGTTCACGTTGCCACTTGGTTTGCTCAAAACGACAGTATGAATGGAATTAATCTATTATTTACAGTTCAGAGCAAAGAGTGTATAAATCCTTTCTTAATACTTAATATGACGCTGCTCAGGTGGCTTCGCACGTTACATCATCACAGTTCAGAAAACCTATATAATTTACAAAAACACAGATTAACTTTGACGTGCTTACGGCAAATGCACTTGAGAGATATGGAATGATATCTAGGCTTTGGGCTGAAATTACTGATATCCAAGTATTTATACATAATATGTAAGAGGATAGTGGCAATTAAATGACACTGACATGACGTTTGACAGTAAAACTGTCAAACGTGTAAATAAGGTGTACCTATATAATTCGACAGGCTCGGCTAGTTCGTTCTATTCTCCTTCGACGACTGCTCAGGGACGATATGGTTCTGACTATTTAACTGCCACTGTGTTTCAATATTCTGTGTTGCTTGTTCTTTTGTTTAATCATCTAGGAAACAATGTAAGATGGTGTAATCATTATCTTATTGATATTGTGGGTAGTTTGATCGTTTGTGAGATATAAGTAATTTAGGATAGAATAATATACCTACTGTGGATCAAGTTGTATCAATGAGATTCATTATATACCTGTGATATACATTTAGTAGATTGTGTTGATGCTAAATAATGTTCTGTTGTAAGACAGACATTTCTAGTAATATATAACTACCCACAACATTGATATTTGATATAAATTGGCTGTACAACTGTTTGTTAATTATTAGGTACTTATTGAAAAGAATGATCAAGAGTTTTATTGCCCGTTCTTTCTCTTGGTTCTATGCCGTTGCTTTGCGAACTGGGCTCTAAATGTAAATGTAGAATCACGACATAATCTAAAGATATATCCTTGTGCCAAACTGAATAAATGAAAGTATGATTTGATAGTTGTCTCTTTTATTTATCAAAACTGTCTCTACACTATAGGGAGCTTTTCTGATTCTGACATCAGAAGTGGGATAAATTTGCGCCCACAATACTAATACATCCAATTGTAAGTTCCAGAGTCTCCTCATCGTGATCCCATGATTCTGCCTAAGCCAGCCACCGTTCAGCTGTCGACGGAGAATGATTGCCCTACGATCCAGTAGCAACGATGCCGAGAGCAAGCCGGTGGATGAGTACAGACTACATATCTTAACGATCTGCAACAGTATGCTGAAGCCACAGCAACAATCAACTGCAAACGCTGCTAATGTACTTCCACCAAGATTATATCTATAGCCATGAATGGTCGAAAAATATGACTATTGTGTTTATGTGGTACCAGGTTATTTTAATATGTTCATCAAAATGTATCTGAGTATAAAACTATGTAGGTAATAGCGAAAAAGTTACAGAAAATGTATAATAGATTTATTTTGATAGTAGCCGATATTGTTCTAATCTGTTGGAATTTAAATAGGAAACATTTGTAGTGATTGAGGCAGCGATAGCCTAGTGGAGATACCAACAAACTGCCATGCAGAGGGTATCAGGTTTGAATCCACGGCGTGCACCAATAACTTTTCGGAGTCATGTGCGTATTGAATTGTTAATTATCGCTTGTCCCGTGCCTCGGAGAGCACGTTAAGCCGTCGGTCCCGGTTGTCATGAAGATCTTTGACAGTCGTTATAGGGCGTCAGTACCTTCTAAATAAACTGACACTAGTCTAAACCATGGAATATCGCTATCCCTTCGGGTTGCGGAGGGCAGACAGGCAGCCGCTCCGTGGAAAAGCTAATATTCAGCCAAATCCGGTTAGACTAGTAAGCGGACCCCAGATTGAAACTGGGATAACGCTAAGAGGATGATGATGATGATGATTTGTAGTGATTGACCGAGACTCGGTATGAGCATTGGCTGTGTTGTGCTTTGTTGATTACTCTTTCTAGTGTACTGATTAGCGTAATCGTCCTGCATATTTGAATTCCAAGAATGAAGTGCTCTGACGAATCTTTTCATTACAAGTCGAATATGAAATGATGGTAGGTAGAATACATTTCAGAGATTTCTTCATTAATTTTGTGTTGGCTGTGTATTCATTACATACAGACCAATATTCCGATGTAGGAGCTTAGCTCTGTTCCATAAGCTGTAGTTAAATTTTCGCCACAATTACCAAATTAATAAGTTCATGCTATATAGTTTTATTCTATCGGATCCAAACTATAACGAAAGAAAAATAAATAAGAATATTTTAATGTTAAGCTCTTGAATGTGTTGCCCTGGAGATAAGACTACGAAACTGTATATTTATCTTCAACATATCTTTGAAATATACTCGTATTTTTAACTGGTTAATAATTGTTTATGGCACTAAAATTTATGTATCGAATTACAAATAATGTACTTTCTATAATTGTTTAGTGAGTAATTGTCTTGTACCCAGATAGTTTCCACCAGTTTCCTTGCAATAGACATAAGTACCTACTTATGATTTTGTCACTTTGATTTCTATTGGAAGAACAAAACCAAATAGCTTCCATTTGTCTCAGAGGCACCACATTTGAATGACTTGTTGTAAAGATAACCTCTGAGTTCTGTATAACTATTACTACAAGCGAACTTTTGTGTGTAGGTACAGAAATATTCTATATTATATCAAGCGGGGCTGTGTCTAGCTAGATCATATCGATAAAATGATAGTTTCGTTTAGTAACTATTTCCTTTGATTTTTTAGACATACCTCATCCTCCTGAGGCCTGAGGGGTCATATATGCTACGTCTACTTATATAGCTAAAGGTATTTTTATTAAAAAGTAGTTATTGAAGAATGTTTTTATATTACATAGGATTAATTTAGTTTAGATTAGATTAAGCCAATTCATAAAAAGGACGACAAAAATCTTATGGAAAATTATAGGCCAATAGCTATTATTCCTATATTTTCAAAAATTATAGAAAAGGTCATACATAACAACCTGTATTATTTTTTCGAAAAGTGCCATCTCATAGACAAGGAGCAGTGCGGCTTCAGGAAACTTAGATCAATCAACACTGCGCTATACGAAGTTATGTAAATGATTATTACAAATGTAGACAATAAAACTCCAGTTGTGGCTCTCCTCATGGACATATCCCGGGCATTTGATTACGTTGATCACGGTGTACTTCTGGATAAGGTGGAGCGCTATGGAGTCAGAGAAAGTGCTCTTTGCCTTATAAAATCCTATCTTACAAATCACTCTCAAATGACAACAATAAGTAGAATATGTAAAAACACCCTAACGGATATTACGTACACTTCTCGAGCCCGTGGGATTATGTCTGGCATGCCCCAGGGTAGTCTGATCGGTCCGCTATTGTTCATAATGTATATCAATGATATGCCGAAAGTCACCAAATATAATATGACATTGTACGCTGACGACAGCACTATAATCTATACAGGAAATGACATAAGTGCTCTCAAGTATGATATAAATAACGACCTAAAAAATAGAATTAATTGGCTTATAAATAACAACTTAAAAATCAATCTAAATAAAATGAAAATAATGACATTTAATCAACGTACTACTAAAATAAATCTTGCCATACAATACGAAAACACTATTGTCTGTGAAACAAACATCACAAAATTTTTAGGTTTTCAATTAGACTGTCATTTGACATGGGAACAGCATATAGAGAGCCTTACAAAAAAATTAAATTCATTTGCATAATTATGCTCTTTATAAATTATCAAAAATTGTAAGCCGCCATACTACACTATTGACTTATAATGCGTACGTCGCCTCTGCTCTTCGGTATGGTATTATCTATTGGGGCAACTCAAGTGGCAGGGATATAGTTTTCAAAGCGCAAAAAAAATGTAACAAACGATCATTCTGCAATCTACAGTCAACAGATAGCTGCAAACCTCTATTTAAAGAGTTAAAGATATTGACATTTCCATCGATGTACATTTATGAAATGGGAGTATTTGTAAGAAGTAACTGGTATTTATTTGAAACCCTGCGCTCTCGGCGGCATCAAAATACTATCTGTGTTGCACCCCATAATACGGCATTGTTCGGCAAATCGGTACTCGGTATGACTTCTAAATTATACAACAACATACCGCTGCAAATTAGGACCCAGGAATGTTTAGATTCTTTTAAAAACACTTGTTTATATTTTTAGTAAATAAGTGTTACTATTCTATCTCCGATTTTATAACGGATAAACCTCTGTTTATCCGTTATAAAATCGGAGATAGAATAGTAACACTTATTTACTAAAAATATAAACAAGTGTTTTTAAAAGAATCTAAACATTCCTGGGTCCTAATTTGCAGCGGTATGTTGTTGTATAATTTAGAAGTCATACCGAGTACCGATTTGCCGAACAATGCCTCTGTATGAAGGGCCGACTTATTAATCTAGGATAGAATCTAGGACCTTATGATATTTTGTATGGACTAAATTATTAAATATTTTTTTTTATGTAATTTGACATTTCAATCTTATGATTCAGTTGTTCCGACATTTAAATTCTTATTATTTTGGTTTATTTATAATAGCATTATTGTTTAAATTGTAATCCGAATATTGAAACCTTTTAATATAATTCCATATGACATTTTGTACGCCAAGCATCGGCAAAACATAGTTAGTACTTTTACCATGTTAACATCTGTGTGTACATAAATACCTATGTTTACAAATTGAATAAATGAAATGAAATTAAATGAAATTAAATTGACTTGTTAAAGATAGTGACATCATTTTGCTTATGTCTGGCATTATTAGATGGCAGTGTATCCAATATTTTCAAGTAGTGGTATTTTGGTTAATAATTTACTGTTATTTATAACGATAATAGCAGATAAAATAGTTAAAATGAAATGTGTAATAAATGCAGACATCTGTCTAATTAAATGGATCTGATATAAGCTATTCAACTAAATTGATTCAATTTGAAAATAGTTCCATATTACATTACTGATTTTTTTTCCAAAACATTCTCATAGTTTATTCATCCATTCTCGGAAATAATACAATTAAATTCAACAAATTAATAAAATATGTGACGGTATTCATTTTTATCTGCTTTTATTCATTGAAATTGTGTATTTTTATTATTAAGTGCCATGTGTTAAACTGTAAACCTATTTAGACCATATAGTAATGATCAATCTTAGGATTAACTCTCGGTAATGAACTATCTTATCAATTTAGTATCTCTGGTATATACACTGCGAAAGATTAGCTATTTAGAGATATTTTTTATGCAAAGATATACATGTGTACATGTACTTTGTGTGGTTCAATTCTAGGAGACCATGGCAATAATGATTAAAATGGGATTTAACATTCTAGGTGCTTGAAAAGTTTTGTGTATTTATTTTAAACAATACTTACATGTAAGCTTACTATTTTTATACCAAACCTCTTACGAATCGCCAAATCTTAATTATAATGAAACTGAATGAACCAGATACCTAACGTAAGATACGTAAAAATAAAACGAATTAAAAACGATGTCAGTTTTCTGATTGTGTAAATGGAATTAAATGGCCACAATCACATGATATAATTGATAAATTAAACTGAAATTGATGAAATTAAGTAAGATATTCTGCTAAATATAATAAGTATTTGTATAAGTTCATTGATGTTTATCGACCTAAATGAATAAATCTAGGTATGTATATTTGACTTATAGATATTGAAATATTAACCGACTGGTCTGAATTTAAACTTATTTTAACTAGTGTCTGGTTTGACTTTCTACACGACTATTTATTGTACCGTTTCTTACCAAGAGTACTTTTACTGGCATTGGCGTCTAGTTTAACTTTAGGCAGTTCACTGACTATTGGTAACATAAATAAGCTATTAACTAAATTGGTTCATTTTTGATTACTGGTTATTTATTTATACTTTTGTACCCTGAACAGAAGAGCATGCATGAGGAATCTGATGGGAGTGAATGAAACAAGAGAGATATGTCAGGATCGTTGCAAATGGCGTTCCGTAGTCTCTGCCTATCCCTCCGGTAAACAGGCGTGAGTCTATGTATGTATAATATCCTAAGGTATTTAAGTTAAATTTTAAAGTACATATACAAAGAAAGTAAAAGGGCGGTCTTACTATAGGTTAGAGGTTCTGATAACCATACACAGCATTACATATAAACTTCTTCTAAACAAAGATCGATAATGTAGGTAGCAGTGATGATATAAAGGTATCTCTAAATATCTATAATAATGTGATAACATCGATTTATTCATTGATGATTAAATAGTTGACGATGATTGAATTATTATTGATGATTAACTTACCGATGGTTAAGAAGTTGATAATAATGCTGGCAATGATGACGATGTTGATAATGATTTTGATAATGATTTTGATAATGATTTTGATTGTGATTTTGATAAAGATTTTGATAATAATTTTGATAACGATTTTGATAATGATTTTGATAATCATTTTGATAATGATTTTGATAATCATTTTGATAATGATTTTGATAATCATTTTGATAATGATTTTGATAATCATTTTGATAATGATTTTGATAATCATTTTGATAATCATTTTGATAATCATTTTGATAATGATTTTGATAATCATTTTGATATTGATCATATTGCCTACGAACTGCTGAAGTCTTTCGCCTTGTTCTAGCCTGGACTCATGTGCAGCAGGTGTGGGGGGGGCTAGATAGTATAAAGGAGATTGACCGTTGTGCTTGTCTATTTAATGTGAAAGGAAGGGCAATGGCAATGACAGTGTATTAGAATAAAGTATTGTCCTAGTATTACACTACTGTTATCATACAAGTAGGTACCTGTATACTTGTAAATTAGTGAAAACAAATTTAATTAATTAAGTCAGTTGTGAATTTCAATTATTTATTTTATTTCAATTATTTATTTTATTTCAATTATTTATCAGCCATAAGCAGAATTACCTATTATTTATTTTATTCTTAAAAACGTTACTTAAATTTTTATGATGCTTCGTAGGGGCTCCTTTTGTACTATATAATTTTTGTCAATTTGTGGATGGATAATGCAGTGGTGTAATATTCTAAAATTAAAGCTGTACTTCTATGTAACATGTGTATTGTGAATGTTAATGATCCCTTCATAGAATAGTAAATACAATTTGTAACAATGGTATCAAAGCAGCTGATACAGAAAACTTATTTCTAGACTCACAAAATGAAACCGTTATTACTGTAAATATGAGTCCAGTTTATTTTTGTGTAATTGTTTCGTACAAATGGATTGTGGTTGTGATACTATTCTTATAATTGAAATTACTTAAATGACGACGTAAGTCAGTATAGCCGTAGCGGACGTAACGATACTATAGTTTTTAGATGGCTTTAATCAATATGGTAAGAATTCATTGTTACATAATACAGGGCGCCCGTCGAGCGATGTTTAGTAAAGTGTTATTTAATTTATTGTACTTCGAGGACGAAGTAATTGTCAGTCTGGCCGTGAGAGATAATGTATGTGTAATGATATCTAGGCTTTGGGCTGAAATTACTGATATCCAAGTATTTATACATAATATGTAAGAGGATAGTGGCAATTAAATGACACTGACATGACGTTTGACAGTAAAACTGTCAAACTTGTAAATAAGGTGTACCTATATAAGTCGACAGGTTCGGCTAGTTCGTCCTATTCTCCTTCGACGACTGCTCAGGTACGGTATGGTTCTGACTATTTAACTGCCACTGTGTTTCAATATTCTGTGTTGCTTGTTCTTTTGTTTAATCATCTAGGAAACAATGTAAGATGGCGTTATCATTATCTTATTGATATTGTGGGTAGTTTGATAGTTTGTGAGATATTAGTAATATAGGATAGAATAATATACCTACTGTGGATCAAGTTGTATCAATGAGATTCATTATATACCTGTGGTATACATTTAGTAGATTGTGTTGATGCTAAATAATGTTCTGTTGTAAGACAGACATTTCTAGTAATATATAACTACCCACAACATTGATATTTGATATAAATTGGCTGTACAACTGTTTGTTAATTATTAGGTACTTATTGAAAAGAATGATCAAGAGTTTTATTGCCTGTTCTTTCTCTTGGTTCTATGCCTTTGCTTTGCGAGCTGGGGTCTAAATGTAAATGTAGAATCACGACATAATCTAAAGATATATCCTTGTGCCAAACTGAATAAATGAAAGTATGATTTGATAGTTGTCTCTTTTATTTATCAAAACTGTCTCTACACTATAGGGAGCTTTTCTGATTCTGACACCCTCATAAAACTGTCATATCTTTTAACTGCATATTTTTAGTGGAACTTTCACAGTTTTAAACAGAGTTAAGAAATTTATGCAGGTACTTAAATTAATGCAGAAATGATAGAAAACTGAAGCTAAAATTCAAAACTCAACACTCAACTCAATGATGGAAATCCTTTAATAATTGCAAAGTGAGCTGATACGCGAATATTTTCATTTTAATTAGAATTATTACCAAATTAACTGCTATTTTATTACAAATTCATAAAAATATTATTATATATAGGCACCTATATTGTGTTGCTTTTAACATACTTTAGTTTGATCTTAATATCTATTTATTATTTAATAATATCTACATGTCGGATCGATCATAACTGCGAAAAGTCAGTGGTTCACGCCGTGCATTCGCACCCGATAACCGCTGCATAGCAGCCTGTAATGTTGGCATCTCCAGGCTTTTGCTGCCCAGATTCATATTTGGTCAAAAGCATAGAGGAAAAATGAATCGAAAGTAAGACATCTTTCGGCATATTGATACACGAATATAGTCTAAGACGCTTCACAGAGTCGTGATGTTTACCCTCACCGGTAAAGGAGGACGTTAGGTGTTTGATCGCCCTAAAGTTGGACACTGTTCGATTCCTAATAAAGTAACTATTAAAAAAGTAGAGTAAGATTCGAGAATTAGGACATGAAAATGTGAAGAAAATAGTTTAGTTGTTTAACGTAGAGTCGGTGTATTTGTTCAATGTGTGTTTTTAATATACGTAACTACGACTGCGATTTTTTCCTATTTCAGTGCAAGAAGCATATTCCAGTGAAGATTATATACCCAATAATTTAAATAGCTACCGAATTATTTCCTTGTTTTATGATAGACAACTATTACGAAATTTAGTACTTCAATTTAGTAACTGTGGTACCAGTATACTTATTTTATATTTTGCTCTACCGGAGCGTTCTAGTTCATTTAATAATTTATTTTTAAAACATTGAAAACGATTGTTATAAAGTTCACTATGGGATTTAATACACTATTGGCTTCGCATATACATACTGTGACCCACAGGACAAGGATCTCTACTTGCTAAGAGAAGTGTTAGGCCAAAGTCTACCATGCTAATCACAGACTTTACGGGTTTTGCGAGGACATTATTACCTCCCGGGTAAGCAGGCAACCGGCTCGTCTCATGAAGTAGTCATTCACAATTTATCACGCGTTCACAATTTCATAAACACTTAAATTTAAAAAGTTTGTTGGGAATCGAACCCAACACCACCGCGCGAGTACATCAGCGGCGCGCGGCACCGATACACCGTACCAGTCGACGTCATCCGAACCGGTCGCCGGCGCGCCTCGGGCGCGGTGGGGCGGCCGGCCGCCGCTTATTACTAGACCTGCACTCGCGAACACCACCGGCAACGGACGATCCTCTTATATATATTATACCGTGTTTTCCGGGATTCCGATTGGGATGTGAAGGCGAAAATAAACCAGCAGAAATATAGTCCACTTTCATTTAACGTCCCCTAGGATAATCGACGTCATATTAGCAAGAAAAAACCCTAGAAAACCGCTTCGTGTTCGACGTATCGGCGCTCTTCAATCGTGAACTTCAGCTACGCAAGATACCTGCAGGAGCAGTCAACTTTGTCCTGCCAAGGATACTGTGCAAATGCATCTACGAAAATACGCCCGATAATCAAATTCGTTTGGAGGGCAACCGCTTGTCGGACTTCGTACCCAGCAAGTGTCAGTCGGCGTGGAGGTCAAAAGGACGATGATTTTTAATCATCTATTGGATCCAGGGAATGGTTAAGACATTCTTGAGTCGTTCCAATTTTGACGTGACAACGTCTTATAAATTGGTTTGCCGGGTGACACTTCAAGAAACTGCGTTACGCTCCGCTCACGTTATGCGCTCACAATGAGAGCGAGTGAGAGGCACGCGTCCCGCCTAAGAGCGAGAGAGACAGACATAAAAAGTGAAAGGCACGCGTCTTTCATCCTTCTTCCTACTATACGAATGAATATTCACATTAAAATTATTTTACCACTCAAAGTCGTTGTCACGTAAAACTTTCGCCCGTATACCGACTTTACAGGCAACCAATTTTTTATTTTCCTTTCTATTATTCCATTTTTCCCTTTCACTTAATCTGTTTAAGTGGCTTCTATCTAGTGAGTGCTTCCCATATAGTCAACATACTTGCATTATAGGCCTTTAAAATTCGCTAAGTTCATACATATTGCACCATTTAGATAATAAAATACGGATAGCTTCATATTATAACTTGTTTACGCATTGAGTCGCTCGCCTATCTATTACGTAACAGTGCGCCGGCGGCGGCGCGGCGTTGCTAACCAGCTGATCTTTTGTTCTCAGCCTTAGGTCATTAGTCACCTGCATTCTTTTCATTACACAATATATTTTATTACCTCGAATCGATTGTTTACAACTTAGTCTTGCTTATTTTCTAGTTTGTTTGTTTCTTTAATAATGTCGGAAGAAAAATTGATTAAGAAACGTAGCTGTATGAAATCTGAGCTTACAATATTCGGTAATTACTTAAATGTACTTCATAGTTGTACTGAACTAAGTAGCTTGCAGCTCTTAGACCTAGAAACTCGCTTAAAAAAAATTGAAGACTTATACGCTGAATACGACAAATTACAGTGCGACATCGAAATGTCATCGGACAACCCGGACGTCGAGGGTGAAGAACGGGAACAATTTGAAAATCAGTTCTACAAACTGGTGGCAGCGGCACGTAGCCTGCTCGGCGTTCGAGCGCTCCGGCAGCGAGAGGGTTCCGTTACGAGTTTCGAGGATGCACAGGCAAGTAGTGCTTTCAAATCTAACTGCGTAAGATTGCCAAAGATTGAACTCCCAGTTTTTCAAGGTGACTATCAACAGTGGCTTGAGTTTAGAGACACCTTTATTTCTTTAATACACTCAATGGCAGATATAGATAATATTAATAAATTGCATTATCTTCGTGCGTCTCTTAAGGGCAGTGCATCTCTTATTATAGATAATTTAGATGTCAAATCAGAGAACTATGCGTCCGCTTGGGATCTAATATGCAGTAAATACGACAACAAAAGATTACTTGTGAACAATCACGTTCAGGCTTTATCAGATACAAAAGGAATCCTGTTCTGACATCCGTCACCTAATAGATGTTACAAATAAAAATCTGCGGGCATTAGCCACCTTAGACCAGCCCACACAGCATTGGGATACACTCATTATACATATGATGGCGGAAAAGCTCGATAACGTGACTCACAGGGAGTGGGAAGAGCATCGGAACACTCTTATTGACCCTCCAACTTTAGATATATTCATCAAATTTTTTAGCAACAGGGCTGATTTACTGGAAACTTTACAGGAAAACAAAGGTAACAAAACAGAAACTTATAAAACTAATTCTTATTTAAGTACACACAACAAATCATAATAATAAAACATCAAACAGCAATAGTTATACAAAAAATAAAAATTATAATAAATCTTACCACAAACAATTTCAATGTCCTATTTGTAAACAACCACATTTTTTTATTAAACTGCGAAGCATTTAAATCACTTTCTATTGAATCCCGTATTGAAAAGGCGAAGGCAGTCAAGGTTTGCTTAAATTGTTTACGACCAGGTCACTTAGAGAGTAAATGCAGGCTTGTGTCATGTAAATATTGTAAAAAACGACATAATACCCTTCTGCACATACATGAAACAATATCCAGTGGCAGTACATCCGAGCCTATTATACCAGTTAATAACTTTACTAGTTCGACTGATGTAAAACGGTTTACTACCCCTGCACACGTTTTACTTTCCACAGCTGTGGTGAGAGTGGTCGACAACAAGGGCGACACGTTCCCTGTTCGATTGCTGCTGGACAACGGCAGCACAGCTAGCTTCATCACACAGTCACTATGCGGTAAGCTGGGTTTGCCGCCACGAAATATTAGCGCCACGGTGACAGGAGTCAATAATAAGGCTTCTCTTAGTATACAGTCTTGCAGTCTTACCATTATGTCAAATTATGACGACTATACAATTACTGTGGACTGTCATATTTTACCCAATATTACACAGGTTTTACCTTCTTCTTATATAAACATCGATCATATTCCTCTTCCAATGGGAATAACTCTGGCTGACCCTTCATTTAATATACCGTCAGCCATAGACATTTTAGTAGGGGCCGACATATTTTGGTCCGTCTTATGTAATAACTTTATAGATTTAGGTAAAAACTTACCCAAATTATATGAGACAAAACTAGGTTCGCTAGTGTCAGTCCTAAGACACAATCTTCTTTGCCTGTTTGTCACTTTCTGAATGGGGAATCTGATCCAGATTTAACCCGGTTCTGGGAGCTAGATAGTGTAGCAGCCAAGCACTCCCTGTCTACTGAAGAGCGTTTATGTGAACAACACTTCTTAGAGAATACCACTCGTAAGGAAGACGGACGCTTTGTCCTAACCATGCCGCTGAAGGAAGACCCTTCAGTCTTAGGTGACTCGTTTCAAAAATATAAATAAAAAATAATAAATGATAAAGCCTACAACGATTCCACGCTTAGAACTTTGTGGAGCGTTGTTGGCTGCAAGACTGTATGCTAAGGTAATAGCAGCTTTAACTATTACTATAGATAAGAGCTATTTTTGGTGTGACTACAATTGTACTAGAGTGGTTAAATACATCTTTACAACAACTTGAGAATTTTGTGCGTAACCGCGTTCATGAAATTCAGGACACTACTGAACGTCACACGTGGCGCTATGTGCAGTCGAAGTCTAATCCTGCCGATCTGCTTTCGCGAGGCCTGAAGGCTGATTCTATCAGCTCTTCTTCCTTGTGGTGGTCAGGTCCCACTTTCTTATTGAAAGGGGAACAAAATTGGCCCAAAATCCCTAATAGTAAATGTGACCTTACAGAATTGATATCTTGTCCTACTATTCTACAGAAGAGTATGGATGTAGACCCAATACTTAAACTTGTTAAAAATATATCAAATTTTATTAATTTACAACGATCAATAGCATATTTACAAAGATTCATATATAACTGCCGTAATAAGACTAAGAAATTAAAGGGTCATCTAACAGTTGATGAGATTCAAAGTTCATTACATTTAATCATTCGTAAAGTCCAATCTGAAATGTTTCCAGAAGAATACTCTCTTCTCAAAACAGGGAAGATTCTCCCAAAAAAGAATCGTCTTATTTCGTTATCGCCTTTTATAGACGCAAATAATATTATTCGTGTTGGTGGCAGAATTAGTAACTCTCCCTATAGTTACAATACGAAGCATCCAATTTTATTATGTGGGAAACACCATTTTACTCAAATACTTTTTGCACACTTTCACTCAAAATATTTACATGCTGGCCCACAGCTTCTTTTGGCCAATGTTAGGCAAACGTATTGGCCTTTAGGCGGTAAGAATTTATCTAGACTTATCGTCCACAAATGTGTTCGATGTTGCAGGTTCAAGGCGGACACTGTTCAACCCATAATGGGACAGTTGCCGTCGTCTCTGTTGATTACGCAGGCCCAGTGTTGATAGCCGACCGGAAGGGTCGCGGTTGTCGTCTTATAAAATCATTTTTGGCAATCTTCGTATGTAACTCTACCATAGCCTGTCACATCGAGCTCGTAACTACCCTCTCGGCTGATGCTTACATATCTGCATTAAAGCGTTTCATATCACGTCGCGGGAAGCCCCAAACTATAACGTCAGATAACGGCACTAACTTTGTCGGTTCTTACAATGAGCTGTCTAGGTTCTTAGTTCAGTCCAACCTTCAAAGTCATATGGCCCAAGAAGGAATTAATTATAAATTTGTACCCGCTTATAGTCCTCATTTTAACGGTCTAGCAGAGGCAGCCGTTAAGTCTTCTAAATTCCACTTGAGAAGGTTATTACAATTGACAAACTTAACCTCATAGGAAATGGTTACATGCCTCACGCAGGTAGAAGCCATATTAAACTCCCGTACTTTGACTCCTCTTTCTACTGATCCCAATGATTTCTCTGCTCTTACTCCTGCTCATTTTTTAATTGGACGGCCACTCTTGTCTATACCAGAACCTCAAATCCAGGACAGAAACATCAGCCAGCTCGATCGCTTCAAGAGAGTTGAATTAATAAAACAACACTTCTGGAATAGATTCTCCTTGGAATATGTGGCTCAGTTACAACAGCGCACACGGTGGCAGAAGAATCATTCAGAACTTAAGCTTGGTTCTCTAGTCCTTGTCAAGGAGAAAGCTCTTCCACCTTTGTTATGGTCTCTAGGACGAGTCACCAAGCTATACACTGGCAGCGATGGCGTTAGCAGATTTGCTGAGCTAAGTACAAAGGGGGGAACCATTTGTAGGGCCTATAATAACATCTGCCCACTTCCAGATCTTTGAAGTCCGCATTCCAGACTTCAACCCGGGGAGCATGTTGGGAATCGAACCCAATACCACCGCGCGAGTACATCAGCGGCGCGCGGCACCGATACACCGTACCAGTCGACGTCATCCGAACCGGTCGCCGGCGCGCCTCGGGCGCGGTGGGGCGGCCGGCCGCCGCTTATTACTAGACCTGCACTCGCGAACACCACCGGCAACGGACGATCCTCTTATATATATTATACCGTGTTTTCCGGGATTCCGATTGGGATGTGAAGGCGAAAATAAACCAGCAGAAATACAGTCCACTTTCATTTAAGGACGCGTTTACAAAATTAGTAGGTACCAAATCGCGTCACTACAGCGACACAGCGGCAACAGTACGTACTACGTACGGTAACTTGCGGAAATGTAGTTCAACTAAATAACTTTGAGACTTAGAATTTTTTGTGATATGTATCTATGTGTTACAGGCCTGGCTGTGCGAATTACGTACAAATAAGTTTCTTATTTTTATATACCTAAATGGACATTATTACTTTATTTTTTCCATTATGTTGATTCAGGATATATTTCGGTATTTAGATATTATTTTGTTTCTTGCGTTGAAATCTGGTAAGATTATGTGGACTGATGGTATACCATCCCATTCAAGTGTTGCGACTGGAACTCATAAAAGAGTAGACCTAGTTATGCCAGGTTGGGGCTCATTTTATTTGTTTTAGTGAGACCCTACCACTGGTACTAGTGAAGTAACCTTCCAAGGTTATTCGATGAGTCTTACTGGTACTCTTATGTGAGCTGGGCATGCCTAGCTCTACTCACATATGAGAACCAGCAAGAGTCATCGAATAACCCTGAAAGGTTACTTCATAAGTTGCAGTGGTTGGGTCTCTTATGTACAAACAAAATGAGCCCAAACTCGGCATGCCTAGCTCTACTCACATATGAGTACCAGCAAGAGTCATCGAATAACCCTGGAAGGTTACTTCATAAGTTCCAGTGGTAGGGTCTCTTATGTACAAACAAAATGAGCCCAAACTCGGCATGCCTAGCTCTACTCACACATGAGTACCAGCAAGAGTCATTGAATAACCCTGGAAGGTTACTTCATAAGTTCCAGTGGTAGGGTCTCTTATGTACAAACAAAATGAGCCCAAACTCGGCATGCCTAGCTCTACTCACATATGAGTATCAGCAAGAGTCATCTAATAACCCTGGAAGGTTACTTCATAAGTTCCAGTGGTAGGGTCACTTATGTACAAACAAAATGAACCCAAACTCGGCATGCCTAGCTGTACTGACATATGAGTACCAGTAAGAGTCATTGAATAACCCTGGAAGGTTACTTCATAAGTTCAAGTGGTAGGGTCTCTTATGTACAAACAAAATGAGCCCAAACTCGGCATGCCTAGCTCTACTCACACATGAGTACCAGCAAGAGTCATTGAATAACCCTGGAAGGTTACTTCATAAGTTCCAGTGGTAGGGTCTCTTATGTACAAACAAAATGAGCCCAAACTCGGCATGCGTAGCTTTACTCACATATGAGTACCAGCAAGACTCATCGAATAACCTTGGAAGGTTACTTCACTAGTACCAGTGGTAGGGTCTCACCAAAACAAATAAAATGAGCCCCAACCTGGCATAACTAGGTCTACTCTTTTATGAGTTCCAGTCGCAACACTTGAACGGGATGGTATACCATTATCAGTCCAGATAATCTTACCAGATTTCAACGCAAGAAACAAAATAATATCTAAATACCGAAATATATCCTGACTCAACATAACGGAGAAAATAAAGTAATAATGTCCATTTATACAAAATAAATTTACTTGTACGTAATTCGCACAGAATACGAGAAGTATCAAATTGATTTTAGCCAATATTTTGTATTCGTATATTGCTTTTTTCGTCTTCGGGCTGCAGCGACAAGCGACATAGAGTCCACTCCCGACGGCGCTCAAGCGCAGACTGAGATCTCATTGCAGAATTTGGATATATAAATCAAGAAAGTGACTAAATAAAACGAACCTTATTGCCACTCATTAAGACACACGTATGCGAGCAAAATAGAAGAAAAATGTAAGATGATTTTTTGCTTTATTTGAGTCAATTTACAATATTTTGAGAAAAAAAATCTAATTGTTTTTGAGTTGACTATATTTACTACCCTATTCTATCCTTGAAAATCTAAATAAATGTAAAAATAGAGAGAAAATTGTACCCAAAAGTAGCAGTATATGCCTATTTTTGATTTAAGAGGCCGTTTCGAATCGATTTTACATTAATATTAATTAAATATTTTTTATTTATTTTCAGATTGATTTATAGATAAAAAAGTAATCAATTTATTGTAATCATTAGTTTTATTAGTTATTATCTAAAATTGTCGTAAAATGTACCGGAAATATGTGGTTTTTTGATACAAGCGTAAACGCGTCCTTAACGTCCCCTAGGACCCTAACAAAGTTTGTGGTGCGAGTCGTGGATTTGAACCGGCAACTAGAGCAAAATGCGTACTGGTGAAACTATAGTAATGTGTAATAGAGTAATAACAGATGACGGACAACCTGCTTCTGATCAACCGCATTATTTAGAGATATGATAGTGCATATCTCTGATAAGTCAACTCTATAAGTCTAATATCTGTTTACAAAAAGTGCTCATTTTGCATCATTTCTAACTCAATACATCATTAAAATGTTCCACATAATTTTGTAAATGTAATATTATGAAACGTTAAACACTTTCGTCAATTCCTTTTAAGACGCACTATACCTTAAAAGGTTCTCCAAATTGAGAGCAAATTTTGTCTTAAATCTTAAAAGCGTATCAGAGGAACTGTGTAAACAGCCTCTGGAACGTGTAAACAGTATCAAAGGATTAATTATTTTTTTTTACACTCACGCCTGTATCCCCGAAGGGGTAGGCAGAGGTGTGATATAACACCCACATTTCGCCATGAATTTTTAAGTCCCACGTAATGGGGGGCGAGCCTATTGCCGTACCGGGCACATTACCAGACTCCGAGCCGCTACTGAGAATTTCCTAACGGAAAAACCCAATAACACTTTGCCCGACCCGGGAATCGAACCCGAGATCTCCCAATCCCACGCGCACATTTATGCCGCGAGACCAACAAGGCAGTCAAAGGATTAAACTTAATTATAAATGTTGCATATTTATGTTGAGGTCTAAAACTTGTCCAACTGAACTTCTAGTATTTACATTAGATAATATGTTCTTGTGTACCTTTGCTCTGATTTACGATGGATGCAAATGGTGTGGGAATTCGTTCGTATTTTCTCGAACAAAGGAATTTATAGGTGATAAACTTTTAACATTTAATCCATACCTACATAAAGGGAGGGAAGTTTAGACCATATTGGATAAGTGGTTAGGTAATCGCTTTGCAAATGTTGGAAGTTGAATAATTGTATCTCATTGTCCAGCAACAGAATGTCATAATATTTTCTTACCATCGTTTTCACAATATTTTTCGTAAAAAGAATTACATATTTGTTAACTGCGGCCCGCTTTCGGAGACCTCTGTTGCTACCTTCTGAGACAAAATATAACCTAACGTTCCTTATTTTATTTAATGGCCCCTGTCTTCATTTGACACGCATACCATAACAACGGGTATACAAAACTACTTCGACAATCTTTAAAATATTATCATGTGCGAAAGCTATCTATTTAAAACAACATACCTATTATGTTTTCGTCAATTCACTTCATCATTATCAGCCTTTAACAGTCCACTGCTGGACTAGGCCTCTCCTTTGAAAGGAGGAATTGGCCTACTATACCACGCTGGCCAAACGAGTTGGTATAGGGTTTGTATCAAGTTTTCCTTCTCTTACAGTGCTGTTCTCTGCATAATATGCTCCCTCTGTCGGCTCTTACGACACCCATGGGATGATATGGGGTGGTGACTATCCGTATTCTTAATCCGTCACCACACGGACGATCAATTCACTTAACTCTTCCAAATTTACATAACCATACGTACGTAGTATAAAATACATTATGATATGCAGCGGAAGGCCTTTCTGTTTATTTTGACATAATTCACGGTCAAAGCAATGTTTTTATAATTTTAAGCAGCAGTAGGTATCATTTCAAACCAAAACTCAACATCCAGTACATACTTCGGTTACAATTATTTTGCTCATACAAATCCTTTTAATTAAAACGAGGTATTCAAGCAACAAATTCTCTCATTCGTACTTTACAAAAAAAAAATTTAAACTTTCCGCGACAAAAATGACGGACGTTCGTTATTTTTGGCATTTTAAGTAGCTTTGTAACAAACAGTTCGTGTGGTCACACTGTTGTTTTACGAAATAACTTTACAAGTTCATTCCCCTGAACCCTTTGATCCTAAAGTTATGAGAAACATTTTGAGCAAAGCATAAAATTAAAATAAATAATTTTTAAATTAAAATAAATAATTATCAAATATACTGGCCCTTAGCCATATAATATTTTTTACACAATAGCGATTATAATTACTGGCAAAAACTTGGTTAATTCTCAGTGCAATTCATATTGACCATTAGTAAGTAATTTCGTAAAAATATACCCAAAATAATTTAACGACATCATAACCACATTGGTGTAGAAACAAATGAATAAATATAATAATTACGTCAGAAACAACATCGCAATCTGTTGTCCTGGTGCCAGATGCGAAAGTGACGCCCTGCGTTAACGCTCAAGTTACTCTCATCATCGACGTCAAAAATATGACAAGTAACATCACCAGAATAAAAGTATAGTATAGAGCTTACACTTTTTAAATTCAAAAGAGAAATATAACAAATAACCTGTATGTAATATGAGTACAATAAAAAAAGAAATTGCGTAATTATTTTAAATAAGAAAGTTGGCCATTTCACGAAATGATCGAGCATTTCATGTAATAGTCGCATTTCATAAAATGACTTGGTAAAATTGATCATATTGTTGAATTGTAAGCGTTTAACGATTTGGTCAGCCATGTTAAGCCATATCGACAAATTGAGTGTCCGTAAACTATTTAATAAAAATCTACATATATGTTTTGAATGTTAGCTACTCTCATATTCTAAGGTGACGGAGCCCTGGTTTACAAGGCTCCTTCTTTTGGGCGCAGCGTTAAAAAACACATAACATAAGCTATTAACGACATTAATAAATTCATCATGATCATCATCAGCCTTTAACAGTCCACTGCTGAACTAGGCGTCTCCTTTGAAAGGAGCAATTGGCCTACTATACCACGCTGGCCTGGGGTGGTGACAATCCGTATTCTCACCCCATATCATCGCATGGGTGTCGTAAGAGCCGACAGAGAGAGCATATTATGCAGAGAACAGCACTGTAAGAGAAGGAAAACTTGATACAAACCCTACACCAACCCGTTTGGTGACGGATATTAATAGTTTATATTACTATAAATATTAGACTTCTCCCTTGAGTTCAACTCAAAGACAAGTTCGACAACATAGGTTATTTATGTTAGGTTTACTTATAACCTTTATTTTTTTTCTTCACCTTATTACATTATCTGAGGTCAGTTCTCCTTGTCTGCCTTCTCCATTTTGCTCTTTCTGGAGTGGTAGTTGCATCAACATTCATGTCCTTTTGGTCTTTTTGGACTAATGAAAACCAGGTGGCAGTAGGTCTCCCGCGGCGACGCGTCAATGTCGGTAGATTAAGGTCCACTCATACCATGTGGTCCAGCACCGTACCGCAACATTCCGCATGCACTGTGTACAGTGTGCCATGGCCCTTGACCTGCTGGCCTTCAGGTACAGAACTCTATACTGCACAACTTTGAAGGCCTTCAAACTTTGCTCGACATTTTGTATATAAAACATTGAACAGAAGTAAAGTAATATCTCTCACAGAAATGTGCTCTCGATGGCAAATCCTACATATTCGAACTGCACGTATTTGGATGGTATTTCTGAGATTGTAATACTTCTAAAGATATTTGATATCTGCAATTGCTAACTGCCGTTTTCCAATAAGATATCATTGAAGGGATTTATTAAAATGCGACAAATACTTCTGTACTTGTACTTATGGTGTGGTAGTTGAACTGTTACTATAAAATATTCTTATAATTTTTATTTTGTAAACACAGTTATAATGAATGCTTGGTTGAAATTTGGCAAAAACGGACACCGTGACATGAAAGACCGTAATTTTTTTGTGAAAAGTTGCCTACTAAGTAAAAATTCTGTCTATTGTTTGAATTTACAAGCATTGAAACAACGGACACAAAGAACAAATCTTTGTGACACAGTAAGTATGCAAAGATTGTTTATTAAGCAGCGAATGACTCTTTCAGGTAAAGCTATTAATATGATGCGTCATAAATATATAATTCTATAAAATATACTAATATCCTTGTTATATATTTTATAGCTGGTAGTAAAGCGTTGGTCCCCGGCAAAATCGGTGGAATCAAATTTCTGCCGTCCCTCACTATCACCACTTCTGAGGCCAGACGGATCACTGCCCCACGCTGCTGAGGACAAGGCGAATTTATTTGCCACAATCTTCGTAGAATCTTCGCATCTAGAGCATACAAATAGACCACCCCCGACACCGCCAAAATTGTTTTTATTGTGTTTTGTTAATTATCGCTTGCTAAACGGTAAAGGAAAACGTCGTGAGGAAACCTGCATGTCTGAGGGTTCTCCATAATGTTCTCGTAAGACATGTGAAGTTGCTGGCCAAGTGCGGGTTGATAGCAACCCGCACTTGGCCAGCGTGTTGGACTATGGCCTTAGCCTTCTCATAGTGTGAAGAGGCCCTTGTTCAGCAGTGGGACAGTTTATATACAGGGCCGATGATGATGATGATGACACCGCCACATTGCGAAACCTGTATGTTAGGCATACGAATACGTCAAACGGAGGTCCGTAAAATACTGCAGAATCTTGACGTGAACATGGCCAGTGGTCCAGATGGCATTTCAGTCACTTCTATACTCTATAAGAGCATGGAACGTGTACTGAATAATAGACTCCTGGCATACCTAGAATTGAATAGCCTCCTTAGCGACCGGCAGTACAGGTTTCGGCGAAATCGGTCCACTAGAGATCTTATAATGTATGCCACACATCTATGGGGTGAAGCCAACGAGACACGGTGAAGCACTAGCTGTTTCACTTGATGTCTCGAAAGCTTTTGATAAGGTCTGGCATGATAGTCTCATCGGCAAGCTTCCAGCATTTGGCTCCCTGACCTGTGCACCTGGATATCAGATTTTCTGAGGGACCGGTCTATTCGGGTAGTCGTCGATGGCTGTTCGTCAGACCGAATGGCGATTAACGCCGGAGTCCCACAGGGATCAGTTCTCTCTGCAACACTTTTCCTGATACACATCAACGATTTATTGAAACCAGGCATCTTCGGATATGCAGATGACAGCACGGTTGTAGAGAGATATATGTCCAGTGCTCGAGCCAGTGTAGCAGACATACAGTCACTCAGGTCACTCAGGGAAGGCATGATTGAGCGTTTGAACTTGACTTTGAAGGTGGTCTCCGGGTGGGGCGATGCTAATTAGGTCAAGTTTAATACCTCCAAAACTCAGTCGTGTCTATTCTCCACGAAACGGAGTCAATTTCATCTGACTCCAACTTTCCGAAATGTACCCGTGCATACCGATCGTTTCCATCCGTCCAACTTCCTTGACGTCACGTTGACCTCTAAATTTTGGTTCATACCTAGTCTTGCCATAAATATTGTATTTCTTTTTATTTATAGACTCACGTCTGTATCCCCGAAGGGGAAGGCAGAGGTGTAATATTGCACCCACATTTCGCCATGATTTTTTTAGGTCCCACGTAATAGGGGGCGAGCCTATTGCCGTACCGGGCGCAATATTGTAACAAAGAAAATAATTTTTTTTAATTGAAAATAACATTTATTACTTTTATAGTGTGTTAGTTTAATACATAAATAGTTTAATTTAAAATATAAAAAGCTTATCCGAAATGGTCTCCATTGGCTGCGAAAACAGTCCTTTAAACGTTGAGGCAAGTTATCAATAAAAGCACGCACTCTTTCCATAGGAAAATTCTTCACTGCTAATCGTATGGATTGTTTTAGGGACTCCAAATGCGTTTAGAGCAAGCCGTTCTCTCTAAAACTGATCATAATTGATGAATTATGTTCAGTTTTAGATCTTAATCTGCGGGATTATGATCCAGCGGATTAAGGTCGGGACTAGACGACGACCAGTCTTCAGCTCTGATGAAGTCCGAAGCGTTCGCTTCGAACCAAGACTGCGTGGACCGAGCTTTATGACCCGGTGCCGAGTCTTGCTGGAAGGACCATACTTGTTTATTGAACATGGTGTTGTTAAGGGCCTTAACTACCTTCTCAAGAATGGTATTTTGATACACTTGTGCCGATGTTTTGATACCTTTTTCGCAAAAATATGGCTCAGTCACTCCTTCATAGCTAACACCTCACAAACCATCACTGAAGTTGGATAATGCCCACGTTGCACTCTGTCGAGTAATTGGGAAGCTTCCTTAGAGCTTTGAGCATAAATACGGTCGTTTTGTTTGTTATAATGTTGCTCAATTGTAAAATTTTTTCATCCGTAAATAAATTTAAATGTAATATATATTTTTAACAGTATTTATGGCAATCAAAAGAAGTCAAAAGCCGAACTGGCAGGCAAGAAACTAGATATCCCGAACAAGCTGAGGCAGTACTTTATGCCGGAACAGTTGCTTAATATTTACAAAACATAAGTCCGATCCTACATGGAGTACTGTTCTCACCTTTAGGATGGTTCAGCGAAATACCAATTAGGGACTTTGGACTCTATTGAGAGGAAAGCTAGGAGACTGGAACGCCTTGCCTGAGTCTGTGTTTCCTGATGAGTACAATCTGGGTGTTTTCAAGTCGCGGGTAAAAAGGTACCTTCTAGGCAAGCGTGCTCCATCTTCGACGATATCATCGCTTAACATCAGGCGAGATCGCGGTCAAACGTTTGCCTATCAAAAGTAAAAAAAAATACATTTTGATTTGAATGTAACGGTGGTATCCAAGAGTTTCAAATCCCTTTGACTATAAGACATAGCCTTTGCTGATTATAACCGGTATCGATAACTAAAGATGATTTAAAGATCAAAGGAGGAAGAACATAAAGGAAATAGAAGCAACCATGCTCAAGTCTTAAATTTCACTTGAACTTGTAGCTTTACTTGTCTCTGCACGTGAAGCTACATAATTTGCGTAGTGTAACTACAGCAAGTAAACTTTAGAATCAATATTTAAGGCAAATTGGTCATCACTTTGTAGACGTGAATGAAAACTCACCTTAAGATTTCAGTGGGTATTAAAATACTGTTGTCAGCCAACCATAAGCTAGTATACGAAATTGATCAAATCATAAAAAGACCAATAAACGTACATTAAATTAAATACTAATACTCGTTAAACACTAATACTAATACTCGCTTTTGTAGCGCATCAGGGATGTTCGCTGAAGCGCGTGTCGACTGTTTCTATACCACAATGCGCAAAAGGTGTGCGTCCCTGGTGCGCAGAGTGTGGGCTAGCTCCAACAGCCTTCTGAGAATGATAGCGGGCAGGTTAGACTGCCAGTACGTAAATCACTGCTGCGTAATTGCCCATGGAATTGCGCAGAGGTGATGTGCGTAACTGTTTAAAAATATGATAATTTTGTAATGTGTGCTTTTTACTAACATAGGTTACGTTTCTGTTACTAATAACAATGAGTCTATGGTCACTTGAATAAAGTATATTTATTATTAATAAAGTCTTTGAAGGATTCCCCTTAAAAATACAATCATAATTTTCTCCCAATATTATAAGCTTCAAAAAAGATATAAAACCTTAAAGTTACTAAATAAAGTTGCTTTTGATTTGTAGGGGTGAGTAAAGGAGCTTAAACCAATTAAGGGCAGCCCTTTGAAGCTGTCGGGGCTCCTTGTGAAGTATTTTATACAACAGTACATATTCAGCTCAAGATAAGACGGTTCATAATACCACAGAAGAACTTCAGTGCTTACGCTTATTATAGTGGGTTTATATCGTATTTATGATAACGTTTTTTGTAAGCCATGGCGAATACTTTTGAACACAAACGAATTTACTTTAAAAATTGTATATTAAATTACTCGTATTTTTGTACAATATTTCTTTCTCCAAAACTAAATTTCTGGCGAAGGAACACTTTTAACTTAATTACGTTGTTAAGACATGTTTGGCTTTAACAATTTTTAACAACATTTATTAACAAACTTATTGGTTATTTATGCACTTTGATATACGTAAAAGTGCGAAAAGGATAAACATGTACATATGTACCTGGAACAGATGTTATTTCCGTTCATCATAAATCTTCAAGTTATCTTCACTAATTGCAAAAGTTAAAATTGTGTAGGTATATATGTATGTTTCACCTTCACGTCAACTCCTACGTGAAAAATACGATTCGTCCAAACCTTGAATCGTCCTCGTGTTGACATACATATAAAAGTCATTTAGCAAGCTGTGGTGTCGTGCCTCAAATACTGATTTTTAAAATCTGTGGTGTTCTAAATATAAAACGATTGTAATTCTATATCCCACCGACAAACTGATATGCAGTTTGGTGGGATTTTCTGAAATAAAAACATGGTACATGTTTTTATTTCAATAAAAAATACCTACTTAAATATAAAAAAGAATCTTATAATGTGTTATATTAGGTCAAATCTGATCGTTCAGTTGTCATGAATTTCAGCAGGGAGCCCCAGATAACCAGCGCGCGCCGTGCCCTCCACACGTGTCCTCAAACAATCGCTACAAAGTCGTCTGAGGATCCCTCGTGTACAAACGACACACGTGTTAATACTATGTATAACATATTAAATTAATTATTTGTTTTGGAAGAAACGAGTAGATATCGTATTAAAAGATCAAGTTAGTTGTAGTAGGCAGATTTCGAGTTCGCCAGTTTATGACTAGTAACGCCCGAAATTATTTATCTTAGTTATTTTCCCTATTCACTGTATGTTGTTTTGTGTATTTAAAATATTAAAGAGCGGAAAAAAAGATAAATATTCATATTTGAAAACTGATATGATGGTAGTTACTAGTATGGTATTCCGTATTACTAGTAATATCACCTCTGTCGCGAGGTACTACAAGCATCGCTTGAACATATACCTCAAGCCGTCAACTACAATTAATCGTGAACTATGGCAACGAAATTTAATTAAACCCCTTTAATAACTTACATGTCATTATCTGCTTATCCAAATTCAAATATTTTAATTATAACTCTAGGTTGTCTTTAGTATTGTACTAAACATGTCTAGCTATGTAGTTGTACCAGGCCTCCTTCACTCGGCCGTACCTACAGCGATAAGTGCCCACACTTTCGCGCGGCTTCCAAGCCCGCACCGTTAGTCGATTGTCATGTTTGTCACCGGTCGCGCGCAAAGCTTGCTAATAACGTGAATTTTAATAGTGAACAACAAAAATGTCTCATCACAAGTCTGGTGCAAAGTATTGCTCATTTAACGGATGTGTGTCGAAAGCAAAATGAAAATTTGATTTTATTTATTTTACGAGAGCAACTTGAAAATTAGATTTTTGTTTGTTGAGATATCCCAACGATTATGATGTCAAATTAAAGATCTAGTTCAAAAACCATTTTATCTGTTTGAATCATGTAAATCGGTCCACGCGTTTAGGAAATAACTAAGAATTAGTATAGTGAAAATGTAAACGACCAGAATTTTTGTGGTTTTATAATATAATTATAAAAGTAAGATAATTAATTAATTATTTATTATTAGGTACGTGGTCAAGCAGGTAGATAGACGTTGAATAAATATTATAGTAGCAGCGGCAAGTCGACAACCCTAGCGCGACAGGTAGCGCGCCACTCCGCGCCAGACAGCGACAGCGTTGTATGTTAGAAAAGAGCGGGAACGGTTAGAGTCGCAATTTCAATAAATTGGTTTGAGATGTGATCCTTCTGTACGTTAGTACTATCTATTCTGTGGTTGTACCTATATTGAATTAACGCTTTCAATCTTATTGATTATAGTAAACTTAATTGCACTGGCTATTTAAAGATTATGTAACGTAAATGTATATTATATTTCAGAATTTTGTATTATATGACATTTATACTGTACAACTGTACTTAATGACTACCTCCGTGGTCCAGTGGATAGCGTATGCGACTGCTGATCGGAGGTCCCGGGTTCGATTCCCGGGTCGGGCAAAAGTGTTACTGGGTTTTTCCGAATTCTAAGTAGCAGCACGAAGTCTGGTGATGTGCCCGGTAAATGCAATAGGCTCGCCCCCTATTACGTCGGCCCTAAAAAAATCATGGCGAATTGTGGGTGTAATATAACACCTCTGCCTACCCTGTTGGGTAAAATATGTTAATAGTATACCTTCAGTTTATTGAACACCAACACCAAGGTCCAACATGCTGTAGGTATTGTTCAGTACACTTTTAAAATAATTACTGAAGAAATTGTTAATTATCACTTCAATGTATACGTAAGTATCGTTAATTATCGCCTGCTAAACAGCAAAGGAAAACATTGTGACGAAACCTGCATGTCTGAGAGTTCTCCAACCCGCGCTGACCAGCGTGGTGGACTATGCGCTAGCCCTTTACATAATGATAAGAGACTTGTGGCTAGCAATCAAGTGGGTCAGATAGTAACAAGGCTGATGATGATGACGGTTTCTGTTCTGTTTTGTGTAATCTTTATTCACAGCATGTGAACACCTAGTACATATGTATGCATAATTCAATGTATTCAGTGTTCTTGGCACTGGCTTATTTGGCTGTGATAATCATCATCATCGTCTTGCCCTGGTCATAATTGATTTGGGGTCGGCGCAGTATGTCCTTCGCTTCCATACTTCTCTGTCACCAGTCATCCGATCGTTTACCCCGTTCTCTTTCATTAACATCCTCACAGTCTATCCATCTTTTATTTAATCCTTTGACATGCATATTCATCACTTTTTTACCTACGTACATCTCATCTCTCCGCATAACATGTCCATACCAGGCAAATCGACTCCCTTTTACCTTTTCATCTATAGGCGTCACTTTCATACTAGCTCTAACGTAACCATTCCTAATTCTGTCCATTCTTGACACTCCACACATCCATCGTATCATTCTCATCTCTGCCACATGCAATCGTTTCTCATCCATCTTCTTTGTAGCCCAACACTCAGCTCCATACAGTACGACAGACCTTATAACCGCCTTATACATGCGGCCCTTTAATTTCACAGGCATTTTGTGGTCGCATTTTGTGCCTGAGACCTGTCGCGATTTCATCCATCCTGCGTTGATTTTTTGCCTAACATCCCGATCAATTTCGCTGTCATCTTGCAGCAGTGAACCAAGGTAGCGAAAATCGGAGCATACTGGTAGAGGTGTACCGCCGACTGCAACCGGTATAGGACTGGAGAGACAGCCAAAGTCATAGAACATATATTTCGTTTTGGTTCTGCTTATTCTCAGGCCTACATTTTCCAATCTCTGCTGCCACTCCTCCATTTTGCTCTGCACCTTCTGTCCACTCTTTGCTACCAAAACGATATCATCGGCAAACAGCATGCACCAGGGTGCTTCTTCCTGTATGTCCGATGATATAGCATCCATAATTAACAGGAAGAGGTAGGGGCTAAGGGCCGACCCTTGGTGCAAGCCTACGGCCACATCGAATCTGGCTGTAGTACCAGCTGCGGATAGGACTTGCGTTCGGCTAATCTTAAAAAAATGCAACTACTTTACGTGTACTCTATCTGTTTAAAATTAAGCTATGGATTTAGATAACAGGAAAATATGATATTGAGGTACGTAAAGGCAGACGATGCTATAAATAATGAGAATAGTACACAGTATCTGCAAACAAATATTAAAAGCGTACACCAAAATGCTAGTATTTAAATACGAATGCTTATTTAATGATTTTAAAGTAAACTTCAAAGATCGAATATAAAGAACAAGTAACACACTAACTTAATCGAACCATTCGTTTAATCCAATGCTGAATATCCAAGTTGCCAAATGCTGTCGACCATTCTAATTTACCACCTTTCCCGGCCCGATCTCATTTACTTAGAACGTATTTTCCTTTGCCGCGATTGAATTATATCGACAAATCATGTTTTTCATTACGTTCAGTCCTATGTGTTTGGGAATAGAGTCTATTTTTGTGTGTCACATCTGTAAATATAAGTTAGGTGCTTACTCTGAAAAGTTGCTTGTCATAGATCTATTATCTGTGTAAATGTTAGCAGTTTGTTAATCACTGTTTGATCTGCTAACGGTTTGAGATGGTACCGCACGGGCGTTATCCTCTAAGTGCTATCTTCGAAATGTAATAATTTTACTACATAATTTTGTTACGAGTAAAATATTTAGCAGTCTAAAACATAACGCATTTACTTGCAAAGTTACTTTTTATTTACTTTGGCAAAGTTATTGCTCGTCAATTTAAAAATATATTAAGGCTGCGTTTCCACCAGAGATGTGCGAGGATGCGTAGCGAGGGATGTGTTTGTAAAGAACCAATAGAATCGCTTCATTTACCTCGCCTCTGTCAGCACAGCTCTGGGAAAGGTGGAAACGGCTCGGCGGATCTAGATTTTTGCGCATACAAAATATGCGAGGGATGTGTCCGAGGGATGTGTGCAAGGGATGTGTGCGAGGGATGTGTGCGAGGGATGTGTGCGAGGGATGTGTGCGAGAAATGTGTTGCGAGGGATGTGTTGCGAGGTTTGCAGGCACAGGCGTTCGCGACACTCCGCTCCAACTACACCGCACCCTCGTCGACACATTTCACAGCTTTGCAACGCATCCTCGCACCACACATTATTCACAGCTCCGCTACACATCCTCTTACGACACATTTTCTTCGTACAGCTTTGGTGGAAGCCCCCACATATTTTCAAAGCACAGCTAGATATCCTCACACGACACATTTCCCTCGCACATCTCTGGTGCAAACGCAGCCTTACACTTTCATAAAAATAAACCATCACAGAATCGATCATACACAGTTATAAAACTCAAGTAAAATAATTTGTTGAGTTTGTCAGTTTTTTTATAGTCTCACGCCTGCATGCACGAAGGGGTAGGCAGAGGTGTAATATTACACCCACATTTCGCCATGAATTTTTAGGTCCCAAGTAATAGGAGGCGAGCCTATTGCCGTTACCGGGCACATCACCAGACTCCGTGCTGCTACTGAGAATTCTCGAGAAACCCAGTAACACTTTTGCCTGACCCGGGAATAGAATCCGTGACCTCCGATCAGCAGTCGCATACGCTATCCACTGGACCACGGAAGCAGTCACATCAGTTTGTCGTTGGCACGGTGTTTACTTACCTATACCTATTACAGGCGATGAGATGGACAGTCAAGTAGACCACAGTCACAATAAAAAAAAATATCATAAAGTCGCCTTGCCATACTTCAAATATTAAATAAATATTCTGGAATAGTCCAGATTTCCCTACCAACCAGTTTCCCACCAAAAATAAATTAGCAGACCTTATTATTTCTTAGTAATGACTACATTAGAGAACAAAAAAAGTCATTCAACATAAAACGCACGTTGAAAAGAGATATGTTCATAAAAGGTTTAAGCTAGTCTCTGTGACCTAATTAAACCTATTGTGGTTGGTAGCTGCTATTCTACTGGTACGAGTAATTAGACGAGTGACGGGATGCCAACCTGGTCTTTATTGTATGGTAATACTACCACAAGGTTTACTGTATATCTGTGTATATAAAACACTTGCGTTACTGACTGATTGATAGACAACCTGAGCCCAAATTATAAGGCGTAGGAAGCTGAAATTTGGCATGTATGTTCCTTGGAAACCATGTGCACTAAAAAGGGATTTCATGAAATTCTCGCGGGTTCAGGCAGAAACAGTTCAATTCAAAAATTATGTGCGAGCGTAGCTGCGGGCATCCTCTAGTCTTTATTGTGTTATTCCAAGAATTGGGCAAGGTCAATGATGAAAGAGAGGATCAAAATTTTACAGGAAAGTTTAATATCTAACCAAATTAAAAGCGCGTGTATTTAGACTACAGGCCCATGTACAAAAATGGATGGGTCATATGAACCACCAGGTGACGTATATAGGACGATATAAGAGCATAAAATAATAAGATTCAGCACTATGCCGTCACTTGTAAGCTGTCCAACTGAGTGCTGGTGAGGATTCAAAAGTGCAGGTAGAGTGAGTACATTTTGGTCATAATTTTTTGTACGGCATTTTTACCATCGATAGATCCATGAAAAATAATAAGAGAGCGCGCAGTGCCGTACAAAAATGGTGCGCCACAAAGTCGGTAATTATTTTTTATTTTCTGACAATTTCCAGGGTAAATTTGGTCATTTGATTCTGTACGGCATCAGTTTCATAATGTTTTAATACATCTTCTATTGCATTATTCCGCAACGCCGTACAAAAAAAATGCGACAAGGGAAAAAATCGAGAGTTGCAACCCCCTCTCTTTCCGTGGTCCGGGGGGTGATTTGAAAAAGTACGGCTTCAGTTCCAAAACATTATTTAGCACTCAAGTACTATTAAAAATAATGCCGTCAAAAAAAGATTGTTCAATGTGAATGTATATTAATAATTATCCTAATTTCATGGTTTAATTGATTTAAAAAGCTGTAAAATCATTTGACTCTACTCAACTCTTTTTTTAACATGATATTGTTAAATACAATTGTTATATAGTAATGCCATTCAAAAGAAACGGTTCTAAACAAAATTATAGAGAAATACAAAAACTGTTTTTTTTTAATTATTGCAAAAGTTTAATTTATAATAATAAATTTATTTCCATAATAGTGCAAATACATTTACAATTTAGATCTTCTAAGTAAATTTAAGGGATAAATACATATTTGCCTGTACTAGGTTAAAAACCTGTGCTTCAGGCGACCAAGTAAAACTATCTTAGGTATATGGTAAAACTACATTAAAATAACTTGAGCTAAAATAATAATAGGTGTATACAGTTATGTTGTTAGTTCTATTTCAATATTGCAAGTAACTCTTCTGTCTGTTCATATGACATGTCTTGTAAATAATTAAAGAGTACTTTTTTACAGTTATAATAATTTGAGGTATATAAACTTAAGACTCTATTTAATTTGTTATACAAATATGGACCCATAAATGTGTAAAATCTATTTGTAAAAGTAAATTTTGAGGTCGGGTGTGAAATGCAGACTATATCTTGCCGCCTCTTGTTAGTATTGTGTGTATTATAGGTAAGCATGGCATGTTGTTTTAAAACTATGTGCATGATGAAGAGTTGACGAACAGTTAAAACATGACAGGATTTATATAATAGGGTTGTGGGAAAGAGAAAAGGGCGAGAGTTTGCTACTTTTAAGATCGTTCTCTGTGCTCGCTCAAGAGGCAATAAGATTGTTTTCAGAGCACCACCCCAAGAAGTTATACAATATTGGATGATAGATTGACATAGGGCCAGATACACTTGTGTCATTAATTTCGAGTCCGCAAATGTCCTTAGTTTTTTAAATACATAAATAAATTTCCGGACTCGATTGACTAAGTTTGTTATATGTTCACGGAAGGAAAGTGTTTCATCAATAGTAATCCCGAGATATTTTATGTTGTTAGTACCGAGGATAGTAGGACAGTTACATACAGTGTTCCCAGATGGAGTTGTGCATTCGTGTGCGTATAGGTGAGGTTTAGTAACAATTTGTTTACTCTTGCGCATGAAAAAATGAATATATTTTGTTTTATCCGCATTTAATGTGAGTAAGTTACGATGCAGCCAGTTGTTTACTACATTAGAACCTGACTGCGCTTTTTCATAAAGTTCATTGACAGTTGTGGCGGTAAAAACAAGTGCCGTATCGTCAGCGTATGATATTAATTTGCCGTGGTCTAACTTTTGTTTTGTTTTTCGTGTGAGTGTGTGGCCAACTCTGGTGTCGGAGTTTTTTTCAGACCGCCCAAAGGCCTCCGACATGGCCTAGCGACCCTTATCCATAGACAAGAGCCGGGACCGACAGCTTTACGTGCCCTCCGAAGCACGGTAGCGCTCAGATGAAAATGCCACATACGGTCACCAATCCAACTGGTAACCTGTGCAAGCGTTGCTTAACTTTGCCGATCTGTTACAAACGGCAAGCCAAGTCTCGCTATGGTCTAACTGAATGTTACACAAGTCGTTAATATAAACTAGGAACAGTGTGGGGCCCAAAATACTTCCTTGGGGCAAACCAAATTTAGTGTTTTTTTGATAATTGCTCGTAATATTATCTATCTTAACACACTGATGCCTATCACTTAGGTAGTCCGCAAACAGTTTTAGCTGCGTTCCTCTTACACCAAGGGACTCCAATTTGTGTAGAAGTGAAGAAATACATACAGTATCGAATGCTTTAGCTAGGTCAAGAAAGATCCCTAAGGTGTAGTTGCCTTTTCCAAGTTCCTGTGTAATATAGTCAGTCAGGCTATGTACGGCGTCAGACGTTGATAATTTTGCTCGGAAGCCGAATTGGGAAGAAGAGAGATAGTGTGTCTTTGCGAGGAAGTTAATTAATCGGCTATTTATAATCTTTTCAAGAATTTTCGATACCGAGGGAAGTAATGATATTGGTCTATAATTGATAACCAAGTCCTTGTCTCCAGATTTATAGATCGGAATAACTACTGCCTTTTTGAGGCATTTAGGAAATATACCCTCGGATAGGCATTTTTGAAAAATGTACGTTAGGGGGGGTATAAAAATGTGCATAAAACGTTTAAGGATCTTATTACTTATACTATACCAACCAACAGCACTGTTGTCCTTTAAACCTGTGATTATTTGTGCTATTTCTTGTTCGTCAGTGTCCAACAGTACAAAAGATGACGTACAACTACTCGGTTTCTGCAACGGTGCAGTCTGGTAGCCAATGTTGTTAGTTTTAATTTCAGCCAAGTTTTTGCCCACATTAACAAAGTATTCATTCACGTCATTGGCAGAAGAAAGCGGTGAGGTGTTTGTTAATAATAAACTCGAATGTGATATATGTTGTTTTGAGATATAAGTGACGTCTTTTATATGTTCCCAGATGAGTTTAGTGTTTTTACCAGCCCTATTCAATTTTTCTTTATCGTAATTAGATTTTATTTTTTTGAGGAGATTATTGCAGAAATTTCTGTATCTCTTGTAAGTTAACTGAAGATTTAAGTTATTAGGGTATTTCTTAGTCTTTTGGTATAGTTTATCTCTGTTTCTTATGCATCGGATAAGCCCGGGTGTAATCCATGGCTTAATGTTATAGTTTTTCTTATTAACTTTTATTTCTGCTGTGTTATTTAAAATGGCTTGCTGGACAAAATATAGATTAATAATATATAACAATTTTCTACATGTTTCCTTTCTTTTAAATAGTATTAAGATAAATAAATTAGGAAAAAATTATGCCGTACATTTTAATGCAGACCATATATTTTAGGCTGATGAAAATGACACTACCATTTTAAGGGTGTAGTACCTTATGGCCATCTGATAGGTACTCTACGGTATTAACATACTTTTGAAGAGAACAATTGATAATATGATAAAATCATTATGGCGTCTAACTGAAGTGAAAGGGTGTATATAATATCCAAGAATTGAAGCTGTAAATCCCAGTATCAACAGTTTTGTCAACTATGTGTGAGCGAGCGCAAACGAACATCTTACTCGGGTCCAAGCCGAGTACATCCGAATAAAATACGTTATGACCCACGACTACTTAGCACACAGTACAGTATAGGCAGGTGTAGATATATGCCTACAAATGCTAAACGTCGTAACAGAACGTCGCTACGTAAGCGATATGCAGGGTGTAAAAAGACACTTAACGAAAACTGAAACCTCATATTGTACCAATCAATACAAACATTTTTTACTTTGGCACCATACCTGGGAAATTACTCGTTCAAGAGATATTGAGGGTCAAAATTACTATGGAATTTTTGTAATTAGGTACAAAATAGATGCATTTACCCTGTCAATTTGTGCTATAGGTGTCCTATAGCTATACACTCATGGATAAGTAGGTATTTAGAAAATGGCACGCGTGCGTTTTTATAGCGGCTTGAAAATACCGTGAACTCTTAAAAATAGTCGCTTCCCAGGTTTTGTTTTTGCTTAGCATGTCTTGGCATCAGGGGTGTTGCGAATATTCGCATCCGCATCCGCAAATGCGGAATATTCGCATTAATTTAGACATCTGCATCCGCATTCACATCCGCATCAATCAATGCGGAGTTTTTACGGATGCAGATTCACATCAACAAGTAACTTCATATAAAGAAAGTAGGCGGAGCCAGAGTGGCACGTGCTTCGCGTTTGTTTAGGATTTTTTCTTCATTGGAAAATAACAACTTATATGCAAATTCCTCGATATTTTAATTCTTGCTGTAAACATACATTTTTAAGCAGACCCGAAGTAAAATTAAAAGATGAAATAATAAAGATGGCAAATGACCCTATCATCACTGATTCTCCTATGTCGCCGGACTCGCCGGCAGAAAAAACAAAAAGAATGAGAATGGGAAATTCTCTCGCTCCTAAACCAGGAACGTCCAGTACGGATAATAAGACTTGCTTAAAAAGCGATCTTGCCATGAAGATGAAGGAGAATCGGACATCAGTAGCCCCGAAGCTCTTCCGCGCAAAGAACTAGTTGTTTATCGTAAGAAAAAAAGACTGGATTTAGATGAAAATCCACTTAATTCGTGGAAAGTTAACCATTGTGAATTTTACATTCTCTCCAAATTAGCATGCTGATATTTATCACCTCCACCAGCCAGTGTTCCCAGCGAACAACTATTTAGTGGAGCTGGGTTAATATATAACCAATCCACTAAGAAACAGGTTGGAATCTGAGAAGGCTGCAATATTGCTATTTATTAAATATAGTTCACCAATTTTTATTATTAAACAAAGATTTTTTATTATGAAACTCGAAGTTCAAATTTCTTTTGTGTCTTATGTAAAACTAAAAACTTGTGAAATTTTGTTCTAAAAAACTGATTAAAAAAATAAAAAGTTTAAATTAAATTGATTTTCAGTTATTTATCCACTTAAAATTTAAATACCTAATTATCCTTTTAAAATCCCAAAATCCGAATCCGCATCCGCATTGAATCCGCATCCGCGGATGTGAACTTCTAATAATCCGCATCGGCATCTGCATCCGCGGATATCTAAATTTTTGCATCCGTAACAACCCTGCTTGGCATGATGTCCAAAACGAGTAGACTTCGGCTTGGTGATGGGTCTTGTGAAAGCCTGTATATGTAAATTATATTTATTTAATATTTTATTACTTTTTATTAATATGAACTTTCAGATTTGTACGGCATTAACTTTTTATAAATTATTGCTTTAAGTACAAATAAACTATCTAAATGCCGTATAAAAAATATTGTCATGAATTTCACCTTACATTTCGTTCTATGGATTTTTCCTTGAGTTTTTTTTCCTACAAACCTTTGGACCAACGAAAATGTACGGCATGTAAAAAAATATTATCTATGCATAAAATAGTTTCAAAATATATTAATTTTATGTTGTATCACATCACCCCCCGGACCACGGAAAGAGAGGGGGTTGCAACTCTCGATTTTTTCCCCTTGTCGCATTTTTTTGTACGGCGTTGCGGAATAATGCATTAGAAGCTGTATTAAAATAGTATGAAACTGATGCCGTATAGAATCAAATGACCAAATTTACCCTGGAAATTGTCAGAAAATAAAAAATAATTACCGACTTTGTGGCGCACCATTTTTGTACGGCACTGCGCGCTCTCTTATTATTTTTCATGGATCTATCGATGGTAAAAATGCCGTACAAAGATATATGACCAAAATGTACTCACTCTACCTGCACTTTTGAATCCTCACCAGCACTCAGTTGGACAGCTTACAAGTGACGGCTAGTGCTGAATCTTATTATTTTATGCTCTTATATCGTCCTATATACGTCACCTGGTGGTTCATATGACCCATCCATTTTTGTCATGGCCCTGTAGTCTAATTGAAAAATTGCTTCGGCAATTTGTCGAACTGATTACTTAATTGTAAATGGAAAATATTCATACATAAGTCATAATTACCGAATGTCGCAATATGCAGGATAAATGTCTAAATGGATTATGATTTTAAACTCGTCATATTTGTTTTTCCCTGCAATCAAGGTGAATCATAAATAACTGAACTAAAAAAATCCCAATACCAAAATTTGTTTGAAACAAAATACAGCGAGTCTTTATTAGAATGGTTCAATTTTAATTAGGATTATTGTCCTACTAATTAGAATAACACTTAAAGGATAATCCAAATAAATTCTAATGCATGAAATTACTATAAAGTCTGAAGCAAAGTCCAACTAACAAGACCTACGAAGGGAGCCCAGTCTAATGGTTTTAAAATACTCCATTAAAAAGATATCAGGGCATAATTAAGAGACGACGTTCAATGGAAATATTTTATAGCAAGCTTGCGCCGTGGCATCGCTTTGTGTTTTGTGATAATTGCTTTAAACGAATATTCTATTGAGGTAAATAATTGGATATGGAGTTTGTTACAAGGATAATCTAAAGTTAAACTGAAAACTAAGATAAAGTTATTATAAGTGATGAAAGGAAATGATAAGGTTTGTAAATCTAGATAAAGCGCTCTCGACTACTACATATTTTTGGAGTTATCGATTTTAGTGCCAATCGCCTACAGAAAAACTAACATTATAAAAAAATGTCGATACGGACATTTCGTGCTAAGTACTATTAGTATAATCTTCCGAATTATATCAATATTGTGAATAAACCGATATTATATAATAAGCCAAAAGCTTCATAATTAAGTGCGAACCTCTAGAGCAAAAGAATAATTGTAAAAACTAATATCACTTATTTCTTCACGGTATTTTTTATTAAGATTATCAACACTGCAGACTCCGAGAAAGAGAAAGTGCGAGAAGTCGGTATTTACGATAAGACGCAAACGTAACCAAAATCTTATGCCCTTGGGAAAGAAAGAGACTTAGCAATAATACGATATACATTAGCTCCATTACGCCGCGCCGGTCCCTGAGTGTTTCGTAGTCGTACACTTCCGCATCGTGCCATTAATTTATTTTGACCACCATTAAAATTTCACTTTTAGAGATCAGTACGTAAGAACAGTATTAATTTATATAATAAAATGTTACCTTGACTTCGTAAAAGCTGAGGATAATTGAAAAAGCTCGATTTTACGACATTTTTAACATTTTTGCAATTTCGTAGCGCCTGTTATTTTGTTTCAATAAATTGTCAGTTGGGCTTAATGTTTTCATTCTCCTTGTTTTTAAGATTGTTAGATTTTACTTGCTTTTTTTATGGTAATAGGCGGCAAACGAGCAGACGGATCGCCTGATGGTAAGCAATTACCGCCGCTCATGAACACAAGCAACACCACAGGAGTCACAAGTGCGTTGCCGCCCCTTGGGGTTGGGAAAATGGATAGGATAAGGAGTGGCATGAGGGAGAAGGTATAGGGGATAGGGCCTCCGGCAATCTCACTGACCGAACGAAACGCAACAGTTTAGGTACTGTTACTTTACGTCGATTTTCTGTGAGAGGGTAGTACTTCCCCGGTTGAGCCGGCCCATTCATGCTGAAATCAGCAAGGCTCTACTACCGTGAAAAGATATTCTCATACATTAAAAATCATGTAAACGTGTTGTGGTCACACTCTTGTAATACTGGTGGTGCATAGTTTCCCTATTAAGAATTTTTATAGCTATTTTTGAAAATTTTTTTGATCGCAGTACGACGTTTGCGGGATCAGCTTGTTTTCTATAAAAATCTATAAGATCCATGAAGGTATAGATAAACATGGAGGCCACAGCTGCAACAAAGCTTTGAGTCAAATACCTACATTTCTCTATCTCACTCTCTGTGGTCTGACCTCTCATTTTAGCGTGGATTTAGTATTGCTATCTTCTTATTAAAATCTCCGAGTAAGCTCTTAAAAAGAGCCGACATATTAAGCAAATCAGAAGTTTACACGGTCAATTAATGTGTATTTAAATCAAGAGTTGAAATCCAATCACTTGTTAAAACTCCCACTATTGTAGGTCTCGAACGCTTATAATCATGGTTGGCGAGACAGTGAATTATAATCCCATTTCCTAAGGATTTGGTAATGTGGCAACATTGGCCACCATATGTCAAGTAAATCTTGTCAATTATGGCAGTGGTTGGTTGAAAAGAGATGGTATGACCACAGTGAGCGAGATAGCGATACATCATTTGAGCTTCAAGTAGGTATTCGGAGTGCGGTCTCCATGTTTATCTATAACTTCATGATAAGATCTCACTTCAACACTTCTAAGTTTATAAGTTATTATACAAATCTACAGTACAATACTTTGTTCTTTTTAAAACAAATGTTTAAGTGTTGGTAAACCAATAAGTAAGTGAAATTATTTTTAATAGGTTCTATTAACGACCGGTTGGCGCAGCGGGAGTGTAAGCGACTGCTACGCTGAAGGTCGCGGGTTCGATTCCCGCTCAAGTCAAACATTTGTGTGCATGAACATGGATGTTTGTCTTGGTCTGGGTGTTTCTATATATAATATGTAAATATTTACAAAAAAAAAGTATATATGTATGTTTATCCATTATCTAGTACCCATAACACAAGCTCTGCTTAGCTTGGGACTAGATGGTGATGTGTGTATGTGGTACAAATATTATTACAAATATTATTATTTTTAATATAGTAAGTTGAATCCGCAGGATCGCATATGAATTCATGACTATACAAAAATAATTTTAATTAAAAATAGTATAAACGTAGATAGAACCTTATAGTGGGCTCATAGAATAAACTCAAAAATGTGTTTGAAAATCCATCTTACACAACAACTGCACAAAAGCACGTGCTTATTTTACAATTTTTTTTTTAGGTAGTAGAGCCTTGCTGATTTCACCATGAATGGGCTGGCTCGACCGGGGAAGTACTACCCTCTCACAGAAAATCGACGTAAAGTAACAGTACCTAAACTGTAGCGTTTCGTTCGGTGAGTGAGAGTGCCGGAGGCCCTTGCCCCTATTCCTTCTCTCCCATCCCACTCCTTATCCTATCCCTTCTCCCAACCCTAGGGGGCGGCAACGCACTTGTGACTCCTGTGATGTTGCTTGTGTCCATGGGCGGCGGTAATTGCTTACCATCAGGCAATCCGTCTGCTCGTTTGCCGCCTATTACTATAAAAAGAAAACAAATACGTTGCTTATGCGACGAAAAATTACAACGGACGGCACAGACTTTTACACTATTCGTAAAACCGCACGTGTTACTCATACGAGATTTTAAAAATTAGTTTATACAACCTTTATATTGGTGTTAACGTTTAGTTTGCTTGTTTCTCTGTCTGATTTAGCGGCCTTCCGTATCTGTAGTTGTATTTTCGTATCACAGTACTGTGATACAAAAATACATGTATGTACTACAAATACATATTAAATACAGTAC
Organism: Euclidia mi; assembly: GCA_944739405.2. Classification (NCBI taxonomy): domain Eukaryota; kingdom Metazoa; phylum Arthropoda; class Insecta; order Lepidoptera; family Erebidae; genus Euclidia; species Euclidia mi. Next base: position 17,536,324 of record OX123189.2, read on the forward strand.
AAATACATTTTATTGCTTAAACATCTTCTTCTATCATAATAATACCACCAAATATCACCGTGCCAACACGCTGCCGAACCCTTCGAAGAAACACACAACGTCAGAAAAATACTAACCTTTCCAATCCATGGCGATCATAGATTGTCATATTGTCTAGACATGAAAGGTCAATGACACAGTCCTACCCATAGCGGCCAATTTCATTCGATCAAGTCCAAATCTCTCTTAATACATTAAATCGCTACAGAACCTCTACAAATTAAGAGTGATGTTCACTTTTTGAAATCCCGGTGCCGTAAGCCAGGTGCGGAATGAGCATTTCTTTAATTAAAGTCAGCCGCCTAACGTTATGCGAATTACTCGCCCTCACCGATCGCGTTACCTATATTTTTTATTGGTTAACTTTCTTCATTTCAAGTTTCTATTGACGTGAGAATAGAGGTACGTAGGCAAGATTGTATTATGACATTAAAATTAAATTTTCGTTTTGATTGTTGCGGCTGTTAATTGGTTTGGTTTAATATTATACAAATTACCATGGTGCTTTTATTATTTTAATAATTACCACGTATGCTACTGTTAGAAGAAGCTATGGCGTTTTTTATGCCGCCTCACCGTTTACACGGCAAAATGCTTTAGTGGGTCAATCCCCACGCCCGACAACTACATTTGTGATCCGTAAGTGTTTCTTCTAGTCGGTGTGTTTTTGTATCAATTGCACAAAGTGTTTTTATATTCAACTAGAGGACGCCAGCAGCTACGCCTGCAATTTTTTTAAATTTACCCGTTTTGGCCGATCCCGTGAGAATTTCGGGAAATCCCTTCTTAGTGCACCCCTACGGTCCCCAAGGAACATACATGCCAAATTTCAGCTTCCTGCGCCTAATAGTTTCGGCTGTAGCGTGTCTATCAGTCAGTCAGTAACGCAAGGATTTTATATATTAAGATTATAACTATTCTCCATTACGACTTTCAAAGATCTTAATAAGCTCTCCGAGGCATGAGACAAACTATATTTAAGAATGCGTCCTGTATCTTGACCTCGATACCCATTTCCTTAATATTGCAAATGGTCATTATATGCTTAAAAATCTTAAACTGATTCATGCGTATTGATCAATTCAGAGATAATGTTTGAAAAATAATTTTATGAATGTAAACAGTACTAGAAATAATTTGAAAGTGGTAAGTAAGTTTATTTTTTTAACATAAGTAAATTATTATATCATCTTTATTAGAATCATAAATATTTTGCTTGATCGACGCCTCACGTGACCAGAGGGCTGGTTAATTATTATGCTCAAACAATCAGCATTGCCATTCGGGGTGGCAATGCTGCCAGCCTTGTGGCCACGTTACCCGAGTACAGTATTGCGGAGGAATACTACGACGCCTGAACGCCTCGTGCCTTGCCATAAGTATAATATATTATTATGTTTTCATTTTACTTTATTGTTGTTGTATTGCTTACACATATAGTTTTAGTTATTAAATAAGTAAGTGTTCATGTTAATAAGTATACAGTTGTAAAAGAATTGATATGTCATATAGAGAAAGACATGTTCTTATTATTCAGTAAATTATTGAAATATGTCGTAATTATTAACAACATCAAATTAAAAAGAGTTCAGAGAATTAAGTAGCTATTAAAGAATACAGTTATAACTTTTAAACTGTTGCTGAACTTCTTAACAAAGTTTCAAACACGTTATCTTCATAATCTTTAAGGAAGTTAAAAACTACGTTACATAAAATTAGTATCGCACAGATACCAGGTGGTTCCAATCAACTGTGATGACTATGCCGAACATTCCCTGCCATCAAACATTACCTATATACACTCACTCGTATACATCCCTGGCAGCACACACGCACAAAGAAGATAATATTTACACTGCAACCTGTAACAACACGCGCACACATACATAATCACAGAACTAAACCACCAATCAAAATGTCCTTTTAAAGGTGTGTGCGTCCAGAGACGTACTTGGGCGTGTGTCAGTCCGTTTAGTTCAGCACACAGTGAGTCGCTCACATTTATCTTTGACCATCCCGACGCGTTAAAACCCTTGCCACTTTCAGGAAATTTTCCATCACATGTAAAATAAATGGGCACTGAAACGTAACGCTTTATGCCGAGACAGTATGGCATTTAAATTCAAAACAAAATGGTGCCATTGTTTTCAAAAATTATACGCCACAATTCATTGGCTTGCTAGTTTTAAAAGTTTTGTCGTGTTGGAGTTGACTGAATTAATTTGAATTATTATTATTATTTACGTATACTTACGCAAATATAGCGAGTAAAAGGATTGAAAATATTAATAATTGTTTTTATCTTGTAAAGAGCGAGCCTACTGATGGATGTACCAAAAAGTTGATCGTTGTCGGTGAATGTATGGAAGTATATTATTTTGAAGGTGAACAACGTTCAGTAACAAACCTCACAACATCCGTTAAATTAGTTAATATATTCCATAATGATTTCCTCCTGTGACTGTGTACGTGATTATTTAATTGTTTTTTTTTTTCTTAGAAAACATATTCTATTCAATTAGCTGAAAATTAATGGGCTGTGAATTTTAACTTATGCTTACATAGTATTTGTTTACATTGTATTTATGTATAAACAATTTAAGGGTCTCCCTTGTTTGACCAAAAGGAATTTGACAAATATTCACTTCCCAAAAAAATTTTCGCGTAATTTCATTTGCCAAATTTTACTTAGCAAAAAATCTGTTCACAAAAAATTGTAATGCAAACCTAGTGTTTGAGAAATGAACGATTAAACCTATAACTTGTTTACCAACTAGTACTTTTAACATTTATTATTTAGTCAAATATTTCAGTTGGAATAACAGTTTTTACGCAAAATCAATAATTATCCTAATCTAAATAGTTCAGTTCCGTGTAACCTACTAAAAACACTCGCCGGCCGCTGCCGCGGCACCGCTCGCTACGCTCGCTCGGCTCGTGCGTAGGAGGTCACAGTTCTAACCTAACCTAACCTTACCATTTTTTTAATAATTAACCTACTCTAACTACTTCCATAAATAAACTAAAATTGTTTGAAGATTGTTTGCTGTGATAAATCATTTGATTAAAGACCAAATGCCATAATGACATTATACTTGGTAATATTTTGCCAAGTAAAAATTTGACCAAATAAAAATATGCGTACTAAAATCATTCAAAATATTGCATTGGTATAAAAAAAGTTTGCTAAAATTTGTTTGGGTAATGAAATTTTGTCAAAATCTTTTTGGCAAAATGGCAGGATCCACAATTTAAATAAACTAAAGTCTGTTAGGACTGCTTTATATTCAAGATACAAGGCACACTTCTCAATGCCATCGTGAAGGCCGGTAACGGGAAGCCGGTACAAATTGGCGGGCTTACACCACCCAAGTTATTAGAGCACTTAGTTTTTTGTAAATAAACGTTTGTTTGCAGAAACAGGGTTTGTTTCACAAAATATTCTCCATTCGACAGACTTTAATTCAATTATACTAAATTGATTCAATTCTTTTTATAGTCATACAAATATTATATTAATAAATATACTGTATCTGATCGTCGCTAGTACTTGTATATATCGCCGGTAAAGTCTGCAATATATTTTGTTTTATTATATTATTCAAGCGTGTTGTTACAAATTATATTACTGTTTATGACGCTGATACACCTGAGCATTCACTTGTCACAGAACAGCGAGCATTCGCCGTTTTTTGTTCTGTCAAACTGAACAACGAACAGAACCGAATATTGCCACGAACATTTTCATGATCTTTTTAGCGAACACTCAAATCCTTAGAATATAGAAAAATATAGAAACCACACTACAACAGCAGTTTTACTCAATATAATGTATATTAACTTCAGTATATCTTATGAATTCTTTCTAGACTAAGAGTAAGATACATAAACAAATGACGTTTCTAGATAATAAAATATAGATCTTAATTTAAACAGGTTTAATAAATCACACAAGTGTCTGTTCCTTCGTTAAAATTTATTAAAAGATATCAAGGATTTATCAACATTTTATTGAAATTTATTCTGAGTAAACAAAATCTAAGAATTTATTGTAAGCATAATATTTTATCGATATTCACTAGTCAAGTTAAATTTAGTGACAAACTACGAAGATTCCAAACGGCATTTGTATATTTATCTTTTTCTTATATTAGATAAAAATCATAAGTCAAAATCAAAGTGAAGTAGATATATTAGGTTTAACCGCTATTGTAGCACGGATTTTATGTTTTTTTTTATATTCTAAGGCTGGGCAGAATGTTCGTAAGAATGCTCGCTAAAACACACTCGTCTGTTTTTCTGTTTTGTAAAATTCGCGCGAATGCTCCAGTGTATCAGCGCCATGTGTAATGTCATGAAAGACTAACATACACTAAACTACTCCGTGGAGTACTAGACGTCGTAAGATACAACTGAGCCACACGTTTTCATTGTGGATTACAAAATCCGTAATCACAGAGAAACGTCAAACCGAATCCGGAATGGTTCCGCAGGTCATCACTTATTATTCTCGTGAGTTTTGCCGATTTTCAATAAGATGGCACAAATTCAGGTCGTACTTGCTAGGCTTGTCCACTTGTTGTACTTCAACGTCCTTGATGAGAGCCACTACAGCACAGACTGGTAGCGGCATAGCGGCGGTTATAGGGCATCGTACTCATAGAACGCGCCACATTTCAGTATTGTGTCGCTATGCTATGTGTACCACATTAGTGATGCGCATATTTAGACGGATAGGTACATAAACCTAAATCCTGAACAAAAATGTCGTCGAAGATCCACCAAGATAATTTGCATGTAATCTTTGTTCCCTGTACTAACACCTAAAGCCTGTAACTCAAAAATGCAGAAAATCGCAAGCAACCTCGTGACCTTGACCTCGTACGACACTAGAAAACAGAGTTCGTTCCCGTACTTTACATAGCCAACGTGACGGATTACTTTTGAAGCAAACGCGCGCGTAAACGTTTTCTCATTAGGAAATAAATACAGAAAGAAAATAAGAAACGATACCTATGTACCTACGTGTTTTGAATATGCTGTTAAAGTTTAAGCAGAGTAATAATTAATGTAATCTTGATATCAGTTCATCCATATTTCAAGATTTAATATGTGTTTATGATAAGTTGTAATGGACGTATTGTATTCAACTATACTTCGTTCGGCGTCGCCCGCCTGAATAATACCCTGAATCACACTATTTGTTTGTAGATTTTGAGTTGTTAAGTTCTAATTTATAAAAAGTGACTTGTCGCTTCACCACGTACTATTTTTCACATTAGGTACATATTTAAATACTGCAACAATAACAATAAATAATGCGTGTGGAATCGCATGCCACAAGACCGTCATTGGAAAAACGCTTTTAGAAATAGCATACCTTTATCCTATATAACATTTTGCAGTCTACTGCTGGATGGCATTAAGCCTCTACTAATTTGCTGCGCAGTGGCATTGTGAGTCAAAAGGAGGATTTGGTTTACTATACCACGATGGCCAGAAGAGTTGGCATAGAGTTTGGTGTCAAGTATTCCTTCTAATTTGCGAGATACTATTCGTATATTTTTCTTACGACATCCATGGAGAGGCACTTCTTGTGTAGCAAATTATGACGTCCGGGTGCAACTGATATTTATAGATATAATATGTATGTTTCAAACTACTTAGCTGCAATAATGAGTAGATTTTTGAATTAATTAGTGATTATATCTCATGTGCATAGATGAATCTGAAATTAAGTGGCGCTGCGCGCTCACAAAAACGAGAAAACGTTTCATGTTTGGTATACCTACTTGTCAAACATCTTTACTAGGCAATATAGCAGTATTTTTTATCAGCAGTATATTCAGGACTACAAATTTGAGCGAATAAGGCATTTTAATAGAAATAGGTATCTTAAAAGCACTTTAAAAGTGTTTGAAATATATTTTGTGTTGTCCGTAACGATTGAACGTAGAACCTTCGCGATAAAGCCTGCCGAGGGGCAGATAGATTATCTGATAAGATGATAGTAGCGCTCTTAATTGAGTCTTGAAATAAACAAGTAAATAAAACTGGGTATTTACTGGATAAATGTCATCGAACATCGAACGATCGCCGAATTTTGTACAGGTTTTATTAATAAAGATGGATGTTAATAGTATCTATTTTCCGTGCGATAATACGTTCCCAAAAGGTTAATAAGTAGATTTTTGGAGTAAATTTTAGAGATGGGCCAAGATCTATATGGGTAATAACAATAATTTTAAATAAATACTTAATAAAACACTGACATATACCACCATACAAAATGGCACACACGCGCGTTCCAATTGAAAAAATAACATGTGATTAATATTTTATATTACTTGACATACATATCAGATTAACGTAAAAAATACATTAGGTAGTGCGAATTTCGTCATCAGCTTTCAATGCAAACAAACTTTACAACAATGCTACCCCGCTTGTCGTACACGTATTATAGAGATGGCCAGGGTTTAAAAACCCTATGTTTTATGGGACTGAAACAGTTCGCAAGTCGCCACGCAATGTGTTCTCGTAAATTATTAAGTATAATTTGTTTGCAGCGGACAGCAATAGTCGAGTAAAGAGACTAACAAACTCCTAGGCATAGGGTATTACGGGTTCAAACTCGTGGTAAAAACTAAGTATCTAATAATCAGTCTATCTAAGTTAAGTGCATATTAAACCTATTTATGGTTAATATCTGTAGAAATATGTTCGTAACTTTAACTTTCGCACGCATTATTATACTGAGCTTAGTTTGTGTTTACTCTATAATTTGTACGTCTTAGAATACCTAGAATTTCTTTTTAATCTCCTTTAAGCAATATAATAAACATTACTCAGAAAAAACATTTTTGCATTTTCTATTTCAAAACCACCGTCTTCTACAAATGTAAGCCAAATCTCCAATACGAAATCAGCATTTAACCTACTCAGCTGTACCCAAAACCTTTGTACAAATATTTTATGCAGAAACAATACAATATAGCAGATGCCAGCCATATTTACATACGTTTAGCATCTGTAGGGCGGCTAGTGTCGATAAAAACTAATAAGGGAGTAAAGGGTACCGTTCTTAAATCATCAAAGAAAAGGCCCAGTTTGGGTTAGAGACGGAGATATATATATTTTTATAAAAAAAATATAAGTAATGATAGGCGTATTTTGTATATATCTTGTAGATGAGACAAGTTGAAAATAATAAAGAAGGTACATATCTTAGCATTATTAATAGCCAGCAAACCAAATCTTCTAGATTAATCTAGACTCTCTGAATAATTTTATCCATATCCACCTCATTTTGTTTTAATATTTTGTAATTTCCAGCTATTTAAGTATAATAACGAAGTTATTACAAAACTAATAGAGAGCTGCTTATGAAATAATTATTTGGAATCATTAACCTAGCGTATGTAGCGTGATTCAACAACAATTAGCTTTGTTAAGGAAACTAATTGGCTTAAAATGGATGTTTCTAAAAATATTTATAATATCAGCGCAAACTGATTTCATAATATAAGAGGTATTCTGGCTAGAAGATGCTCAGTCGTTGCCCATCGGTCCTGAGGATGCCTCGTGGAGAGGCGAAACACGTGTCGAAGCATAGTCGGCGCATAGAGCGGGATACTGCACGTCAGGTATTTTCCTGGAACCCATTTCCGCATTATTCCATACATCCCTTGGCCTTTGTCTTTAGAGGAGTTCGGTATTGTCAACCTTTTTCTATTGCAATGGTTGGGGTGGGCAATCCGAGGTAGAAGATGCTTGCTCAGTTTGAAGGCGAAAGTAGTACCCTCTCACAGAACATCAACGTAAGATGTTAGTATATGAGCCTGCATGTGTTTCGTTTGGTGAAAGAGAGCCGTAGAGGTCCAATCAATGTCCCGTTCAGAGTCTTCATCCCTCCATCCCTTTTTGTCATTTCTATATACATTAGTAGAAATAATTTTATTAGAATTACTTCTATAATGAGAAAGTATACAAACATGTATCTATAATACAAACCGTAAATTTGAGTTCCGTGCGATAAGCATTAAGTGCCAACCACAAGGGAATTCCTTAGAACGGTCCTTGGAACCTTCTTAGATTATTGGATATTGCATAAAGATATGTGGTTGTGGAGTAAATTCTCAGAACCGTTATAATGGTAATGTAATGGCGTCTACATATTTCCTTAAATGAAATTCAGAGAAACAGCCTGTGGCACGTGTTTTCTGAGATTTAATGGCAAAACATATAGTTATATTTAGATTCCACTACGTATTAGGATGAGATGAGAGGCCTCATGAGCCTCATCCTACTGTCTTTAGCCCAATTCGGCTGAACATTATAGTTGTTTGCTTGAAATGACTCGTTTTTAACCGAAACGGACCTGGATTTAAGCAGTCACCGTAAATCATGCCTGTTTAAAATTTGTCGCAATACCGTAAATAACTATTTTGCGAAGATGATAGAGAATACTCAGATATGCAGCTTTCTTCGATATATTTGCCTTCGGCGTTTAGCAAGGATTAATGATTTTAAACCGACATACCCTTGAAAATTCTGTGGCACGCGCCGTTGAACCTGTAACTCTCTGCATTGGGTTTCTTTGTCTACGCACGTAAAAGAGACTACCTCAGACGCTCACACCCACTGGACGCAAATACTTTTATTCCTAGTCTTTAAAAAAGAGGCCATCAAGGTGGCAACTGAAATATGACTATACTATGAGCAACGAAAGGAATGGTAGCCTGTACTATACGATAAGACCGCTTACCATAATTCAGTGTCTAAAAGGTTACACTTTGATCCCACTCACGATCGACACATGTCACAAATACATAAAATAATGTTCAAAGAACTGTATTTTTGTGTCGTAGATGTAAACTTCAAAATTCCGCATTAGAGTGGTACCACCGTTTTTATAACGTTATTCAGAAAACTATAATAGAAACGGGATCTAAAAATCTAACTTACTTAATTTTAGTGTGTTAGCCTTTTAAGTCTAAAAATACATCTTCTTTCTCTTAGCGTTATCCCAGTTTCAGTCTGGGGTCCGCTTTCAAGTCTAACCGGATTTGGCTGAATATTAGCTTTTCCACGGAGCGACTGCCTGTCTGACCTCCGCAACCCGAAGGGATAGCGATATTCCATGGTTTAGACTAGTGTCAGTTTATTTAGAAGGTACTGACGCCCTGTAACGACTGTCAAAGTTCTTCATGACAACCGGGACCGACGGCTTGACGTGCTCTCCGAGGCACGGGACAAGCGATAATTAACAATTCAATACGCACATAACTCCGAAAAGTCATTGGTGCGCGCCGTGGATTCGAACCTGATACCCTCTGCATGGCAGTCTGTTGGTATATCCACTCGGCTATCGCTGCCTAAGTCTAAAAATACATGTAGAAGTATAAATCTAAAACAATTCAGTCACTAGAAAATTTCACACTTTATACATTATAATATCAATTCAAAGCTTTTAGTATAGTTTTCATAGTTTATAAAGTCTTTTTGCTGACTGAAGTGTTCAAAATGTTGTTCCAAGTAGGCTTCTATTGTCAGCCGGTAGAGCAGCGATGTATTCAGTAGCTGTGAACATAAAACGAACTGTTAGACAACTGAATAGATGCACTGGAAACTTGGAAACAGTTGCGCCGAAAATAAAAGTGAGATGTACATTTTGTTGTTCAGTTTCAAGACATTAGAATATTTTTATGCTCAGTATTATGAATAGCCAAAACGTGTCCAAAAAGGCACGTTTGGCTGTGCATAGAGGGTATTAGTGCCTACCCTTATGTACAGTAGTGAAAGTTGGGTATGGCAGAAGAGATTTGAAAGTAGAATATATGCTGTAGAAATGAGAGCACTGAGAAGTAGTGATAAGAGAGTGTGTTTAGAACTTAGGTACTGTCTTGCTTGCGGGTGGACTTTGATGTATACTTTATTTAAATTAAAGATGCAAACTTTGTAACGATACTATATTTGATTATATAAAGGATATACAAGTTAATTGAGGTATTTAAGGTGAACGTGCGCACGTTCACCGATGCCAATCAGGTGTGTTTAGTTCGCCGTAGCTGGGCGCTAGTGGAGCTCTGTCGCCCCCTCCCCGCGCCGCGGCGCCTCGCTGGCTGCTTTACGCCGGTCTGCCGTGTGCATGTGTGCTATGCGTAGTGGGAGCACATGCGAGGCGTCAACATGCTGCCGCCTCAGGAGAAAGAGTCTTGGTTCGCTGGGCCACCAGATTCCGTCGTCACTGGCAAAGGGCACAGCCTGTTGAAGGCGCGCCGAAGGGTGCCTGTTGCAGTCGTCACATCTGCCACTCTGGTTACGCCATCGGAGCCTGGGTACACGCTTGACACTCGCCCGAGCAACCATCTGTTTGGTTGCAATCGGTCATCTTTGACTAGCACCATTTGTCCAAGACGCAGCTGTCCTTCATCTTTGCACCATTTCTGTCGTATCTGAAGCTCTGAAATGTATTCTTTGTGAAATCTGGCCCAGAAATGAGCTTTCAGTTGTTGGGTTCTCATGAAACGTGAGAAGGTGCACAACTTAGCGACATCTTGTACCTGAGGAGAAGGCAACACTGTTAATCACGATATGGTGTGATGCGTGTAACAATATTGGATGCTTGGTGTCGTATGAGTAATGTGAATTGACTAGCCTACCTCCTACTCGTATGAGGCAATCAGAGTCCAAAAAGGGATTAAACTTTACTAGTTTATTCTTTAATGGCAAAGTATTTTTATTTTTTAACAATCTGTACTCAAGTTCAAACGATTCTTGTTGAGATAGTTTGCATAATGTAATCAGTGCTGAATTGAGTTCGCTTAACGTTAAATAACCTTTATGGTTGTTATTTGGAAAGCGATAGTTATGAATGAAACGTTGTACGTAAGCTGTGATACGTTGTATTCTAGAAAATTCAGAAAATTTATTAAAATATTCAACTGACTGTGATTCTGAGATACCTAAATGACTTAGCACTTTCATTTCGGGCAGATCACCTTCATTAATGCAAGTCGGTTGAACTGGCCAATCTGATTTAGGATTTAAAAGAAATTCTGGACCTGACCACCACAAGCTACTCTTTTCCAGCTGTCTGGCGTCCGCTCCCCGTGACCCTATATCAGCAGGGTTTACCCGTGTAGGTACGTATCGCCATGTGGATGGTTCTGTAAGGGAATTTATCTCATGAATTCTATTGTAAACAAACGGTTTCAACAAGTTGGCTTTGGATGATTTGATCCAACTTAAGACAATGGTTGAGTCACACCAATAAATACAGCTGTGAATTTTTAACGTTAATGATGATTTAACCTTATCAGCTAGGCGAGCGGCTAGAAGAGCTCCGCATAATTCAAGCCGTGGCACCGTCATAGGCTTCAAAGGATCAACGCGGCTTTTTGCGGTTATCAAATTAACCAATACCTCATCATTATGAGTCACAGATCGAATGTAAACACACGCACTATATGCTTGAGTTGATGCATCACTGAATGCGTGTATCTCACAGGATACAGGAGGATCACATATAACGTATCTAGGAATTCTTATTTGATTAATATAAAGTAAAGATTTAATTAAATTGCACCAACTTACGGCAATTTCAGTCGAAACCCTTTCATCCCATCCTATTTTCAAAGATCATAGCTTTTGTAAAATGAGTTTTGCCTGCAATATACAAGGGTTGATAAGACCTAAAGGATCAAATATTTGTGCCATGGTAGACAAAATTATACGTTTCGTTATGTGTTCATGTTGTGTAAGGTTGACTGAAAATAACAATTTATCGGATTTACAACCCCATAACAATCCGAGGGTCTTTGAGTATTCATTACCACTCAAGTTGAGATACTCATCTGTGTCATTTTCTGAATTACGGATGTATTATTTGAATGCCATTTTCTTAAAGAGAATTGGGCCTTTTTTAATTGCTCTATAACGCCTCTGCATATTTGTACTAGCTTAGAGCTATCATTATTTCCATAGATATAATCGTCAACGTAGAAACCCTGAATAATGGCGTCTGAAATCGGTTTTTCAGTGCATTCTTTTCCTAACTGCACTAAACATCTAGTCGCTAAGAATGCTGATGAGGCCATGCCATATGTGATAGTGTTGAGCTTGTACTGTTTAAGTTGCTCATGGGGTTCAAACCGCCACAATATTTGCTGAAGCGTACGCTGGGTTTTGTTTACTCTAATCATGCGGTACATTTTTTCTACATCTGCAGTAACGACATACTTGAATTGGCGAAATCTAATCAATATACTTATGAGGTCACTCTGAACTGTGGGCCCGACTAATTGCAGGTTATTAAAGGACACGCCAGACGTGGTTGCCGCAGATGCATCAAAAACGACACGTAATTTTGTTGTTAAACTAGTTTCTCGTAAAACGCCATGATGCGGCATAATATATTGATATTTATCATCACTAGGAGAGGTATTTTCAGTCATGTGACCCAATGAGATATACTCCTGGATGAACTGAGTATACTTTTGAACTCTGGATCTCGCTTGAACCTACGTTCTAATGATATAAACCTAGCAAGGGCGTGTTCATGTGAGTCACCCAATCGTTGAGGAGACTCCTTTAATGGAATGGTTACAACGAAGCGACCATCGTCATCACGTGTGGTAGTGCTTACAAAATGACGCTCACACTCCTGTTCCTCTTTGGATATAGGGCTGTGCGCGGTGACTGATTCGAGTTCAAAGTACTTGGTCAGTTGATCCTGAAGCATATTATCATAATGCGTAATGGAATGATTGCAGTGGACTGTATTGTTATGTAATGAATGTATAGGCCCGGATATCAACCATCCAAACTGCGTCTCACTTAATGTAGGTTTGTTTTTACCTAGTGAGATATTATGTGAACAAAGTATGCTCCAAAATAAATCTGCTCCAAGTAGCATATCTACTTGAGATGGCGTGTGGAATGTGGGATCGGCTAATACAATATTTTGAGGTATGTCTAGCCCTGCGTAATTGACTTGTGTAGCTGGTATCCATTGCGTAATGTGCGGCACAACGAAACAGCTTATATTTTCAGAATATGAACTAACAAGTGACGATATAGTTACATCACATCGCTTGGATAAGCTACAAGATTGACGACTCAATCCTTCGACCAATGTGGAGGTTGAATAAGTTGACAGTTTAAGTTTGTCACACAAGCTCTTTGTAATGAAGCTTGATGTGCTTCCATTGTCTAATAAAGCGCGAATCGTATGTTTTTACCATAATGATCATTTACTTGAATTAAAGCCGTTGATAGCAACACTAAACATCGACTATGTGTGGCTGATAGCACTACATTATCTTGTAAACAAGCAGAAGGTTGTGATTGAATATCTGCTTGTGTTGAGCATAGTGCAATACTACTGGTACTAGGATTGGTAGGTGTATTTGTACTATCAGACTGATTTGAATGCTGTGTGGATGGCTCATTTAGGTGTAGCATTGTGTTATGAGACTTGCTACAAATTCGACATGATCCTAATCTACATGCATTTGCCAAGTTACCTCGACGCAAGCAGTTGAGGCATAACTTTAAGAACTTCGCCTTTTGAATACGACTTTCAATAGGAAGCGATTTAAACTCTGAGCACTGGTAGATAGCATGGTTATCTTTACACAGTGGGCAATGATATGATTGCTTGGCATTTGAAGGCCTAGAATTTACAGTAAATGTTTTTTGTCTAGAATGCGTGACATCATTATGTCTTCGTTTTGTACTATGCGCGTCCTCAATAGTTTCCAATAGATCTGCTCTGTTTTTGAGAAATTTATTAAAGTCACTAAGCGAGGGTAAATCTTCCAAATCATTGCGATAAATTTCCCATTCTCGATTTGTTACTACATCTAATTTATTCGATACTAAATGAATAATAATCACATCCCAACTATCAGTGGGTAGGTTAAGTAATTTTAAGGCTCTTAAATTGCGATTGACTAGGTCACTAAGGTTACGTAAAGCTTTAAATGATTCCTTTGGAATAGATTCAATGTTAAGAATTGCCTGAATGTGATTGTTTACAAGAGCCTTTTATTATCGAACCGTTCACATAACAACTGCCATGCAATGTCATAGTTTTCGGCTGAGAAGTCTAGAGAACGGATTACCAAAGCGGCACTATCCTTTACTGCAGCGCGTAAATAATGAAATTTACTAATCTTAGGTATTGAGTCATCAGAATGTATGAGTGAAGTGTACGTATCACGAAATTCTAACCAGCTATGATAATGACCCGAAAAGGTAGGTAGGTGTATAGTCGGAAGTTTAAGTTTTGGCCCACCTGTATGCCGAGAAACAGTACCAGAACCTGTAACCGACGCAAAGTCCGGGTCCGCAGAGGTCTGCTGCTAACTCAACACCTCCTGTGCAACAGCAATCGCGCCGAAGTATTGACTTTCGAAGGATTCGCGTTCCTTGTACTGGTCCTCTGGAATTTCAGAAACATTTTCGATGTCAGTTTGCGTTGAATCGAATTCGGAATATAATTCTTCAATTTTTTGTAATCGCAACTTTAACTCGCTAATTTGTAACGTACTTAAAGTATTACAGCTTTTTAAAATCTCCAAATATGATTTGAATTGAGTTACTTTAGCTTTATAACTACCCCGCCTTTTAAGTAATGATTTATGTTCCATGATTAAAATATGTCTAATTGGTTATGTATTGGATTAAGATTATTCAAAACACGTGAAATGACGTTAAAGCAAGAAAGGCAATGAAATACAATCAAAATTTAGTATTTGATGCAAATTTATACTTAAATTTTATAATGAGGGTGAGCCGAGGGCGTGCGTAAAAATATAATGCGAGCAAGCTATTAAGCTGTGCTAGTGCAACGCACGGGTAAGCCTAACAGCTGACTTGGCTGGCAGGTGCCTGCGACCACGGCCTGTCCACGATACTGAAATACAAAAACACAGAATGAGCTATGAATGCCGTTATTACCTACGCGCTAACGGGACTTTTTTCAAATTGAGACCTTTTAGTAAAAGAATATTAGGTAACTATTGTTGTTACGATGTACCTAACAATTAAGAATGAGTATTCACCTATAAACCAATAGGCAAAGAATATGCGCTATAATTGCCAAGATAAAACAACTTAGAGTGTGTTTTTACCTATAAACCAACGCAATACCACTGGTCAACAATATTACTCATATAATATCATTGCCCCTGGCGGTCTGATGAAAATTTAAAGAATTTTACTCAAGTATGGCCGTTAAATTTAACCGTTACTATACAAATGTTATCGTTAGATAAAAAAAATAATCTCTAGCCTAATGCAGTGGGTAGGACTATTATGCAGTGTATATATAGGTATAATTTAAATAATGAAGGATTTGAAACGGCCTAATTAATGCCGAAAATGGATAATGGATTACGGAACTGCTAAAGAAATCAATTGGAACGAACTCACAGTAATGCTACTTCCCCGCCAGGACTTACGACGCTGTATAATGTGCCCTTCGAGTAGTAGGTCACTTCTTCTTGATTCGATGTCCGTTATTGCTCCGTGCAAAGTCCACGTTATGGCCGCGATTTGCAGTATTTTCTATGTTCCGTTTGTAGTCGCTTGGCGCTGTAATCCGGATCGTAAGTGACCATATGTTTAGAACTTAGGTATTGTCTTGCCTGCGGGTGGACTTTGATGTATACTTTATTTAAATTAAAGATGCAAACTTTGTAACGATACTATATTTGATTATATAAAGGATATACAAGTTAATTGAGGTTTTTAAGGTGAACGTGCGCACGTTCACCGATGCCAATCAGGTGTGTTTAGTTCGCCGTAGCTGGGCGCTAGTGGAGCTCTGTCGCCCCCTCCCCGCGCCGCGGCGTCGCGCTGGCTGCTTTACGCCGGTCTGCCGTGTGCATGTGTGCTATGCGTAGTGGGAGCACATGCGAGGCGTCAACAGAGTGTTGTGTGGTAAAAGAAGATGTAGTGACAAGCATTGAGAAAGGCATGTTAAGATGGTTTGGGCACATGGAGAGGATGGATGACGATAGACTGACAAAGAAGATATATAAGGCAAGTGTGAATGGGACAGGACAAAGGGGTAGACCTAGGCGGACGTTCTCTGACCAGATTGGAGACATCCTGAAAAAAGGACAAGTCAGAAGTACCCTTAACAGAAGAGCATGCATGAGAAACTTGATGGGAGTGAGTGAAGCAAGAGAGGTATGTCAGGATCGTTGCAAATGGCGTTCCGTAGTCTCTGCCTACCCCTCCGGGAAACAGGCGTGAGTCTATGTATGTATGTTGTTGTAAAGCTTTTTAGGATTTCATTTTCATAATAAAATTGGTTTCCCGCCTATGTAGCTTCACAGGCTATGTTGTAATAAATAACGCTCGCGTTATTTGAGATAGATCTTAGTGTTACATAATGTGAAGTGGTACTTTTGGCGTTGATGATTTTGTCGTATGCCTAGCGATTTATGTAATTTAAAGTTTAAGAGTCCGATCGCCACAAAATACAGATGAATGTTTAACTTGCATCAAAATCATCAGGCCTGATAATTTTTATACATTTGTTGGTGATGGTTGTATTAAATTGATAATTAATAGTGAGGTACATATTGTACATGTGAATTTCTTTATTATACTGCAATGTTAAAGCCCAAAGATTGATTAATTATAATTCATATATGATATTAATAAATCAATCTTTGGCCTTTAGCAGCCTCCACATATATAATAAATAAGTGAAGCAGTTCTGTGTATCATATTTGCATTGGTATTATCGGCTGTTTTATATTAATATACAAGTCAAACTCAAATCATTTATATGTTGGAAGGATTTTAAATATATGAGACCAATGTTTTCTAGTGGACTGTCTTGAGGAGAAACATCTGAAACGAACTCAGGGGTCATAGTCTCTCCTCCTACTTTGTAACTAAATTAGAATCACCGCGATCAGAGGCCCAATTCTCCTAAATAAATTAGTTCAAAGTACAGTTTCGATATAACGTCAGTGTCATAATTACGTCACAAATGGTATTCGCCTAAATTAACTGATATTTGAATGATATTGTAACTAGATTATAAATTGAAACAAGTGTTAAAATATGTGTCAACGACGAACTCTTTATTTCAAATTATAGAATATGACATTAGGTTAGCAGAATACCGATTCCGAGTCAATTCAAAATATAATCTCATTTCGTTCAAAATATAATTTCAATGTCATATATAAAATACGAAAATTGGCCTTCTGGTTAAAAATTTTGCGTAGTATTTTTTTTTTTGCATAAACCGGAACCTGCATTGTATATAGAGCATTTCGAGTACAAAATAATGTTAATTTGTATGTATGGTGGCGATTACTGTGAGTTCGCAAAACAAATATTATTATGTTGAAATACATGTAATATTTAATGAAATACATTAATTATAAATGTCAGCAGATATAAGCATACTCTTGAAGCACGAAAGAAAGCATACGTACCAGTAACTGAAGCAACGCTTCCTTGAATTTCTAAATAACATTCGTTCTCAATAAAATATTACAATTAATAACTATAAACGTGCCTTTTTATAGTGACTGCAATCTTCTTAGCGTCGGCACTCACTCAGCTCATTTAAATGGTCCGAGGTCAAAAGTCGATCAAAGACGGAGAGAACTAAATAGGTTCACTGAAGTATTGAGTCCGAGGAACTTTTTTTTTTTTAAAAGAAGACAATTCTACTTACTATGACAAATAATTAAAATGACAATATTTATCGAAATAACGTGCTTCAGGACTTTTTAATGTTAGTGCGACTATCCATGATCATCACAAGATATTGAATTGTATGATCCGTCATCAGCTGTGTCGTATCTGAACATTGCCTGTTCATTTTCATTTAAATAGCTGAGCCTGCAGATACACTAACGTTATTTAAGGCTACTACTCCGAATCCATCGCTCAAAGCGTGATGTTATATTATAGTCTATAGCCTTCCTCGATAAATGGGTTATCTACACAACACATAACAATTATTCAAATTGACCCTATAACGTGGGACCTAAAAATTCATTGCGAAATGTGGGTGTAATGTTACACCTCTGCCTACCCCTTCGGGGATACAGGCGTGAGTATATAAACCAAAAGTTCCTGAGAATAGTAAGTTTAACTAAACAAACAAAAACAACCTCTTCAGCAATTTAAAATAAGTATAGATAAAGCCTTTCTACATAGTACTAACATCTTCAAGCCTTACAAAAATAACTAAATGCATTGACCAATCATTTAATCACCGGCACATGGATAGATATATCTGCTACGTAATCTCTCACTTTAAACGAATAACGTTCCGTGAATCGTTTTGTCATCCATCGCTGGAATGTAATCAACGTTCTTACAATCAACCGGTCACATCACTAGATTCAATTTTAAACGATGCCGATATTCTCGGACGCTCGGATGTCGTACGTCATCGAGAATGGCTGCTAACGAAAAGTCTGTATGAGGCTGACTTGCAAATTTATATATGACGTTTATTGAAGTGCTTTAGAAGCATTTTGTATTGATATGTTCAAATAATTTTCACCTCCAGTATAAATGGTGTACGTTAAGTCTGTGTTTTTCTGAAAAGGATGCACTAAGTCTAGTATATAGAAACTACTTATAGCATTTACAGAAACATTTTGTAGGTGTAGGAACACCTTCGTCAAAATCAACATCACACAGCACTACAACATGACGCGCACGACAGTTCAGCTGGTTTGTCGGTAATAAATAGAATACATTGACCTTACGCCTAAACTGTCATATTGTTGTGCTGTGAAGATATACTTAAATACTAGCTGACCCAGCGAACTCCGTTTTGCCTTTTTAAGAGTTTTTATTTAATTCCCTTTTTCCAAGCTCCTTTTCCAAAGTTACCATTGACTTAGCGCTTAATCTCTTATCATTTCAGAGTCTATAAATGCTGAACAAACAAACATAATTTTTATATAATATTGAATTCCCCATTCCTTAAAATATCGGAGAAGATACCCATATCGACTTTAAAAAAAAATCCCGTCCGCCATATTTGATTTCCTATCCGCCATCTTTGCTCACGAAATAGATGTTGTATTTGGATTCACCATCCTTTAAATCATCAGAGACGATACCCATATTGATTTTAAAAAATGTCCCATCCGCCATCTTTGATTTCCCATCCGCCATCTTTGATCACGAAATAGATGTCGTATTTCGATTCCCCACCCCTTAAAATATCGAAGGCGATACTTACCCATATTGATTTTTAAAATTTTCTCATCCGCGATCTTTGATTTCCCGTCCGCCATCTTGGATCACTAAATA
The DNA here is from genome assembly GCA_944739405.2 of Euclidia mi. Taxonomy (NCBI): domain Eukaryota; kingdom Metazoa; phylum Arthropoda; class Insecta; order Lepidoptera; family Erebidae; genus Euclidia; species Euclidia mi. The sequence continues at coordinate 17,555,680 of OX123189.2, forward strand.
ATTTTTCATAATATTAATCATCGTCCCGAAAATCTCGAAAACGGTACCCAAATAGATTGTATCCTTTTCGTTTAGGCTTTTTTTGCCTTTGACCCAACCCTCCCCCTTCTCGTTTGACCATTTTATTATTTTTGTCTGGCGCCTAAAAGTTGTGGCGTAATTTTATATAGCCTAGGCCTTTCGGAATAATTGGGCTATCATAAGCAATAACAATTTGTAAAATCCGACTGCTAGTTCCTGAGATTAGCCGACATTATTTAGCCTTTTTAGCCTTTTGCCCGGTCCCAAAGGGTCGAAGCGTTATGTTTTATAGCCTATAGCCTTCCAGAATAACTGAGCTATCGTATTCAAAAATAATTTTTCAGATCCGACCGGTAGTTTCCGAGATTAGCGCGTTCAAACAAACAAACAAAAAACAAAAACAAACTCTTCCGCTTTATTCTATTAGTAAAGATTTTTTTTTCTTATATTTGATACATATCTCCTTTATTTGGCGGATACTTCCATAGTTGTCGGTTTAACTGTTTAAGAAATATAACTGCAAAAAGTATTTACACATACAAACTACTTAATGAAGACTGTGTTATCCGGTATCTGTGACGTTTCGCTAGATCGGCCAATATGGCGACTGTGATTTGTCTATCAGAACCATTAGAATTTAACAAAATACTCGACAATCCAAATTTTGCGGATATATGTTGTCGACTCGATATCTTTTTTTTAAATGTTTTATTATTCAGGTAAGGTTTCGATGTACTCCTTGACGAAATAATTATTATAAGATTTGACACTGCGATAGCAGCGCAGTCCGTCAGTTCCAATGTGAAACATTCCAAAATCCACAACTACTTACAAATTAAAAATTAAGTAAAAAAACATTTTCCAGTGGACTAAATTGTGAATCTAAACCATTCTCAAGTCCCCTTGAACACACACAAAAAATTTCATCTAGATCGGTCCAGTCGTTTAGGAGGAGTTCAGTGACATACACACGCACACAAGAAATATATATGTAAAGATTTGTCACATTGCTCGTTATCAATGAAAGAGAGAGATATGTTTTATCATTACGCCGTAGTTTGCCTTAGTGTTCATCATCATCATTTCAGCTGACGTCAGAGTACCGTTGAAGAAAAGCCTCTCCTAAGCATCGACTATGTTAAATTAAAAAGAAAATTTAAATTAGAAGGAAAAATAGATTATACATGCATGAGAGAAAATTTCAATTTTCAAGGCGGTATACTTGGCGGGTTATGCTTGGAATCACTTGGTGAAAGTGGTTCGACTACTTAAAGTATTATCTTGAATTGAGCAATAAATACAATTAAGAAAAATTCATCTCAATTTAATTGAGATAATTACCGTAAGCGGATGTACAGAGAAACCGACTAAAAAGCGAAATCGTTTATAGATACGGAACCCTGAAAATCCATTTACAGTACATCCGGATCAGACTTTCGGTTTCAAAGATACGCGCCCTACTCTAATGGATTGATTATTTTTCAAACCGGCTCCAAACTGATACCATCTATACCAGATCTATATACGTGAAGCAAAACGAATGAAACATTCGTTAGGTTGTATACTGCAATGCGAAAAACAGTAAATCTATATATATATTATGATATGAAGTCCCCTTTTCTGCCTAGCCTGCTCTGGGTTCGGTCTCTCACAAATTGTTGTTTCAAGCCTGAGTGTACTTTACTTTATTCTAAGTGCAGGAGAACTATCTTTTTAATTAAAATAAATAAATATATTTGCTAACTGGTAGCGCCATCTATCTTTTCTGTTGATAGTTGATTATGTCAACACCTAGCTAATAAATTCCTTTGCATACCGCAGTGTCAAAACGAGCGATCTTTTATCCTTGTCCTACCCAAAGGCACGCCTCGCTCTAATTTGTCGCGGAATTCGATGACGCTGCGATGGAGTCGAAAATCAACCGTCCCGCTGACCGGCTGCGTCCTGGCGCAGCTCCGCGCCGCGACGAACACATGCAGCACCGCAATATTTTACCGCTAATTTATACTATAAACGAGAACTGAACCGCCCGCGGGTGTAGTGGAGTGATCTGTGCAGCTTCGGGCTGCATCCAAGTGGAGTGATCAGCTTGTGGCCCGACTCAACGAAGACGCCGGCGGCCACCATTTTGTAAGGTAAGGCGTGCTCTTATAAATATCCTATATTCATAAGTTCGCCCGTTCATCCATCTTCTAGGCGATTTACCAGCCATTCTTGATACAGTCCACTATATTAATAATTTTCCATATCACCAAATCGCCTAGTACATACTTTCGGTGCATCGCCGAACCAGCAAACAAAACATTAGGCCAATCAAATCAAACATATTTAATTACTAGCTTTTGCCCGCTGCTTCGCTCGTGTAAATTTCGCTTAGATAAAATGTTTTGCGCTCAGTAAATTCGGCTGTAGCGCGTCTTTCAGTCAGTCAATAATGTAAATGTAATAAAAAATAAATAAAGGGTTTTACACAATCTCTGACTCCCTTTTCTACCCTCTTAGGGAAGGAATGTGCAAAATAAATATCTTTGGGTTGGTTAACGTCATTTGAGGGTCCAATATAGACAGTATGAAGTTAATCCCCTGAAGTATTCAAAAGGTTTCATACAAATTTTGACTCCCCTTTTTATCACCATAGAGTAAGAATTTCCAAAAAACATTTTCTAAGTCTTCACTAACATCATTTGAGGAACCATTACACAAAGTTTGAAAATTTTTTTGAAAGTTTTAAATCCATTGAAGGAATAAATAGTTTCATACAAACTCTGACAACTTGTTTGACCCTCTTAGGGGAGGAATTTCCAGAAATCCTCTCTTAGTGCGCCCCTACAAACCTCAAGGAACATAATGTCAAAGTGCACCTACTTGCGCCCATTAGTTTAATCTGTAGGGTATCTGTCAGTCAGTCAGTAACGCAAGGATTTTATAAATATACATATATATACAGATGCGTGAGAAGATTTTCATATAGCACTTATTTATTTTATTTATTTATTTATAGTCTCACGCCTGACTCGCGATCTCCGCCAATACAACACAAAACGTGTTCGTGAGGCGATCGAGCAGAATAAGGGTTCCAAAGTGTTCCAGAGGGATCTGTCTGTTGGGCAGAGTCAGCTGACAAAGCTGAAGACGGAAGATGGCAGAATCGTATCGTCCAAGCCTGACCTCTTGGAGGAGATCGAAAGGTTCTATGGACAGCTATACACGACAACGCAACAACCCGCAAGCACTCCAGCGTCAGACCCTAGAGCTGGATTGACCCGACACTATACCGAAGATATCCCGGACGTCAGCATGCACGAGATTAGTGTGGCTCTCAAACAGCTCAAAAAAAAAGGCGCCGGGTGATGACGGAATTACGAGCGAGCTTCTGAAGGCTGGCGGTGCACCCGCTAGAGAAGCCCTCCGGAAGCTATTTAATTCCGTCATTCTCGAGGGTAAAACGCCACAGGCGTGGCACAGAGGTGTGGTGGTGCTTTTCTTTAAGAAGGGGGATAAAACCCTCTTAAAGAACTACAGACCCATCACACTTCTGAGCCACGTCTACAAGCTGTTTTCGAGGGTCATCACGAATCGTCTCGAGAGCAAGCTAGACGACTTCCAGCCTCCCGAACAAGCCGGTTTCCGTAAAGGCTATAGTACCATAGACCACACACATACGCTGCGGCAGGTTATACAGAAGTCCGAGGAGTATAACCAGCCCCTATGCTTGGCGTTTGTGGACTATGAGAAAGCCTTCGATTCGATCGAAACCTGGGCGGTGCTACAGTCTCTCCAACGGTGCCGGATTGACTACCGATATATCGAAGTGCTGAAGTGTTTGTATGAAAACGCCACTATGTCAGTCCGCCTCCAGGACCAGAGTTCGAAACCTATTCAACTCCAGCGAAGAGTGAGACAGGGGGATGTCATATCCCCGAAACTGTTTACCACTGCGCTGGAGGATGTTTTCAAGCTTCTGGACTGGAATGGACTCGGCATCAACATCAACGGCGAGTACATCACTCACCTTCGATTCGCAGACGATATCGTAGTCATGGCTGAGACCATGGACGACCTAGGCACAATGCTCGATGGCCTCTGTAGAGTCTCTCAACAAGCAGGTCTTAAGATGAACATGGACAAGACGAAAATCATGTCGAACGTCCATGTTGTACCTGCTCCTATTCAGGTTGGGAACTCTACGCTCGAAGTTGTCGACAAGTATACCTACCTGGGACAAGTAGTCCAATTAGGTAGGTCCAACTTCGAGAAGGAGGTCAATCGTCGAATCCAACTCGGTTGGGCAGCGTTCGGGAAGCTACGACATATCTTCTCGTCCGATATGCCGCAGTGTCTTAAGACGAAAGTCTTTGACCAGTGTGTGTTGCCAGTGATGACTTACGGATCAGAGACGTGGTCGCTCACTATGGGCCTTATCAGAAGGCTCAAGGTCACTCAGAGAGCGATGGAGAGAGCTATGCTTGGAGTTTCCCTGCGAGATCGAATCAGAAATGAGGAGATCCGCAGTAGAACCAAAGTCGCCGACATAGCTCTCCGGATTGCCAAGCTGAAGTGGCAGTGGGCAGGGCACATAGCTCGAAGAACCGATGGCCGTTGGGGCAGAAAGGTTCTGGAGTGGCGACCACGTACCGGACGACGCAGCAGAGGTAGGCCCCCCGCAAGGTGGACCGACGACCTCGTCAAGATCGCGGGAGGCGGTTGGATGCGGGCGGCTCAAGACCGGTCTGTATGGAGAACCTTGGGTGAGGCCTATGTCCAGCAGTGGACGTCGTTTGGCTGATATGATGATGATGAGTCTCACGCCTGTATCCACGAAGGGGTAGGCAGAGGTGTAAGTATTACACCCACATTTCGCAATGAATTTGTAGGGCCCACGTAATAGGGGGCGAGCCTATTGCCGTTACCGGGCACATCACCAGATTCCGGGCTGCTACTGGGTATTCAGATCAGCAGTCGCATACGCTATCCACTGGACCACGGAGGCAGTCAGCAGTTAATTTCACCGAATAGAAACTTGCTTGATCATAGAACCGTGTGTGTTTTCAATAATTAGGTTCATTATATATTAGAATAAAGAACTACTAAGTCAATTACCTAAGGTTTTAATGTAAGATGAACGTTAAGTTAAGATCGGCCACTTGTTACCCATAGGTTTTTTCTGATCGAGACACAACATGCCTTTCTGTCCTCTAACTAATGCCTATAGCCGGACTAAAACACGGGTACATCCTACAAAAATGTAAGGCTTCCTTGTAGTTTACTACTAAATAACCTTCACTCCCACTTTCAAGAATAAACACAAGCTTCCAACAGCTGTATATCGTCAAAGAAATATTGAAAAAGATATATTAGACACATTTCATCATAAAATTATATAATAAGGATAAAACTTCCACCATCTATGGCATGGTCAGAGTACATCAAAATCTTTGTCTCGGGGTGCCAAACATTCAAAATAAGATATATCACAGTAAAAGAATATTTAGAGAATATTTTATTTGAATAATAAATAAATATCATAGTTGATCGTGTTCGAATAAGAATGATCTAAATATAGAAATCTGAAATTCGTTAACATGTAAACAAGGAGGTTTCATCTGCCAAATAAATGAAAATATTTAACGAAATATACCTTTTGATATCTAAGAATCGTAACCTTGTTTGGAATCTTTGACTATTGACAAAATAAATATTTTCATAACAGATCATAGGAAGATTCCATTTGATGATAAAATAACCTTCCAGAAGAGCCGAGAGAGGGCGAAATAATCTAATTACTGATTGAAAAGACTCGTTGTGAACTCTATCTGAACCAATCTCAGCCGTTTGCGATAATCTTCAAATGAGATCGTAACAAAATTTTATTTTAGTAACCAAATGGTCGATTATGAGATAATTATACTCAAATCTCCTTGCTCAAATGTTAAAACGTCGTTAGTTCAAAGAATTGATTAGGTTGGAATATGGTGAATATAAAGTTTTGAAACATAAATGAATTAGTTAATAACTCAAATCCTTAGGCTAGTTATTTATTTTGTTTATTTATAAGACTTTTTATTACTATTCTTTACACACACGCACACGTTCTCACACATATTAAAAACTAGTTATATTATGTTGGAGGTGTTATGAAAAACTTGATGTCAAAACAGCACTTTATATTCTTTGTTCATCTTCTAAAATAAAATAAAATAAAATATAATGTAGTGTGTATCTTACACTACAACTACATAAGCCAAACACTTCACAGGTAGAATATTGTGAGAGTTAGGCGCCGCCATATTACCATCACAAAGCGAATGAAACTTAGCATAATGTAGGCAAATCCAACCCGGTCTTCACTTTGTAGCTACGAGTCAAATACCTAACGGATCTATCTCAAAAATTTATACAAATTAGACGGGATAAATAAACGCCTTTGATGAATACATTACCAATTAAATTGGAATTGAGGGTATAGAAATATTTCCTTTGAAAACCGATATCTCTGCTCTATTACTAGTTATAGGTATAAAACTGATAAACATGATTGAATATTCTCGAATGAGTAGATAGTCTGTTCATAGTTACATTACGTCAGTAACGTTTATGGAAGCTCATTAATAGGCAATAATTAGTATAGGTATAAGCTCAATACCATATTACATGCAGATATTAGTCATCCAAGCAAACTAGATGAACACTAGTGTGTTTATTCAGATATGTTCGACCTATTTACATGTTGTCTTATATGTCAGTAATTATTTAATTTCTCAATCGAGAAGAAAGTCGTAGTATAAAAAAATGTTACATAGAAAATTCAACGTAACTGATGGCCTAAATTGCTTATATAACTTGTGAGAATTAACTTTTGATGATGTAGTGCAAATAATTCCTAAAAAGTAAAGTAAGAACTAATAAAACATCCAGCATATTTTGAATAATAATTACTGGTCCGCAGTGTTAGATATAATTTCACACGTGTACTCAATTCTTAGAATTAGGGTATCAAATTTGCCTGGTATTTCAAAGAATTCCATTGATAGCTGTCAGGTAGTAGTAGGTATTAGTAACTGTTTAAATATTGAATGAAATATACTGAGATATAATAATATTCTTCGAATCATCTGCATGTAAAATTAGCTGCATCTATATCTGATTTAAAATGGGGTTAAAGGCTTAAATATCAAGATATTATTCAATTATAATTGGTCGAGAAGCCCCACGTATTTCTAACGGATACTGTCGTTGCAATAACGTTCTCCCCCCTCAATTCTTTACCTTAGATTCTAGAAGATCCCTTGAGACTGAAAATCATTTTAAAGTCACATATTTCTACAGCACGATAACCATGATATTACCTTCCTTTTTACTGTATTCTTCTATCATGTATGTCGCCCGTGCTATTTCCATAAGCTTTCAATTTGCCTAGCATTGAAATTGCTGGAAATAAAACTTTAACTGCCAAGTTGGGGCATTAAATTCGAGTTTGAGTGTGACGGCAATCGCGAAAGCGGGGCTGCAGCTGCTAATGTCTTTATCGGATCCGCTAATTAACTAGAGAACCGTTTTCTTAAGTAAATTTCAATTTCCCTGCTGCAACTAACTGATACTGAGTTAGTGTTGTTGGAAACTGTGTAAGACAGGATTGTGTGTTTTTTTATCTATTGTTAGCTATTTAGAAAGCTATCGCTTTCAAGTTACATACCTCATGGATGCCTCTGGTTAATGAACTATCTTAGAGCTCCTTTCTTTAGGATACCCAAAAGAATAGATTGTTTATTATTACCACATTCATCACGAAATGTCTTATAAAAGCGTGGGGTGGTACTACGGGTCAAATGGCAAGAATAAGGTTTATTTGCAAAGATTTTTTTTGTAACAGGCTGGAGTAAAAATTACGCGAACGATACTTTTCAAAGTAAAAACTTATCTTAAGTCTTTAATAAAATTGAAAGGTAATTAGGTAGCCAATTTTCCTTTGAAAAATAAACACTTTAGACGATATTTAATCTAAAGTAGGCAATTTAATAGTAGGAAACTTTAAAAACAACACTTTATAGAGTTTTTACCACTTTCGATCACATTATTCAGGTTACCTTTATAGTGAGTTTGCTTCACGCCGCTTCACGCATATCAATATCCTTTTAAGTAATTAATTGGTATTGACCTGCTGAGATAATATTAAAAAGTGACGGTGGAACTAAGTGGTCATTAGTTGGTGAGTCGTGTCACGTGTGTCCGGACACCTGAAGCTCATTAATAATCCAATGCCGCGCTCATCACAACCCTGCATAATAAACTGTTATCGCTTTTATGTACTTACTGTACACACCCACTTTATAGACATAGATTTCCATGCTAATATGTGATATTGTGGGCCAGGAAAATGTTCTTAAAACCTTTGTATAAACAGGATGACTTTAATTGACGATGTGTAGAATGCTGCCCGGAGACATAAATTAGTCAGTTAAAATAATTTAATGAAATTTCTTCTCTTTTCATTTGAATGTCTGACGATCTCTACTGTCGCAAGTTTTAGATCGCCAAAAGGTCTCCGATGTGGCCTGGCGATTCTTATGCGATATAAATAATTCCCGTACCCAGATAAGTAAATATGAAGGTAAAAATAAACCTTTATGTATGGGTATAATAAATATTCCAGATTTCCTCTTCACATCAATAAAACGATATTGGCACTAGTGGTTATACTTCGGACTAGATATAAGATTACTTATTATTATCTTCCGCAAATCAATAAAAATATAAAAGTACCATGTCCTCAATCTGCGCAAGTTACAATAGAATATTAGTAGAGTATTAGAACAATCCTTAAAATATTAGTTCTCGCAATTCGGAATATTTATGTGAGTATAATATAAGAAAGCTATATACAAGGAGATTGTATTTAGAAAATATTGAGGCAGCGATAGCCTAGTGGAGACACCAATGGACTGCCATGCAGCGGGATCGGGTTCGAATCCACGGCGCACACCAATGACCTTTCGAAGTTAAGTGTGTATTAAATTGTTAAGTATCGCTTGCTGCGTGCCTCGGAGGGCACGTTGAACTGTCGGTCCCGGCTGTCATGAAGATCTTTGACAGTCGTTACGGGGAGTCAGTACCCTCAAATAAACTGATACTAATGGTTTAAACCATGGAATATCACTATACCTTTGGGTTGCAGAGGTCAGACGGCAGTCGCTCTGTGGAAAAGTTGATATTCTGTCAAATCGGGTTAGACCAGTAAGCGGACCCCAGGTTGAATCTGAGATAACGCTAGGAGGATGATGATGGAGTATTTAGAAAATATCCTATGGAACTGTATAGTTTATTACTGCTTGCCTAGTTCACCACGGTACTAGTCGTTACTCATATAGTAAAACTATAAACTATAACGTAAATGGATTGGCCTTACACCCTTCCTCAAATGACATGTAATAAGTCCGTAATCACAGCGCATTCACTCTCCCAACTGTCCTGTCATCGGCTCGTAATATGTTAGTTTTTATTGTGACCCCTCAATTTTGTCGAGTAATCGTCTCCTTTATAATATGTAATACAAGAATGTGTCGTGTGACAATGTCATGTATTTGTATTAAATATTATTCTTTGATCGCTTATTATTCACGCAATCTTATCCTTATAAGGTTCCTGTAGTTCTTTTTACGAATTCTATCGCTGTGTTTTTGGGTTTTACAGATTTGTCATAATCTAAACATTGTCCCGGTTTTGATCGAAAGATCTTGCTTTGGAACTTGGAATCAGCTTACTTTGGGATGTAAGTGACAAGCAACACAGAGCCAAAACTTTCAGGCACTAGAAGCAGAAAATTGGTAGGTATGTATGTTTTTGGAGGGTGCAATAAGAATTGATTGTCCGAAAAATTGTAAAATTTTGGTAACTAATAGCAAAACCTGACGCGGCAGTCTTTATGTTAAGTAATTTCAAAGCTGCCTGATATTTTTGTAATTTCATTAGATTTCAAGCCGTATACGTGTGTTAGTAGAGGTCTTATTAGACTCATCATCATCATCATCCTAGCGCTGTCCCGGTTGTGTTCCAAAACCGATGCCTTGGAGCCCGGGGTCCGCTTTTGCGGCTGTATCTCCTCCACTTCGCACGGTCTATATATCTACAAGAGGTCTTATTAGACTACCAGACTCTGTCAAAGAGACCACAAGTGTACTATATAGATTATGTACACAATACTGTGTACATAGTCTATATTGTTCTAACTAGTTTTAAGTTGATTTGCGCGAGATAAGGTATAAGTGCTGTTCTGATGGATAGCTTATCCTTATTACTGCAATGTTTTATCAAAAATCGTTCAGTAGCTTTTGCTTTAGTAACAAACTTTATTTTTTATTTTTTTATAGACTCACGCCTGTATCCCCGAAGGGGTAGGCGTTAGGTCCCACATAATAGGGGGCGAGCCTATTACTGTACCGGGCACATTACCAGACTCCGTGCTGCTACTGAGAATTTCCTAACGGAAAAACCCAATAACACTTTGCCCGACCCGGGAATCGAACCCGAGACCTCCCAATTTCACGCGCACATTTATGCCGCGAGACCAACGAAAGATAGACCAACAAACTTCCCTGTATGAGCTACCTGCATCCATCCACTACCTACTATTTCAACATGATAGTCGGTCTATCTTGCGGAAGGCCTAACTATGCAACAGCGTCCGATGCGTCTTCCTTACATCAAAGGATGCAAAATCAGCTAAAGATAAGTATATGAGTCTAAACATCAATTTAACTGCTTTGCCCTGGATTACACCATACCATACGTACGGCCAATACTATAATTAAGAACACGAGTTCAATTTTCAGTCATTACCGAAACTTAATAAAAACCCGTCAAATAAGAAACGAACCACACACAATGTCAGGTGCTGTAGTTAGTAGCCCTTAGATGATCGAGAAATACGTTTACTTCTGTCGGGTATTTGTCGTGAATTGTGAAGCATAATAATTCACGCAATTATTATCGTTGTTGTTAAGAAGATAATTACTACGTACGTACGTACGTAATATTAAAAACCAATAAAAAAGCGTTAACTCTGATTCTTGAAACCACTTTAACTGATCATTTCCGATTTTATTACGTCTAGTAAACCAGGATCCTAAGCCTCACCAACCACTCCATTCTTCCAGCCCTAATTTCCATGAAGCTGTCAGGGAAATCAAAGCCGCTGACTACTCAAATATTCTAAGTATGAATGATCCAAACATGGCAACAAACAAATTAATTTATATGCTATCCTCCATTATAATTAAATATACCATTCACAGAACTATCCCTTCTAAGGCAAGAGTCCTTAAGCCCTGGATTACCATTGGTCTACTGAGATGCATACGGAATAGAGACAAAATGCATAAAAAGTGTAACAAGGAACCTAATAATTCTATTCTCAAGATAATTAACTTACCTGCGTTATCGCAACTTCTGCAATAACTTGTTAAAGAAACTGAAACTCGAATATGAGAGCCTAGAACTACTAAAATCCAAGAATAACCCAAAAAAATGTAGAAGACTATTAGGGACATAACAGACACTAAAAGGATCACCTTTAACTACGGAGCTCCTAGAGGCCCACCACTCACCCCAGAAGTCAGTCAACAACTGAACTCCTATTTCACGAAAGTTGGAAGTAATTTAGCCAGTAAAATAGACCTCTCTGAGATATCTCCTTAATCATTCTTTAAAACCAATGGACCGTCAGTTAACTCCCTGGTCTTACTAGAAACGGACGACGCAGAGGTCGAGCGCAAAATTACTGGACTTCGAACTGACAGTGCGGCGGGCTGGGATGGTATCTCATCCAAACTACTCAAATATACGAGTGATATCCTAAATCCACCAATAACACACACATGCAATCTAGCTCTATCTACCGGCATATTTCCAGACGCTTTAAAAAAAGCCCTGATACTCCCTATTTACAAGTCGGGTGATAGAGGCAGCGTCAATAATTATCGCCCAATTTCGTTACTACCGGCTATCTCTAAAATTTTGGAGAAACTGCTTTTCAATTATCTTAACAGCTACGTAAATAAATACAGACTTATCTCGCAAAACCAATATGGATTCCGAAAGTGTCTTTCTACAGAAGATGCAGTTTCTAGCTTGCTTGACTACATTGTGGATAAAATTGACAAGAAGTTTAGGTGTCTTGGTATTTTCTTAGACCTCTCGAAGGCATTTGACACTGTCTCTATACCCATCTTGCTATCCAAGCTGGAATCTATTGGGGTACGTGGCGCCGCATACTCCTTATTTAAAAGTTTTCTTACCGTTCGAATCCAATGCGTCAAGATTGGTAAATACGTTTGTAACGACGAACCGGTGGAGTTTGGTGTTCCTCAAGGTAGTCTTATCAGCCCTCTTCTCTTCTCGATCTATGTCAATGAGTTGTGCGATCTATTCCACCCCTCTGCTCAAGTAATAGCGTATATGGATGACACTGCGATTATTACTTACAGACATGACTGGCAGACTGCAAAAAATAAAGCAGAATCAGTGTTGAGGCAGGTGGTATATTGGTTGGCAAAAAATCAAGTCTTACGCTGAACGTCGAAAAAACTAACACGTTGGTATTTAGTACTCGCTCATCAACATTACCACCTGAATACTCGATCAAAATCAAGGCTCATTGTTGCAATTTACTGGACCAAAACTGTCAATGCCCAACGGTCACAAGGGTGCCGACAATAAAATACCTTGGATTGCAGCTCGATGCCTGCCTATCCTGGAAAAACCATCTTCAATTTTTGTCGTCCCGTATCAGAAAGCTTATATATGTATTTAAAAAGTTAAGAACTTCAGCGCACAAAAATATCTGGGGTATGGTCTACAATGCGCTCTGTGAATCGATACTTAGTTATTGCATCACGGCTTGGGGAGGGGCTGCGAAGATTACCATTATTGAACTGGAGAGAGCGCAACGTGCCGTGCTCAAAGTCATCACAAATAGACCCTTCCGCTACCCTACTCGTCAAATATACAACGACTTTAAAGTCCTCACAGTAAGACAGCTTTATATTCATCACGCAATAATACGCAAACACCGTACTCTCCCGCCAACGGTATCAAATAATACCAGTAAAAAAGACGCCCATTACCCCTAGGCCCAAAACTCCGTGTTGACACTACCTTCGCACAATGTCGCTATCCATTTTAAGCTAATTGTTATACAATAAACTTCAATCAAAATTAAAAATTTCCCACATTAAACGCATAGCAATGTAAGCGTAACATTAAAGAATTTCTCCTAGGCTTAGATTACGATAACACAGAGGACATTATTAAACCACCGAAAATTTAAAAAATAACTGCTCGCCTGTTATAATCACACACACGCACGCGCTCAAACACACACGCACACGCACACGCACACGTACTCGCACACGCACACGCACACGCACACGCACACGCGCACACACACACACACACACACACACACACACACACAAAACCCGCACACACTAATTCATTTTTATTTATTTCCTTATTTTTGTAATTTTTGTCCCAATACTCTTCAATACTCTTGTGCCTACAATGTTTGATCACATGTATAAGCACCTGTATGTAACTTTGTAATACATTTATAACGATGGACGGATGGATGCCTCAATAACACAGGAATTTCCTAGCATTATTCTGGCGTCATTATTCTATAACTCTGTAAACTGATGATTACAACACTGTAATACTGATTGTGCCAATAAATTTTATTATTATTATTTGTTTGTCTATCACGGCTATTCTTTTAACCTTTGATGTTAGAAGAAAAACCGGCCCATTGGCAGGCGTACACGGAGACATAGGTCCAACGCGCAGAGGCCCTTTGAGAGTTTTAATCTCAAAGGGCCTCTATTAATCTAGAATGTGGTGGGATACCTGTTTAGGCGCCTCCATAACTGCACTATTAAGTGCAGTCACGGATTAGCCGCAGCAGGTGAGTGACTATTGCTACTTGTATGGAACCTAATTAATCTGGGCTATTGGGATGTGTCTTTAATGGATTGGTCTAGGTGAACACTATGGATAAAAAAACGGCACCTGCCCTAAATACTACTATATTATGTCGAAAAGGGGCAGGCGGTGACTCGCCAACTCACGGGATGGGCCCTCTTTAGATAGCCGCCAAGGCAAACAAACTCTACCATAAAGGCAACAAGAGGGCAACACCGGTGTGAGCGGCTAGGGGTTTAGAGCGGTGCAGCACCAGTTTCGCCATCGCGGGGCTCGTAACAACGGAGGCCCGGAGCGGGTTTCCCCGTAATTACGCCCTTGAAAAAGACACTTCTACCCCCGAGCAAATAGCTCTTGCGGCTTCCCTCTGGCCCGCCGACCAAGGCAAGCCAAAGTCGAGGGTCCTGCAGGCGCTCTTAGTAATCCACTCCAACCAGCCAATAAAGGCGAGCCGGAGACGAGGCCCTGACCTACTCTCTGAAGCATTCGGGACCGCAGTGTCGCCACACACATTCAGCTCGCCACAAAGCTGCCCTGCGGTTTGTAAGCTTTCTTTCTATCCTGTAATATATTATATATCACAAGATAAAGGTGATGTTTGAAAGCTGTTACTCTGCCCTCTGAGATTGCGTTACTCTCATTATGAGGTTAACGACTGCCCCAGAGGGGATTATATTATTATTATTCATTTATTTCTTATTAATCAAATTTATATTACATACATACACATACATAGACTCACGCCTGTTTCCCCGAAGGGGTAGGCAGAGGCATATTAAACGCCCACTTTTCGCCAGTGTTTTGATCCCACGTAATAGGTGGCGAGCCTATTGCCGCTTATTGGGACATTTTGTTTGCCAGAGCCTCGTCCGTTGATCGGCAGGTGCACCACTTGCAGGTGAGGTTGGCTTGGGACCCTAAGTTCTTGGTGGGAACCCTATGCACCTGAATTTAAATTACATTTTTAAATATATCACAAAAAAATTAAATACATTTAAAAATATAAAAAAACCGTGGGATCCCACCAGCAACGGGCACAGGATCCAAGCTGCCGGTGGTTAGGGCTCCAGAGACAGGAACTTCCTCACAATACGTGCCGTGTCGAGAAGTACTGCCTTTTGCATCAGACCCTTGACCCAAGCACCCAACGCGAGCCTCTTAAGGTGACGATCGGGGCTCTTGGCTATTAGGCCATCAACCGTTACAACTATCGGCACAATAATTGCCGAGTCCACATCCCACATGTCGACAATCTCGTGAGCCAAGTCCAGATATTTAATCTGTTTGTCTTTCTCGGCTTTCACGAGATTCTCGTCATGAGGTATGGTGACATCAACAATTATTGCGAGGCGCTCTGATCGATCTATCACCACAATATCAGGTTTGTTGGCTACAACAGTCCTGTCTGTGACGATAGATCGATCCCAGTACAATGTGGCATGACCATTTTCGAGAACTGGCTCTGCCACATACCTGTAGTACGGTACCTCGATGTCTACAAGTTTGTATTTCAGAGCAAGTTGCTGGTGAATGATTCTAGCTACTTGGTTATGTCTGTGCAAGTACTCGCCGTTAGCAAGACGTGAACAACCGGAAACAATATGCCTGAGAGATTCACCGGGCTGGTGACACGCACGGCAAATATCGGTAGTGCCATCCCTCAGGATATATTTCCGGTAGTTATTCGTCTTGATAACTTCGTCAGCAATTGCACAAACAAACCCTTCGGTTTCCCCAAAGAGGTCACCGAAGCGTAGCCAGTTCACCGAGGCTAATAGGTCTACATCGGGTCCATACAGGGCCCGATGGAACCTGCCATGAAGCTCCTTGCTCTGCCATACACGCTTGCGATCATCAGTACTGAGTACTACAGGTATGCGCCAGTTCTCCTTAGCCAACTTGAGCGGGGTGAGTCCATTGTCCACTGTGACAACATCTCGATGCATGTCCACGTTCGCCCGGAGAAAATATTCTCTGAGATTGCACACCTCGCGGTTGTGTAGGGTCTTGACATTCAGAAAGCCACGACCTCCACACTTCCGCGGGATGTACAACCTCATCACGGATGAACGTGGATGATGCATACGATATGCCGTAAACAATGTGCGGACTCTTCTGTCCAGGGCATCCAATTCAGACTGAGTCCACTTGAGTATGCCAAAGGAGTATACAAGAAGTGGCATGACCCAACCGTTGCAAGCACGAACCTTGTTGCCACCTGATAAAAGGCTTTTTAATACTTTTTTCAGGCGGCCAAAGAAACGCTCCTGCAACGATTGCTTCATGTCAGCTTCATTGATACTTAAAGCCTGTGACATACCCAAGTACTTATAGGTATCGGTTAAGAGAAGCGATCTTAGGTAAATGGAATCTGAGAGTTGGAGCCCCTCAGATTCCACCATCCTGCCATGCTTCACATGAATGACAGCACATTTATCCACACCGAACTCCATATTGATAGACTTACTAAAGTTTTGGGTTACGTTTAGTAAATCTAGCAATTGGGCATCAGAGTGGGCAAATAACTTCAGGTCATCCATGAATAGCAGGTGAGATATGACCTGACCGCCTCTCTGTAACCTGTAGCCTAACCTTGAACCCTCCAGTAATGTACTGAGAGGGTTCATGGCTAGGCAAAACCAAAGGGGACTCAGACTGTAGCCCTGAAAAATTCCCCGCTCAATTTTAATACGTTCGCCGTCCTCCTGGATCCTTCGGCATCCTGGATAGCAAAGAATCGTATTCCAGTGCCCTATACGTGACTTTAAGAAGGTGCGTAGAATAGTATTTACTTTATACAACTCTAGCACCCTCAAAAGCCATGTATGCGGCACGGAGTCATACGCTTTCTTATAATCTATCCAACATGCCGCCAGATCCTTTCGGTTACGGCGAACTTGTTGGCTAATGGCCATGTCAATGAGGAGGAGCTCCTTAGTACCACGAGCCCCCTTCCTACATCCATTCTGAGAGGCTGATATAATTGAAAAGTCTTCAACATGCTTAGCTATTTTAGCTCTCAGAATAGATGTAAGAAGTTTATAGACCGATGGTAAACATGTTATCAGTCTATAATTACCGGGCTCGCTAGTACTACCAGTCTTATGGAGCAGGTGGGTAATTCCAGTCGTCATAAAGGCTGGCAGCGACCCAGATTCCACGGCTGATTGGAATTGAGATGCCAAGCGTTCATGCGAACTACGTAGCCATTTCAGCCAGAAATTGTGCAGCCCGTCTAATCCTGGAGATATCCAATTAGATAATGGACGGACTGCTTGTGTAACGTCCTGGCTAGAAATGGCCACGCATTCCATTTCGGGAATATGTTCGCATGCACGTTCGACATCTCGCATCTAATCGCCTTCGGTATGACCAATGGGCATCGACCATATGCTACGCCAAAACGTGGCTGTGGTGTCCGCATCCGGCCGCTGCACATTAGTCACACATTGATCTAGTCGTTCCCAGCTTCTATATACCCACCTCTGGTCCCTCTGGAATGTACTATTAATGACGTACCGGTCCACACGTTTTTTAAATCTACGAATTCGGTTTGCCCATGCATAGACTTTCTGTTTTAGGTAGTCAATGCGCTCTGTGACCCGGGCTATATAATCTTGAGGACTAATATTAGTACCCGAAAAAGCCCGTTTCACAAAGCGCATTACCCTAGGGCGTATATTCCCCTCCCTAAAACAGATTAGCTTGCCAATAAGTGCCCTTGCCTCGGCAATACGCCGCTCAATCCTGCACTGCCACGCCGGTACAGCAGACCTTTGTCGTACAGCAGTGTCAGTTTCAAGAAGCTTAACACCAGCTATACGACAAGCTGCCACGGCAGTACAGTACAAGATTGAATGCGTATCACCGAGATCCTCGCTATTATCTAAATAATTTGACAATAACGAGTCAAGACCAGCGCTATATTTCGCCTATGCATAGGCAACCGCGGTAGACGAGGCCTGATATCTAGTGGAGTGTACCGGTAGTCCCTAATAACACATTCCAAAGCGTCTTTTACCTCCTCATTGCACTGGGTACTTACATTATCAGCCATGTCATCCTCCTCCCTAACGGCACTGCCACCTATTGGCAGTGCATTCAGCGTAGATGTTTGTGTAGGCTGGACAGGATTGGCATGGCTCGAAGGTAAGTACTCTGAGCGAATCCTATCAAGAACGGCATTATGCAGCTTGCCACTGCGCTGAATAACCCGTACCTGATCCGATAATCGTTGAGCCGTGACGTTGATGCTTGGTTCCAAGGCCTGAAACAAAGACAGCATGCGACTACGGTACGCAGTGAGGTTAGTGCCCCCCTCTGTCGCCCCAAAATATGCGCGCATGACTTGTTCGTTTATTGACGACGTCCACTTCATGCGCTGCACATTACCACCGGCAGCGGGAACCCTGTGGGGGGCCGGTGGGCCCCGAGGTCCTAAGCACGCTGGTGGCCGGCCTCTCCCACGCCGCCGCGCAGGTGACGGTGTCGACGGCGGAGAGAAATACTCGTCGCTGGAGCTCGACGCAACTGCAGCTGTCGACGTTACTGGTGCAGGTTCCGACGGCTGCGAGGCGGAGCTCAGCGACGAGTCCGGAGGTGTTGGGTGTGCTGTACGTTTCTTGGCTCTTATTATTATTTGTTTCTCTTTCTCGGGTATTATTCTAATTTGTTAGAACAATACCCGGCCCTTTGGCAGGCGTACACGGAGACATAGGTCCAACGCGCAGAGGCCCTTTGAGAGTTTTAATCTAGAATGTAATGGAACACCTATTGAGGCGCCTCCATCACCGCACTATTAAGTACAGTCATGGGTTAGCCGCAGCAGGTGATGGCCTATTGCTACTTATATGGAAACTAATTACTCTGGGCTATTGGGATGGGTGTTTAATGGATAGGTTTAGATGAAAACTATGGATGAATGCCGGCGTCTGCCCTAAGTACTCTTATAGTACGTCGAAAAGGGGCAGACGGTGACTCGCCAGCTCACTAGATGGACCCTCTATAAATAGCCGCCAAGGCAAACAAACTCTACCATAAAGGCAACAAGAGGGCAACACCGGTGTGAGCGGCTAGGGGTGTAGAGCGGTGCGGCACCGGTTTCGCCATCGCGGGTCTCGTGACCCGGAGCGGGTTTCCCCGTAGTTACGCCCTTGACAATGACACTTCCACCCCCGAGCAAATAGCTCTTGCGACTTCCCTCTGGCCGGCCGACTAAGGCAAGCCAGAGTCGAGAGTCCTGCGGGCGCTCTTGGAAATCCACTCCGACCAGCCAGTAAAAGCAAGCCGGAGACGAGGCCCTGACCGACTCCCTGAAGTATTCGGGACCGCAGTGTCGCCACACACATTCAGCTCGCCACAAAGCTGCCCTGCGGTTTGTAAGCTTTCTTTCTATCCTGTAATATATATCACAAGACAAAGGTGATATTTGAAAGCTGTTACTCTGCCCTCTGAGATTGCGTTAGTCTCATGATGAGATAATGACTGCCCCAGAGGGGGTTATTATTATTATTATTATAGTTAGTCATCTAGTAATTGACAGATTATGCTGAATTTTTCGTGGATGGATCCCTGAATAGAAACATGTACAAGAAAATTCTAGTATTTTAAATTAAATTGACTCTAATTACCGCGTATCAAGTGCCCTTTGAGTAACATAATTTTCCGCAAAACAAAAAAAAACAACATTATTCCAAAATTATACATAATGGCGTAACCTGGCCAAGACATCACGATTACTTACCGTTGATTTACATGACGTATGAATGCAGGCATGTGAAGCTCTATAAAATCAACTTTAAAAACTAACTGATCTGAGCCACGCTGCGGTGTAGCTCAGACTGATACGCTATGAATGCGGGCGTAATCCGGATGACAGGATTCGTATTATTATAAAACGCGAATAACAATGCAACGTGCTGTGTTAAAATGACAAAACTAATCCCATCATCTGATATAAGAGCTCAATATATAGCAATTGATTGGCATCGCACGCGTAGTAATTAAAAATAATTTATAAAGTGTTTTGTAAATTATGTATTAACATACATACTTTATAAATTATGCACTCAAATCTTGGCCACAATCACTCTGTCTATTGAAATACCGTCCATAGTTCTTAACTTTAACGAACAGATCGCCGCGGGGGATACTTTGAGAGGCTAAGTCTAGCAGTGCACTGCGAAACGCTGTTATGGAATAACCATGCTGGTTTTGCCGATCCACCGTTTTCAGTTGCATTATTCATGACTGCCTCCGTGGTCCAGTGGATAGCGTATGCGACTGCTGATCGAAGGTCCCGGGTTCGATTCCCGGGTCGGGCAAAAGTGTTACTGGGTTTTCCGAATACTCAGTAGCAGCCCGGAGTCTGGTGAAGTGCCCGGTTACGACAATAGGCTCGCCCCCTATTACGTGGGACCTAGAAATGCATGGCGAAATGATGGTGTAATATTTACACCTCTGCCTACCCCTTCGGGGATACAGTCGTGAGACTATAAATAAATAAAATATTCATATCTAAATGTAACGCCGCATAACATTGCTGTTATTTTATCAGCGATGTTCTACTGTTTGACATGAAAAGCTGTAAGTGTTTTTAAAGGTAATGAATAAACACAATCCCAGATTGAGCCGTTTTCTGAAAATGTTTAAAGATTTTAACATGGAATTTTATATGTATTTTAGAAACAATCGCTCTTGACTGTCCATTTGTATAAACACTAGAGGATGCGCGCAGCTACGCCCGCACATTTTCCATTTAGGCACCCATTTTTCCGGTCCCTCGGGCATTTCAGGTAATCAGACTGCACCTTCAGACTGCACGGTTGGCGTAGTGGTTTAAGCGGCCGCCTCGCCGCTTCACACTGCACCGAGTGTTGTGGATTCGATCCCCACACGAGACAACACTTTGTGTGGTTCATAAATTGTTGTCTTGAGTCTGGGTGTATGTTTGTGAAGTCCCCCGCGACACAGGCTTTAGTCCTTCTGCGGGAGTTGTCTTTAAAAAAAAAAAAAATCTCTTCTTAGTGCACTTCTACGGTCCCTATAAAACATACATGCCAAATTTCAGCTTCTTGCACCTAATAATTAGTTTTGGCTGTAGCTTGTCTGTCAGTCAGTCAGTAACGCAAGGATTTTATATATACAGAAGATTATTTTAGGGATTCTACGGTGTCGTCTTCTTTCTTTTGTGTAAGTGTGAGGCCAGCTCTGGTGTCGGAGTTTTCAGACCGCTAAAATGTCTCTGACATGGTCTAAGGAATCTTATTCTGAGGCAAGAACTGTGACCTTTAAAGCAGCGGTCGGCAACACGTGGCCCGCGGGCCACGTGTGGCCCGCGAGGGCCCTACTTGCGGCCCGCGAATGTTTTGTAAAAAACGTCTAATAAATCGAACTAAAGCGCCCTATGCCTCAAAATAGCACAATGGAATCGATTTTAATGAAAAACATCAGACAGCCTTCTAAGACCCTACAAATTCACTCTTCACACATGCTATAAAAAGATCTGGAACTAGAGGCGTAACCTCCGAAGCTGGAACACTCTTTTCGTATAAGGGCGATTAGGCAAAATAAACAGTCGAAGTTACTGGGCAAGAGCCTTCTAACAAATCTGACTACCTCGAATAGTGGTAATAGTGGTATTACGTATGTCTCGCATGCCCTGACGCCTCAACTAGACACCGGCGAGCTTATAGCTGAACTTTAAAGCTAAGTTTTTCCAGGCAGAGTAGTAGCCTTTCCCTGTGTAAGTACCGCTCAGCATACTGCGGTTGTCAACACCTCTTCCCAGCGTGGTATGGGACTATGGATCAAAACTCCCCATGAAAGAAACAGCCCCTAGTTCCCGGCCGCCTAGAGACCCCTAGAAGGGGTCTCTATTGCAGCAAATCTGAAAATGTTGATGAGGACCTGAACGGCATGATCGGGGCAGTACAAGAACTGGGAATGCGGCATTTTCTAAACTTTCAAGCGAGACTCTGAAACTGATGTGATTTGACGGGAAGCACCGGATGCTTTCCGAATCTTAGTAAATCGTGACCTTGGTAGCTGGAACACTCGCCTCGTATAGAAAGCGATTGAGCAAAATCGTGGTCAAAAGTCTTCTCCAAAAGACTGTGAAGGGGTCACCTGACAAAGCTGAATATCTCGAAGGGTTATACCGTGTTAACAGTCCCAGAGATCCTCGCTAAAGTTGAAGACTTCTATGGTAATCTGTATGCCAATCATGCACTGAAGCCTGCACCAAACACGACCGATCCTAGAGCCCCACTTACCGGCCAGTATACGGAGGATTTTTCTGACATAGATGTCGATGAAATCGAAGCGGTTCTAAGACAGCTTAATAATAGTAAGGAGCACGGGGAAGATGGAGTGGCCTCTTAGCTCCTAAAGGCTGAGAAAATCTCTACTTGAGGAGCTTAGAAGGCTATTTACTTCTGTAATAATCAATGGAACTAAAAACTCAAAGGAATGGAGCAGATGTGTTGTGGCGTTGTTTTTCAGAAAAGGCATCAAGATTTAACGACTCCCAGCCGTCGAAGTAGAATGGGTTTCGTAAAGGTAAAGCTACCGTAGGTACCGTGGTCCACATCCATTCTGTCGGCAGTTTATTCAGAAATCTGAAGAGTACAAACGGCCACTGTGTCTGAGGACTACGAAACAGCCTTCAACTTCATCAAAACCTGGGCTGTTCTGGCGTCTTTGCAGCGCTACCAAGTCGATCGAAGATAAGTGGAGGTGCTGAGGAGCTTCTACCAAATGGCAACGATGTCCATTCCAGTCCAAAATTACGAAACAAGAACCATCCAGATGCTTCGTGGTGTAAGACACGGTGATGTTAGGGTGAGGGTGATATATTGTTAGGATGATGTTATATCCTCGAAACTCTTCACCAACGCGCTGAAGGATCTCTTCAAAACACAGCTGTGGTATGGAATAGGAATCAATGTCTATTTGTAGTATCTTACGCATCTCCGCTTTGCCGATGCCTTGGTAATTATGGCAGAATTGCTGCAAGACTTGTAAAAATGCTGTCTAGTTATTACCAAAAGTGCGGCCCGCCTTTAGTTTATTTTGTCTCCTTGTGGCCCTTGCCTACCAAAAGATTGCCGACCGCTGCTCTAAAGTATCACGGTAGCGCACTGATGTAAATTCCACCCGTGGTCAGCTGGTCACCCATCCAGGTGGTGACTTGTAATTAGGTGCTTTACTTTGCTGCCCTATCTCAGACGGCAAGTCAAGTCACGCTATGAGCGCTACATCTTCTAACTATTTATTTTAGAAAAATCTTTTAGGCCTATGAGCCGTTTTGTTTCCCTTATCAGAAACCCTTTCCTAGCATCAACAAGTTATTTTACAAACAATATATCGTGTGCAGAGTAGAAGTCTTAAACATACGTACCTACACATAAATATCAGAGGCCGACCCCTTTCTACGCATCTTGAATATCAACCGCGCGATACAAGAAGATATTTATTTGAAAACTATCAATACAAATATACTATAATGCATCTCTCGGCACGTGGCTAAACCACAGTAACAATACCTACTAATAAAACGCTCTTATTGCAATCTGAGAAGAACCATTTTACAACGTCTACAAAACCATCTTATGTTTAGATTTTCAACAACGTTTTATTACACACATTTAGACGTTATTACAATACGTTAAGGTTCAGTATTTCACGGCCGAAATGCAAAATTAGTTTGAGAATATTTATCCCCTAGCTCCGAAGACATCGTGTTCGTATTCTTGAAAGTATTCTTTCATGTTGTATACAGTCGATATTTTCTTATATACCAAATATTTACGCAAGCTTAAAATGTGTGTCTGGATAGCAAAGTTTAATTCTTTAAGACTATAAGCTCGCTGACAATCGGTCGTCTAATAATGATAACAAAACATTTCTTACTTGAAATATTTTTTGAAGAATTCAGATGAATATCTCAAAGAGGAAATATCGGTGTCACATAAGAGAGTTCGTGATTTTAAGGCTGCTTTAGAAAACTTTTACTAATGCCTACTTGCAACAGTAATAATTTGCCAGACTAGTAAAAATTGTAAATTAAAGCTCAGGTCCTGTGCATTGTAATAGCAATACTAGAAACCTACACTACTTTTAAAAACCTAAATATAAGTTCCCTGCCACGCCCATAGAATCAATCCATTCACTAATGAAATAACATTTAAAATTGTAGAGCAAGTTCGAGTGGCGGCATCTGTGCGCGTAATGCATCCGATTGGCGTACAACAGCGGTCGATTAAAACTTAATCCACTCCAATACACCGCTGTACCGAGAAGTCTTTTATATTGACAGACTTAGATAAATCAATAAAGATTTCTAGAAAGACTGAGCTACGATTATTGTACATATTATACATTAATAATAAAAGAAAAATAAAAAAAATAAGTTAAAACCTATAACCCTTCTACGAAAAAACGGGGGTGCAAAAAGGACAAAACAAGAAAATAACTCATTCAGATATAAATCCAGAAAAGTATAAGTACAGAAATGCGCAAGCTAGAGCCGTGGATGCACCTAGTGTATACCAATGGCCTTTTTAGACCCCCTTTTTGCCGTAGTCGGGTTATAGTTCTTAAACTTATTTGTTTTATTTAATCATACAGAAAACTGTATCCCGATGGGGCACGTAAAGTAACCGTGCAGTATTTTCATCGTCATATTTAAAGAAAGAAAGAAAAATAGGTAACGCGAAGTGTCTCAACTGCGCAAATTTTAGGTACAACCGCGTTTTAAACTTATAATATATGCACATGTATTTGTAATGTGCTTATCAGTAGTTAGGCGCTACGTAGTAGTTTAGGCGCTACGGTGAAACATACAAACATACATACATAGACTGCCAAAAACATTACCGTTCCTTTTGGCTTCGCCGTAGTCGGGTAACAAGCATAAAGTATCTTTAGAAAATTGCTAGTTTATCTTTTTAAATCTATTTTCAACGGTATCAATGTTTATGCATTTGCATAAACATTAATATATGAATCATACATTGTAGTTTTCGTCTATAACACTATAAATAATGGAAAAAACAAGAATTAAAAAACAAACAACGTACTTAAAAGTAATAGATAAAAGTGAAGAATAAAATTATTCTTTAGGGTAATATAACTAACTCGGTGAAATCAGATGATACGAAACGCTAAACGCCACCATATTTTCGACAGTATTAATTCTTCTTCCTTTGCTAGTATCTGGAAGTTCCTTGGTATGGTCCCTAGGTATTGGCAAACAGCAACAGACAACTCCTCAAATTAAGATTGGTTTGGATGATTTAAATAATCATTTCACATCGTCTTCTCAACTGGATCTTCAAATCAGGCGTAATACAGTTGACTATATTGCTGGGCTTCCCCATCTTAATGTTGAAGCATTTCATTTATCTCCAGTTGCATTGGGTGAGGTCAAGAAGATTATCCTGTCTATTAAATCCAATGCTTTGATTTTATCAGCCGCCGCCGCATGGTAATCCCGATCCTTAATCATTTCCTCCTTCCTATATCCACACTTATAACTTTTTGCTTAGTCCTTTGCAATTCGGATTCAGGCCAGGATATAGCACGACTTCTGCACTCCTCAAAGTGACTGGCGATATTAGGACAGGCATGGAGGACACTAAAGTCACTGTACTGACTTTGGTTGACTTCTCGAACGCCTTTGACACCGTCAGCCACGATGTCCGTCTATCTATCCTCTCCTCTGGTTCTCATCGTATCTTCAGGAACGCCAGCAGATTGTTCGCTGTGACATTAGCTCTGGTGTTCCTCAGGGTGGCATTCTCTACTATTCTCTTTTTTTATTAACTTCTTAACTCCTAATCTTCGCTATCCGTATTCGCTCCTAACCTTCGCTATCCGTATTCGCTCCTAATCTTCGCTGTTCAGCTTTATGCTGATGACTTGCAGTTGTACTCCCAAGCGAGTGTGGATGATAAAACAGTGCCCATTGCTGATATCAATAGGGCCCTTGAGTCAATGATGGCCTGGTGTAATAAAGGTAAACGGGCACCTTAGTATGGAAACCATACCCATGGCGGACACAAACGAAATACAGCAGAGTGTATTTATCTATGGCTTTCATTTACTATGGCATTAGTCGCAGTAATGTGAACCCCGGGAATCTCAAAAAATTCAAGTTTTATCTATGTATATATCCATACTAATATTATAAAGACATTCGTACGTATGTAGCTCTTAATCTCTGAAACTACTGATCCGATTTGAAAATATATTTTTTTGTGTGATAGCCACATTCATGAGGAAGGTTATAGGCTACTTTTTATCCCGATATTCCCGCGGGATCACTGAATGACGCCGATGAAGTCGCGGGCGTCCGCTAATTAAATGATATAGGTAAGAAAAATAAAAAGCTTATTTTACTTAAATATTGTTTATTCAATTTGATCCAAATCAATCATAAGATCATGTACACTTTTTGCTTCCTGGTGTCTGGCCCAAGACAGATAATGAAACATGCTAGCGATATGAGCGCAGCTTTTGTTTAATGTGCGAAAGAGACAGCGTATAACATGCCTCTAAACATTGGCTCATCCTACACGGATGAGCCAATGTTTAACACTGTTCGGTTTTGATATTCTTTTTATGACTTTATAAGATGAAATAAAATCCTTTGATACCGTTTGTTTTTTTTTAAAGGATCCTGTACATTTTCCTCCGACGATTTTTAATCAAACAATTATATGCAATGAAAGGCCCTTTGTTTAAAACTATTTTGGTTAATGTCCGCCACTGTTCGCTAAGCGGGTCAGATATGCCCAATGACCATTGGGTTAGCCGTTAACCCAGCAAAGTGCCAGGCCATTATTGTAGGCAGTCGCCGCTTAATACCCAGCATAGACTTAAAAACTTTACCACCCATCATGTTTAATGGCTTGTGTATTCCATACTGTTCAGAGGTAAAAAATCTAGGTATATACATTGATACTACTTTTAATTGGCAAGCGCAGGTGATTAAAGTTAGTCAGAGGGTCACTGGAACTCTTAGAGCACTTTACCGTTCCAAGAATTTCCTTCCTTCCAAGACCAAGACAATGCTTGTGCAGGCCTTAATATTTCCCATAATCGACTATGGTGATATGTGCTATTATGACCTGGATGCAGGACATCTCAATAAGTACGACCGACTTCTCAATAACTGCATTCGATTCATTTACAATCTTCGTAAGTATGACCACGTCTGTACTTATCGTTCCGAACTTAAATGGTTACCAATTCGCCAGCGCCGGTGTTTGCGTGCTCTTACTACTCACTTCTCTATACTCAAGTCTCCTTTCCCTCCAAATTATCTCACGCCATACTTCCAATACAGTAGGCGCTTAGTAATCCGGCGCACGCCAATCCGGCACGCTCAGTAGTCCGGCACTCAGCGACTCAAGTAACCCGCTTAATAATCCGGCATTTTATACAGCCGAATGCCGGATTACAGAACGGTCTAGTCTTTTATTGTGAATACCTATTTATGATATGTAGGATTTATTTTACATTTTATGTATAAAGCTTTTACTTTCCATACCAATTCGATAATCCGGCATCGACATCGAAAAATATGCCTGTCAGATTACCAAGCGCCTACTGTATCTATCTTCTATAAATGATAGAAATCTCCGTTCTTCTCATAATCTTGTTCTTTCTTGCACCAGTCACACTACTGGGTTCGTCAACTCTTCCTTGTCGTGCAGTCTATTCTCTTATGGCATACACTCCCTCCTGAAATCAGATTGTCCACCAACCGTTTTGCACTCAAAATCAAAGTACGAGAGCTTCTTTCAAGAGAGGAATCAGCCCATCACTCTCATCCATTATTATAAGTACATATTTATGTATATGTATGTATATTTAGGTTAATATTTATTAAGTTACACTATAATATATTAAGTTACACTATAATTTTGAAAGTTACACTATAATTTTGTAATGTTTGTATAATTTTGTGTATTAAGTTATAACTAATACTCAAGTTCACAGTTTAATTGCACCTGCCACTTTTATCTCTGCACCACCACCGGTTGACAGGTAGAGAATGCCTTATGGCATTATGTCCACCTTTGTATATTGTTTGTGCATAAAAAAAAACAATTAAGGTTTATTCCGTGTCGGTTTGTATATTTTCTATTGATATTCTGTGTTATAATTGTTTAACGTAATTATTTAACATTCTGTTACAAACGCCTCTTGAACCCTAAAATGCTAACACAGTTGCCTATACATATTACTCATCACAAATCCCTACCAATGCCTAAATCTCCGTGTCAGCACTTTTGCCTTCCTCATTCATTCAGTCCCTTTCAACCTCAGTCTGCATCCATCATCTAACGCGAACAGTTCTACCATATCCTTAGTGTGCCAGTCTCAAGTCCTAAATCTTTGTTCTATTTCTAAATCAGTATATACTATATCTAGCATTACGTGTGTGTACCGTGTCCCAATAAATAATTTTAGCTAGTTCAAATATCTTTTTTTTAAAAGACACTTTCCCGGTCCCGCGTAACATTTGGTGGCAGCGTAAAGGGATTCCTCAGAAATCCCCGGTGCGTCTCCGTATCTCGCTCCGGTAATACTCCGCCGTCTCGCATTCGTCTCTGCATCGCATTCGCCGTAGTTCGAGAATCGCACTATCTCTCGAACCGTCCATCCGCCGCATACTGCGCGGTGAACAACACCCGAAGTCCCGAGTTCCAGTCCCCGAGTGGCCCGCAGACAGGCCGCCGAGCTCCAGGTTCCTAAGAAGGGACATACCAACTCTACACTAGGTGACCATGTTCATTCTCCTCATCATCGTCGCCAGCGTCCTGTAAGTGCAAACATTTTTATCCAGTGCAGTGCTATATTATTCCATTTCAAAATCGAAAGTGCCCAAATTCATAAAGTGAACAAAGTCCACACAGTGCGTTACAATCCCATATTCTCAGTACTACATCGTTATCAGTTCCGGCCGCCCGACCGTCGCCGCATCGAGCTACAATAAACTCCATTGTTACTTACATTGTAACACTATACCAAATCTTAGTCAAGCTTTGTACTATCTAAGTAACCCTTTGTTCAAATTCTTACTATAAGTTCTACATCTTTCCATTGCCTTTGTGTATTTCTGTGTTTCTTTGTACTATTTTTAGCTGTGAACAATGACGACAAAGAAGGAAGAAACCGTTCTCCTTGACCGTATCGATATTAATACATTATTCAAATTCATTAAACCCTACAATGGGTCTTGCGATAAACTAAATTCCTTTATAAATAACTGCGAAAACGCATATCGATTAGCTTCAACAACTCAAAAACCAATCCTTTTAAATTTCGAACTTTGCTGGCTAGAGGGCAAAGCTGAATCCGCTGCTTCAATAAAAGACTTCGACAGCTGGGAGTCACTTAGCTCTTTCTTACAATCGCAATTCGGCGAGTGTAAACATTACGCTCACTTACTCAGTGAATTACAAGAAACTTACCAATCGCCGGGTGAGTCGGTCAGCCAATACTCAATCAAAATTGAAACGTGTCTCGCTCAAATTCTTACAGAAATCACTCTTTCAAATAAGAAAAGAGCAGATCTGTCAGGGAAGACTTCCGCTATGGAAGATCTAGCCTTACACGCTTTCCTAATGGGGCTTATACCCAAAATCGGCAACCTAGTTCGCATGAAAAGTCCTTCTACGCTCAACGAAGCTATTAACTATGCTATATCCGAGGAAAAAATACAAATGCTACTATCAAAACGTAACCCTTATCAAAATCGATACTCACAAGAACCTTCTAATTCCCAAGATCGTCCTAAACCAATGGTCCACAACGTTGATCAGTCGTCCAACTCTACGCCACCTACGTGTCAATATTGTAAGAACGTAGGGCATACCATAGACGTCTGTCGGAAGCGCGAATACAACAACAATTGGGCTAGGAATAATAACATCTACCCCCAACGCTCTAACCCGAACACGACTCGTCCTCCCCAACGTCCAAACTTCCAAAATCGAGACCACTACACCCAAGACTACTCTACCTACGAGGAAGACCTTCCTTTAAACGAATAGAGGGCTCACGACAGTGTCTCGTGAGACCCCGAAACCATTCAAAATCGTCTCAATCCTTTCATAATGACACCCTTTCTAAATCCACTGTATCAAGAGCTACACCACAGGGTAACCAGCCCCAAAAGGGAAGCTCAATCATTTCTAAATCCACTGTATCAAGAGCTACACCGCAGGGTAACCAGCCACAAATGGGAAGCTCAGTCACTGTATGTACTAAATCCTCTGTATCCAGAGCTAAACCGCAGGGTAACCAGCCCCAAAATGGAAGCTCAGTCACTGTATCTACTAAATCCTCTGTATCCAGAGCTACACCGCAGGGTAACCAGCCCCATAAGGAAAGCTCTATCTCTGTATCCTCTGTATCCGCTGTTCCTACTAAATCCTATGCATCCGCCGTATCAGCAGTTCGACCACGAAACTCCACCACTGCATCCTCTGTATCCACTGCATCCCGAGATAGTCTTACTAGATCCTCTAAACCTTCTATATCCACTGTATCCTCTGCATCTCATAAAATACTTACAAATCCTCTTTATCCGCTGAGCCCCGTACATCCACTGCATCCTCTGTATCCACTGCATCCCGAGAAAATCCTACCAAATCTCCTAGACCTCCTATATCCACTGTATCCTCTGCTCTCTCTGTATCCTATAAAATACCTACCAGATCCTCTGCATCCACTGTGCCTCGTACATCCGCTGTATCCTCTGTCCCCGCTGCATCCTCTATGTCTCGTTATATACATACCAGATCCACTGTTCCCACTGCATCCGCTGTATCCTCAAAACCTTACCATTCACTTACCAAGTCCACTGAATCTTGCTTTATACCTGCTAAACCTCCAATTACCAATAGACCTACTAAATCCGTTGCGACTACTAACTCCTCTAAGTTCACTGCATCTACTACATCCTCTGTACCTCCTAATTCAGCCAATTCCATTCCAACCCCTACTATATACGAAATCAGCTCTAATAAACGATACCTACCTCACGTCAATATCCGAACCCAAGTCAATAACCGCGACCTCTCGTTCTTAGTTGACACCGGTTCCTGTGTCAGTCTAGTAAAACGATCTTCAATGAACGTGATGCCAGTTATGAAAAATGAAACCATTCAATTAAAAAGTATTAATACCAGTTGTCCGTGTGGTAACGGATTAAGAATACGGAATGTCACCACCCCATACCATCCCATGGGTATCGTAAGAGCCGACAGAGGGAGCATATTATGCAGAGAACAGCACTGTAAGAGCAGGAAAACTTGATACAAACCCTATACCAACCCGTTTGGCCAGCGTGGTATAGTAGGCCAATTCCTCCTTTCAAAGGAGAGGCCTAGTCCAGCAGTGGACCGTTAAAGGCTGATAATGATGATGATGATGAATACCAGTGACGAAACCGTGTCTACTATAGGCCACTTCCAATTAAAATTATTCACAGATGCTCATTCCGATCTTACTCATAAATTCCACGTAATTGAAGAAATAGACTTGAATTACGATGACATCATCGGCACCGATCTTCTCAATGACTTTGAGTGCATTATTGATTACAATTCCGGTACATTACAAATTAGACATTTCGTGGTTAAATTAAAATATTACGAGCTAACCTACAAAATTCCGCCTCGCACCGAAACAATAATTGAATGTGCAGTTACTAACCCCGAATATCGTGTAGGACTCATTCTAGATCAACATATCTCCGACTCTCTCCTAATTGCTAATTCCCTTATCACTGTAAAAGACAGCAACAGAGTAAACGTATCTGTATTAAATACATCTGAAGACACAGTCGAAATCAATTCTGATATTCAAATAAATCTCCAACCCTTCAATGCTAATTCCTCCTTTATCTATAACTCCGAACCCTATAATACTAAATCTTCTACATCCCGCAGAAATCAAGTCCTAAACATGCTTAGGACAGAACATTTAAACGACGAAGAAAAATCTTGACTCCTCGATATATGTCCCCAATATTCAGACATATTCCAATTACCTAACGACAAACTTACTACCACCGACTTACTAGAGCATGAGATAAATACTATAATCCCTCTGAGCCTATCAACGTCAAATGCTACAAATTCCCAGAAATCCACAAAAAGGAAGTTGAAACCCTTATCTCCAAAATGCTATCTCAAGACATTATCCAATCTTCTACTTCTCCATGGTCATTCCCTATATGGGTAGTCCCAAAGAAAATTGACTCTTCCGGCCAAAAGAAATGGCGCATCGTTATAGACTACAGAAAGCTTAACGATATTACCATCGGGGAAAGTTACCCAATTCCACAAATTCACGAAATCCTAGACCAATTAGGTCAAAGCAAATACTTTTCCACTCTCGATCTCTGTTCTGGTTTTCACCAAATTTCCATATCAAAAAAGGACGCTCCTAAAACTGCATTCACCGTTCCGCAAGGACATTTCAAGTTCAAACGCATGCCGTTCGGACTTAAAAATGCTCCCGCGACTTTCCAACGTCTCATGAACACAGCCCTAGCTGGCCTTCAAGGCATTCACTGCTACATTTACCTCGACGATATTGTTATCAATGCACACGACCTCCCTAATCACTGCGAAAAGCTCTCTAAAATCTTCGAAAGATTACGTAAATATAACCTCAAACTCCAGCCCGAAAAATGCGAATTTCTACGCAAGGAAGTCGGCTATCTTGGTCACATTATTAGTGACAAAGGCATAAGCCCAAATCCAGACAAAATCAAGGCTGTAACACAGTTTCCTATTCCTAAATGTCCAAAAGATACCAAATCCTTCTTAGGTCTAGTCTCTTACTATCGTCGTTTTATCCCTGAATTCTCCAAAATCGCCAAACCCCTAATCGCTTTACTAAAAAAGGACATCACTTTCTCATGGTCAAACGAGCAACAACAAGCGTTTGACGAACTAAAAGAAAAACTCGTTTCTGCTCCTATCCTTATTTACCCTGATTTCACTGAACCTTTTGTCCTTACCTGCGACGCGTCTAACTATGCTATCTCCGCTATCCTATCTCAAGGGGATATAGGTAAAGACCGCCCTATAGCTTATGCTTCGAGAACACTAAGTAAAGCCGAAACTAACTATTCCACAACCGAAAAAGAATGCTTAGCCATCGTATTCGGAACAAAAACCTTCCGTCCCTATCTATATGGTCATAAATTCACTATTGTCACTGATCATAGGCCATTCAAATGGCTTTTCAATTGTAAAGACCCAGGTTCCCGTTTAGTCAGATGGCGTCTAAAACTAGAAGAGTTTGATTACAAAATCGAATACAAGAAAGGCGTAATCAACAGCAATGCTGATGCTCTATCCAGATTCCCAGTGAATCCTATACGACCAACTCAAGACTCAATAGAAAATCCATACGATAATCCTATTCCTTCTACCTCCCGTCAAGATATTCAATATCCATCACCTGCGTTTAGCCCTATAACTCTTGACGACCTCGATATCCAGATACCCTCTGTTCCTCTAGGCTCTAACGAAGTCCCTTCAATAGACCTGTTAGAAAACGACGACGCTTTATCAGATATCCTAAATCCTGAAAGTAATAATCACTCACCTGATAATTCCAATCCTCTGCTTCCTCCCACCGAACCCGCTGATCCCGCTGAATCCACTGAACCCGTTCTAAACCCTCACTCACCTTCTGGTTCCACTGCTTCTCCTGCTAATCCCGTTCCTCCTTCGGATGAAAACTACAGCAAATTCCTGAAAATCATGTCAGAAAAACAATTTAATAGTAATACTAAAATCCTCGAATTTAACGAAAGTGTTCTTAAAACTCCTAGCAAACACATCGTTATTCCTACCTCAATCGAACTTGATACTTCTAACCCGTATATCGAAGAAATCCTAAGCAAAGTTCCAGATCCTAGCGAATTCCTAAATAGGGAAAGAACCTTATATCCTTTGAGCACAAAGGATCCACTATATACTTTCTATTTACCAAAGTATACCATTTCGACAACTGCTCTTATGAATCTATTTACAAAAGCCTAATCTATCTTAAAAATCAATTCCTTGCTATATCCTTATCTCTAACCAACGAAAGCTTAGAAATAGCTATCACTGATTTCCGCGATCCTTTCGATAAACATATTTGGTCAAGAATATACAATATGTTCTGCTATATCTTTAATAACTCTAATATAAGCATCAATGTCTATCACAATACTTTCATAGTCCAACCCTCTCAGAAATACTTAAAATCCTTCGTGAAAATCATGATATCCCTATTGCCGGTCATCTTGGCACAGCCCGAATGCTAAATCGAATTAAAGAAAAATACTATTGGAAAAACATGCGTTCAGATATCGAGACCTATATAAAAAACTGCACACTGTGTCAAAGCAATAAAGCCCTCAGACAAACTAATAGAGCTCCTATGCAAATAACTACCACTTCTACCAAACCCTTTGAACGCCTTAGCATGGATCTCGTAGGCCCTCTGCCAGAAGCAGGGTTAAAACAATTAAAATTCATACTCACTATGCAGGATGACCTCACAAAATTCTCATTTGCCTCTCCTATCGCTAATGCTACCTCAGAAGATACATGCGAGTGCCTAGTAAACTTTATTTCTCTATTTGGCATCCCTAAAACTATCCTAACCGACCAAGGTACCAACTTTATCGCAGATATGTTCAAGAGAACCTGCGAATTTCTCAAAATCAAACAAATATGGTCATCCCCGTATCATCCTCAAACTCAAGGCGCCTTAGAGCGTAGTCATTCTACCCTTAAGGAGTACCTCAAATCCTACGTCAATGAGAATCATACCGATTGGCACAAATTCGTCTTCACGTCAATGTTAGCCTATAATACCTCTGTTCATGCGTCAACCAATTTTACCCCTTACGAACTCCTATTCGGCCACAAAGCCTTCATCTCTGACTCTATCTACGAACTACGTCCAGAACTAACATACCCCGAATATGTAAAATTCCTACATCATAGACTCAAACTCTCAAGAGACAAAGCTCTCGAAAATATTCAAAGGTCGAAAGAAAGATCCAAGGAATATTATGACAATCACTCACGTCCCATTCAATACAAAGTAGGCGATTACGTTTACCTGAAAAATCATGTAAGACTGCGCAAAGCCCTATCGCCAGTGTGGAAAGGCCCTTACAAAGTCGTGAAGATAAACGGCAGAAATACAGTAACCCTTCTAATAAACCGTAGGCACGTCACCCATCACTATGATGAGGTGAAATTCGCTTCTAGATCTAGTACTGAAGATTAATTCACTATATCATTATTCCATTACATTACTATCTTACAGCAACCCTTCAACGGGTCAAGAATTCGTCGAACCCCTGACAAACAGTTCAGGAATATATTTCGACCCCTTAGGATAGTTAAATTTAGTTGATAGTTACCTTAGCGTAGTTATACCAGTAGACATATCTTACCTGTTCCCACATATAGATAATTTATACTATATTCTCAACATTTCTAAATCACTTTGTGAAAATGATAATGCATTAGATAACGTAGAATGTTTCAATCTCTTTCAACCCCTAATTACTCGCTTTGAAGACCTATATCGTAACACTGAATCTATCCTTTACCATGTCCCTCATCAATCTCGGAGAGGCGCACCCCTATATATCATAGGATCTATTTCGAAAAAGTTATTCGGAACCATGGACGAAGATGACGCTATCCGGTATAATAATGCCATCCAAGAAGTTGAGTCCGATCAAAAGAAACTAGCGTCATTAGTAGAACAGAATATCCTCATTACTACCTCAACCCTCAAAGCCTTTAACGAAACCATTTATACTATAAATCATAACGAGCATGAATTAAATGTCGCCATCGACGGTCTTAACCAAGACGTTAAAAATCTAACTTTTATCGCCAGAGAATTAGGAATAAGATCACGTATCCTAGAATGAATTTCCATGATAGAGAATAGTCTCTTAACTCTATCCTTCAAAGTCGAAGATATTATAAGCTCAATAATGTTTAGTAAATCAAATATACTTTACCCTTCTATTCTAACGCCTAAAGAACTCTATAACGAGTTGATTAATAATTATAGATTCATACCAAATTCTAAACGCCTTCCAGTCCTTCTAAGCCTAAATAATATACAAACAATTATAAATATGTCTTCTATAACTTGTTATGAAAACGAAAACAAAATAGTTTTCGTCTTAGATATTCCATTAGTCAATCCTGCTAATTTCCACTTGTACCATAATTTACCCTGTCCAGTACCCTATGAACCTCGTAACCCTGTATCTTATACTACTATTGTTCCTTCTACTAAGTATATAGGCATAAGTAAAGATAAGTCCACTTATTGTAAACTTAATAATCTGAATGACTGTAAAATGATAAACCACGAACATTACCTGTGTAACACTCCGATATCCTACTCTTCTGTCGCAACTCCATCCTGTGAAACAGAAATTATCACTAAATACTTACCGAAATTCCCAAATTATGTAACACTAAGTTTTTCACTGGAAATGTAAACATTTGGCAACATTTACAAAACAAAAAATGGTTGTTTGTCATGTCCGATAAAAGTAAGCTAAGTATAGAATGTAATACCTCTATTGTAGACCTAGATATAAGTGGTAGCGGATTATTGTACTTACCCCAAGGGTGTGTCGCCTATTGTAAAGACACACGGCTAGTCTCTAAGAATAATATTAATATTATATTAAAACCTATAATCGCTAAATTAAATATACTTAACGGCTCCTGCTGTAATTTCAATAAATATACTAGTATTGTATCCAACTTACCTCCTGTTAACTTGAAAAATGTAAATGTAGATTCCATTGCTTTTGAAAATCCTAAACTACTTAAAGAATTAAACAAATTTATCGAAAAACCGCATATTGTACTCTATGAGAAGTACTATACTTCCACAATCTATGTAATCCTAATTCTAGTCTTAATTTGTACTATTTTCTTAATTTGTAAAACTGGCATACTCAGGAAAATTTTTAAATCTCGTGAAACTCCTATCTCTGAACCCGAAAATGATGAAGTTGAACTTCCCACTATAACATCACCTACTCTTCGTATTCGCAACTCGTAATCCTTGCTATTTCTTTCCTTTCCCGTAAACTTCATTTTTACCGTGAAGTTTTTACTCTAAATCGGGGGGGCTGTTACAAACGCCTCTTGAACCCTAAAATGCTAACACAGTTGCCTATCATATACTCATACATATTACTCATCACAAATCCCTACCAATGCCTAAATCTCCGTGTCAGCACTTTTGCCTTCCTCATTCATTCAGTCCCTTTCAACCTCAGTCTGCATCCATCATCTAACGCGAACAGTTCTACCATATCCTTAGTGTGCCAGTCTCAAGTCCTAAATCTTTGTTCTATTTCTAAATCAGTATAAACTATATCTAACATTACGTGTGTGTACCGTGTCCCAATAAATTATTTTAGCCAGTTCAAATATCTTTTTTTAAAAAGACACTTTCCCGGTCCCGCGTAACAGTTCGTTGCTCAGTACAATAAAAAAATTATTTACTTTTTTACCCTAAGGCGTGGTCATTTTTCTTATGTTTGGATGGAACCAAACCGGAACTTCATCCATCCAAGGAAAAAAATATTTTCATATCTACTTATTTTCATAGCTATACTTATATAAAATTAAGAGATTTTTTTTCGTTTAGTATCGCTAACTTCCGTAAGTGGCAATCGCATTTAAAAATTATTTGAGTATATGATATGCTACATACATGAGGAAAGCTTTAAGGCTGTACAACATCACCTTACGACGATAGGAACTGAACAAAACGAAAAGGAACTCGAGAAACACGGCTATTTGGTCAATAAACGACGAAGTTCTGAAGTACCAAATGCAATAGAAAAACTGAGCAAGAACCATCTTCTTATTGTGCAGTCAATTATAAAAATTGTTCTTGTGGTTGCGGCATCTTGCGTAGTATAAACGTCCCTGTTCCCCGACGGCAATTCCCGCGTGAAGGAGCACAAATTTTTCAACAACGATATTTGTCCCGATGCACGGGAAATACCAAACTGAGATTTACTATTGAAACTGAAGTTCAACTTTACGCCCCCTT
The DNA here is from genome assembly GCA_944739405.2 of Euclidia mi. Classification (NCBI taxonomy): domain Eukaryota; kingdom Metazoa; phylum Arthropoda; class Insecta; order Lepidoptera; family Erebidae; genus Euclidia; species Euclidia mi. The sequence continues at coordinate 17,593,822 of OX123189.2, forward strand.
GATTCCACAGCTTTTGCGCATGAAAATACCTATTGTAGAGGTATAATTTATAAGTACTCTTAACAGCTCATAAAATATTTAGCTTTAAAACAATCCTTTCTGGGTCAACCAAGCCTGTATGTCAGAATATTAGCGTCATATAACAGGATACTGTTAATGATATGAATGAATGATATTTATTTGCATAAACATGTTGTATACATACATTGGCGTGCATGCAAGATGTTACAGTTTATTGGTTCATACATGTTTGCCATAACTTTTGGCGTGCAAATTCTATTAGGAATGTTATAATAATTATTACTTATATTCAATTAAATTTAATTTTTGTAAAAACAGATGAGGGTTAATCAATGTCAATTAAAGAATATAAACATAAATTAAAATTAAGAAAAAGCAAACGTCACGTGTAATGAAATAAATGTCAAATCAATTAATAATAATTTTAAGATACGAACAATAAGAAAGTCAACAATTAAATATCTAATGTTAATTGTATATTAACCTACATATGACGGCGGGTCCTCATGCCTGTCACCAGAATCGTGGTCGTCTTCCGTGTTGTGTGGCCGCAGACGATGAAATAATAATTCGACACGGTAGTTGATACGCCCCGTTATTGAATTTAAGCAAAAGTCAAACGAATACACCACTAATTAACCCGATGTAGATGGATAGAAAACGCAGTGATCCCCTAGAATGGCGTGACTACCGTTCCCTTCGCCGCTTCGTTCCAAAGTACCTCAACGGTCCGTCCTCACATTTTACGTCATAACGGTCCTGACCTGTCAACCGCCTGTGTTGCCAATTTAAAATAATACTAACACGCTATTACCTCTTAGTAACGCCATCTAGGATTTCACCCAGGTACTAAACCTGGCGTTTCCTCTCTAACAATTAACCCACAGAAGAATAACTAAAGCATATCCAATTTCTTTGAATTAACCAAATCAAGTTCCGTAAACGTATTTTATCTGTCCAACTGACACCTTGCTCCGACACGGCCATCCTGCTGGTCACTTGTCCGCAAGTGACTTATCTGCAAGAGAAAAGTTACAGAAGTAGATACTGTTCTGTTCGGCCATACCTGACCTACATTGTTTCATATTCATGAGGATTCGAGTAAAAGAGATCTCGAATTTCAACACAATAACTTCAATCCATATTGTTTAGAGTAAGAGCATGAAGAATTAATCACAAGGTGCAATACCGCAGATTTATAAGAATAATAACAGACTTTGGTCACTTTACAAGTCACAAAACAAACAGAATTGACATTAAGTTCATTGATACAGTGCTTACAATCTCAATCATCCACTACATTTTAAATTAGCAGGGACACAACATAAATTATCATAGCCTCTGGCGATGGCACACTATACCAGTCATCCACTACTCCCAGAGTAGCGGGAACACATCATAATCATCATCGCCTTTAGCGATGGCACACTATACCAATCATCCACTACACCCAGAGTAGCGGGAACACATAATCATCATCGCCTTTAGCGATGGCACACTATACCAGTAATCCACTACTCCCAGAGTAGCGATAACACATCATAATCATCATCGCCTTTAGCGATGGCACACTATACCAGTCATCCACTACACCCAGAGTACCGGGAACACATAATCATCATCGCCTTTATCGATGGCACACTATACCAGTCATCCACTACTCCCAGAGTAGCGGGAACACATCACAATCATCATCGCCTATGGCGATGGCACATTCAGTCATCCACTACTCCCAGAGTAGCGGGAACACATCATAATCATCATCGCATTTAGCGATGGCATACTATACCAGTCATCCACTACTCCCAGAGTAGCGGGAACACGTCACAATGATCATCGCCTCTGGTGATGGCACACTCAGTCACCCACTACTCACAGAGTAGCGGGAACACATCATAATCATCATCGCCTCTGGCTAGCGACGGCATACATAAGCACTCTTCGTCATTTTCGGCTGATAATGGAACATACGTACCAATATACGGCCTTTTTAACAGATAGAGAATACTCTTTAAATGATTATTACAAACATCAGTGCTGTAAGCACTCTTCATTATCACCGAAACATGACGGAACACAATATTGTAGAAATACATCTACTCACACAAGCCACGCGTCTCATGGGCCACTCGCCACACACAGGCCGCGCGCCACATACGGCCCGCACGCCACACACGGGCCCCGCGCCATACAGGCTACGCTGGCCACCAAGCCACGCTGGCCACCAAGCCACACTGGCCACTAAGCCACACTGACCACCAGACCGCACTGGCCACCAGGCCGGACTGGCCATACGGCCACACTGGCCACACGTCCCTATGTGTTATTCTGAAACAATATTCATCACACAGTACCACATTGCTCAGTCATTTTTGTCCTAAACTAGTAAGTTTCAATTTGTGGGCAGCTTATTTACGAAGCTTTATGAAACTCTAGATTAACAAAATCCTCATTTTATATCAACTAAATTAGCGAACTACATTACCAACCATGAAAACAAAGAAAGTAATTAATATCAAAACTATTGTTCCACTACAAAGTTTCAGCGTCAAAATCAATAACCAGGAAACTCAAATAAAACTGATATTTCACTACTATCGTGGTATCTCTCTAAGATACTATTTCAAACCAAGTAAACCAAAACATTTAAGCTCTACATGTGATCATGGCTACGCATAGCCCAGTAACGTCCAGTTACTCATCTTTACTTTCTACGAACCCCACATGGGAACGCCGAGTCTTTGGTATGGTCCTATCATCATGTAAACTTAAACACTAATATCAGGACTACTTTCTCCTACCTCAATTTCGTCAGTTATACTTTGACTTTCAGGCATTTTTCGCAACCTGTCGTGTGCGTACTTATAGATACGCTTAGAATTAAGGGCTTTGAGATTATAACGATCACCGTCAAGAACTTCTGTGACCTCAAATGAGCCTTTATACTAAGGGTCTTAATTTCGTTGGCTTACGTTCCTCGTAAGTAGCCATGCTTGCGATCGACAATCACACCTTAATGAACTTCGCTCCGGGAATAAAAGAAAATTCTCGAACAGCACTCATTCTAGTCGTTTGGCTATTCCTGGTCCAAGTCGGTGGGGAATAAAGGTACTCTGATCAAAATCATTACAGGTTTTAATGAAAATCACAATTAACTATGTCTCGAAGCTGACATGTTAAACAACACCCACACTCATCCAAATCATAGAAAACTCATCAAACTATTGCAGTGCTCATACTCTGACATCCATCGGGTTTTCATCACCACGCTATGCAACCTCCATCCGGTTACATAACACAAGAGGCAACCTCCATCCGGTCACCTCTACAAGTAACCTCCATCCTGTTACACAACACCTCCCGGATAATCATTTCGAGCGTTTAACAAAGTAATCTTAAACTAGGTTTGTTCAACATGTTGCTTTGATTTACCTTATCACGTAACAGATTATAAGAAGATCTTACTAGGCTGATACTCTAGATGTTAAGTTTACTACCAAGTATTCTTCAAGTCTTTTCAGCGTTACCTATCTTTTTTGTCATGGCTAGTCTAAATACGAAACTAAAATCATTACTAAATCATTAGCTATACAGCAACGAACTTTTCGCGTTCAAAGCAATGGACAATGCCTTTGACACTATGACACCGCACCACGAGAAACTATGCCTAACAAAAGCTTGTCGACGCACCGACAGCTATTCAGTTCCTGCCAATCTGCACCAATGGAAACGCGGGTACCACAAGATTATCACAACAACGACAAACGAAGTACCCATATTAATGTGGATAAGGTTAGGTATACAATCATCACTAACGATCACTAACCTGGTTCTACCTACAATGAAAACTTAAATCGCTGAAACTGATTATCATAACGCACTACGATGGTAACTCAATCATTTTATGCTACATCTGATAATAGAGTCCAACAGCTTCTACTAGATACACTTGCACTCCTAAATGTCCTAAACATAACTTGGAATTGGCCAGAGAACTCGGGGCACTTGGTAAAAATTCCCATCGTATCACATGAATTTTAAAAACACACAGTAGGTAATTTTTAAGCGTAAGATCTTAGAATCGAATTTAATTTTACTAGTGGTGCCATCTAATAATCACGAGTATGAAACATTTTTAATAGTGACATCTATCAACGTGTTATACATTTACGCACAAGAATAAGCAGGTATAATTGCAACACCGAGATCGTCCGTAAATCAGAGCTATAACGAGTAAAAGTGCCGCTTTTTACTTAGGTTCTGATCACGTTTTAACGAAAACCGTTAGGTATTATCAACACCACGAGTAGGTAAAATAATGGCGCTAGCAATATCTTTCAACTATGGCCAGGTTACACTAACCAGCCAACCACACAAGTCTAAACAGTACTGCAGTTCACACGTCTATTTAAGGAATAAAAGCTACAACATGCTATGCTATGCAAAATCAGCACGGTCGGCTGCAATAGATCCGCACAGTCTACACTATGAACTTAGTATGTACTATTCGATTAGTCTACCAACTTTGCGCCGCTGTCCTGCGAAGGACAGTGTAGACCGGAGTTATTATTCTAGGTTTAGCAGAAAACCAACCGAAGCTGGGTGTTGGGTCTAAAACCAATATTACAACTGCACTAGAACAATACTAGCACGTTTCACTCAAACACACTTGCTTTGAATAATGCGAATCAGCCTGTACGCTCAGTCTCGTTACTATTACAGTCCATAAAGTAGGTAATACCGAGACAAGCTAATCTATTTGCAGGCAAGCATATGATCACAAGAAGAAAAAAGAAAACAATCACTTTCTTTTTAACCCGAAACCTCCGTTCGGTTTCTACGCTATCGCTAGTTTAGAGTGGTAGTCAGACAACCATATGCTAACAGCAATTAACGCAATTAAATCGTTCAGTTCTACCCACATGCTTTTTGTCTTTCTTTCTTCTTTAAGCTATTAAAAAGGAGATTATTCATGAGATCATGTCTTGGGAAACACATTAAAGTCAAACGGGAACCGTTTGACTTTTACGTGTTTTGTTACAACTCTGTGTCTCGTGTAGGAATCGAACCCATAACACTCTGTAAGATATAATGGCGATATCGCCAATTCACCACAACGATTATGACATTTACAAGGTTAAACGCGTAGTAGTATTCTGCTAACCAAGAATGTTTTACAGCTACTATCACAAAATAAAATTTGCAGCACCAATAAAAAATTCAGACAAAATACGCTCGCCACGGTTGCAGTTGAAAGCTCAGCTGATGCACCAATATAGTGGCGTCAGAAGTTGCGTTCGCTCGCGCCTTGTGAGCACACTTCATTGCGCAATGTCATCACAGGAAACGGCACGGTAGATAGCCAGATCGAAGATCCTCCCTTCAAGGCCCGGCTTAGTGCGACCATAAGCGGGACGCAATGTGGGTCTCGATCGTTCAATCACATGTGTGCTGTCGTCACCCAAGCACGTGTACCCACATCTTGTTGCTCAGGAAAGAAGTCCGGTAAACAAAGGCCATGTGACGATGCAGTAGGTATTTTCATGGCTTAAATCAGCTTCAGTAAATTGCGACTTTGTAGTTCCAACAGGCCCAGCAATGTTTCGTTACTAGCGTCTTCATTTTGAACACGTGGGAAGTTGTGGTTCAATCCCACTTCCGATGACGGCGGGTCCTCATACCTGTCACCAGAATCGTGGTCGTTTTCTATTTTGTGTGGCCGCAGATGTTGAAATAATAATTCGACACGGTAGTTGATACGCCCCTTTATTGAATTTATGCAAAAGTCAAACGAATACACCATTCATTAACCCGATGTAAATGGATGGAAAACGCGGTGGTCCCCTAGAATGGCATGACTACCGTTCCCTTCGCCGCCTCGTTCCAAAGTGCCTCAACGGACCGTCCTCACACTACGTCATAACGGTCCTCAATTTTCATGACATGTAATTAAATATGATTCTATTCCAAATAAAATTATATAAATGATGTTTTTTGGAATCGCCACCATATCAGTAAATGTATTTCATGTCGTTAGATACTATTTATTTCTTATGTTTAATTTTATTGTCTTGTACTCAATCAGTTGGATCGGTGGTTGTATTTCAAAAAGTATCATGTCAATTAAATATGGGTACTACATTTGCATTTCTTCACGCGTTTCACAAATTTATCCTAATATTAATGATCTGAAAAATGGAGGTAATTCGCGTTCATGGTCAGTATACCAACAGATTGTTAATTTTATTACTATACCGTTCGTATACCGTTGTCGTCATGCTCACTAAAATGTAATTTCTTGTGGTGGCGTCGTGTGTCGGGTCATCCCTGTCCCTCTGATATGGCGAGAGGGATGATGGCTGGCACATGCGTCATACTCGTGAACGGGTGCTACTTGCGATGACTGGTCAATGACGGTCTTATGGGCTGGTATAATTTTGTTTTTGATATTTAACTTTATAATTTCCATCATGGTCTGAACATTTGCGCGGATTGCCTGCATTGTTAGGTGCATAATGTAAGTGGATGCTCCTGTTTCACCATGTCTATGTTCAGGAGGCAAATGAACATCAAAATTTAACTTGATTATGCTTGAGTATTATGTACAGTAAATATATATAAGTAACATAGAAGGTATAACAGTTGCAGCACCTTACAAAAGTATTATTAAAAACTTGGCGATGAAAAAGAGTGAGCGTGAGTTTTATTGCTCGTTCTTTCTCATGGTTCTTCGCCCTTGCTTTGCGAACGTGGCAGTAAATGTAAATGTAGAAGCATACAGTAATAATGTTTTAAATTTGACGTTCATAAGTGTCACTTTGTGATCTAAATGAATAAAGGATTTTGACTTTGACCTGCCAACCGTCTGTGTTGCCATATTAAAATAATACTAACACGCTATTACCTCTTGGTCCACCTGTTTCTCACTCAACCTGGCGTTTCCTCACTAACAATTAACCAGATCAACTTTCGTAAACGTATTTTATCTGTCCAATTGACACCTTGCTCCGACACATATATTAATTGATTGGATGATTACAATTTTTTATTTCATATCATAACAAAATAATTGGAACTGGTGAAAGTAATATTGTTTAATGAGTCGTTCAAAAACTCTGTGACATTATAATATGCTTTAGTCATTAATAGCGATTTAATTTGACTTTTAAAAGCTTCTGTGGTAAGTGTTTTCCAACTCTTAGGAAGCATAGATTATACAATTATACTGGTATAGATACGCAACTCACAATTCGAAATTGAAGTTCAATAGGCATCCTCGACTCTAGATGGCGTACAAATTAATTTTATTTTTATGCCGATCGTATAGATGGCGTTAGTAGTGGATTCATTTTTCAAAATGAAATAAATGTTTAATTTCGGTGTTAATAAATAAGTAAATGACAACTATTATGTAAAATATGCAATTTAAAAGTAAAAAAATATAAAAATCACAATAAGTAGTTCTAGACAAGCGTGGATTCGATCCACGGGCTTCTAGGATATGAGCCCAGCATGCTTCCACTGCGCCACGCAGATCTTAACGATGATGGCGAAATTACCGTTCAGTTATCGCTACAGATATTTCTGTAATTTTTTTTCTTTAAATCTTACAATCATCGGTAGATGGCGCTGATTTATATGAAATTTACCCATGTATGGAGCTTTCACGGCCCTGCTTAGGAAGTTTATTATATATAACTGGAGCCATACAAAAATGCTTTTGCGCATAAGTGTTGTCCGAACCGTGTGCAGACACAATTTGCTTTTACCTCGCCTATTTCTAGGTACTTCGTCTGATAGACGAGAAAATAAATTTGCGTTGGATTTAACGAATGAAGCTTTTTCCAAGATATAAATACATGGCATTGTGAGTATATTGAATTGTTTAAAATACGGTTTACAACTATCAGTAACTTTGAGATTAAACATAGATCTACGGCACCTTTTTTGAGCTTTGAATATTGTGTCCTTGTCGGTCGAGTTGCCCCAAAAAATAATAAATAATCTGATTAGAGATTCCACAAGTACATGATATGCAACCTACAATGCTTCTCTGTTAATTACAAGTGAGAGCATGAAAAGAGCATTATGCACTACTGCTAACAATTTTTTTTATTAAGTCTATCTATGTGCGCCTTCCAATTGAGATTACTATCCATAGTTAATCCTAAAAACCTTGTCGTGTAAACTGCGTCAATATTATTATCATTATATTCAATGTCAAGATTACTACATGTCAATGATCTATGGCTAAAGTGCATTATTACCGTCTTGTTAACATTTATTTTTAAATTATTGCTATCCAACCATGATATAGTTTTAGCCAGAGTATTATGTATATCATATCTATATGATTCCCTATGTTTGCAGGGTATAGTTACCGTGCAATCATCCACGAATAGTGTCATGGGATGAGGGTTTCCTTAGGCAACTGTGCGTTCCTTTGATTCAAAGAATTCTTCTCGTTTGTTACTTACGTTAATTCTACTGATTATTGTTATTTGTTTCCTATCACTTAGGTAGGAGTGCAAGAGCTTTAGAACGTTACCTGGTAAGCCATATGTGTTGAGTTTTTTTTAGAGTTTCGTATTCGAAATGGTCGAAATCCTGCGTCATGTCGCACAGTACTGCACAGATTGGAGTACTTTCTCCATGTTTTTATAACTATGTGCAAAAAATCATAAATAGCCATGTTTATTGTTTTATTTTGCCTGAAGCCATTTTGTTCATCGCATATTATGCCCTTTTTTCTAAGTATGCATTCAATTCCTTATAAATGTTATTCTCTATAACTTTAGAAAATACCGGTAACAATGAATTTGGCCTGTAGTTTTCCATCAACTCGCTATCTAGTTTTTTTTTTAAATGGCTTTAGTATGGATTTTTAGGGCAACTGGATAGATACCTTCGCTTATGCATAGGTTTATAATATGGCTCAATGGACCACATATTTCATGAGCTACGGATTTTACTATTTGTGTAGATATACCATCATAACCTACGCTAATGGTTGCCTTTAGATCTACAATTATTTTCAGTATGTCATGTGGTATACTTGGATCCATGAACATAAAGTCCTTTTTATTTAAAATGTATTTTTGACCGCATTACCAGAGCTATTAGGTATAGGGTGTACTTTATCAATAAAATAGTTACTAAATAAATTTGCTAATAGCTTAGGCTCGGTAATATATTGGTTATTTACCTTCAATTCATTAATGTTTCTCTTTGGGATATTTAGTTTTGATTGATTTATCAATTGCCATGTGGTTTTTGATTTATTTTTCAAAGTCTTTATTTTATAGTCATTTTGTGAACGTTTTGTTAAGTTTATTATTTTTCTTATAACTTTCTAGTAGCTTATAAGTATATTTTTATTTTGAGAGTTGGTTTCATTCTGTACCTCCACAACAACTGTTGTTTTTTTCTTACAACATATTTTTACACCACACAAGATCCACTTTTGCTTTTTATTTAAATTGACGGATGTTAATTTTTCAGGAAAACATTGTTGGTATAATAATAAGAACATATCTATAAAATTATCGTAAGCATTATTTGGGTCATTCGCCTTGTATGACTATACGCCATTCCTTGGTGATACTTAAAGTGTTAAGGGGGCATTTGAGTAGCTGCGCAATGTGATCTGATAAAGCAAATTCTACTACTACAGATTAACAGGACCTATTAAAATTATGCGCAAAATTGTTGATACACGTCTGGCATTTAAGTCGAGTTGGCTCATGAAGTGCTAATTTTAGATTAAAATTTAACAGAATCCTTTCTAATTCAGTCGTTTGTTTGTTTTTTTACCATCACATCAATATTATCGTCGCCCGCCAAAATTACATACGACTTAAATGAACGACTCTTTCATTAATTCATATAGTAAATTATAAATCTGTTCCATATAAAAATTAAAGTATTTTGGATTAGAGACTCTATAAATACATACAATTGCAGTTCTATATTTACTTAGCTCAATAGCTCAGTATTCAAGTACTCCAATTGTAGATATTTTCGCTATGTAACTGAGTTCTTTCCATTGATGACCATCTTTTGTTAGTTTACACGCTCCACCTCTTTTGCTTTCCGTTCTGCTATAGCAGGCTGCCAGGGTATAATTTGGTATGTTGGCATATTGTGTTTCATGACCCTCTAACATGAAGTGTTCAGTAACGCACAAGACTTCGACAGTATGTTTTTCTCTAATAGTTCATGCAGGCACACTGTAAGAGTATCTGATTTTGCTAGGAGTCCTGCGATATTTTGATACATGACATATAGATGGTAAGTTACGAAAAAAGTTATCATAGGTTACATTTTGCTCTATTATTTTGTCAATCTCGCAATGTGTTTTAATATTTTAATGTCCATGTCTTGTAGTAGTCAAGATCATTAAATCTTTAAAAATAATGCGGAGTCTAAAATTATTTATTAGTCCAGAATGTTTTTTTAAACATGCTATGGTCATATTTGAGACTCAGGTTGCTGTCTAATATAAAGGCATGTTCATGCGTCATAATGTCTAAGCATAATAAAGGGGTAGGCATAGGTGTATTACACACCCACTCTTTGCCAATTATGTTTCGATCCCAATGTAACATAAAATTCAGTTCAGTTCACTCTTTTAGTCCGTACACATAAATACGTACGTACTTACATCCGACACGTGTATCGCGGTAGGATCAGGGGTACTTACACACCCCAACCCTTTGGTAATGGATTGAATTTGACCGCGATGCGCTATTACGTTTGCGACAACTGCAGCCGATTGCTCCTGCGATTTGGCACTAGTTTATGATTGTCAATATCATAGGATTAATATTTACTGGTCTGCTATTTTTCAGGTGAGGTAAGCAAAGATTTATTATTTCCTCATAAAGCTAATTGTAATTTTATTGTTGACGTGTTTAGGTATTTAAATTGCTATATTGCCGACTACCTACGTGTTATTGCCTTCATTAACGATACATTTTCTGTGATACTGCAATAGATCAGAAAAGGATAACCTTGAGTTCACGTTGCCACGTGGTTTGCTCAAAGAGACAGTATTTATGGAATTCATTCATTACTTACAGGTCAAAGCAAATAGTTTATTAATATTTATCCTTTTTTCGTATCTAATATGACACTGCCCAGGTGGCTTAGCACGTCGCATTATCAAAGTTCAGATAACTACCCTAAAATTAACAAAAAAACACGGATTAACTTTGCAGTGCTTACGGCAAATGATCTCCTTAAACTGTCATATCTTTTAACTGCATATTTTTAGTGAAACTTTCACAGTTCAAAACAGATTTAAGAAAGTTATGCAGGTAGGTACTTAAGTTAACGCAGAATTGCTTGATGACTCAAATTTAAATTCAAAACTCAACATTCGACAAAAAAATGGAGATCGTTTGATAATTGTGAAGTGAGCAAATACATTAATACCGTCATTTTAATTTGCATTATTTTCAAATTAGCCGCCATAGTATTATAGAGTTTATAATTATCATAATAATAAAATATGTTGTGTTGTTTGTACCTACCAGAAAATTTTCTTGTTTTATCATAGACAACTATTACGCAATAAAATTAAATTACAACTGTGGTACTACTAGTATGCTTAACAATTTTTTACAATGTTTTAATCGCGCAGAGCGTTCTAGTTTATTTGAATACTAGCTTTCGCCCGCGGCTTCGCCAGCATGAAATTTTAATAAAGAGTTTCAGATTATCCATGTCAAATTTCATCACAAACGGCTCTGCAGATTAGCCGTGTAGCATATATATTAACAGATACTACTTAAAAATTACTTTTAAGAAAAGATAAGATAAATCTTTATTTGTTTGAACATAGTATACATGACATGCAAGATGTTACAATTATGTAAAGTTTCATATGTTCAGCCTCTTACTGGCGTACAAATTTAATAAATGATTTTTTAACAATTGTTTAATTCAATTTTACATTATTTAATTTAATACAGTTATCGCATCTGTTATAATATCAAATTATTTACATTTAACTTATTTGCATTTCAGATGGAATAAGATCTAAATACCTATTGCAAATTATAACAATAAATGACATAATTTATCAATAAAAAATAATTAAATCACATTTTTTTGTTTTTTCAGAAAAAGATTAGTATGTAGGTATATTATCGAAGTTATGAAGCGCTTATATACCTACTGAATTTAACAGCATCAAAAATAAAAACTGAAAGCATTACCAATTTACCACAAAGTACCTACATATCAGATCGTCCCTCCACGCACCAACTCATAGAAAGCGCTTTTAAGGACGCTGCGCTTAGGTCAAATATATCGTGATAACTTTTAAACTATTCGTCCAAACTACTTACTGTGAAAGACAAAGTTCATCTACATTAAATACTGAAGGCAATAAATCTATCAATTTTGAAAACAAATTGATAACTACTCTAGAATGAGCATTGTAAAAAACATATCTTTTTTAGGGTTCGGTACCTAAAAGGTAAAAAACGGGACCCTATTATTAAGCTGTCTGTCTGTCTGTCTGTCTGTCTGTCACCAGGCTGCATCTCATAAACCATGATAGCTAGCTAACCTAACCATGAAAGCTGAAATTTTCACAAATTATGTATTTCGGTTGCCGCTATAACAACAAATACTAAAAATTAAAAAAAAATATGTTTAGGGGGGTCCCATACAAAAAACGTATACGTTTTTTTTCGTATTTTTTGCTCAAAATTACTAACTGTAACAGGTAGACGCTTTAAATTTTCACAGAATATGTAATTGTATATTACCTTTCAAAATAAATAATGAAATAAAAAAAAGTAAATAATAAAGGGGGGCTCCCATACAAAAAGCGTATTTTTTAAACAATTTGTTACTCGATCTTAATAAACAGGTGGTAACTTAAAAAGTATTTAAGTATACATACAACGAACGTGATTTTCTTTAATAGATGATGGTACGGAACCCTTCGTGCGCGAGTCCGACTCACACTAGCCCAATTTTTTATGTTATACTGTTTTATTACAATAAAAATGATGTAGATATGTTATGTACTAAAAGCACCAATCTTCTCATCGATCTGGGGTATTGATCAGACAAATAAAAAGTACTTGGGCAAGTGAAATTTCTATCATAATGTTTACTCTGGATACGCTACACCCAAAACTAAAATGTTATTTTTTTATTTTATTTTGTTTTCAAGTTTTTAGTTTTGTTGTTAGTATATACTTCTCATTCTATTTTCATAGTGAGCCCTTTTCTACTTCAAGCCCTGTCATTCGATACCCATATTGAGGTATTTGTGGAAAATAGGTAATCCGCCATTTTGTGGCGGTGGCCATCTTGGATTTTTCCTAGTGAGCTCCATTCTACCAATCAAGCCCTTTCATTTGATATCCATATTGAGGTTGTTGTGAAGTAATATGTAATCCGCCATTTTGTGGCGGCAGCTATCTTGGATTTTTCATAGTGAGCCTTTTTCTACCAATAAAACCCTGTCATTCGATACCTATATTGAGGTATTTGTGGAAAATAGGTAATCCGCAATTTTGTGGCGGCGGCCATCTTGGATTTTTCATAGTGAGCTTTATTCTACCAATCAAGTCCTTTCATTCGATACTCAATTTGAGGTACCTATCTGTGGCAAATATGTAATCCGCCATTTTTCGGCGACAGCCATCTTAGATTTTTCATAGTGAGCTCTATCCTACGAATCAAGCCCTTTCATTTGATACCCATATTGAGGTATTTGTGGAAAATAAGTAATCCGCCATTTTGTGGCGGCGGCCAATTTGGATTTTTCATAGTGAGCTCCCTTCTACCAATCAAGCCCTTTCATTTGATATCCATATTGAGGTTGTTGTGAAGTAATATGTGATCCGCCATTTTGTATCGGCGGCCATCTTCAATTTCCATCATTTAAATATTATTTTATAATCTTGATGACAATATGAGTGTATACAAAATATGAGATCAATCTGTCATTATGAAGGGGGTAAAATTCCAATTACTAAATTTGACCAAAGCAAACAAATAAATAAATGCTGCCGCGAACTTTTGTTTAAAACTTTTTAAGGGTCGGTAAACAATATCACCTTATCTTCAAGTAACTTCAACGGTTTAGACAATGCACGCGAAGATGCAGCTTTCAGAGCTCAGGATTTTTGCCGACTTAGTTGATATTTTTCCTTATATTATGGCAACATTATACAAAATCTTTATAAATTGTAGCCTATGATGTATAAACTATGTAAAGTTTCATCCAAATCCGTTAGGTAGTTTTTGCGTGAAAGAGTAACAAACATCCATCCATCCATCCATCAATACATACATCTTCACAAACTTTCACATTTATAATATTAGTAGGATTGTTGTACAATGAATCAGCCTAGGCTTTCAAAATCAAATAAAACATTAAAAACTATTGTTGTAAAGTTTACTATGGGCTGTGTTAGTGATCTTTATTGGTTTAGCATATACATACTGTGACCCACTGGACAAGGACCTTTAGTCGCTATGAGAACTGTTGGGCCATAGTCCACCATGCTGATCACAGGTTTTACGTGAACATGATGGAAACTTCTCGGGCAAGCAGGAAACGGGCTTGTCTCACAAATTAGCCCTTCACGATTTTTAAATAAAAAAAAAGAAATACGCACTTAACTTTAGTGGTGGTGCTGCTTGCCGTGGGTTTGAAGCCTAAGCTAAAGCAAAATGTGTTCTGGTGAAACAATAGTAATCTAAACATCTATACCTATACATAAAATTGGTGTGTATGTTTGTAATATTAAAATAACCGCTTTTTACAAAATGCATATGGATATATACACGGTACATACATACATAGACTCACGCCTGTTTCCCCGAAGGGGTAGGCAGAGGCATATTAAACGCCCACTTTTCGCCAGTGTTTTGGTCCCACGTAATAGGTGGCGAGCCTATTGCCGCTTATCGGGATATTTTGTTTGCCAGAGCCTCGTCCGTTGATCGGCAGGTGCACCACTTGCAGGTGAGGTTGGCTTGGGACCCTAAGTTCTTGGTGGGAACCCTATGCACCCCTATACACGGTAAATAAACCGAAATGACATTTTTTTTTAATTTTTGTCTGTCTGTCTGTCTGTTTGTTCTCGCTAGTGTCTGGAACGGCTGGACCGATTTTGACGGGACTTTCACTGGCGGATAGCTGATGTACCAGGGAGTAACTTAGGCTATAAACTAACTAGCTAGCTGGCTAGTGTGTAATAAAGTAACAGAGGACAGGCAATCTGCTTCTGATCAGCCGCGTTATAAAGAGATATGCACTTTGCGATCACTCGGCGTAGGAAAATTTTGTACATTTAATAAAAGTACAATTCAGGTGTTAGGCAACTCATTCAAGCGGTGGCGTGTAAAAGTCGAATATTTGTTTATGAAAAGTGCTAATTTCAAATTATTTCTCAATACATCATTAAAAATGTTTCACATAATTTTGTAAATGTAATACTAAGAACCGTTAAACACTTTCGTCAATTCCTTTTAAGACGCACTATACCTTAAAAGGTTCTCCAAATTGAGAGCAAATTTTGTCTTAAATCTTAAAAGCGTATCAAAGGAACTGTGTAAACAGCCTCTGGAACGTGTAATCAGTATCAAAGGATTAAACTTCATTATAAATATTCCATATTTGTGTTGAGGTCTAAAACTTGTCCAACTAAACTTCTAGTATTTACATTAGATATATTCTTGTGTACCTTTGCTCTGATTTACGATAGATGCAAATGGTGTGGAAATTCATTCGTATTTTCTCGAACAAAGGAATTTATAGGTGATAAACTTTTAACATTTAATCCATACCTACACGAGGGGAGAAATGTTTCGACCTTATTGGATTAGTGGTTTAGGTTTAAAATTATTTATGTTTTTTTGGGGACTGAATCATTGAATCTTATTGTCCAGCGACATTAAATTTTCTTACGTCCTCTAAATAAATCTGGCGAAAAGTGGGTGTAGCAATATACCTCTGCCTACCTCTTCGGGGATATAGGCGTGACACTATGTATGTATGTACCATCGTCCTCACTGTATTTTTTAAATATTATATTTGGCGTCGAGGGCGCTCTTCGTAAGCCCATATTAGTATCTTCCGAGTCACAAGATAACACCCCATACCGACATTTCATATTTTTTTTTAAAGGCGTCTCCCGCACTAGGTAGAAATCCTGTGTCTCGGGGTACTTTACAAACATACAACTAACGGACACACTGAACATCCAGACTCAAACCAACAATTTATGGATCACACAAAGTGTTGTCTCGTGTAGGAATCGAACCCACAACACTCGGCGCGGTGTCAAGCGATGAGGCGGCCGCTTAAACCACTACGCCACCCGTACAGACATTTGATATTTTTAATTATAACGTATTTCAGTAATATTCTTAATTGTTTTGTTTAAACCTAACTCGTCTTATATTAAAAGGGATAGAATCTTTGAATAGTCATATAAGCAATGCATATAAGCGAAAACTACTTCAACAATCTTTAAAACTTTATCACGTGCAAAAGCTACCTCGTTTAAATTCACAAAACCCATACAACATACGTACATTATGATATGCAGCGGAAGCTCTTTCTGTTTATTTTCACATGATTAACGCCCAAAGCAATGTTTTTGTAATTTTAAGCAGTAGTATCATTTCATACCAAAACTCAACATCCAGTACATACTCCGGTTACAATTATTTCGGTCATACAAATCCTTTTAATTAAAGCGAGGTATTCAAACAACAAATTCTCTCATTCGTACTTTACAAAAAAAGGTTTTTAATCTGTCCGCGGCAAAAATGACGGACGTTCGTTATTTTTGGCATTTTAAATAGCTTTGTAACAAACAGTTCGTGTGGTCACACTGTTGTTTTACGAAATAACTTTACAATTTCATTCCCCTGAACCCTTTGATCCTAAAGTTATAAGAAACATTTTGAGCAAAGCATAAAATAAAAATAAATTATTTACAGCAATCTAACTGAATAAAAAATAGTTTTCAGTCGCTCAAACAAAAGTTTGATATGTATATATATGGCTGGTCGTTAAAGCCGTTAGCCAATAAAAAGTAGTTAAAACAATAACGATTATTATAAGTGCAGTGCCTAAAACCCACACCACTTAATATGGTATACCCGCTAGCAGGCATATCACCACCGGATATTCGACAAGATGTAGAATGTTCTTTAGAACATCAGATGCAGGAGTTGAACCGTCGACACCCTATACATGGAAACCATATGGGGCCATGTCGCCACAAAAGCCGAAAATGTTTTCATCGCCACACTGCGTCCTTGAGCGAAGACCCTGCGACTGCAAGATGTAGGCTATGGGCCGAAAAATATCCTCCACCCTCTAATCATATGCCGCAGGAATCCCTACTACCTGGACACAACCTGCACTGGCCCGTATGGCAATCCCTCGATAGACTGCGCACACAGGTTGGCCGCTGCAGAGCAAACATGTGTAGATGAGGGTTCAGGGACTCCGACCTTGTAAACCTAGTGTGAATGTGGTGAGCTGGAGTAAATAATGGATCACTTGCTAATATGTCCTTCTTGCCCGAGCACCTGCACCGTGATTGAGCTCTGGTAGGCCACTCCTAACGTAATTAGAGTGGCCGAGTATTATGCAGGTCTCATATAGTTGAAACCACTGACACGAAGATGTGCTAAAATAAAGGTTAACCTAACACGGTTAGAAATTTTAAGGAAAACTATTAAAAATAAAGTATCCGATACTCGCTAATTAGAGTTAATATTGCGGTGTCAAATAATGTGAGTACAGCAAAAAGATATCATGTTATTGTTTTAAATATATAAATGTCATGACATGGCCAACTTAACGAAATAACTATATTTTATTTAATGATCACATTTCACATCGTTGGATTGTCACATGCTTAGATAATGTTTTTTGCAATTGTCTTTATTTAACTAAGGCTGTTTTAACTGACTTGACATCGGATCACTGCGGGCAAAAGGTTGTAATTCCAACTAATACAACCCCTAAAGTACAAGAAATTACATGTAGGCCAATGACCTCTGCTCGCCTCAAACACTTTAGTAATGATGTTGCTGCCAAGATCGCCAGTATTGACTTAACCGTTGATGATCCTGATGAATTATATAAATGCTTATTTAAAATTGTTAATGATGAGTACAATAAAATTTTTAAACTGAAGACGTTTGCAAGGAGCATTAAAGTAAATTTTTGTGATTGGGCAACAGTAGGTATATACAAAAGTAGAGCTAGGTTGTATGATCTATATGGTATGAAGAAATACAATTTTAATCCTGAATTTATTCAATATGTTAGAAATTATTCAAAGGTTTTTAAGAGGACATGTGCTTTAGCCAAATCCTTATATTTAAGCAATAAAATCAAAGAATCCAAGAACAAAATTAAAACTACTTGGAGCATTATTAACAATGAGACTGGTCGAGCTAAATTGGTAGATAACAATTATGAATTAAAATTTAATGGTAAAATTATTACTAGGAAAACTGATGTTGCTCAGACATTTAACAATTTCTTCATAAACATACCAGTGAACACAACCAGCTGTCTAGATTAATGTCCAAGCAAAGCAGAAATGTTGGTTAGGGGCAATGTGAATGAGTGTGATGTGCTTTTTAATTTTAAATATATTGACACCAATGACATACTGAAGGTATTCAAGACGCTCAATAATAAAAAATCTGTTGACTTATGGGGCTTTTCTGTTAAACTTGTGCGACAAATTATTTCTAGCTTAGCTCCATATTTAGCTGCAATATTCAACAGATGCATAGATACAGGAGTATTTCCTGATCTAATGAAACACAGTAAAGTAATACCATTATTCAAAAAGGGATCAAAGAGCGACCCTAGTAATTTTCGGCCAATTTCTATCTTGCCTGCTATTAGTAAAATTTTTGAAAAGATTATTTTGCATCAACTAGAGAGCCACTTTCACACAAATAATTTATTTCACAGTGAACAGTATGGCTTTACTAAGGGTCGCTCCACCGTTGATGCCGGTGTAACTTTGTTAAAGCATATTTTTAATGCTTGGGAAAACTCGAAGGATTGGTGTTTTTTGTGACCTATCAAAGGCCTTTGACTGTGTGGAACATAATACACTTTTACTTAAATTGAAACTTTATGGTATTAGAGATACCGCACTCAATCTTGTTGCCAGCTACCTTAGTGATAGAATTCAGTATGTAGATGTTAATGGGAGTAGGTCTCTAGGTTTGCCAGTAGGAATGGGCGTTCCACAGGGCTCTATTCTCGGTCCATTTCTTTTTTTAATATATATTAATGATTTGCCGTTCTTTGTACAAAATTTATGTGATATTGTTTTGTTTGCCGACGATACGTCACTAATTTTTAAAGTTGATCGTAATTTAAGTAACTTTGATACCGTCAATAACACTCTTGCACAAGTATTAGATTGGTTTTCGACAAATAATTTGGTACTCAACTCAAGCAAAACCAAATGTGTTAAATTCTCTTTGCCTAATGTCAAAAGTGTTCCTACTAATATAATTTTAAATAAGGAAACAATTCAACTAGTCGAATCAACCGTATTCTTAGGTGTAACTTTAGATTGTAAGCTTCAGTGGGGCGCCCAAATATCCTGTCTCGCAGTAAAACTTAGTTCTGCAGCGTTTGCAGTTAGAAAAGTTAGGGAATTCACAGATATAGATACTGCTAGACTAGTTTACTTTAGTTATTTTCACAGCGTAATGTCTTACGGAATAATGTTATGGGGTACAGCTGCTGATATACAGACTATTTTTGTCATTCAAAAAAGGGCCATACGTGCAATTTATAAGTTAGGTGCTAAAGATTCTTTACGTGATAAATTTAAAGAAGTAGATATATTGACAGTTGCATCGCAATATATATATGCTAACTTAATGTACATTAAGAAACATCGTGAACACAAAGTGAACACAAGGAATAAGCATAAACTGGTGGGAACTAACTACCGTCTACATAAAGTTCAGAACTCATTTGCGGGGATTGGTATACAATTTTTCAACAAATTGCCTCTTGAAATAATGAATTTACCCATGCACAAATACAAACGGGCAATTAGGAACTTTCTTTTACAAAGGGGTTATTACACTATTAAGGAATTTTTAAATGATAAGACACCGTGGGGATAGTGGGCTTAGGTTTGTTTAACTCACGATTATTTTATTTACATGTTAAGTGGAGGTGCCTCGTGAACACGTGATTTTTGCAGGATTTGGATATTTTTGTGATTTGTTGAATGTAGTTTAACATTATTTATCCCTGATCATATCATTGTTCACTAGTCACCTTCACAAAATTCTTTCTACATTTGCATTCCTTCACGCGTTCCACTAACTTATGTTAATAATAACGATCTGGAAAATGGAGGTAATTGGCGGTCATAGTCAGTATACCAATAGATTGTTTCTTACTGCTGGTTCGTATACCGTTGTCGTCATGCTCACTAAAATGTCATTTCTTGTGGTGGCGTCGTGTGTCGGGTCATCCCAGTCCCTCTAAAATGGCGAGAGGGATGATGACTGGCACATGCGTCATACTCGTGAACGGGTGCTACTTGCGATGACTGGTCGATGACGGTCTTGCGGGCTGGTATTAGATTTTAATATTTAACTGCATCATTTCCATCATGGTTCTGATCACTTTCGCGGATTGCCTGCATTATTAGGTATATATAATGTAAGTGGATGCTCCTGTTTCACCATGTCTATTCTGAGGAGGCTAACGAAAAGTATTATGCTTGAGTATTATTATGTACAGTAAATATATACAAGTGATATAGAAGGTGTAACAGTTGCAGCACCTTACAAAATGTAAATTGTGTATTATGCAAAACCTGGCGATGAAAAAGAGTGACCGTGAGTTTTATTGCCCGTTCTTTCTCATGGTTCTACCTATTGCTTTGCGAACGTGGCAGTAAATGTAAATGTAGAAGCATACAGTAATAATGTTTTAAATTTGAGTATAAGCAATTATTTTATACATTTATTATTTTGACGTTCATAAGCGTCACATTGTGACCCAAATGAATAAAGGATTTTGAATTTGAATTTGAATTTGTCAAAGTTTAACGATTTAATCAGCCACGTTTGGCCAAATCGTAAAATTGACCAAAAAATACTTAATAAAAATCCAGAATTTGTTTTGAATTTTAGCTAGTGTAATAGTTTAAGTTGACGTAGCCCTGTTTGCTGGGCTCCTACTAACAACATTGATATTAATACTAATATATTATTCAAAAAATTCTTATATCGCGGCGTCGCGGCCGTAATAGTAAATGAACATGTATTTTTATAATAATTACGCGGTATTACAAATTGAAATTTTTTACGCTGCTAGAATATTTGCATGGTTATTTCGACATTTGAGATTTTATTATTATTTGTTTAACTTTCTACTTATTTCAACATTTCAGCTTTTATTAATCTTTGTTGAATTTTGTACTTATAGTTCATGTCATAGAGACATATACAGACTGATGGACAGCGGAGTTTTGCGGTCATTACACATTGTGCAACCACGGGAACGCCACGGCTCCCCCTCGGCGGTTTCATTTAGATTTGACCATTAATCGCATGTCATAAAATATATTTAATAACATCAATATTAAAAGCCGACTAAGAGGTGCCAGTACACGTACCGACAATGCAAAATAGAAAATAGCATTGTACTACTAACTACAGCTGCGCCGTGACCGCGACGTTACCCTTGCACTACAATGTGCCATGACCCTTAACCGATTGGCCTTCAGGTACAGAACTCTAAACTGCACGACTTTGAAGCCCTTCAAACTTTCGACGACATTTGTGTATAAAACATTGAATAGAAATAAAGTAAAATCTCTCACAGAAATGTGCTGTCGATGACGTATCTTGCATATTCGAACTGCACGAATTTCGATGGTAAATCTGAGATTGTAATACTTCTAAAAATATTTGATATCTGCAATTGCAAGCTGCCGTTTTCCAATAGATATAATTGAAGTGCTTTATTGAAATGCCACAAATACTTATGTACTTGTACTAATAGTAATGTTATTGTTGGCGACAAAACGTAGCACGGTGTGCCACTGCGACGACCGGAGGGCGAGAGCGGCTTGCGGGGAGCGGGGGACGAGGGGCAGAGCGCTCCCGCCCGCACCGCTGCGTAAACGCACCGGCATTGGCTCATACGACACGGACCAGAGGCGCGCGTTTTTATAATCAAATATATCCGTTATTTATATTCCGCTATTTTATTTCTACCACCTCTGAGAATCACCAATATATGATCCTTCGAGCGGGATTGTTGACCCAGCAGCCTTCCTGCCTACCTCAACCCGGGGAGTATGTTGGCGACAAAACGTAGCGCCGTGTGCCTCTGCGACGACCGGAGGGCAAGAGCGGCTTGCGGGGAGCGGGGAACGAGGGGTAGAGCGCCGCCGCCCGCACCGCTGCGAAAACGCGCCAGCATTGACTCATACGACACGCACCAGAGGCGTGCGTTCTTATAATCAAATATGCGAACCTACCTATATTATATTTTACACTCCACTATTTTATTTTTACCACCTCTGAGAATCACCAACAGTAATGGTAGTTGAAGTGTTACCATAAAATATTATTTTATTTTTTTCGTTGTAGTGTTGAAAATTAATGCTTGGTTAAAATTAGGTAAAAACATACAACATGACATGAAATACTGTAATTATTTTGTGAAAAGTTTTCCAGTGTTTTTTGCGACCAGGCCGACGGCTCCGCATGCCGCCTGGCGCACGCGGCACGGCCGCCGGCTAGGCCGCCGGCCATGCCGTCGGCACTGTGTGTAGCAGCCTTAAAACCTTAAAGTTACTAAATAAAGTTGCTTTTGATTTGCAGTGGTGTGTAGAGGAGCTTACACCAATTAAGGGCAGCCCTTTGAAGCTGTCGAGACTCCTTGTGAGTATTTTATAATGTAGCACAACAGTACATATTCAGCTCAACATAAGACGGATCATAATATCACAGAAGAACTTCAGTTCTTACGCTTATTATAGTGGGGTTTTTATCGTATTTATGATAACGTTTTCTGTAAGCCATAGCGTATACTTTTCAACACAAACGAATTTACTTTAAAAATTGTATATTAAATTACTCATATTTTTGTACAATATTTCTTTCTCCAAAACTAAATGTCTGGCGAAGAAAAATTTTTAACTCAATTATGTTGCTAAGACATGTTTGGCTTTAACAATTTTGATGATCATAGTAAAAAGTAGAGCAACGAAATATAGAATATAACGAAATATGAAATCAGCAGAACATTTTAAGAATAGTTGGGTTGAAATTTATTTTTTTATTCATAAAAGAATTCTGCCAGTGCGTTCGTATAAGCTTCGGGTATGCCTTTTATGCTGCCTATTATTTATCGCCGTTGTTGAAATATTATCAAGTATCCGCATCGGCTTTGTTAGTATTAAATCTTTACGATGCTAGAGGGGTCTGAACTTCTTTAATTCGGCAAGGTGAACCCAAAATACTGCCATAAGTTCAGTGTATTTTTGACTTTACAATATGCCTAACCTTGTCTTCGCAAGCGCGATTGTTGAACTTGCAGTTTGCGGGTGCAAACTAATTAGTTCTTTATGCCCTTTGATATACGTGAAAGTGAAAAAAGGATAATATGTACCTGGCACAGCTGTTATTTCCGTTCATCATAAATCTTCATGTTGTCTTCACTAGTTGCAAAAGTTAAAATTGTATTTAAATGTATGTTCCATCTTCATGTCTACTCTACTCCTACGTGTAAAATACGATTCGTCAAAACCTTGAATCGTCCTCGTGTTGACACACATATAAAAGTCATTTAGCAAGCTGTGGTGTCGTGCCTCATATTCGCTATGTGCGAAGTACATGGTGGGGTATAGTAAAGCGATCGCAGCGCTTGTCGTGGCAGAAATACGCAAAAATCCGGGAAAGTAAAGTCAATTTGCAGGGAGTTCGTAATAAATATAAAAATTTAAATTGCCTAATAATAGATGTTTTTGTGTTGTGAACTGCAAAAATAACGACAGAAATAGACGGTGTAAGTTCTATATATTTCCTACATCGGACTGGAAATTAAAACAAAGAAATAAATGGATAGATGTTGTAAAAAGGAATAAGTAAGCGAAATAACCTTTAATTATGACTAACCTAACTAAAATAACCTTTAGTGTTGATGGGTTGCCATGGTATCCCAAACCTGACGATACAATTTGTAATGAACATTTTATGGGAAACAAAAAATCAGACGAGGAAAAAAGTCCGATTTATGCTCCCACGATGTTCCCTGAAATATATTGAAAGAGGAAGGTCAATGATTCACAGGTCCTAGCTAGATATACACGCTTGACAAAACAAAGAACCACGAAAGTCTCAGATACCACATCAAGTCAAATAATAATTGAAGAAGGAAGTGAATTAAATCAAACTCAACCTCTTGTGGTCGATCAAGGATCTCAAGTCAATATGTTTTCTGAATCGAAATTAGGAGATACAAACTTTATTTGTATTAGATTCATTTACAGTGATCACTGTGATGCTGAAATCCAAGTGGATATAGCAACAACATCAAGAATTGTAATGACAAATAATTCAAGAAAGTAAGATAAAGATGTTGCGCTGACAAAAAATCGTATGAGGATCAATCTACCGAAACGAAAAGCCAAGAATTTGTTGGTATTTTATCAATAAAAAATGATCAAGAACTAAATCTTGCTGGTGTGTCATTTAGCCAAGATGAATTATGAAAAATTTACAGTTAGTATTAAAAACGGACTTATAATTTTTTTATAAAAATGAAAACTGGTTTGACATTTTCAGCACAATCTCACGAATATTTCATTTGATCTTACAAAATCCAGCTTTTGCAACTACTCATTTAATATTGTGGCCGAATAGAGCCACCGTACAAACAACAATGCCCGAGTGTTTCAGTCCAGATTACATCAATACAAGAGTTATTATTGACTGTACTGAATTCCGAATTGAAATACCGACAGCTGTGGATGATCGTTGATAGTAAAAATGCCACTTGTCGTCTTTTTATTTATCTTTCATTTACTATATTTACTATTATAGAAAGCAATAAAATACGGATATGTCATTATTTGGCATAATCCCGAATAGTTGCGCATGCTAGATGGCGCTACTGTCGTGCACGTAGCCAATACTATTTTTTTAAATCTGTGGCGTTCTAAATATAAAAAGGATTGTAATACATCCCACCGACAAACTGATATGCAGCTTGGTGTGTTTTTCTGAAATGTACCATAATGGTTCTATACATACACAACGTCACGCCTTTTATCCCTGAAGGGGTAGGCAGAGGTGTATTTCTACACCCACTTTTCGCCAGATATACTTTAGTCCCACGTAATAAGGGGCGAGCCTATTGCCGTACCGGGCACATTTCCAGACTCCGTGCGGCTACTGAGAATTTCGTGACAGAAAAACCCAATAACACTGCCCGACCCAGGAATCGAACCCGGTACCTCCCGATCCCACGCGCACATTTATGCCACGAGACCAACGAGGCAGTCGTATAGGGTTTGATGTCGAGTTTTCCGTCTCTACGCAAAGATGGTATTTGCATCGTGTTATCCCTTAGTCGCCTCTTACGACACCCACGGGAAGATAGGGGGTGGTGACACTTGTATTCTATGCCGTCAACCACACGGCATTCCCATGTTTTTATTTCAATAAAAAATACCTATTTAATTATAAAATACTAATATAATTAGATCAAATCTGATCGTGAAGATGTCATGAGGTTCAGCAGGGAGCCCCGGATTAGCACCAGCGTGCCCTACACACGTGTCCTCAAACAAACGCTACAAAGTCGTCTGGGGATGCCTCGTGTACAAACGACACTCGTGTTCATACTATGTATAACATATTAAATTAATTATTTGTTTTGGAAGGTAATATAAGTCAGTTGTAGTAGACAGCTTTCGCGTTCGCCAGTTTATTTCTAGTAAAATTATTTATTTTTGTTCTAAATCCCCTATTTACACTGTATTGTTTTGTGTTATAATCAAATAAAGAGCGTAAAAAATATTAATACGTAAAAACTGATAACATGTGGCTGTAAAAATGTTGAAGATGTACAAAATTTTTACAGTTATTTTTAACACTAATCATTAACAAACAAATGCTAGGAGTTATATTCTGTTAAGAATTTTCATATGTCTAGAGTGCTCGCACACTGATAGAAATGTATTCTTTTTACATTTAAACATGATATACCTATCCGTTATCAGTATGAATATGGACGTGGCGTACACTAAAACGGGGCCCCTACTCTCCATACACTCTCATGTCGCCAGAATAAATGTTTTACGAACAAATTATAACTAATGCTTAATTAGTTAACAAACATTTCAGTTTAGAAATACTTTGTAAAAATTACCTGAACATGAATTTTTATTATCATTGTGATCAAATGTTTCCTGTAAAATGTTAACTAAATTTTCTAAGCATCTTGTAACAACAGTGTGAGAGCACCATGAGATTGACTGTTTTGGTTTAGCTTCTAGACGTAATGACCAAATACGAACAGTTTTACAAATAAGCTCATGCTTTATGTTACAGGAGAATCAATGATCACAACGGTAAGATATCTCCGCCACCATCTGCTAACCTTCGTTTAAATTACTTGGCAAGTAAAATCCCACAATAGTCTTTCTATGTTTGTTTATCTGATTGATAATATCTATCCAGATGTGGTTAAAGTACACTTAAATATTTCATTGATATTGAGAACTTCAAACTGAGTATATATTTAGACATCTATACCTACATCTGATACTATAAATCTAGAGTAGGTTGTAAGTAAATCCTACAAAAATCTATTCTATTGAGATCACACGAAATAATGCTGATTTGAGCAACTCGAACCTTTTCACACTAATAGTAAGTAACTGTGTCTCTGGGTGCTACAAATATCGCTTAAACGTATATATACCTTAAGCCGTCAACTACAATTGAACGTGAATTATAGCAACGAAATGTAATTAAATCGCTTTAATAACTTACATGACTAACGGCCGGTTTCTGAATTGAGAATTTCGCGTTGAAAACAATTTAAACACTAATTATATACTACTTAATCAATTTTCTGTTTCACAAAAAATTGTTTTGACACATTTTGAGTATTTGTGCTTGTAAAATCTAAAATTTGACACAACATATGATCAACTCATGATCAATTCCATATCAACTCTATATTCGCGTTTCTGAAAACATTTGACATTTGTCAAACCTCACTTAGCACTGATAAATTGAGAAAAAAATAATTATACAACTTTGGTCTTTTAACCCGTGATCACGAGTAATATGACAGCCAGTATGTCAAACTGTCCACACTACAGTTGCCAAGCAACGGTTACGTCATACTGACGTCTATGCAACAAGAAGGTCGTTAAACAGAATTTATAGAAAAGAGGTTCAAAGACTATTCAATATTTGGAACAAATTGATTACAACATTATTAGGAACAAATTGAGGGGATAGAAAATATAAATAAGAGATTTCCGTGTTAAATCAATTCAAATAATTAAGCTGTGGCCTCCATGGAGGTATAATTCTATATACCTCCATGGAGGTTTATAGAATTATACCTCAAATATACCTGGCCACAAATATTTTGTATTAAAAATAAAACAAACTGACTTTGACATAACATACACGTTCCGTTTTCACTAAGATACCGAATTGAACAAATTCAACAAACTGTTCATTAAAATAAAATAATCGTTGAAATAATTTTAAATACAACTTTATTTCGACTTTTTATTTGTTCCCGTATAAAAATAATTAACTGACAAGAGTGCTTTATTGTAAAATGTTGATTAATACGAATTTATGGTTAGTACCGGTATTTTTACTTGTATCGGAACGTACTAGTGTTGTTCGGTTTAAGTTATTCATGATTTGAAGAAAACTCAGTTGAAAGTGCTTTGAAAAAATATCACTCTGACCTGTGAAACAGAAAAAACTTAAGTTGACTTCAACTAGTTCAGAAATTTTCAACAGATGAAAGCTGAAATTCTCAATTCAGAAACCGGCCGATTATCTGCTTATCCAAATTCAAATATTTTGATAGTAATAACGTTGTGTTTAGTTTAGTATTTAACACGTCTATCTATTTGTATACAAATAAACAGATTCAATCTCATTGCACTTACTAAATAATTATTATAATACGTCACAACTGCCTCTGTGGTCCAGTGGATAGCGTATGCGACTGCTAATCGGAGGTCCCAGGTTCGATTCCCGGGTCGGGCAAAAGTGTTACTGAGTTTTTCCGAATACTCAGTAGCAGTCAGGAGTCTGGTGATGTGCCCGGTAACGGCAATAGGCTTGCCCCCTATTACGTGGGACCTAAATATTCATGGTGAAATGTGGGTGTAATATTTACACCTCTGCATACCCCTTCTGGGATACAGGCGTGAGACTATAAATAAAAAAAATATATTATAATACGTAAAATATGACAGTAGAGGTTGCCCGCACATTTTATTTTAATTTAACCGTTTCTGCCCAATACCGTGGGAATTTCGGAAAATCCCGTTTTATTGCACCCCTACGGTCCCCAAGGAACATGGCATTTTTTACTGTGACTTGTTGTTAGTAAGTAACGAAAGGTTTTAAATATATAGAAGATTTACGCCAGTTTAATGACGGCGTTCATACATACACGCAACGGACGACCTTAAAAGACTATGTGAAAACTTTAAAAATTAAGGCAAGCGGTTGTTCTAGCGGAAAAGTTATCATAATTCTGTGTGGCTATAAGGTTATCGTTTGCCGGTTTCTATTAAAATAATATAGCAGCGGTAGCCTAATGGAGATACCAACGGAATGGATAGTACACGTGTAGTACACTAATGATAAGTTCCTTAAGCACTTAGTAACAAATGTATGCAAACAATTTAATATTAAACGAATACACTACAATACTTGTATTTGAATACGAATGGTTATTTAATCATTTTAAAGTAAACTTCAAAGATCGAATAAAAAGAACAAGTAACACACTAACTTAATCAAACCATTCGTTTAATCCAATGCCAAATGTCCAAGATGCCAAATGCTATCGACCATCCTAATTTACCACCATTCCCGCCCCTATCTCATTTACTTAGAACGTATTTTCCTTTGGCAGAATTGAATTATATTGACAAATCATGTTTGCCATTACGTTCAGTCCTATGTGCTTGTGAATAGAGTATATATTTGTGTGTCACAAATGTAAATATAAGTTTGGTGCTTACTCTGAAAAGTTGCTTGTCATAGATCTATTATCTGTGTAAATTTTTGCAGTCTGTTAATCACTGTTTGATGTGCTAACGGTGAATTGAGATGGGTGCCGTAAGGGCGTTATCCTCTAAGTGCTATCTTCGAAATATAATAATTTTATTACATAATTTTCTTACCATGGACTTACCTATTAAGGGTGAGTAAATATTTTCAAAAAGTTACGTCTTGTAATTTAAAAAAAGAATATTTATTCATTCATAATAATTAACAATAAATCATCACTGTATCAATAATGCACTGTTTATATAACTAAACTAACCTAAAATATTGTTTGCAAATTTGAGCAGCTTACGCGTAGTGAAAGCCCAGTGAGGAAACTGTTGGTTGCCATGTAGAGACTCTCCGATGACATGTCATGTACCAAACGAAACGCGGTCAGACATCGTGCCCTGTGCGGCGGCATCGACATGCCTGTTCCAGGGCCGCCAACCGTTTTAAAAAAAGCGCTGTAATTATTATTTTCGTAATTTGTAGTAGGTACAAAGTTTACTTTCTGCTGAAGACGATGAGACGGACAGTCAAGTGGATCACAGTCACAAGAAAAAATAAATTATGACGTCGTTTTGTATTATTTAAAAAAAAACAAAAGATATTATTAAATAATCCAGATTTCTCTCCCGACCAGTTTCTCTCCAGAAATGAATTAGCTAACCTTATTGTTTCCATAGTAACGACTACATTAGATAACAAAAAAAAATAATTCAACATAAAACGCACGTTGAAAGAGATATGTTCACAAAAGGCTTAAGCTCGTCTCTGTGACCTAATTAAACCTATTGTGGCTGCTAGCTGCTATTCTACTGGTAATTAGACGAGCGACGGGATGCAAACCTGGTCTTTATTTTATGGTAATACTACCACAAGGTTTACTGTATATCTGTGTATATAAAATACTTGCGTTACTGACTGATTGATAGACAACCTGAGCCCTAATTATTAGGCGTAGGAAGCTGAAATTTGGCATGTATGTTTCTTGGAAAGCGTGTGCACTAAAAAGAAAGAAAAGAGAAAGAAAGAAAGAGAAAGAAATATTTATTCGTATCTCCAAACCCTTAAAACTAAACACGTATTATGTCTATTTTCTTTAACATAGCAATTCGTTGGTGTAAACAATAGCAAACGGATTGGAGTACAAATTGGAACCTGCGTCAGCTATTGTTGCAGATAACTGCAACGCTGGTATTCTCGCAGGACCAGAAGATATACCTATTATAATTATAAGTATATACTAAAATAATTAATATTCTGAATAAAATGCAATTTAAATGTTAATTAAAATTTATACGACAATATATAAAATATATACGCATACATATTATATGATTTATGTAAATAAATAATTATAATGCTAAAAAAACTTAGATGTCATATTATTGTTGTTTAACACTTCAGACAGGCTATCTTATGACATTTATAGCCATTAGCGCGTTTCCGAACGCTTTCGGTTCTGTCAAAAGTATCAGCTGTCATGCAAGATACCATACCATTGCGTTAGACGCCCGCCAGGGTATATGGTGTTCTGTGGTTAGACGGCTGAAGCCGGTACATAAAAATCAATACATTTATATAATAAAACAAAACAAGGTAACGCTGCGCTCGCGCTGTTGAGTGCACGTAATAAACAAGACAAGAAATTTCATGAAATTCTCAAAGAGATTTCATGAAATTCTCGCGGGTTCAGGCAGAAACAGTTCAATTCAAAAATTATGTGCGAGCGTAGCTGCGGGCATCATCTAGTCTTTAATATTGTGTTATTCCAAGAATTGGGCAAGGTCAACGATGAAAGAGAGGATCAAAATTTTACAGGAAAGTTTAATATCTAACCAAATTAAAAGCGCGTGTATTAGAAAATTGCTTCGGCAATTTGTCGAACTGATTACTTAATTGTAAATGGAAAATATTCATACATAAGTCATAATTACCGAATGTCGTAATATGCAGGATAAATGTCTAAATGGATTATGAATTTAAACTCGTCATATTTGTTTTTCCCTGCAATCAAGGTGAATCATAAATAACTGAACTAAAAAATCCCAATACCAAAATTTGTTTCAAATACAGCGAGTCTTCATTAGCATAGTTCATTTTCCATTAGAATTATTGTCCTACTTATTAGAATAACACTTAAAGGATAATCCAAATAAATTCTAATGCATGAAATTATTATAAAGCAAAGTCCAACTAAAAAGACCTCCGAAGGGAGCCCAGTCTAATGGTTTTAAAATACTCCATTAAAAAGATATCAGGGCATAATTAAGAGACGACGTTCAAAGGAAATATTTTATAGCAAGCTTGCGCCGTGGCATCGCTTTGTGTTTTGTGATAATTGCTTTAAACGAATATTCCATTGAGGTAAATAATTAGATATGGAGTTTGTTACAAGGATAATCTAAAGTTAAACTAAGGACTTAAAGTTTTTGACATTACTTTAATGAGTTTACAGCAAAAAGCTGATGTATCTGGCTACTGATGTATTATTATCTGCTGCAAATAATAAGTTCTAGAATGAAAACTAAGATAAAGTTATTATAAGTGATGAAATGAAATGATAAGGTTTGTAAATCTAGGTAAAGCGCTCTCGACTACTACATATTTTTGGAGTTATCGATTTTAGTGCCAATCGCCTACAGAAAAACTAACATTATAAAAATATGTCGATACGGACATTTCGTGATAGGTACTTTTATTCGTCCGAATCGTATCAATATTGTGAATCATCCAATAATCCTTGGATGCAACCGGGACATCACTAGGACAGTTTTGATGAATTATAACAAACAGGTAGAGTAGGATGTAATGAAATAATTACATACCATCACTCACTGTTATGTTACGAAGGTACGTTGAACCATATTTGATTAGGTTTCAATTAATTTGAGATTTCATTTAGGATATAAGAGAACATTCCTTGTATTGTATATATATACGTGAGATCACCCACGGTGCTCTCTGGTATTGTGCGGCAATAAAGAAAAATAAATCAATACTCTGAGTAAGACTGATGATCTTGCAACTGTCGAATACAGAATCTTTTACTGCAAATACCTCTCGTATGTACCTATCTCACAATACCATCAACGATGAACTTAAAACACATATGTATATATTTGATCTCGTAATAGTTATTAAAGCTATAAGCAGACATAACATATTTCAATAAGTAATAGTATTATCACTTATTAAAATATTTTATGTTAAGAACGTGATGGTAGCTTTTGTGTTCCTGGTTTACATACCCCAGTACCCACAAATACTCGCACGAGTACTTGAGGCTTCACAGAAGTCGGTTCAATGCTCTTTTATTTACTTAGATGTACATATGTTTGAAGACACAATTGTATTAGAGCTCATACTTTCTATTGGTCCCATTTATATCCATTGAAAAATCCATACAAAAGGAGATGTACCATTTGGCCATACATTATGGGCCTGGCACGGCCAAACACAACACCATGTGTGTTTTGAAGATAAATGACTACTCTATTAAACTGTATAATTTTTTTTTAAATAACTTTTGGTGGAAATAAGATACGAGATATTTGAAATGGAAATTATTCCGCAACTAAATATACCTCAAAATTGAATTTTAACATAAATATAATACCTAGATGTAAATAAAAGTATGTCTTTGCGTCTTAAAGAACAAAAACTACATAAAGAGTGGCCAATAATAATGAATAATCACCTGTGTACTAGGGAACCTCGTACTATGTATACTCGTCCAAAAAAGCTAACCACAATCACAAACACCGCTGCATATTCTTAGCGTGGGTAGAAGGTACTGATCGTTATTATTGAATTTATATTCAATTACATTACATTAAAACCGTACGAAAACACCAATATATCAGAGCAAAATATTTATGATACACAGTAGCAACACGAATGACATAACAGATAAAAAAAATGTTGCAAATGGTTTGAAAAAATATTTCTACTATCGATTAAAAAACAAAACGATTTTTACCGATTAATAATTATGGAATGTATAATAAATTATATATTTCTTGATTCTTTTTACAAATATACTTATGAAGTAAATAAAATATATTGTTTTCTAATATAGTAATAAAAATATTTTCTTCCTTAAAACAATTTCTGCCATACTTCATTTTATTTTTAATGCTGGCAACATAAGACATTCATCCGCTATTACCATAGCTTATTCAAAATAATTGACGACCGGTTGGCGCAGCGGGAGTGTAGGCGACTGCTACGCCGAAGGTCGCGGGTTCGATTCCCGCTCAAGTCAAACATTTGTGTGCATGAACATGGATGTTTGTCTTGGTCTGGGTGTTTCTATGTATAATATGTATGTATTTACAAAAAAAAAAGTATATATGTATGTTTATCCATTATCTAGTACCCATAACACAAGCTCTGCTTAGCTTGGGACTAGATGGTGATGTGTGTATGTGGTAGAATATTATTATTATTATTCTCTTTATTTCAACCTTTTCTCATAATAATATTTTACATTTCTATGTTATTTAGAAAAAACAAATATAAAAATATAAAATAAAATTACGGGGCTCACCGGTATCGGGTGCAGGGACCAAGCTACCGGTGGTTAGGGCTCCAGAGAGAGGAACCTCCTGACGATACGAGCCGTGGCCAGCAATACTGCCTTCTGTATAGAGGACTTAATCCAGCCGTCTAACGCGAGCCTCTTGAGGTGGTGATCGAGGTTCTTGGCAATGAGACCATTAACTGACACGACTATCGGTACAAAGATCGCCGAGTCCACATCCCACATGTCGACAATCTCGTGAGCCAAATCCAAATATTTTATTTGTTTATCTTTCTCGGCTTTCACGAGATTCTCGTCATGTGGAATGGTGACATCGATGATCATTGCAAGGCGCTTAGATCGATCTATCACTACTATGTCTGGCTTGTTAGCCACAATAGTTCTATCAGTAATGATAGATCGATCCCAATACATGGTGGCACGACCATTTTCAAGAACTGGGTCGGGCACATACCTGTAGTACGGTATTTCAGAGTCGACAAGTTGGTACTTTAAGGCAAGTTGCTGGTGGACAATCCTGGCCACTTGGTTGTGTCTATGCAAATACTCGCCGTTGGCAAGACGAGAACAACCAGATACTATATGTCTGAGAGATTCACCAGGCTGGTGACATGCCCGACATATGTCAACCGTCCCATCCCTCAGGATATACTTCCGGTAGTTATTCGTCATGACAACCTCGTCCATAATCGCAAAGACAAAACCTTCTGTTTCGGCGAAAAGATCGCCAAAACGTAGCCAGGACACAGAAGCTGGTAAGTCTACATCGGGTCCATGCAGGGCCCGATAAAAACGTCCATGCAGCTCTTTACCTTTCCATACCTCCTTGCGCTCCTCAACACCAAGTACGGCAGGTTTGCGCCAGTTCTCCTTAGCCAGACTCAGCGGGGTAAGCCCGTTGTCCACAGTGACCACATCACGGTGGACACCCGCGTCAGTGCTGAGAAAATATTCCCTGAGATTGCACACCTCGCGGTTATGGAGGGTCTTGGCACTTAAGAAGCCGCGACCCCCGCACTTCCGCGGGATGTACAATCTCATTACTGATGACCGCGGGTGATGCATCCGGTATGTAGTCAGCAGACAACGGACTTTTCTATCCAAGGCATCAAGTTCTGTTTGAGTCCACCTAAGTATGCCGAAGGAGTACATTAAGACTGGCATGGCCCAACCGTTACAGGCGCGCACCCTGTTGCCGCCTGATAAAAAACTATTTAAGATTTTTCTCAAACGGCCAAAGAAGCGCTCCTGCAACGCCTGTTTCATGCCAGTCTCAGCAATACCTAGTGCCTGCGACATACCTAGATATTTGTAGGTTTCGGTTGCAGAGAGAGATCTAAGTTGTGTGAAATCTGAAAGTTCTATACCATCAGATTCCACAACCCTGCCCTTCTTTACATGCAAGACCGCACATTTATCTACACCGAACTCCATCTTGATAGACTTACTAAAGTTTTCAGTTACCTTTATTAACTCTGTCAACTGGAGGTCAGTGGAGGCAAATAGGTTTAAGTCATCCATGAAAAGAAGGTGAGATATTACTTGACCTCTGCTGTGCAACCGATAGCCTAGCCCTGAATTCTCGAGCAAAGTGCTAAGAGGATTCAGTGCTAGACAAAACCACAAGGGACTCAAACTGTCACCTTGGAAGATCCCTCGTTGAATCTTAATAGGATCGCCGCATCCGAGAGTCCGTCGACACCCTGGATAGCGAAGAACCGTACTCCACTGCCCCATACACGTCTTCAGGAAAGTGCATAGAGTTGAATCAACTTTGTACAACTCTAGCACTCTCAAGAGCCATGTATGTGGCACAGAGTCGTAGGCCTTCTTATAATCTATCCAGCATGTCGCTAGATCCTTTCGGCTACGGCGAACCTGTTGGCTAATGGTCATGTCTATAAGGAGTAGCTCTTTAGTACCACGCGACCCACTTTTACATCCATTTTGAGAACTGGACATGATTTTATTAGTATATATATGTTTGGCCAGTTTAGTTCTCAAAATGGATGTAAAAAGTTTATAGACCGTCGGTAGGCAGGTTATAGGTCTATAATTTTTTGGGTCCGTGGTACTTCCTGTTTTAAAAAGCAGGTGGGTAATGCCAGTTGTTA
Organism: Euclidia mi; assembly: GCA_944739405.2. NCBI lineage: Eukaryota > Metazoa > Arthropoda > Insecta > Lepidoptera > Erebidae > Euclidia > Euclidia mi. The sequence continues at coordinate 17,629,846 of OX123189.2, forward strand.
AGAAAATTGGAAGCGTTCCTGATTCTAGAGATGATTGGAATTGGGACGCCAAACGAGCATGTGCACTACGCAGCCACTTCAACCAAAAGTTGTGCAATCCGTCCGGACCTGCCGCTTTCCAGTTTGGTAACGGACGGACTGCACAACTAACATCTGTAGCTGTAATAGCTACGGCATCCATATTAGGGATTGTCGCACATGATCGCTCAACATCCCTAAACCAACCATCTTCCGTGTGGCTAACGGGGGTCGACCAGATGCTACTCCAGAACGTATTTGTAGTTTCATTATCTGGTAGACTCCCATCATCCACACCTAGACCGGGACGCTCCCAATTTCTATACACCCACCTTTCATCCTTTTGGAATGTGCGATTCTGGGAATATCTGCCTATACGTTTTTTATAGCGTTTGATACGATTTGCCCACGCATAAATCTTCTGCTTCAGGAAGTCGATGCGTTCTGTGACCCGCGACGCGTATTCTCGTGGCCTAATACCCGTTCCTGCAAAGGCGCGGGTCACAAAACGCATCACTCTCGGGCGAGTATTGCCCGACCTGAAGCAGATCAGCTTGCCAATGAGTGCCCTAGACTCAGCGATACGACGCTCAATCCTGCACTGCCAAGCCGGCACAGCATTATTTCGGGTAGCCATATCAATGTTGCTTTGTATGTTGACATTGGCTATCCGACATGCCGCTACAGCCGCACAGTACAGAATTGAGTGTGTATCACTGAGATTTTCACTATTGTCTAGGTATGTAGACAATAGTGAATCCAGGGCACACACCAGCGCCAAATTTTTCTTATGCGTGGGCAAACGCGGCAGACGAGGCCTATTTACTAAGGCCTCGTAACGATATTCCCTGATGGCACATTCCAAAGTACTCCTTACATTATCCATGTACTGGGCACTTACTTGTATATCCCCACCATTCACTTCTTCAACACTTTGTTGCCTTAGTGTGTCAATTGTCACTGCCGTTACACATTCACGTGTGGAAGGAGGAATGGGAGGGTTACCTTGCAAGCCTGAGCGTAGCCTCTCAAGTGCATCGTCATCCAGCAAACGACAGCGCTGGATTGCGCGCACTTGATCCGACAGTCGCTGCGCCGAAACGTTGACGGCCGGTTCCAAGTCCTGAAACAGAGGCAGCATGCGATCACGGTACGCCGTAAGGTTGGTACCCCCCTCTGTAGCCACATAATATGCCCGCATGACATTCTCATTCATGGATCTAGTCCACCTCATGCGGTGCACATCACCACCGGTAGCGGGGGCCCTGTTCGAGACCGATGAGCCTCGGGGTCCTAAGCCATTCGGTGGCCGGCCTCTCCCTCGCCGGCGGACAGGTGGTGGCGACGACGGCGGGGAGAAAAACTCGTCGCTAGATGCGCTCGACGCCTCAACACTCACCGGCGATGCTGCTGCTGGTGCCGGCGGCTGTGAGGCGGAGCTGAGCGACGAGTCCGGAGGTGTTAAGCGTGCTGCAGCTGCTTTTCTAGCTCTGGTCAACATTTATACCAACTTTTCTTGCTTTTATATTTGTTTTTGTTTGTAATGTTTGTTTTGACATATAGTGTCATCTTCACTGTATTTATCTAATATTATTTCTTAAATTTTAATGGCTTATTATTATTATTATTATTAATTAATCTTTAAAAACTAAATTCTTTTACCGATACTCTATCAAGAAACGAAAACGATGTAAAATTTTTAAAAATTATATGTTAAATTTCAACGATTTACAACTTTCTGGCCGCTACAGGCCGTATTTGGTCTTTCTCCTTTTTAAATCCAAAAGTTTGTATGCATGATTATGTTTGGTGTTTAAGTCAAAATAAACGAACTTGTCAAATTCAGTTCAGCTAACATAGTTTGAGTACTTTTAGAAAAGAAATAAATTAGATCTTAAAGATGAACAAATGTTACTTTTTTGCAAAAAAAAGGCCTTGCAAAAGTTAGAATATCGAGTAAAAGTATAAAGATACTTTGCTTTCTAAGACATAGATACAAATATGCATTTTTGATACAATGTTGTCATCTTCATTCGCGTGCGAAACCAACAAAAACTTAATCTTAATAAACAAATTGTAACAATTTTTTGGATCCCTGGTTTTACATAGTAAAGCCAATAGCTTCATAATTAAGCGCGAAACTCTAGAGCAAAAGGATAATTGTAAAAACTAGTATCACTTATTTCTTTACGGTACTTTTTATTAAGATTTTCAACGCTGCAGACTCTGAGAAAGAGAAAGTACGAGAAGTCGGTATTTACGATAGGACGCCAACGTAAGCAAGACCTTATGCCCTTGGGAAAGAAACAGACTTAGCAATAATATTAAACGTTATACATTAGCTCCATTACGCCGCGCCGGTCCCTGAGTGTTTCGTAGTCGTACACTTGCGCATCGTGCCATTAATTTATTTTGACCACCATTAAAATTTCACTTTTAGAGTTCCGTACGTAAGAACAGTATTAATTTATATAATAAAATGTTACCTTGACTTCGTAAAAGCTGAGGATAATTGAAAAAGCTCGATTTTACGACATTTATAACATTTTTGCAATTTCGTAGCGCCTGTTATTTTATTTCAATAAATTGTCAGTTGGGCTTAATTTTTTCATTCTCTTTGTTTTTAAGATTGTTACATTTTACTTGATTTCCTCATACATTAAAAAATCATGTAAACGTGTTGTGGTCACACTCTAGTAGTTGTACTGGTGGTGACACTTTGTTCATTTTAAAACAAATTTTTAAGTGTTGGTAAACCAATAAGTAAGTAAAATTATTTTTAATAGGTTTTATTAATATAGTAATTAGAATCCGCAGGATCGCATGTGAATTCATGACTACAATTTAATTTACTCACAAAAGCTATACAAAAATAATTTTAATAAAAAAACATATGAACGTAGAAACCTTATAGTGGGCTCATAGAATAACTCAAAAATGTGTTGGAAATCCATCTTACATAACAACTGCACAAGAACACGTGCTTATTTTACAAACACGTAGCTTATACGACGAAAAATTACAACGGGTGGCACCAACTTTATACTATACGTAAAACCGCCTGTGTAACTCATACGAGATTTTAAAAATTAGTGTATGTATTCATGTTCAGTTGTTTGTTCCTCTGTCTGATTTAGCGGCCTTCCATATCTGTACTTTTGTATCATAGTACATGTACACACTGCTTGGGTATGATTCCAATTTTAAATACAGACTGTTGTTTAAATACTTCTTCTTCAAATAATCTGATTTATTTTGTTACAACACCGAAAACAGAAAAAAACTGAAATTAAACACAAAATGTTGGGCTTTCTTTCTTAGAAACCACGAAAAATCTTTATTTCTCCGAAGCAATTTCATATTCCCAGTAATGAAAGATTGTGGAATATCACCGTGACAACGCTGCCGTACCCTTAAAAGGAACACACAACGTCAGAAAAATGCTAACATTTCCAATCCATGGCGATTATAGATTGTCATATTGTCTAGACATGAAAGATCAATTACACTCAGTCCGACCCATAGCGGTCGGTTTCATTTGATCAAGTCCAAAGCCCTCTTGATACATTAAAGCGCTACAGAACCACTACAAATTAAGAGCGATGTTTACTTTTTGTGATCCCAGTGCCGTAAGCCAGGTGCGGAATGAGCATTTCTTTAATTAAAGGCAGCCGCCTAACGTTATGCGAATTATTCGCCCTCACCGATCGCGTTACCTATATTTTTTATTGGTTAACTTTCTTCATTTCAAGTTTTTATTGACGTGAGAATGGAGGTACGTAGGCGAGATTGTATTCTGACATTAAAATTAAATTTTCGTTTTGATTGTTGCCGCTGTTAATTTGTTTTGGTTTAATATAATACAAATTACCATGGTGCTTTTATTATTTTACAACTATGTAACTAACAGTATTTGAAGTAACGTGGCGTGTTTTTTACAGCCGCCTCGCCGTTTAAGATATCTTAATGCTTTTGTAATTCAATCCCTTGACGCAACAACTATGCAATCCACAAAGTGTATCTTCTAGTCTGTGTGTTTTTGGTATCAATTGCACGCATTAAAAAAAACTAGAAAATTAATCATACTTACTAATAGTCTAATTTATATCATACATTTAACAAATCATAGGTGTCATTGTCAGGTAAATTGTAAGGTATAGTTATTTTAGTAACGAAACGGCCAAGCCACATATTTTAACTAAGATGATAATTTTGTGAAGTAAGGTCTTGTAAAATAAAGGCACTTAGAGTGACTAAACACAGAGCGACTGTCGCTTGACTTCTGTAACAAAGGAATCGCGGCATTTCATAGTTTAAACCAGTGTTTTTTATATTCAAGGATAACCATTCCTCATTTCGACTGACAAAGATATTATTCATGACAGCCAGGACCGACGACTTAACGAGCTCTCCGAAGCATGAGACAAACCAAAATTAAGAATATCTACGGTGTCTTGACCTCGATACCCTCTGCCTTAAAATTGCAAATGGTCATTACCTGCTTAAAATCTTACACTGATTCATACATACATAGACTCACGCCTGTTTCCCGAAGCGGTAGGCAATGACTACGGTACGCCATTTGCAACGATCCTGACACATCTCTCTTGCTTCATTCACTCCGATCAAGTTTCTCATGCATGCTCTTCTGTTTTGGGTACTTCTGACTTGTCCTTTTTTTAGGATGTCTCCAATCTGGTCAGACAACGTCCGCCTAGGTCTTCCATTTTGTCCTCTCCCATTCACACTTGTCTTATATATCTTCTTTGTCAGTCTTTCGTCATCCATCGTCTCCATGTACCCAAACCATCTTAACATGCCTCGATGCTTGTCACTACATCTTTTTTACCCCACAACACTTTCATAACACACAACTCTTTACTCTGTCGGTTAAAGATTACACTGATTCAGACGTACCTATAAATTAACTGGCAGATAATGTTTGAACAAATAATTTAATGAATATAAACTAAACCAGAAATATTTTAAAATGGTAGATTTTTATCATAAGTAAATTATTTAAATTTGTCGTAATCATTTACAACATCACATTAAAATGAGTTCAGAGAATTTAGTAATGGTTGAGGAATACAGTCATAGCTTTTAAACTGTTGCTGAACTTCTTAACAAAGTTTCAAACACGTTATCTTCGTAACCACCAAGAATCTTCAAGGAAGTTAAAAACTAGTCGTTACATAAAATTGACAATTCAAAGACACCAGGTGGTTCCAATCAACTGTGATGACTATGCCGAACATTCCCTGCTATCAAACATTACCTATATACACTCACTCGTATACATCCCTGGCAGCACACACGCATAAAGAAGATAATATTTACACCACAACCTGTAACAACACGCGCACATACACATAATCATAGAACTAAACCACCAATCAGCACGTCCTTTTAACGGTGTGTGTCCAGAGACGTACTCGGGTGTGTGAGTCCGTTTAGTTCAGCACACAGTGAGTCGCTCACATTTATCTTTGACCATCCCGACGCGTTAAAACCCTTTCCACGTTCGGGGAATTTTCCATCACATGTAAAATAAATGGGCACTGGAACGTAACGCTTTATGCCGGGACTCTTAGGAATTTAAATTCAAAACAAAATGTTGGGATTGTTTTCAAAAATTATACCTACGCCACAATTCGTTGGCTTGCTAGTTTTAAAAGTTTTGTCGTGTTGGAGTTGTCTGAATTAATTTGAATTATTATTATTATTTACGTATACTTACGCAAATATAGCGAGTAAAATGATTGAAAATATTAATAAGTGTTTTTATCTTTTAAAGAGCGAGCCTACTAATGGATGTGCCACAAAGTTGATCGCTGTCGGTGAAGGTATGGAACGTATGAGGTTTGTTACTGAACAACGTTCAGTAACAAACCTCACAACATCAGTAAAATTAGTTAATACACACATCAAAAAAGTCTAAGCAACACATACTATTTACATACATACATAGACTCACGCCTGTTTCCCGGAGGGGTAGACAGAGACTACGGAACGCCATTTGCAACGATCCTGACATATCTCTCTTGCTTCATTCACTCCCATCAGATTCCAAACACATACTATTTCAAATTATTAATCAATTATTATATAATTTCTTACCAAGTAGGTAATACCTATGTAAACTTTTTTTTATCTAGAGGACATATAAGTTTTAAAAAAAAATTTGAGTATCATATTTGTTTTTTTTTCACAAATTCAAAAGCTAATACATTTGTTCGAATTTTATAGCGTTTTCTTTGCTTATTAAAATTTAGTTTTCTGTATCAATTTTGTGATTTAAACAATAATTTGAAAAAGTTTTGAACAAATTTGGATTTTGAGACATTTTTACGTCATGGAGCGACGTCATTTGAACGCAGATGAAATGCAAGGAGCTGTAGGGATGTTGCAAGCGGGAAGAAGTCAATCTCAGGTATCTCGGTAATTTGGTATCAACAGAAGCGTTATTTGCCGTCTTCATCAGCGTTACACTAACACGGAAGATCCTGCTGAGCAGCACCCAGGTCGAGGTAGGTGTACAACCACACGGCAAGATCGATACATACAACTGACTGCAAGACGCCATCCGATGTTAACTGCCCGAGAGATAGGTTTAAGGCTACAAAATTCAAGTGGTGTTGTTGTTAGCTGCCAAACTGAGCGAAATTGACTGCATGAGTATGGCCTACGAACGTGACGGCCAATTAGGTGCCCATCGAAACGTCACGGGAATCGCGCTCGTTAAAATGAATGGTGTAGGGAACACATTACATGGACCCGGGAACAATGGGATAAAATTTTATTTTGCGATGAGTCTCGATTTGGGTTCAAGCCTGATACTAGAAGGGTAAGAGTGTACCGTCGTCCTGGAAATACTGAAAGACTGAGGTGTGTTCAGCATCTATACAACGGCTCAACAGTTATGGTATGGGCGGGTATTATGAAGAACAGACGAACTGAGCTCGTTTTTGTAAATGGTAACATGAACGCTGTAAATGACATTGAGGATGTTCTAAGGCCTTATGTCCGTCCATTCGCACAAACGCTTGGCTCCGACTTCATGTTGATGCATGACAATGCGCGTTCGCATACAGCTTTGCACACACGGGAGTACTTGGCAAGGGAAAACATCCTGGCCTTGGCCTGCACAATCGCCAGACTTCAACCCCATCGAGCATGCATGGGACATGCTCCATAGACGTGTTTCAAAGGACTTGGATGGAGTGACAACAACCCAACAACTGATGGACTTAGTATCTTCTTGGGTTTACGCGAATGTTACACATTGAAATTAAACTACAGTTTACGGATTTTATCGCACCGAGCTGACTTACGCAGAATAAATAGAAATGTTGAGAATTTATCTAACGAAATATACAGATTGATAACTTCATTTGATTTTAAACAATGCATAGATGCAATAAACAAGAGAAAGACATCAAAATATTACGCGTGTAAACGAAACAAAATTCAAAAATTTTAAAAATTACAACAAAATTCAAATGACCAGTACAACATGAAACAGAACGTTTTTGCACGGACCAATCACACGTTACCCTCCGCCCATAGACAAACAGTTGTCAATCTGTCAAAACACACGTTAGATCAATACACCGAGAAAGTACTTAGCAGAGGTTTAAATTACGCGATAACTCCATCCAGAATACCGTATGAGACCATTATTTGCAACGTTGAGGATTGTCTAGTCAAGAACAACGTGAGTAAGAAAGATTTCGAGGCCATACGACAGGACGTTTCTGCTGTATTGTGTCAATCGAAAGTGCCAGCAAGGAATCTACCAAAGACCGAATATCTCGCACTGAAGAAGTTGCAAGCTAGGCCTGAACTTACAGTACTCCGAGCAGATAAAGGAAATGCAACGGTAGTGATGGACACGTCCGAGTATAAACAAAAAATGGAAGATCTTTTGTCGGATGGACGTACCTATAAGTTGGTTAAGTCAGACCCTACGAACAAAATACTCAAGGAAACTTGTGATATTGTTAAGAAATACTCCGAAAAACTAAATTTGGACGTGAAATATTTAATACCATCGTGTACAAAACCTCCTCAAATGTATGGTCTACCAAAAATACACAAGGAAAACGCTCCTCTGCGCCCGATAGTTAGTCAGATAGGAGCACCAACTTACAGACTGGCTCAACACATGGCAAAGATTCTCTCACCGCTCAGAGGCAATACGAGAGCACATGTGAAAGATTCCTACCATTTTGTCAGTGAAATCAAACACCTACATCTCTCTGACAAGGAAACTATGGTTAGTTTTGATATACAGTCATTATTCACATGCATACCAGTACATGACTGTATAGAAATTACTAGAAGGAAGCTGACAGAAAACAACATGCCTGAGGAATATGCAGAAATACTCAAACACTGCCTGACAACGGGCTATCTGTTATGGGACAAGAAATACTACATACAAGTAGACGGTGTAGCAATGGGCTCTCCAGTATCACCCGTCGTTGCTGACATCTTCATGGAGGACTTCGAGGCGCGAGCCTTGCAGACTGCCACCATCACACCGAGGTTCTACAAGCGGTATGTAGATGACACTTTCACAATTTTACCAACAGATAGTGTTAATGCTTTCCTAAACCATCTTAATTCTATTAATAACCAAATACAATTCACAATGGAATTAGAGGCAAACAATTCTTTAGCTTTCTTAGATGTACATGTCATCAGGAATAAAAACAACTCCTTAAACCATACTGTGTATAGGAAAAAGACTCATACAAATAGGTACTTAAACGGTGAATCTCACCACCATCCTAAACAGTTAGCTACTGTAGGAATGTCTCTGTTTCAGAGAGCCCGCGGGATCTGTGACAAGAAACACCTGGACGCTGAGCTTCAACATGTCAGGTAAGTTCTGCAAGACAACAAGCTCCGACCGCCGCGCCACTGTCACAGATCCCAGAAGAAAGAAAAACCAGCCACAGTAGAAAGACAACCTGCTGTCCTCCCATACATCAAGGGTGTGACCAACAAAATTGGCTACTCTTGAAGCGAGCTTCAATCAAAACTTACTACAAGCCGCCAACGAAGATCAGTCAATTATTACCAACTGTCAAGTGTCAGTTACCCTTGCAAGAGGCCGGTGTCTAAAAAATCGACAGTGAATGTGGGCTGTCATACATTGGACAAACCAAGAGAAGCATAGGCATTCGACTCAAAGAACATATAGCTGACATAAAACATAAACGCTCAACAAAGTCTGCTGTGTGTAAACATGTGGAACAAAGACCCAACCACTACCTGCGATTTGATGAACCACGATAAGAACACCGTTTTCTTCCAAGGATGATACGAGAGGCTATTGAAATTAAAAAACACCCTAATTTCAATAGGGAAGATGGTTGGAATGTTCCTCCAGCTTGGGACCCAGTCATAAGGCTAATGAAAACCAAGAAGGACAAAGTCATCAGAAGACCTAAGGACACTGTGAGCTCATTCTGCGTAAATAGTAACACCAGTAGTTGAAAAAATGTTCGGGAACTTTGAGATAACTTATACATTCAAGAAAAGGACAAATATCACCTCAGTCTGCCGTGAACATGAATCCTGTAAAGAATTCGAAACGTCGGCTAGTAATAAATTAAAAATGTAGTTTCTAGATCATTCGTTTCAAATGTAATAACTTAGTGAAACCAATACATCGCGATAAAATCCGTAAACTGTAGTTTAATTTCAACTGATGGACTAAAATTTCATTGGGAGCGATTGCCGCAGAATAACATTAACAATCTCATCGATTCTATGAATAATCGGTGCCAGCAAGTTCTCAATAACAGAGGAGGCCACACTTTGTATAAAGTTATGCAATTTTTGTACAACCATTTAATTTTAGTTTAAGTTTAGTTGATTAGGCACCTTACTTTGTACTACGTACATACAGTCATCATCATCATCATCATCCTAGCGCTGTCCCGGTTGCGCTCCAAAACCCACGCCTTGGAGCCCGGGGTCCGCTTTCCGGCTATGTCTCCTCCACTTCGCACGGTCTTCAGCATCCCTGGTGGTTAGTTGGTTGGCACGCATATCATCCCTTACGACGTCAAGCCAGCATTTCTTTGGCCTTCCACGTTTACCGGGGCCCGGTGGAGGTAGCATGGCAAGACATTTGTTACCCACGTAAGATGCCGGTTGACGTAAGACGTGGCCATACCAGCGTAGACGACACTCTTGTAGTTTGTCAGCAATGTCACGGACATGAAGGCTACCCCGGATGCGGGAGTTCCTAATGCGGTCCTTCCGCGTGACACCACACATCCAGCGCAGCATGTTCATCTCCGTGACACGCAGACTCTGCTTGTGTCGCTCAAGCACAGGCCACGTCTCACTGCCATATAACAGGACAGGTCTAATGATGGATTTATAGACCTGTCCTTTGAGCTTTGAGCTTTGAGCTGTACTACGTACATACAGTACTTACTCGTAATTATTGTTAATTAAGATTATTAAAAAAACTAATTGTTGTTTAATACCAAAAAAGGGTGCATAGGGTTCCCACCAAGAACTTAGGATCCCAAGCCAACCTCACCTGCAAGTGGTGCACCTGCCGATCAACGGACGAGGCCCTGGCAAACAAAATATCCCTATAAGCGGCAATAGGCTCGCCACCTATTACGCGGGATCAAAACACTGGCGAAAAGTGGGCGTTTAACCCTTGAGGTGCGATCAAACTAAAGGCAAAGTGCCACAAGTGCGAAAGGTCACGTTGCTGCAAATTTTCATTGGCATAGGTTACCGGAGAAAAATAATTATGATACCTTAATATAATTATATCACATAAATTGCATATCATTGTATTGGTTATAAAATCAACTATCATAATAATAACATTAAATTCTACTAAATACTCACCTTTCCGGCAAAACAAGCTTACAAACTTAGAGGTTTGTTTTTTTTCACTCGTTCACACAAACATTTCATCACATATTAATGAATTTCATTACTTGTTTGGTTCATAAACACAAAAACATTATCACATATACCTTTAGGTTTTCACACAATACATTATTTATTTGTAACAAACGAATCAAACGCCACTAAAAAAATTATAAACCGGACGCGTAACAAAAAGTTCGCCGTGCCAGGCCGCCATGTTACTGTAACGAACACTGTGGCTGTGAATTATTTACCATTTGAAACACGATAAAAGTGAAAATGTACAACAATACTAGTATTTAATTGCTAAAATATGTTTTCAGATAAATAATCTGGGTACTTTTGTCTTTCATAACTGTTAAAAGAGTATTTATCATAAAACTATTACGAAAATAGCAAGTTTCAAGAGTAGAAATAGCCCTTCTAAAAAGTTTTTGCCTTTTATCACTGTATTTCTTGTCTTTGTCACGAATTATGTCACTTCAAAATTAATATTTATTTATTTCTGAGTAAATCTATATAAGTATATTTATAAAATATTCACCGGTTTCTTCCAAAACACAGCTTTTATTACAAAGATCGCGGAACAAAACACAACAATAGCGGACGCTTTCGCAACTGAGACACAGATAATTATATTTCAATATTTTTTGGCGCGTTTCGTTTCCCTCACCCTTCTAAAACCATTTAAATGCATAGAATATGAACTATTCTAATAGTTACTACTTTCGTTTCTTGGTTTAAGTAAAACAAAACATAAAAAAACCGCGACCAATAGAACGATTTTTTTTTAGCACGACGCAAACACTTCGGACCACCAAAATTAGAGCACGACCGTGCGTGCCGTTAGCGCGTGGGGGGTATGCCTCTGCCTACCCCTTCGGGGAAACAGGCGTGAGTCTATGTATGTATGTACCAAAAGAGAATTAAAAAATGACATAAATAAGAAAATACTAAGGATTTAATGCGAACACACATGTAAAATTGAAATTTGTATGTGTTGCTTAGACTTTTTTGATGTGTGTATATTCTAGATAATCCATAATGGTTTCCTCGTGAGACTGTGTACGCGATTATTTAACTGTTTATTTTTTTCTTAGAAAACATATTCTATTCAATTAACTGAAAATTAATGGTCTGTAAATTTTAACTTATCATCATCATCATCAGCCGTCCACTGCTGGACTAGGCCTCTCCTTTGAAAGGAGGAATTGGCCTACTATGCCACGTTGGCCAAACGGGTTGGTATAGGGTGTGTATCAAGTTTTCCTTCTCTTACAGTAATTTTCTCTGTATAATATGGTCCCTCTGTCGGCTCTTACGACACCCATGGGATGATATGGGGTGGTGACATTCCGTATTCTTAATCCGTCACCACACGGATAATCCGTCACACTTATGCTTACATATTATTTGTTTACATTGTATTTCTGTATAAACAATTTAAATAAACTAAAATCTGTTAAGACTGCTTTATATTCAAGATACAAGGCACACTTCTCAATGCCATCATAAATTGGCGGGCTTACACCGCCCAAGTTATGAGACCACTTACTTTTTTGTAAACAAACGTTTGTTCTCAGAAACAGGGTTTGTTTTACGAAATATTATCCATTTGGTAGACTTTAAATCAATTATTCTAAATAGGCTTAATTCTTTTTATCGTCATATTTATAAATATTATATCTGTATATATAAAATCCTTGCATTACTGACTGACTGACTGACAGACAAGCTACAGCCAAAACTATTAAGCGCAGGGAGTTGAAATTTGGCATGTATGTTCCTTGGAGTCTGTAAGAGCGTTTAATCCGTGGGAGGCGATTTTGCGGGTTTTTATTGTTCTATTACGTTACGGATAAATAACAATTAATGGAAAAGATATAGAAAATATGAAATTTCAGTCCTTTATCAAGAGAGTGCTAAAGAAAAATATATGGGTTACTATAGTAAATATTTTAAAACGGATGAATTTAAAAAAGTCATTTTCGTAATTTCTGTAGTTTAGGCCAGCATTAATGGTCGCTAGTGCTATGAAAACTTATCGTTCTATAATTCTGTAAATGTAAACTGTACGAACAAAAGCTATATAAGCGAGTCCTTAAAAAAAGAAATAGTACTTTCATACATAATTTTCAAGAAAATCGGAGATCAAAACAGTGCATTTTGCTTAATTTTAGCCCGCAAATTTGCATTTATATCTAAAAAACTACTGTGATTATTAAAAAGATATATACATATTTAGAAACCTTAAGATTCATTTTAAGTCATATAAAAAAATTGGAATCTAAACTTTTCGTTTGTAATTAATATGATTTTTTTAAAAAGACCTATAAAGCTCGAAGCGCGATGCTATGTCCGCCATTCAGCGCTGAGCGCTCTCAGAGGACGGACCTGTCGCTCGCGTCCGCGTCCGCCATTTTACGTAAATATTGCATTCCAAATCGTTTATAGCGCGGCTAAAGCTTCTTGATCCTTATTTTTTTTCTCAACGTATTTTTTTTATAAATATAAAAAGTTGATGTACTTAACTTTATTTATGTATTACGTATTAAACTAGTGTGTTAGTCAAGACATCTGGAGTCTAGTGGTAACTTGTTAGTGTAGTAGCGAGGTCAACTAGGGGCTGGGCGAGACTGACAGAAACGGACCGTTAGATATAATACCTTGCTGCAAAAATCAAGTGGCAATATACAGTATAAACAGGTACAGTAGTTAGACGCATTTGATCTTTGATGGGTGACCATGGGATCGGCTTGCAGAGCCTATATCGCAGGTTTATTTTCGTACAAACTACATATGTTAAGGTAAAGTAATTGACATCATGGTCATAGTATGGATGGGTGACCGACCGATGAATTTACAGAGCCCATGTATGAGGTTCTTAAGGGGGGCAAAATTATGGTTATTTTTAAGCTAGGACGCGCCGCCGTTAGCATGATACCAATGTAATAGGTATTTACCTAAAACGTACTATGCAATGCAATTAAAAGCACACTTGAATCGAATATTATCTTACAAACCGCCGCAGCTCAGCTGATTCCCACGAGCTCGCATTGCAGGTACCTAACACACACAAGCCCACGTACCTACTATGCAGTCTTATTCTGCACCAGTTAACAGTTTATTTTGAGACTCAATTCTTCTAACTATATTTGTTCAAAATGCAGTTTTGATCTAATGTCAGTGTCATACTCATGTCACAAATGGAATTCTCCTAAATAAACTGATATTGGAATGTTATCGTGACTAGATCGTTAATTGAACAATGTCATCATTATCTTTCTAGCATACTTACCGTGGATTCGAACCCGATACCTTCTGCATAGCAGTCCGTTAGTATCTCCAGTAGGCTATCGCTGCCTGTTGTTAATTAAACAATGTGTCAACGTCAGTGAGAACAATAGAAGACAAATTATAGTTGGTGGCACGAGAAGATAGACTTTTTGTAAACAAACATTCAGAGCTTCACAACCTTTTTTCAAACAGTTGCGTTTTAGATTTTATGCTTTTGAGCAGTATTTTTTTTCAATGCCTAATTATGCCATTATGTTTTTAAATTTATATTGTTAAATTTTACTGAAATAAAAATATTTGATTTTGTGTTTTAATGGTCGAATGTTCATAAATTGGCCGATTTTTTTGTTGTTTTACACGTAATAATCTGTAAATTAATGAAAAATAGAGTACCATGTATGTTAATTATAGAGTACATACATGTTACTTTATTATTGACACGATTTTTTAAAAATCAATACGCAATAAATAATATTGCTCAAAGTAACATTCTCATTCTAAAATATTAAATTATTGACCAACAATGAATAATATAACAGACTAGAGGACGCCAGCAGCTACGCTTGCATTTTTTTTTTAATTTACCCGTTTTGGCCGATCCCGTGGGAATTTTGGGAAATCCCTAACTAAACATTTCTAGGCATAGATAACTAGCTAATACATTGCATAAACATTTCTAGGCATCGAGATTTTACGTTGTCTGTGAATGAAATCGTCAGAATGAACTTAAACAAAAAACATTAAACGTTATGTGGTAGTCTGAAAACGCAATTTCTTTTTTAGGTATAAATAATTTTCTGCCATCTGATATTCTGCACGCGCTTTTTCGAGATGCCGTGACAGCGAGAAGAGCGTTGCGATCCTATAAACTTGTATTTAACTCAACACCAACCCCTTCTTGATAACTAAAAATTTAATTTTGTCCTCTGATAAAAAGATGTTAAGTCCAAGAATGTATCATTTCAATGAACTAACGCCAAATGTTGACACTCTAGGCGTCAGTACCTCAAAAGATTAAAAGATCCTGCTGACATAATATCGATAAAATCCCGATCCAATGACATATTAGTTTCCAATGACACGTATCTATGTACCGTTGCGCTCATTGATTTGAAATTATTTGTTTTTGACAGAACTATCGCTAAGTCACTTAGTAAAAATTCTTTGTTTACAAAATGTCTATGTTCTCGTGGCACGGACTCTAGATGATAATGACATTTAAATTAGAAGAATACCAATTCTGAGTCAATTTAAAATCTAATCTCATTTCGTTCAAAATATAATTTCAATGTCATATAAAATACGAGAATTGGCCTTATCTATGTAAAATTTTATAAAAAGAGGGATTTATATCATCGCACACTGTGTGAAATAATTTTAGGTGAATATATATTGTATAATTACAATATTTTGTAAATACAAATCAACAAAGCGTATATTTTTTTCTTTCTTTTCATTAATTAAGTATTTTCTTTTACCCGACTCTTTTGGTTTTGTATTTAGTGTCATTCGTGGGTTTTCATGCATTAATAACAAAATAGATGTATATTTGAAATGTAACAATTATGTAGATGACAATTATAAATTATTTCTATCATATAATAAAACTGCGCCAAATTATTATAAATAGTCGTTGTTATCCTGAGAAACATCATCCTACTAAACAAATATGTAATATCTATCTTTATTTGATACCTTTAAATGCATGTGCATTGAAAATAATTAATTTGAAAACTTTCATATCATAATCGACGTATTACATAAACGAATATTGTTCATGTATGGCAAGAAGGATCAAGATTGTTATTCCACGCGACACCGTCATAGTGCGCCGGATCTCGCATGCGCGGTGCGCGGGCGACCGCGGTACTATAAAAACCTAAACTCGAGCCGCCGCTCGAGGCGTATACGCTCGTAAGGGTGCACTAAGAATGGATTTCCCAAGGGATCGGGCAGAATCATTAAAAGTTAAAAAAAATTTGGCGTAGCTGCGTGCGTCCTCTAGTTAATAATTAAACTGTATCATATCGTCACTAGCAATAGTAAAGGCCTTGCCACACGGCACAATTTTACGTCCAACTTGACTAAATCACTTAATGAAATCGTGACGTCAGTCGTTCAATTCAAGTTCATCGGGTGGGCGGTACCACCAGATTTTAACCAATCAGGGGGACGGAATGAAAATCAGTGATTTGATTGTGTCGTGTAGACGGGCAAAGCCAATTCGATTGCAGATTTGATCAGTGGTAAAATTGTGCCGTGTGGCAAGGCCTTAAGTATCGGCGGTTAATTAGGGTAGGTAGATAATTTTTGTTGTATTATTAAGCGTTGATCTCGCGGCATAAATGTGCGCGTAGGATTCGGAGGTCTCGGGTTCGATTCCCGGGTCGAGCAAAGTGTTATTGGGTTTTTCCGTTGGGGAATTCTCAGTAGCAGCACGGAGTCTGGTGATGTGCCCGGTGTGGCAATAGACTCGCCCCCTATTACGTGGGACCTAAAAATTCATGGCGAATTATGGGTGTAATATTACACCTCTGCCTACCCCTTCTGGGATACAGGCGTGAGTCTATAAAAAAAATGGTTACAAATTATATTACTGTTACGTGTCATGTCATGAAAGACTAACATGTCACTGAGTACTACTAGGCGTCGTAGGATACAACTGAGCTACACGATTTCATAATGGTTTGATAAATCCGCAACCATGGAGAGGGAAACGTCGAACCAAATCCGGTATGGTAACTAAACGTCATATGGGTCCTAGAACCAACTCGATACCACACGTCATGAGTCATAACTTATCATTCTTGTGAGTTTTGCCGGTTTTCGAGAAAATTACACAAATTCAGGTCATCCTCGCTCGGCTTGTCCAGATGCTGCAACGTCCATGAAGAGAGCCATTACTGCACAGTACAGAGAGTGGTAGTGGCTGGTTTTTTTTATGATACTAGGCGGCAAACTAGCAGACGTATTGCCTGATGGTAAGCAATTACCGCCGCCTAGTGTTGTAAAAATACCGTATAATACCAAAAGGCTATGTATTAAACGGGTATTTTATTATAACTTACGGTATTATTGGTATTTTATGTATTTTATACTCTGATTCAGTTTTGAAGACCCTGCGATATTGCGACAAGTTCTAGTTTAAAACATTAAATATATTTTAAGTTACGATTTTATAGACTTTATTGAAGTAACAAATAACATATATACAACAGAATAAAACTACTTATGCAACTAAACTATCCTAAACTAAACCAATTAAACTAAATAAATAAAAATAAAATAGAAACTACGCGGCGTCAAAAAATTCCTCCGCAACGCTGTCGGCTGGTAGCGTGCCCAGACAGGCTGGCGGCTAGTTACGATTGTATTCTTTTTTTTAATTTTGGAATTTTAAGTTTTGGAAGAATTCATTGCAAAGTCCGAAATCGCTTAGACAAATCACGTGTTTCTAAATTGGTCTCGATTTACGCAAATCTTCGTCTTCGTGACAGCACATTCGAAGTTAAAGAAAGTGGTGATGAAGATGATTCAGCTGAAAGTACGTTGCTAGAATACATTAAGTACTGCGTAGTCATCTACCGAGAAAGTAGCAACACAAGAGGATTTTTATTTGAGGATGAAGATCCTCTAAATCTCGGGTTTTTGAACTAGGAAGACAAAAGGCGTGGGCCAACGTCTGTGCTTTTCTTATGGATATTGTATTAAGGTTCGGGCTGTACGTTTCTGCACGCAGAGAGGAACATAATTTAATTTTGAATAAATAGAGAGATGATTCAAATAAGTTTGAGGCCCCCTTTGCTCTGACGTAACTAAAAATGTTACGTGTTTTTGAATGCCACTTCACAAAATCCACTTATCTCGGACGTATTTTCGGTAGCAAATTATGACGTCCGTGTGCAACTGATATTTATCAATACATATGTTTCAAACTACTTAGCTGCAATAATGAGTAGATTTTTTGAATTAATCATAATATATAAAATCCTTGCGTTACTTACTGACTGACAGACACGCTACAGCCGAAACTACTGGTCATAAGAAGATGAAATTTAGCATGTATGTTCCTTGACGAGTGTAAGGCACTAAGAGAGGATTTTTGGAAATTCCTCCCGTAAGGGGATAAAACTGGGAGTCAAAATTTGTATGAAACTTTTTATTCCTTCAATGGATTAACTTTAAACTTTGTATATTGGTTCCTTAAACGACGATAGTGAACATTAAGAATTTGTTTGTTGAAAATCCCTACCCTCAGGGGTAAGATAGGGGTCAAAGTGTGTCACTTATTATTCCTTCAGTGGATTGACGTCAAATTTTGTATATTGGTTCCTCAAGTGGTGATAGTGAACACTAAGAATTTGTTTCTATGGAAATATGTCCCCTAAGGAGGTAAGATAGCGTCAAAGTTTGAATTAAACTTTATATTCCTTTAATGGATTGACTTCTAACTTTGTATATTGGTTCCTCAAATGACGATAGTGAACACTAAGATTTTTTTTGGGAATTCCGCCCCTAAGAGGGTAAAATTGAGGGTCAAAGTTTTTATGTATTTTTATTCCTTTAATGGATTGCCTTCAAACTTTGTATATAGGTTCCTCAAACGACGATAGTGAACACTAAGAATTGTTTTTTGAAAATTCCTACCCTCAGGGTGTAAGATAGGGGTTTAAAGTGTGTATTAAACGAAACTTATTATTCCTTCAGTGGATTGACTTCAAACTTTATATATTGGTTTCTTTAATGACCTTAGTAAATATTAAGAAAATCTTTTTGGAATTTCTTACCCTAAAGGTTTAAAAAGGGGAGTCGGAATTTGTATGAAACCTTTTTATTCCTTTATTGGATTTACTTCAAACTTTGTATATAGGTTCCTCAAATGACGTTAGTGAACACCAAGAAAGGAGTATTTGAAGTCACTCCCTTAGGGGAGTTAAGAAAGGATGGCCCATTTTGTAATATAAAAAAAACTTCAATGGATTCACTTGAAACTTTGTATATCGGTTCCTCAAGTGACGTTAGTGAATTCACCACTTTAACGACGCGTTCAAAAAGGTGTCCTGGTTTGTATGAAACTTTTAATTCTTTACTTGATTTTTTTTCATCGTCCCTGATGTGCATTTAATTTTCATTAATTTAAATTTATGCGGCTGGCTTTCATCTAAGCGCTCTTTATCTTCACTAACAAAATTTTTTTGATGGTTCTTTGTATTACCAATAGAAGCCAAAATACTTAGAACCGTTATTTTGCTATTTTTATTTATTTTTAAGCAGGCAAGCACTTTTTATCACTTATCTGCTTTGTTTTATTTATTTTTATTTATTAACTTTATATACACACATGGCGTATAAAGGTGGACTTAATGCCTTAGGCATTTTCTGCCAGTCTACCTTAGAGTGGTTCAGAGATTGATGGTAGGTGTATTTTAAAAAGCGGAGTTTGACTTAAACATATATTTAATAGATATGATGGACGTGCATACATTAAACAAAATTAAATCATAATAATAATACATACATACATAGATAGAAATGCATAAGTACATAGACTTACATACCCATACTTACATATACCTACATACACATACTTATACTTAAATACACATACATAATATGTATACATATATAAATAAATATGTACCTAAAATATATTTAGATGTTATGATACTTCTGCTAACTTAGCCAATAAAAGCTGCTTTACCTTTGTCTTAAAGCGATACCTAGTAGTGGACGTCCTGATTTACTTTGTCCAACTGCTGACCAAGGCTTCTCTCATTTCTTTAACCTAAAAATACTAAAAAGGGTTTTTGAATTTGGATAATTTGTTTTACATTTTCTTACAATTTCGCTGAGATATACAAATGTATACTGGTGGGAATCCTTGACTAATTTAATTTTAACTAGCTTTTGCAAGCAGCTACGCCTAAATGAAATTTTCATCATTTGTTCGAAAGTTTTCATGAACCATTAGGAAAATACACATCTAAATCGATTCAGCCATTTTTAAGATTACCTTGAATAAACAGACAGACAGAAAAACAATCTAAATAAATCATTGGGGTACTGGAAACGGATTAGCAACAATATGCAATACAGTTATTTTGAGATTAAAGACAGTTGGTTATTTTTTGTTTATAGTTTCACGCCTGCATCTCCAATGGTGTAGCCAGAGGTGTAATATTACACCCACATTTCGCTATGTTGCATATTAGGTCCCACGTGATAGGGGGCGAGCCTATTGCCGTTACCGGGCACATCAACAAACTCCGTGCTGCTACTGAGAATTCGGAAAAACTCAGTAAAAATTTTGCCTGACCCGGGAATCGAACCCAATACCTCCCGTTTAGCAGACTCGCACGCTATCCACTTGACCATGGAGACAGTCAAATATTATTTATTTGTATAATCTTCTTTATATAAAATCCTTGCATTACTAACTGACAGACAGACACGCTACAGCCGAAACAACTGAGCGCAAGTAGGTCAAATTTAGTATGTATGTTCCTTGAGATGTGAAGGGACGCGCTACAAGATAATTTTTGGCAATTCCTCCCCTAAAGAGGTTTAACTGGTTGTCAGAATTTGCATGTAACTTTTAATTCCCTAAATGTATTAACTTCAAACTTTGTATATTGGTTCCTCAAATTAAGTTAGCGAACACAAAAACATTTATTTTGGAAATTCTTCCCCTAGGAGGGTAGAAAAGGGAGTTAGGGTTTGTGTAAAGCCTTTTATTTTTCAATGAAATCACTTCTAACTGTCTGGATATATAAAATCCTTGCGTTACTGACTGACTGACAGACACGCTACAGCCGAAACAACTGAGCGCGAGTAGGTGAAATTTGGCATGTATGTTCCTAGACGTGTGTAGGTGCGCACTAAGAGAGGATTTTCGGAAATACCTCCATTTAGCGGGTTAAACAAGTTTTCAGAGTTTGAATGACACTTTTAATTCCTTCAATGGATTAACTTCAAACTTTGTATATTGGTTCCTCAAATGAAGTCAGTGTACACTAAGAAAGTCTTTTTGGAAATTCTTACCTTAAGTGAATAAAATGGGGAGTCATAATTTGCATAGAACCTTTCATGCCGTCAAGGGACTAACTTCATACTTTGTTTATTGGATCCGCAAGTGACGTTAGCGAACACAAAGATATTTATTTTGTTTATTTATTAGTTTCAGAAATTTATTAGAAACTAGTGTACAAAAATGTAATGTAATATTTAAATTCAGCCCTATTAGTTCTACTGACATTATAAACACCTTTCAATCTCTAGAGTCTAAGAATACAGGTAATCTCTGGGTAATATCTGTTAAGATCTTGAAAAGTATAATAGATATAGTAGCTCCTTATCTAAGCAACGTATTTAATAAGTGTATAGAATCAGGCGATTTTCCAGATTTAATGAAACATAGTAAGATAATACCTCTGTTTAAAACCGGCAGTAAGACCTAGTAATTATAGGCCAATTTCAATACTACCTACTTTTAGTAAAATCTTTGAAAAGATCATACTCAAGCAACTTCTGAAACACTTTAATTTAAACAGTCTCCTTCATACTGAGCAATATGGTTTTACTAAGGGTCACTCGACGACGCATGCAGGAGTAGCGTTAGTCAAACACATCTACAAGGCATGGGAGAGTTCTCAGAATGCTATTGGTGTGTTTTGCGACCTTTCAAAAGCATTCGATTGTGTCTGCCATGATACGCTCTTGTGCAAATTTAAACATTACGGCGTCCAGACTAAAGCATTGGATGTTATTAAGGCATATTTAAATAACAGAATCCAATGTGCCGAAATAAACGGCTCAAAATCCAGTGGCTTACCAGTACAATTGGGGGTGCCGCAGGGTAGTATCCTAGGGCCTATCTTGTTTCTTGTTTACATTAATGATTTGCCATTTTATCTGAGAAATATTTGTGACGTGGTATCGTTTGCTGACGATACTTCATTGATATTTAAAGTAGATATGAATAAGGAAAACTTTACCGAAATAAACAGTGCTCTTATTCAGGTGACTAAATGGTTTACTGTAAACAAATTAGTACTGAACGCCAAAAAACCTTGGAACTGGAAACAACTGAATCTACGTTGTTTCTAGGAATAACACTTGATTCGAAGTTGCAATGGGGCGCACACATTACATATCTGTCAGCGAAACTTATTTCGGCTGCTTATGCCATTTAGAAGGTGCGCAGTTTAACAGATGTCGACACGGCTAGACTGGTATATTTTGGCTATTTTCATAGTGTTATGTTATATAGCATATTACTATGGGGTAGAGCTGCTGATATCGAAAGTATTTTTATATTGCAAAAAAAAACAGTTCGGCCATTTACCAATTACGAACAAGAGTTTCGCTCAAGGCAAGATTTAAGGAAATCGGTATTTTAACTGTAGCGTCTCAGTATATTTATGCCAGTGTTTTGCATGTGCGTAAAAATATATCAATCAATCAAAATATAATAATCAATACAGCTTATCAGTTTTAGATTGTACAGCATATTCTGCCACATGTGGCGTGCAAAGATTAAAATACACATTAAATATACTTAACAGCTAAATACAATGACATGATTCGTTTCTAACATTATTATGACATGTATAAATATAAGTGAGACCCAATTAGAATATTTATTAATGAAATAATTAAAAAATAATTGCAATGTATGAGAAGTAGTTAACAATAGTGAAATTATGGCGGTAACAAATAATAATAGAATATGTCGAACAAATTAAAAAAGATAATAAAATTAAAATAAAGCAATAAAAATGTCAAATAATAAAATAGAAATAATGTCAAAGTAATAGTAAAATGTCAAGCAGTACATAAAAAATATAAAAAAATTACAGTAATAGTCTTAGGTCGTGGATACATTATAATATTACAAGTCAATAATTATAATTTAAAATAAGTACCTAATAATGTGGTATATGATAACAATATAATAACATAATAATTATTGTACCCTTATAGTTTTATCACAAAGAAAATCATCAATATTATAATAGCTTTTTTGAATTAGTAGGTTTTTAAGCGACTTCTTAAATTGTGTGGTATTCATATGCCTAATAGCTGGTGGAATTTTATTATAGATTAGTGGAGCTTTGCATACTATACTTCTATAGAGTAAAGCTGTTTTAGCGGAATGGACACGATGTCTATCATTATCACGGCGATTTCGGCTGACGTAATCAGATAGTTTAGGAAATAGATCAGGGTTGTTCCTGACAAATAGAGCTGTCTCAATAATGTAAAGTGATGGAAGTGTGAGAATGTTGTACTTTATGAAACAAGGCCTACAACTTTCGGTACTTTTAATACCAAACATAGCGCGAATGCATCGCTATTGCATTTTAAACACCATATCCTTATTTGTAGAATTTGCCCAAAAAATTACACCATATCTAAGGATGGATGCCACGAGTCCGTAATATGCCGAAAGTAACGCATCTGTGTTAATAATAGCAGCTAATTGATGTAAGGCGTAAGATAGACTGCTGATTTTTTTACATACAATGTCAATGTGTTCCTTCCAATTTAATTTGTTATCAATATTTAAACCTAGAAATCGAGTAACAGTAGCTTCTTTAATGGTTATATTTTCATATACTACATTTACATTTAACGAATTTTGTAGTCGTTGTCCAAAATGCATAATGTTCGTTTTCATTAAATTAATTTTCAAATTATTATTATTTAACCAATAGATTATGGATTTCAATGCGTCATTAATGTCAGATTTATATTGATTTGTGTCCTTACATGCTATGGTGGCCGTGCTATCATCAGCAAATAATATCAAGTTTGGTAAGTCATTAATATATAGTATAAATAGTAGTGGCCCCAAAACACTACCCGTTTCTCGTTAATTTTGATGCTGGAAATATCTTCTTTGGGTATATTAGGTCTGGCACTATTTATAATTCGCCAAACTGCTTTACATTTATTATATGCACTATTTATTTTGTAATTATTTTGAGCACGTTTAGTTAGCATTATGATCTTCTTAAATAATCTACAATAACTTTGATACTTTGATTTATTTTCTTGTGTGGGTTTTAGTCTAAATTGCCAAAGTAAATCTCTTTTCTTTCTGCTGCAAGCTTTCACTCCACGTGATACCCATTTTGGCTTGCAGTTGACTTTCATAAAAATATATATTTTGGGGAAACATAAGTCATAAAGAAGTTTGAAGTCATTTATAAAGTGTTGGTATGCTGTATTCGGATTATTGGTTTGATAAATATTTGAAAAATACATGTTCTTGATACATTCTTTAAATTTTTTTATGTTTTCCAAACTATAATCTCGTTTGGTGATTCGCCAAGATTTTAATGCGAACACTTATTTAATGGGCAGTTTTATTAATTGGGCTGTATGATCCGATAAACCTAATTCTAAAATCTCGGTCTTACATTTTCTTTTTAAGTTATGTGCAAAATTGTCTATACAGCTTCGACTAGACAGTCTCGTCGGTTGATTTAATGTCAAATTAAAATTATAATTTAATAATAGGCATTCAAAATGTAAAGAACTATTATTACGCTTTGAAATGTCTATATTAAAATCACCAGCAATTAAAATGTTATTATATTTATATTTATTTATGTAAGTCAAAAGCTTTTCTAGCCTGTTGAAAAACGTATACAAATTATTTTTTTTGGGTACTCTGTATATGCAGATAATTAAAGTTTTATAAGAAAGAAGCTCAATTGCACAACACTCAAATGCATGATTAACGCAAAATTGCTTAATGTCACTTATTTCCTTATATTTATGTTTTTTATTTAATAGAATGCATGTTCCTCCTCTTTTACTGTTATGTCGATAGTAAGATGCAGCCAAACTATAATTCGGTAAATCTATGCTTACATTATGTGGCGATGACATGAAATGTTCGCTAATACATACAACGTCAATACACTTATCGTTATCTTTGAGTTTTTCCAAATTTACACATAAAGCTTCTATTTTATTAAGTAATCCAGCAATATTCTGGTGTAGTACATATATATGTCCTTCAGAAAAAAAACTGGGAAGTAATATATTTTTCATTGTTTGGTACCGGAGTTGTTAAATCGTTGGCAGTATTACAGTGTATAAGGGAGTTCCTATTATTTGTTAATTTATAATTATCGTGATATATATACTAAAATCAATTAAAATGTTATCCATTATGCGTCGATATATATTTTTCATGCCATGTTTATTTAGTTTTCCAGTAGAATATGAAAACATTTCTAGTGACAGATCAGTATTACTATCAAATAGATAAGCATATTTATTGTTTTGAATGTCAATGTATAAGAGATTAATAAACATGTCAACTTTGAAATTATATATAGGCGCACCAGTCACATATACAGGCCCACAAATAATTACATTTGTATGAGTTAGTTTTGTCAAGGTATCTTTCAGGATGTTTATAGTTTTTATATGGTTTTTATCGTCCTTAACATCACTTTCTCCAATTAATAATATACAGTAGTCGTTTAAGGTGAAGTCTTTTAAATTGTTCTCTATGTTGTTCAAAAGTTCATTTACAGTGCTGTTTGGTTTTCTATAATGGCAATAGTCAAAGTAATCGGAAAATACGTCGTCGATGATCGATAGTGAGTCTTTATAATTATTGTTACTTAAAATGCACAATTTATTTTTCGTTTTTGTTTGATTTTCAGAAATTGACAGCCTAATATTATTTTGTAAATGATGTTGAGAAGATGATTCTTGTGTAACTGTTTCTTTTCCTGCTTCCAAAGTGCTACAGGTTTGGGTCTCCTTATTACGCATTATGACTGGACTTTCGGCACAATCATCATAACATTGTGTCGTATTTCTATTTGCCAGTGTTTTGCTTTTACGTGCGGATTGTGACGAAGCTTTACTTTTCCTTTCTGGTGTTGAACAGATTTTTTTGTATGTATCAATTGTCTTAGTATATTTTGAATGTCGCATTTTAGGCGGAAATTTTCACAATTCAAATTGTCTACTTCTTGATGCGCGCTTTGTAATTGCATTGTAAGTTCTTTTATTCGGTCTTTTAGTTCACTTATTGCATCACTGTTTTCGTGTAGGCTGTCTGGTATGCTAAGCATCGTACTATCGAACATGGTTTCTTCATTTGTGTTTGTTAAGTTGGTAAGATCTCCTAATGAACTTGTTCTGGGTTTCCGATGAGTAATGTTGTTATATTCTGAGTCCATTCTGTAGCGTTGTTTTATAGATTACTTCGGTCGAAATTTTTTAAATAAATATTTTGATATTTTTCTGTGTCTTGTTGTTATAGACTTCGCTCAATTTTTTAACAAATATAGTGAGCGTGTAGATTAATAGGGTATTTGACTAAAAAAATCGAATTAGTCCGTCAGTTAGATTATCGAAAAAATATTGGATACGTATTTTTTGTTTTTTCAAATCAGTAAAAAATTACGAAGATAAAACGCATCAAAGATGGAGAAACGTCTAGGAGTGGGGGCTTGTAACGTCACTTGCCAGTAAAAAGTGTACTGGCAAGTGACGTCACACGAGTTTTCAGCGAAGTTTGTAGTCTTCAATTTTTGTTTACGTGACTAAAGAAAAAATACGTATCCAATATCTTTCGATAATCTACTGACGGACTAATTAGATTTTTTTAGTCAAATACCCTATTCTCAAAAAGACGATTCTTGAACCCAGGTTCGAACTCGAGTTCTCTCTAAACGTATAATTGAGCGGCCCTCTTACGCCAATTTGCTACTTCGTCGTTACTGATGTCGTTAAAATAGTTTTTAATAATATTGATCTTATGGGACTTATAGCGTATGTATATTGAATACTGCTTTATCGACGGTTTAATGTTTTTTAGGTAAACTGTTGCCGTACCTTCTTAGCTATGAACGTTTAGGTCGTTAGTAATACACATTTATTTGAATAGATGGCGATATTCAATGGATTGTCAAGGCAATGAATTGACAATTTTCGTATCATGAATATGCAATTACTTTTAATTCACTGTCTATTTTGCGTAATATCTGCATTGTTAGGAGCATAATGTAAGTGGATAATCCTGTTTCACCATGTCTATGTTCAGGAGGCTAACTAAATGAACATCAAAATTTAACTTGATTATGGTTGAGTATTATGTACTGTAAATATATACAAGTAATATAGAAGGTATAACAGTTGCTGCACCTTACAAAAGTATTATTAAAAACCTGGCGATGAAAAAGAGTGACAGTGAGTTTTATTGCCCGTTCTTTCTCATGGTTCTACGCCCTTGCTTTGCGAATGTGGGAGTAAATGTGAATGTAGAAGCATACAGTAATAATGTTTTAAATTTGACGTTCATAAGTGTCACTTTGTGATCTAAATGAATAAAGGATTTTGACTTTGACTTTGACAGTGTTTGTGTAAAAACTTTGATTTTTTCGATGGAATTACTTCAATCTGTGTATGTAAAATCCTTGCATTACTGACTGACTGACAGACACATTACAGCCGAAATTACTGGGCGCAAGAAGGTTAAGTTTGGCATGTATGTTCCTTGAGGAGGTAGAGGTGTTTATACAAAATATTTTATCTTATCGTAATTTACGCGTGCGAAGCAGCGGGCAAAAGCTAGTTTGTTATAATATCTCACGTGAATAGCTGAATCTGAAACAAAGTGGCGTTGCGCGCTCACAAATCGCGGTACCTAATTAATTCAGCGTGTGAATTAATAAAACATTAAACGTTTCATGTTTAGTATACCTACTTATCAAACAATAAAATAACATTATTACCAATATAGCAGCACGTTTTCAACCGACTTCAAAAGGAAGAGGCCCTCAACTCAACTGTATGTTTGTTTTTTTTTTGAGAGCATGGGTATCTTCAGTGCGACATTGATGAGCGAATAAGGTATTCTAATATAAATAAAAATCGTTAGCTTAAAAGCGCTTTAAAAGTGTTTGATATATATTTTATGTTGTCCGTAACGATTAAACGTAGTACCTTCGCGATAAAGCCTTCCGAGGGGCAGATAGATAATCTGATAAGATGATAGTAGCGCTCTTAATTGAGTCTTGAAATAAACAAGTAAATAAAACTGGGTATTTACTGGATAAATGTCACGGAGCAAGTAATGTGCCATGCTTAGAAATCTCTTAAACGATCTCCGAATTTTGTTCAGGTTTTATTAATAAAGATGGTGTAACGTGGTTATCTACTATGTCGTGGTTAAATGAAAATCGTGGTTTTAGTTACAAACAAAAATCAGTTTAATTCATTAAGGAATTTAAAACATCCTTTAGCAATGAATTTAATTGAAAATAAAAAATTTATGCTAGTTACTGAGATAGAACCAGGGTCGCGTGATTCGGCGTAAACTTCGGTGAATCCTGGGAATCCGCTTCCGGTGTTGATCAGGAAAGCAGTCATGCACTTAGCTTTGTCCACCGTCCAGCCGATGAAAAGGACGAGCGCTCCAACGTCTCGATATTTATTGGAGCCCAAAGTGTGGTGCCTGAGATGAGCAGCCAGCCAAGTGGAGTGGGCGGACGGTCGCGAAGCGTGACGTCACGATGGATGTTGATAGTATCTAGTTTCCGTGCGATAATACGTTCCCAAAAGGTTAATTAGTAGATTTTTGGATTGAATTTTATAGATGGGTCAAGATCTATATGGGTAATAATAATAATTTTAAATGAATACTTAATAAAACACTGACATATACCACCATACAAAATGGCACACACGCGCGTTGCAATTGAAAAAATAACATCTGATTAATATTTTATATTACTTGACTTTGATGATATGTATATATCATATTAACGTAAAAAAAATACATTCGGTAGTGCGACTTTCGTGCTCAGCTTTCGATGCAAACAAACTTTACAACAGTTCTACCCCGCTTGTCGTACACGTATTATAGAGATGGCCAGGGTTTAAAAACCCTATGTTTTATGGGGCTGAAACAGTTCGCGAGTCACCACGCAATGTGTTCTCGTAAATTATCTTAATAAATAAAATCCTTGCGTTACTAACTGACTGACAGACACGCTACAGCCGAAACTATTATAAATAGTCTATTATATAGTTTTTTCTTTGTCTACGCATGTAAAAGAGACTACCTCAGATACTCACACCCACTGAACGCAAATACTTTTATTCCTAGAGCCTTTAAAAAAGAGGCCATCAAGGTGGCAAAAAATATGTAATCTATATTTTAAGTGATTCGTAGTGTATAAGCTCACATAATTTTTAAATGTAACATCCATTCTATTGGACTAGAGCGTCGTAAGCACAAATAAGTGTGCACCACATTGTGCACGTTGCAATTGAAACACATTTAAGAGAGGGAACCTGGTTTCTCTGCGTGGTAATAAAATGGTAGATACGGTCGGACGGTCACTAACATTTCACGTCTACAAATATTTCACTCTGCACCGCCTGTCGCAGTCGTTCTTCCGTATATAACGGCTTGTTCAGAACTAATAACGTTACTTTTTGATTTTTATTGTTACAATTATAACTACTACTACTAAGTGTCAGCACTACACCAGAGACAAGCAAGTTCATAATTGGCAGTCTAGACAAAGTAAACAAACGATTATTTTCTAAGTCGCGCGATATTAGAAAAGCAGAGGAATAAATATTTTCTGTACGTAAGTACAAGAATTATTTATTCCTTGAATATAAGAAAAGTTCAAGTCAATAAGTTAGGACAAAACTAATGATTTCTTCATCAATAGCAATTGTCATTTGATTATTTATTTGACTACTCTAGTTTCAATAAAGGGGAACTGCTACATTTTCTTACTTTAACTACTTCAATGGTTCTTTTGGCGATGGCTAAAGAATACAAATTATTATTACCCCATTTCATTCCGTGGCTGTCGCAAGAGGTGACTAAGGAAAACTCGACATTACACCTCATACAAACCCATCAGGTCAGCGTGGCATAGTAGACCAAATATTCCTTTTTTTTTTCATAGTAATAACGAGCAGACGTATCGCCTGATGGTAATCAATTACCGCCGCCCATGGACACAAGCAACACCACAGGAGTCACAAGTGCGTTGCCGCCCCTTGGGGCTGGGTAACGTGGTAGGATAAGGAGTTGGATGAGGGAGATAGAATAGGGGATAGGGCCTCCGGCACTCTCACTCACCGAACGAAACGCAACAGTTTAGGTTCCTGTGAGAGGTTGGTACTTCCCCGGTCGAGCTGGCCCATTCATGCTGAAATCAACAAGGCTATACTACCGTAAGCTGCATATACAGGCACCCATTGTGAAACGAATCTGGAGAGGCTTTGAGTCTAGTAGTGGTCTGCGTAATGTTGTAAAGAAAAGGTGCTTAACCGGATTTTAAAATAAAATTAAAATATTATTTATTTGACATACACACATTACACAAAAAATTGGGCAAGTGCGAGTCGGACTCCCACACGAAGGGTGCCGTACCATCTTCTATAAAAGAAAATCATGTTTGTTGTATGTATACTTAAATAATTTTAAGTTTCTACCTGTTTATTAAGATCGAGTAACAAATTGCTTAAAAATTACGTTTGTTGTATGGGAGCCCCCCTTTATTTAATTTAATTATTTATATTGAAAGGTAATATACAACTACATATTCTGTGAAAATTAAAAGCGTCTATCTGTTACAGTTAGTAATTTTGAGCAAAAAATACGAAAAGAAACACGTTTTTTGTATGGGACCCCCCTTAATATTTTTATTTTTTTTATTTTTTGTTATAGCGGCAACCAAAATACATAATTTGTGAAAATTTCAGATTTCTAGCTATCACTGTTTATGAGATACAGCCTGGTGACAGACAGACAGCGGAGGCTTAGTAATAGGGTTCCGATTTTTACCTTTTAGGTACGGAACCCTAAAAATGATAAACTTTTGAGCTGATGTCGTGAGAGGTTGAAACTATGTTAGACGAAAGGTTATATAGAGGTAAGGCGACCTTTTACATTATGAAATAGCCTTATGTTGCACTTAATGGGATGTCGAAGCGAGTGTAGATATAAAATAAATATTCAGTAGAAACGTTCGTCATATGCAGTCAAACCAAAGAAATATTTCAATTTTTTTGTTGCAGCAACATTACTTAACGAACTGGTCTGAATCAACCTTTGCTCGCCTCAACTCGAACTCATCCAACGCTTTTCAATTTAATAACAAGATTCTTATCGTTTCGGCGGCAGACTGGTTTCTTATAACTGACTTTAATTGTTTGTCGCCGCCCGAGACATTGCAATTCTACTGAAAGTACTCTTGATGGAAAATAAATCCTTTCTAATAGAAATGTTCGAATGATTGTTAAGTGTGACAATGTAAAATGTTATCTCTTAAATCTTTCGCACTGTGCATGTACGCGTGCAAGTCATTCAAGTACTTGCACGCTATTGCAAGTTTATTTGAAGATATAAATGGCTTATGTTTAACTTACCACCAGATATAGCAACATATTTCTTTTCTTTAGCCTGTACTGTCCCACTGCTGGGCAAAGGTCTCTCCCAAATCTTTCCACGCTCTTTTGTCGCCTGCGACCTCAAGCCAACTATTGTGGTAGGCGTCAAGGTCATCTCGCCACTGTTTTCGGGGCCGACCCTGGCGACGACGTCCATTTTCTGGCACCCACATTGTCGAGATTTTCGCCCAACGTTCCCCATGCATACGGCTGGTATGGCCCGCCCAGTTCCACTTAATGGTAGCAGCCTTTTTCCTACATCTTAAACGATAGTTTTTGAGCGCAACTCAGTATTTCGTATCCTATCTTTGAGTGTAATACCAAGGATGCGATCACCAAAATGAAACCCGCATTTTAATGTAAAATTATAACCAAAGTTTTAACATTTCGCTATCCTATTTAAGCAAAATGACTCCAAATAAATCATTGTTAACCCAAAAAATTAAACCAGCATTTTAATGTAAAATTATAAGCAAAGTTTTTTTGTTAGTTGTATGAAATACCAACACATAAATTAGATTTGGTTACACCACCTACTTCAATAAACTAAGTTGACTGAGCCCTGCTTCGCAGGGCTCCTATTTTTGAATTAAGGGTCACAAGAGAACCTAACATAATCTATTTATTTGGTGATCATTTACTACATTTGGTGTTCGAATACAATTTGAAGTGCAGTCGTGACCAAAATAACTAGTACTATTGTAATATAAAATTTCGTATAAAGACACACATACACTAATTAATTCATAACATTATTGCATACGCCTTTATTCTTTATCGTGTGTTGAGCTTTATAAATCTCATAGCAGGACATTACAGACATAACTTCAATCCGAAGAATAAAATGAAACTGAATAAGAGGCCAAGGGGTGAATGTTTGCGGAACGCGTCAAAATCCTTTGATGCGTGCTTAAAAATCGGCACTATTCTATTGAGTGACCAATGTACGCCAACTACTAACATAGGTAAAGTAGCACTACACATTTTTATACGGTAAATAAAAAGTGTATTATCTCCGTACTCTATTCTATTACATTTGAACTATTAAATCGATTCTGAGAGGCTTTAAATAAAGAAGGAACGCAATAGTTTTACACGACAAGAAGTTGTGTTCGACCTTTAAGGTACTATTTATTTTTTCTTTTTTTATAGACTCACGTCTGTCTCCCCTCAACGGGTAGGCAGAGGTGTAATATTACACCCACCTTTCGCCATGAATTTTCAGGCCCCACGTAATAGGGGGCGAACCTATTGCCGTTATCGGGCACATCACCAGACTCCGTACTGCTCCCGATTCGGGCAAAAAGTGTTACTGGGTTTTTCATTTGGGAAAATCCCAGTACCTAACACTTTTTACCTGACCCGGGAATTGAACCCGGTATCTGCGATCAGCAGACGCATACGCTATTCACTGAACCACGGAGGCAGTATTATACTAAATATATACGTACAATATAGACACTATATTGGGAGATTTTTAACGCCACTGCAATTTGTCGTCATCATCATCATGGTCCTGGCGTTATCCCAGCTACATCGAAGACTTACACGCCTTGGATCCCGGGGTCCGCTTACTAATCTAACCAGATCTGACTGGATATCAGCTATTCCACAGAGCGACTGCCGTCTGACTCCCCGTAACGTCTATCAAAAATGTTCATGGCAGCCGAAACCGACGCCGACGGTTTAACGTGCTCTCCGGGGCACGAGGCAAGCGATAATAAAAAAAACGCTTAATTTAATACGCACATAACTTTGAAAAGTCACTTGTGCGCACCGTACATGCGAACCCGATACTCTCTCCATGGCAGTCTGTTGGTATCTCCACTAAGCTATCGCTGTCTTCCATTACAATTTGTACCTAAACCGATTTAGTTCTATTTTAGATTGGTACCGTTAGAATACTGAAATTATTTTGAGTGGCATATGTAATAAACATGGCGGCTATATCTCATCGAATCGATTTAAAATGTAAGTAGCCATTTTGGAAATAAACCTAAGTAGAAATAGTCATATTCAACTTTTACATTGTGACTAGCAAACAGTAAATTAAAGAAAGATTTGAAGATTTCTAGATAAAGAAAAATATTAAAAGACAAGTTTTCATTGCATTTGGGGCCAGTCTTGCCAACTCCTTTTAGTGTCGTGTGAAAATTTTTTCGACAGCTGTATTTTCCGAGTTTTAAAGGCATGGTCAGTCAGTAGTAATGAGGTAATAATGCATAAAGCAATCCTTCATGTATGGAAAATAATATATTAATCGTTATAAGCAGATTATTTCCAAACACTTGTCCGTTTCTTGTATTATTTTAGGTCAGCCACACGTCACATAACAAATATAACTAGGTAACTCTCGATAAACTGTTATCTTCGACTTAGCGTTACAAACGAAGATAAAGTTGGTATGTTACATTTTCCAAACTATAACAAAATGATTTTCCTTGTGGTTTGTGATCTCCAGTACTCAATATATAAGTTAAGTACGTACACGTGTGACACATTAAAGAAGAAGGAAAAATAAATTATTAATTTCCTCACAAAATTATAATTGTCAATTATCGAGTGTATAGCGTGTGAAGAAAAATAACATGCTGTAGGGTTTTCACCGACTCTTATATACCTACCTACCTTATATACTATGTTCTTTCTAGCTTTTAACTAGATTTAGCTTCCGATGTTAAAAATCTCCAAGTATCGTTTATAATATTTTCGGATAGACTAGGCAGAAGCTGCAGTGTTCAGTAAACCCTTAAATCGACCATCGGTCCACCAGCATACAACGAAAAATAAACGTGAAAATCGGCATTGAAGAAGCGAAAACAGTTGATACTTTGAACAATTCAGCATGTTTTAAGGAAACTATTAGAGAAAATTCATCCTAATTATCATCAACTCATTAATTGAAAATTAATCCTGAGGTAAATACAAGTCAAAATAATTTTGAAATTGGAACATGATCTCTAATAAATGAAGAGGCAACGGTGAGCTCAAAGACTGATAACTAGGTAGTCTAAGTTTATATTACTTACTTATAGGAAGCCCACATATTATTGTTTTAATTTAACCATTTCTACCCGATCTCGTGGCCATTTCAGTAAATTCCTTCTTAGTGAACCTCTTCGATCCCCAAAGAACAAACATTTCAAACAGCTTCCTACGCCCCGTAGTTTCGGCTGTGCATTGTCTGTCAGTCAGTAACGCAAGAATTTTATATTTTCAGATTGTGACAACGTTGTAGATTCCCATTTATCACTGAATACACTCAAGGTATTGCTAGGCACTGCAGCTCACACGGGCGTGTAAAGGCACGTCTTATACGTATTGCTTCGCTGAAAAATCATACGTACATGTTGCGGAGTGCATGTTCGACGCATTACAGCGACACGGCAACCTTGAGAACTCTTTTATACGGTTGTCGAGCGTATTCTTTTGATGATCAAAATATATCCATTAACATTTTAACCAGTTTACTACTAAATCTGACAGAATAACCAGCTACTT
This sequence comes from Euclidia mi, assembly GCA_944739405.2. Taxonomy (NCBI): domain Eukaryota; kingdom Metazoa; phylum Arthropoda; class Insecta; order Lepidoptera; family Erebidae; genus Euclidia; species Euclidia mi. The sequence continues at coordinate 17,665,030 of OX123189.2, forward strand.
ACGCTCTCAGCCAACATCTTTCTTAATAATAAATGTAATCAAATATTTTAAAATCGTTATTTTACTGACAGTGGTCCACGGCTTTGCTTGCCGTAACCTTTCACTAATCACCTATTATTATACTTGCTAATAAATTAAAAGTGTTTTAATTAAATAAATAATAGGACATAGATAATAGGTATCAATAGTCTATGAATTACATAGACTATTAATTAATACGCATGTTGAATATATGGTTTTCATTATAACACAAATTTCGTCTTTCAATCGTCCTTAAATATTTATTTTAACAAGGAGTACAAAATTTCATACATATTCTAATAGAAGTATCTTTCCAAAGTAACATTCACAAACATTCAAATCGTAAGAAACTTTTCTCTTAAAATTTCAATGACTGGCTGCAGAGTGGATATTCATGCGAACAATTTCCCGCGTGGCGTCGGCACATTTCTTTCTATGCCACCGTAACTCGATCCGACGCGCGACGGAAAAATCCCACGTTTCCTACTTCCTGGAGAATAGGGCTGGCGCGCTTTGTTGTCGCAAACTTGTAATACGGTTGTGGTTAGTTATGTGTGCTGTGTGGAAGGGATGAAAAGATGCTCAGAGACGTGAATTAGGTCCTCGATCAAGTGTGAATGGATAGGTTGTTGAATGTTTAGTAGGTCTATTAAGCGAATTATTTTGTAGTTTTTTAGATGATGATTTAATATACAATTTTCAATTGTAACTCTGTCACTTATAAATAGCCATATTCGCAAATAAATAAGTCAATAAATATTCTAGCTATATATTCTCGTACTCATTAACTGGCTAAAACAGATATCTCGATTATTACATATTTTCTGAAGCAAAATTTTGGCAGGTAGGGAGTCGGAAAGCCGTAAGAGACGTCAACTAATAACTGATTTTGCGATACGCCCGGTCTGATAAGCTTGCAGAAAATTGCAACAGCTAGAATTTTGACAGAAAACATGCTAGTAGCTAGTAAAAAGATGTTTTAGTTACTAGTAAACAAAACGTGGGAACCTACCAGCTTGTAGGAACTAGGTGGAAATGGCGGCTGAATGGCTTCTTGCTAAAATTATAAATATTAAACAGTTAATTTTTTCATATGCCTCTTTCTGCCGTTAAAACATAAAATGTATAAATATTATTAGGCCGTTCAAAGTTGCCAACAGAATGCATGTAGGTAAGTTACAATGGGATGTAAATATTTGTATTTATGTACATGATACCGCCAGCCATGAGGGAATACTATTGACTGCCTCATGTGTTACTTTCAAATAAGGTACCTTATAGGTGATGCGCTTCAAACTAAAGACTGGTTTAAAATGATAGTATTGATTGATTCAAGTTCAAATTCAATCTGAGGTTTTCCCGATTGAAATTATTAACATGCAGTTAAACACCATGTTAGTCTCCTCGTTTCTTTTTTAACACGCTTTTATTAGCTTCGGTTGTACATATGTAGGTATCTATATAATGGAAACTTTAGCGGCGAATTTGACTGAAAGTATCGTATACCTAATCTCATACTAAAACGTATACTTGCGTGACTACACCAAATAATAGCAATTTATGTTTCAACCGATGCTATAACCATTGCATAAATAAAAAATAAATTACAACGTACAGTGCGCTAAATACATGATTGGACTGATTGTGTCTGTATTGAAGAGTGTTATGTTACGCTTCGATTCTAGCAATTAATCATGCATCCTCTTCACGCAAAGTAAACAATAGACACCCAATAAAATATAACAATAGATATCCAATTTAAAAACTTCTGATGGTCACGAACCACTTTACATTTCAAAGTAGATAATAATATATAATTGGATAGAAAAATACATAATTATGAGCTATTAGAAAATTCCCGGAATCGACAAGGCCTTGCTAATTTTAGTATCTCGATTAAAGTAACAACATCGTGCTAGTGTTAACTTGGTTAAAACCAAGACTTTCCTCAAGGAGTCCTGGGTCTGTCTAACTTTCGGCAACATCCATAACATACAGTTTATATTATTGGTCTTCGGACGCATTTCGACTAACGTCAATCTCTGATAAAATTAAACGAATGAAAATAAACGAAAATTAAAATACTCATGAATAAGACAAATAAAACATACGGCACTCTAGCAATCCAAAGGCAAGATTTTCGACAAGTTGTTTTATATTTGGAAGTTGATCCATACGGCTCATGCTTTGAAATAGAACAGATTCTTGCGGGCGCTAGGTACCTACTCATTAGTCACTTGTTTTCTTCTTTTTTTAAATTAAGACGATATATTTATTAATCTTTGTAACGAGAATCTAATACTGAAAAGGAGCCTAAAATCCGACCGATGACTTACCAAACACCTTCTAGATTTCATCTAAGCATTTTGCACGAAATAAGAACTCTTCCTTTAGAACTAAGATAGCTCAGTGGCCCACAAGACTGGGTTTGAAACCACAGCCGACTCCAATAACTTTTTGAAGATGCGTGCGCAATATTTTTTGTTTATTTTTTTCATTTTAAAATGTGGTTGCATGTGGTGGCACTATGAATAAATATTGTGTCGCATGGGACTTTGCAGAACACTTTAAGGCATCGGTCCACACTATGATAAGAATCGTTGACAGTTAGTATAGGTAGGAATTAAATAACTCCAAATTATTGGACATCTGTACAAACCATACAACTTCCCTACACGCATAGGCTGCGGAAGTTAAACGGTAATGGATAACATGGAGCAGCCATTAAACAACGGCGATGATTGATGCATATGTTTGTTTAGACTAACGTAACCAAAGCGAATATCTTTTCTTTATTCAGGACACCAACGCTGTTGAATAGTGAGATTTCCACCTGAAAATAAGGTATTAATCCCATGTTTCGAGTTAAAAGGTTTTTAAGGCATATCGGGCTCCTTCAAGTGGCTTTGAAACAGGAGAAATATTAGAATTGGCACAGTTAAAGTTGGTATAGAAAGAACAGCGATTGCCCAGTGGAGAGACTGTTGGAATGCTACGCAGAGGCGAATCGACTATACAGTTCGAATCCACGGCGCGCACCAATAACTTTTCGAAGTTATGTGCGTATTAAATTAATGATCACCTGTTAAACGATGAAGAAAAACATCTTGAGGAAACCTGCATGTCTGAGAGTTGTCCATAATGTTCTCAAAAGACTTGTAAAATCTGTCAGCCCGCACTTGGCCAACGTGTTGGAATACCCTTCTCATAGTGAGTAGAGGACCGTGCCCAGCAGTTAATATACAGGGCCGATGATGATGATGAGATAAGGAACGACCGGCCTTAAAATTATGGCAATATTTACGCCTGTATCCCTGAAGAAGTAGGCAAATGTGTAATGATAAACCCACATTTCGCCATGTAATGAGTTTTTAGGTCCCACGTAATAGAGGGCGAGTCTTTAACGTTACCGGGCACATTGTCAGACTCCATGCTGCTGTTGAGAATTCGGAAAATCTCAGTAATACTTTTGTCCAGGACACTAACCCGCGACCCAATCAGCAGACGCATACGTTTTTTTTTTTTTTATATTCCTATTACATTTTCTTCATTTACAGTAAAAGTCATATTTCTCCCAAAACCGGGCAAAACTGATTACACTCAAGCAAAATCGTTCAGACCTATCAGTTTAACCTCCTTCCTGCTGAAAACGCTGGAAAGGCTCGCTGACAGATACCTGCGGGAAGGCGCACTGCTACGCAGACCACTACACCCGCAACAACACGCCTACAGAAGTGGCAGATCAACGGAATCAGCGCTTCACTCCGTAGTGGGGACCATAGAGACAGCGCTATCTGACAAACTAATGATCTTAGGCGCCTTCATTGACATAGAAGGCGCCTTCGACAAAACTAAATTCACCAGCATTAGCCAAGCCCTCGACAAGTTCGGAGTTGAACAAACCGTCAGTGGCTGGATTGATCAACTCCTGAAACAAAGGGCTATTCAATTCACGGTTAACACCACCACAAGGGGTATAGTAGCAAAAGGCTGCCCACAGGGAGGAGTCCTATCACCCCTGCTCTGGAACATAGTGGTAGACGATCTGTTGAGTAGCCTAAATGACAAATGCTTCTACACGGTCGGCTACGCAGATGACATAACCATCCTAATCAAAGGAAACTCGGAAGACATGATCCAGTATCGGATGCAAGCAGCCCTCAGGATCATGGAACAATGGTGCAACCACCACGAACTGACGGTCAACCCAAATAAAACGGAGCTAGTACTTTTCACCAACAAAAGGAACACCCGTATGACCAGAAAACCAAAACTTTTTGGCACGGAGCTTAACATATCGAGTGAAGTCAAGTACCTGGGCGTAACACTCGACCACAAGCTCAACTGGAATAAACACATCACCACTAAAACCACAAAAGCATGTACAATCTTCTGGCAGTCCAGGAGAATAATAGGCAAGAAATGGGGTCTCAAACCATTCATCACCCTATGGATCTACACTGCCATAATACGCCCCATGCTCACATACGGTGCAGTAGTGTGGTGGCCACGCACTCAACTAAGCACAGTCAAGAACAAGCTGCAGAGCATACAACGCCTCGCCTGTCTGGCCACAACAGGCTGCACGAAAACAACTCCAACGGCGGCATTGGAGGTGCTCCTCGACTTGCGACCACTGCACCTCATCATCCAGCAGGAAGCAGGTGCCGCAGCGATCCGGCTCGATAAGTTCGGGCTTTGGAGAAGAGACGACAGAATAACCCATGCACGCCTGAAAAGGACATTAACTAACGAGATCCCGATGCTAGATGCAACGTGCGACCTCATACCTAAAACCTTTGTCTTTGACAAAAAATACCGCATACAACTGCAAGAAGAGCACAAGGATAGTTCTGGTATACACGAAGTTAGAGTATACACAGACGGCTCAAAAACAAAGTATGGGACAGGTGCCGGAGTATTCTCCCATGACTTGAACATCAATCTCTCAACATCGCTTGGTAAACTCAACACCATCTTCCAAGCTGAATGCGTTGGGATTATAAGGGCGGCGACGGCGATCGCGGCCAGAAACGTGAGTAACCTGTCGGTACGCATCATCACAGACAGTGCCTCAGTACTACAAGCTCTCGACAGCAACTGCTTTAACAGCGGCCTAATTATGGAGTGCCACCAAGAGCTGCAGAAAACTGCAACGAAGAATCGGGTCACGCTCCAGTGGATACGAGGACACAGTGACTCCACGGGCAATGATGCAGCCCAACTGGCAAGGAAAGGATCGGACACAACAACCCTGGGACCCGAACCAATTGCTCCGATACCTTTCAACCAACTAAAATATGGTTACGCGAGAGAACCCTACATCAACACGCAAAAGAGTGGGCAGAGTTAAAAGAGTGTAGGCAATCTAAAGATGCCTTTCCCGTATTAGACAAACGACTCTCGCATAAACTGTTGCACGCCAACAGGAAAACACTCAAGCATCTGACTGGCATAATAACTGGCCACTGTCCACTAAACAAGCATCTCTACAATATCGGCGTCACGGACAGCCTGTAGGGGCTACATGGAGACCGAAGAAACACCCGCTCATGTGATCCTACATTGTACCAGCGTGAGCGACCAACGGACGAGGTTCCTGAACAATCCCAGAACCATGAGCGAAGCCATACGCAACACTGGTCAACTCATGGCCTTCTGGAAGGAGCTTGCATGGTATGAGTAGCAGTCGACAACCGTGTCACTGCTCACGCACAATGGCCCAATTCAGTGGCTAAGTGCGGAAAACACCTGTCCAACTAACTAACTAACTAACTAAGGTTATTATTTCAGTCTATACAGGCACTGTATTTGCTCTTGACAAACATTGTTCTTCATATAAGACTTACCAAGAGCTTGTACTAAAATTGCTTTTCTTTGTAAATGCAAGAACAATTTAATACATATTAAGACAATGTGTTGCATCATCTGAGAGAATCCAATGAATAAAATAATTAAGTTAACAAAAGAGTTAATAGTTTTAGGTACTAATTCACAAATTTTGCATCTATTATACAGTTTTGTATATTTTTAAACTTACGTGAGTTGTATATATCTTTTGTAACATGAACCGTATTGTGTGCTTTTTAATTTCAAAATCACACAAATATCAACCCGGAGGATGGACGCTTATTCACATATTGGAATCCTGTCATCAACAAAATGTAGATACTGTCTAAGTTGTAAAATACGCTCGCTTAAAGACGTTGTTAGTGTTGTGTGTAGAAGTACCTACAGTTCAGCTGATAAAATAGTAATGAAGATCAAGTGAGGGTAGGTGCCGAAACCCGTCACTTCACGGAGAGGGCGCTGCAGGACATCAGTCATCTCGTGACCACGGCTGGTGAATCCATACCGAAACGTCGTGACAATTTATTTTTTTATTTTACTTATTTATAGACTCACGCCTGTATTCCCGAAGGGGTAGACAGAGGTGTAATATTACACCCACATTTCGCCATGAATTTTTAGGTCCCACGTAATAAGAGGCGAGCCTATTGCCGTTACCGGGAAAAACCCAGTAACGCTTTTGCCCGACCCGAGAATCGAACCCGGGACCTCCGATCAGCAGTCGCATACGCTATACACTGGACCACAGAGGCAGACGTCGAGACAAATATTTAAATAATAATAATTACGTGTTATAGACCCGTTACATAAATATTACTATAAGTACAGTTTTGTTTGTCTACTTTCATCAATTAGCGCTGAGAAAAACAAAACTGTTGATAAGCTTTTAAGTTTTAATACTTACGCTGTTTTATTTTATTAGCGAGATTAAATTAATAAAAGTAACAAATGCAGCGCGCATTGTATCAGCAGTTACTTACGTACTTAACTTTTTATCAGGATTATTATCATAATTATTTTTATTACATCAATTAATAGATATAATAAAATAAGCTTAATCCTCAATAAAAACCCAGAAATCTGTAAAATATTACATGTAAATACTTCGTATGCTTATCTATTATTTAATTCGTGTAGACTAATTTCATCGTCTCAGCCGAAATAGGTCCAGTGCTGGACATAGACCTCTCGCAAGGCTCTCCACATAGACCGTTTTTAGACACCATCATTCATGCGCTTTCGCAGTCCCGATAAGATCGTCGGTCCACCTTGCAGGTAGCCTAATTCTGCTATAACATCCGGTGCGTGGCCGCCACTCCAGAACCTTATACTGTCCCAACGGGCTTAGGTTCTTCTAGCTAAGTACCCTGCCCACTGCTATTTGAGCTTCACTATTCGGTTAATTTCACTCTGTTATAAATCCCGATATGTTATTGCTACAAAAACCACTATGCAAATTCAAATAAACAAGTACACGTTTTTGACAAATTATGCTAAAAAATATCAGGGAGGCCAAAAACGTCAGAACAAGATCCTCATGTTTTTCTCTTCTCATACTAGATAGAAATATACAATAAGAGAAATCGAAGTATAATGTAGTTATAATACATTTTTATTTCGAAAATGTATAATATATCTAATAATAGGTAATTGCTACTTACAAGGCATATTATATGTAACTTGTCTATGGTATAACATAGATCTGATGTCGATTTAAGAAATAGGTAATTGCTACTTACAAGGCACATATGTAACTTGTTTAAGGTATAAAATAGTTCTGATGTCAATTTAAGAAATATTTACAACTTACAAGGCACCTTGAATATTAGGTAACTTTTAAAGAACGTGTCTAGACACTAGACGGTACTTTTCGTGCTCCAGCCACCAGCGCACCTAAAAAAGTAGCAACATTTCAATTAATGTAAAGAATGCAGCCTCAAACAATTTAGACGTTCATGTTGGAATCGACACGTTTTTACGATCTGTGTTCTACTTTAAACTATTATAAGTAGTAATTATATTAATAGCTGCTAATAATTTTGTGATCGTTAAGTATTTTAAATACAAAGAACTTAAAATTAAAGTACCTACTTAATACCTACATCTAATTACAACGAACGATTTATGATTCATGATTAATAATTTCTGTGTTATATATTATAGTTCTTTCATTCGCACGTACGTATTGTACGTTCATTAATCAGTTACATTGGTGGTATAAAACATGGATTATAATATCCTGTTGTTATTAAGTAGTATATTTGTAACAGTGATAGCTCAAGATACTCCTGTTCTGTACGATGCTTACTTCGGTAAACCAGTGACGAAAAGACGTGGCAATTATTTAGCAGGAGTCACGAATAGGACCACGTAAGTCACCTACTACCACAACCTTTCAACGGAGTGGGATACTCCCTACTTTCACTTACATGATATTCATGGGAAAATGGTGGCACTCTTGCCTGGTACTCCTTGTATATTTCAAGTAAACACACATTAGAATCGTGCTCATGTTACGAATATTTTGAGTGGCAATAGGGCCTTACGGTTAAAGAAGCTGGATGCGATTAGTACTGAAATATGCGTTGAAATAAATTATAAACCAACTGTTGCACAGATAGATTATTTGATTATTTTACTGAATGACATATTAAGCGCTACTAGTGACGATGGCCATCAAAGGTTGTAGTGCGTGACATTTTGAGCTTTGGATGAATCCCTAATCTCATCTTGAAGATGTAAAACCATCTTAATAAAAACAGACCTTGATCGAATAGATCGTCTGAACCGTAAGTCAACAATTAAAAAATAATGAAGTTAGTCAGTAAGTTACCAATAAAAATTGGCATAATATAGAATTACAAAGGAGAGATAAGAGCTCTCAGAGGAGAGACACAATGATGTCTGGTCCCCAAAATAATTGAATTCAAAATAAAGTAAAAGAAAACTAAAACATGACTACGGTACGGTAGTCACACATTTACTACCAAAAATACCATACCAAATTAACGATCTATACATACATACGTATACCTACACCTTTTTCCAGTCGGGGTAGGCAGAGACAACGGAACCCCACTTGTCTCAGCCTACACCGACTGGAAAAGGTGTGAAAAATCGTTACAAAACTCAAGCACTTCCTCTACGTTAATTACTCTTTTCATACATGATCTATACTACTGCGCTTATAAAAAATGCGGCAGTGTGGCCGTTTGTATATCCTTCTTCAACGGAGCGATATTAGGTATGGTATTATTTTCGTGGATGGAGATCGTTAGTATTGTGACATAAGCTAGTGAGATAAGCTTTTACCGCAATACCCCACTCTCACGAGATAAGATTACTTGAGACTTAGGCTATTCAGGAGTTTATCATTCGTATTTGAGAGATTGATATTAAAATCTTGTTTTATATTTTTAATTAGCATTTTGTTCACTTTGTAGTCAGGTTTTAGTTTCTTTAACTTTTTTTTTATAAAGTCATCATTTTATACAGCTTATGTACAATCTTGGTGAGACCATGTCGGAAGGAGGAGGGCAGACGTGTGGACGGTACCTGCACGAACCCACACTACCCCTCTCGAGGAGCTGGCATGAGTCCGCTGCCAAGGCTGTTGCCGCCTCAGTTTGGACCAGGTGATCAACTCATAATTACTTTAGAAAGGAAAAAAAGGGGAGTTTTAAGGCTCTACGTGAATTTAAAACTACGCTGCTAAAAAGAGAATAATCCTATGGGAATAACAGAAATGTATAATAGTATACAGGATGTCACAAGACCCATCATCAAGCCGAAGCCTACTCGTTGTGGACATCATACCAAGTCATACTAACCAAAAATAATACCTGGGAAACGTTTTTTTTTTTTGAGCTTGTACTTTTCTTAAACCGCAATTAAAAGCGCGCGCGTGCAATGCTCGAAACACCTACTTATCCATGAGGTCATAGGGCATCTGAAGAACATATCGGCGGGGTAAATGCATCGATTTTGTGTCTAATTAGAAAGGCGAATGACCAAATTTGTATGGAAGATGGGCTAAGTTTGCTTCTCGATGATTTGACCAGGAAAATATAGTAAATATACTCCTAATTAAATTAAGAAAAAATTAATACGATATTCGGCGGCAGTTCTTAGCTATCGGACATTAAAGATTTCAAATATTTTGAGGTTAAGTATTGTGATGGTTACATGATTTAATCATATAAATAGTAGTAAATTAGTTAATTATCGCCCGTGCTTCGAAGAGTACTTACGTTAAGCCGTCGGTCCCAGTTGTCATGAAGATCTTTCACCATCGCACGTCGTTATGGGGAGTCAGTACCCTCCAATAAACCGATAATTACAGGTCTAAACCATACAATATCGCTTTCCCTTTGGGTTATGACGGTCAGACTATGGAAAAGCTAATATTCTGTCATATCTGGTTAGACTAGTAAGCGGACCCAGAGCTCCTGGGCGTTGAAGTCTTGGATGCAACCGACATAACTCTAGGACGGTGATGATATGATTTAATCATATTAGGTACCGGAATTTATTAGAAGCCTCTATGTATATTATACAATATAGAAAATAGTTGTAAAAAGAAGTGGAGCTACGAAACAAACGCTTGTACATTATATTAGTTTGCGGTTTTTTTTCAGTGTGATATATTTCTTACTGAGAATTCTCAATACCATGTGGTACAATTAATGAGAATTTCAGAGAGGCTAGTTCGCAAAAGATAAGCTCATTCCATTGGACCTTATTACAAAGTTGGCATTAAAACAACACTGTTTTATGCTTAATAGGTAAATAAAACTCAGTTTTTATGTTATTCTTTATTTTATTTTGTTATTATACCTAAATATTCTTCAAATAAATCACCTCAAAATGAAGCAGGAGCTTGTATATCGTATACCATAATGTGGTGCAAGTATGGCCTCAGAAGTTACAACAGCTTCAATTAATGTGTAGCATTCTAAACATAAGACTCCGTTCAATTCCTGAAACAAACAATTAAAGTAGTTTGAATATTCGGTGAGGAGAGCACGAGAGAATTGTAGGAATTGAGAAGAGAAGTAAACAACACTTACACAGACTGGCGCTTTCCATGATGTCAAAATATTGAGCTCCGAATCAGATAGCTTGTCCAAAGAACGGACGTGTTGTTGCCGAGGTACCGCAAAGGAAGAGTTAACTGCAATCCTCACCACGGCTAGAAGTTCAAGTCCAGACGACATATGTACTAATGTTACCAATAAAGACTGTCTCATACTTTAGTCAACCCACGAGTCTTGATAACACGAAATAAACTTGTTTGGTCCACAAAGGATTGTTCAAGTCAATATAAACGACAGTAAATTACTTATTTTCCATTAAAGAGATATGAGCATAGGTGAAAAAGCAATTTGATTGTTTTCATGTCAAAATAACTGACGTAAGTCCAGAGAGGTTGGATTGGACTAGTAATAAGGTTATATTTTTTTGCGTAAGACATTACAGATGCCAGTATAATAAAAATATGTTCCCATATTTTCGATAAGTACAAAACATTATTTCGTGGGTAATATGTTGCAAAAAGGATAAACATATTATTTATAGAAAATATTTCACCACAATACATTTTTCAAAATATTATAAGATTTTGGTGTTATTTTGCTTATTAGAACTTTTGTTATGTCACCCTGTTTTCACTATGAATGTAATTTTTCCCTATTAAAAGGGGTTTGCAAGAAACTGTAAACATTTGCCTAAATATGCAAAATGAGTTTTGAATATGAAATGGCGATGTCACGACCGGAACAACGCAGATACCTTTAATTTTGAACTAAAAATCCCCGTTTCGCTTTAAATTAAAATTAATATATATAAAATTATAAAATAAAAGAAGATTTTCTAGATATGAATGGTTTAGAAGCAAACGTGCCACAAAATAGCCCAGTTTTGGTCATTCTCCTTTGCATACAAACTTTGATCCTCAATATCTCCTGAACCAGTAATTTTCCAAATATGTTCGTGGTGATTGGTACAACATGAGATTTCAGTTTTCGTTAAGGGTCTTTTTACACCCTGTAAATTCGTTATGAACTGGTCTCGTACAGGACGGGCTGGCTAGTTCTGGCACAAAATGGAGATCTGTGGAAAAAGGAGATGGAGATGGGCCTTTGCCCTGCAGTGGGACGCTACAGGCTGAAAATAAATAATATATTTCTTAATTTCTGCTTAACTACACCAATCGGTTTACTGCTAGCTCTGCCTCACTGTTTGTGATTGTTTGTTGTACCTAATTATTGTCTTTTGAATGAGTACTATTCATTACAACTAAAATCTCTCAGTACTTATAAATTTATTTCGTTGCACAGGGAACAGGTTGCCACCTTCTCGAGACGGCGGCGAGCTACCGTCAGCGCGTCTTCTTCACACCGAGTTGCTCGGTGACGGTTACTTCAGAGATCATCACTTTTCAACACTGGCAACACATTTCTTCGTGTTCGCAGCTATTGATAGCGTAGAGTTATTTTATCTTCGTAAGTACGAACATATTACATAATTTAAGCATCATGAAAAACAGTAAATATTAACTTCTTTTGCGACAAAATATGATTGAAGATTTCACGCGATAAAACTTGCTGTAATCAAAAGGGGGAGCGGAAAAGTATCCGTTAGACACATGTTTTTGTTCATATGAGTTTTAAGATACGTGGTTTACAAGTACTATGAAAAAAAAGAGACTTAAAAAAAATAAAAAACAGAGTCGAGAATTAATACTTGGTTGCCAGTGGTCACTACAAAAAAGTTTGCAATGTTGCCCCTGGAGTTAATTAAAGTAGTGGTAGGTAATTAAAATGATAATAACCGCTGCGGATTAACCGCAGTCATAGTCTTGCATCTGCTGCGGCCCATCCGTGACTGTACAAACTTAATAGTGCAGCTATGGAGGCTCCTCTGTAGGTGTAATTCTAGATTAAAATTCTCAAAGGGCCTCTGAGCGTTGAACCTATGTCTCCGACGTACGACGACGTGTTTGTGTTCAACTGCCAAAGAGCCGGTCATTCTTTCAACATCAAAAAGAGGAAGAATAGTCGCGAAAGAACATCAAATAATAATAATATCATGTCTATTTCAATATATTTCTCGCCATAATCCTCTAAGGTTGGCAGATTTCAGAGGTCTTCTAAAACACGAACATAATATTGTTTATTATAGTCAAATTGATGATATAATATAAAAATTATGAATTTTCAGTTCGTTATGTATTAGTAAGCGACTGCTGTCTTGGTAATATGCCAAATCGGGTCAATCCAATCTGCATCCCCATAGAAGTGCCCTCAGACGATCCTTTCCTGCGGTCAAGCGGCATTCGATGCTTGAATCTGACGAGAGTTGAAACATACCAGGATTATGGATGTCTACCCCCTACTTTACCAGCTGAAAGGGTAGGTATTTTATATAATCTTTGCTTCAAATATAAAAATTCATATATATTCATATATACGGTATACCACAATACTTGAGGACATTATACACTGTAATCTCAAAATAATTGTATTTTCAAATGTTCATAAGCGGTATCACTTAATAGTATTTATTTCATGTCTTCATAATATGAACCCATTGAATCCTTATATAATATACATAGCGCATCGCAAAATTCATATAGCTACAAACTTTTACAGTATTCAAGAACAACTCCACTTCTGGACCTGTCTGTAGTTTACGGTAGCACAGAGCTGAGGAACAGAAGAATTAGGGCAAACCAGGGAGGACTGTTGGCATTCAGGATGGAAGGCGATAGAGAGGTGCCGGCCGGTCAAAGCGTCTATTGTATCGGCAACCTGCTTCCAGAAGTTGTCTGCTATGAATTTGGTATTCATACTTATTTTTGTATTACAATACATTTGTAAAAAATAATATTTGTGTATCATCATGTGAGCCTAGAGACGTCCACTGCTGGGCATAGGCCTTCCCCGAGGTTATCTACACTGACCGATTTTGAGCCGATTGATACTTATGTATATCGTCACATAAAGTCAAACCGCACTGTGAATAATAAATTAATAAAATATAATAATCTTATATTTGTAAATCACAGAAAATACTACCAGGTACGTAAGTATAAAGTAGAATTTACAGTCTTTGACTACCTATCGCCAGTTGAAAAACTTTTAAGCACAATCAGCCACGGCAAGTCACATTTTTTATTTGTTTTGCAACTACTAGTAGACTAAAATATATTGGTAACAATGTGCCTTTACAGGTGACGATTACAGTGGAAACTTGCTGCCAGGGATATCTCTCTCAGCATTATGGTTCTTCAGGGAGCATAACAGAATAGCTCGTAAACTAGCCGAATTGAACCCCTGCTGGGACGACGAGAAGCTGTTCCAAACAGCTCGACAGATCAACATAGCTCAGTATCAGTACATATACTACTATGAAATGATTCCCGAATTCATGGGTAAGATTTATGGGCTGCTAACTGAAATAATTAGGTGTTTGTTATACAGGCCGCTTATTGTTTGAATCCAGTATTGTTGCTGAAATGAATATCTTGACTTGTTCTGTAATATAAAATCGGACCAAACAATAAGATTGAAAACAAATTTAAGTAACTTTGTTATTGTACTTTTCTTTAGCGGTAATAACCGGGAAAATCTATTTATTGCGACAAAACTTAAAGCTAATTGACATTTTATTGCTTGCAATAATTTCAATCTCATTAGAAATCCAGCAAAAAGTTCGTATTTTATTTTAACTGATATTAATCAATTATATTTTTGGTGTATAGGTCGCAAGAATGCTTTAGCTGAAGGCATCATATATGAGACGACAGGTTACGTGAACGATTTTGATCACCGCCATGAGCCTGGCATTTATCACGAGTACACCGTTGGGACCCGCTGGTTTCATACTTTCCAAGACGGAAGATTCGAGTAAGATACTACCACGTGTTTAAATTTTATTCACAAAAGGTGATAGCATTCCGTAATACATTGCTTGTTCCCGTACAACGCCAGACATGACGATAAAATCGCGTTTTGTGCTCTGCGATGTTGATTTTAATTTAGTATTGCTCTGACATAGAAAGCAGTTCAGATGCAAGGTTAAAAAACGTGTAGCAGTATTAATTCGGCACTAAAGCTTTGGTTTTATTAAAGTAAGTAACATGTATTTATGCTGTAGTTGTTGATAGTGTGATAAGTTAAATAATAATGTTAGAAATTAGTTTTCTTCTAATACTTTACTAAGCTCAACTTTAAAATATTGAACCTTAGTTGCATTTTTTTACAGCTTGTATAGAAACGGTCAATATACTGGCAGAATACCAGCACCCGACGTAGTGGCTCGAAGCGGAATCTTAGCCCTAAATAATACAGAAGCAGCTCTCACTCAAGGCTCGTATATACAACCTGCTGCTAAATTCGACTACATCATAGACCCACAGGTAATATTTTTATTTTATTACGTGTGGAATCCGATAATAGTTTCACATGAAAACATTCAGTCTATAGTTGTTAATATTCGGCGTACGGTTCAGCAAATTCCGCGAGGTTTTTCGGGAAAGCTTGCACTCACAAGAAATTGTTTAGGGTTTTTATTTGAGCAGACATGTTGGTAAGGGATGTGAAGCACACGCACCAGATTATTTTTTTACTTAGCCGGAGGCACCATATCAATAGCCAACTGCACGCCGCGCTGTGCTGAGAAAATTTTAATTGCTAAGATAATTGAATATTTCGTTTGATTTATTATCATGCAATTTATTTGCAATCAAAACTAACTATAGCTAAGTGACTATTTACACAAAAAATTCAACAATAATTTCAATACTTAAATAACTAATAAAATAAAGAGATACCGTAAAAAATAATGGCAAAGAAAATTTAAAGTTGATTATTAGTATTAAGTATACGAACTCACAATTTATCGACTTTAATTGTGAAAATTACAATTATAAGTAATTAATTGTGGTTTATAACAGTGAATAATGAATCGATTTTAAACTGCGTTGTGAATTTACATTATAATTACAGTACCATAATATATGTATGTTAATCCTTACACCAGCTGCTAAATACATAGCATAAATGGTGCATCCGACATTAAGCTTTATTTACCACACCCTAAAGCTGTTAAGCGAATAATTAACCTCATAATCCGCCACGATACATATCCTGGTATGATCCGACAGGACTCATATTGACATACCAGGACACTGCCTTGGTATGTCAAAATGGGCTTGGCTCTGATACCAGACGGCACAGGTGGAGACATCACCGAACAAAAGAACCAACCTATATACCTGAGATCTGTACTCCACGCAGTTTGAAATTCGCAACCAGGACATCGCTTAGTTGATGATGTTTGAGTCCACCAAGCAGTCGAGTTTGACCCTCATTACTTCGATATAAGGATTTGCCGACCAATTTCAATGTTTATTCTATAGATTCCCTAACTCACTATTTTATTTATATTGCTTCAGTTCACACATCGCTTTGCGGTAGACAAAGAGTATCAGATCTTCCAGCTACGGACATCATGAGAGGACGCGACGCAGGATTCCAGTCCTACAACCAATATCGCAAGTTCTGCGGTCTCAAAGTCGCTAAAGAGTGGGAGGACTTCCATGACACTATTGACAAAGATGTGAGTTTATTTTAATTAAATATGAATTCAGCTAAATATGTCATAAAAACCCATTTAAAAAAATATTTGTTTCTAAAACAGTCAGCTCTTTTTGGACTCTACTTACTCTTTTTACATCTATGCAAAGGGTCTATAGGTATCGCGTAATTATGATATATGTAGAACCGTTAGATAAATATTACTATGTACAAGTCGCGAATCTTTAAAGTAGTCACTTGTTTTTTGGAAAAAAATGCCGCAGAGAACTGCATCTACGATAATTTTTTTTCCGATTAATGCCGATTAATCAACATATTGTCAGTATTTTATTCATAACGATACTAATACTGGACGATAAAATTATTTCAGAAAGTAGAAACTCTGAGGCGCGTATACGATGACGTGGATGACGTAGAACTGATGACGGCGATATACATCGAGAAGTGGCTGCCGGACGCATACGTGGGTCCTACATTGTACTGCATTATGGTTCAGAACCTACTGCTGTGGAGAAAGTCTGACAAATTCTTCTTCGAACATGGTGGCTACCCTGCCGCTTTGACAATATGTATGTTATCTCTTCTATTTCGTTTAAGTTACAACCGCAATTTACCTTTGTTTGTTATTTACTGATGTAGTTTGGATATTTTTTTGTACAAGTGAAACGCCGAATTGATTTAAATGCCCAAGATAAAACACAATCACGAACATCTCAAACTACAACTGAATTCAATCAAAACACTAACAAAAAGAATATATTTTAGATTGATGATTCACCTTATTTTTTGCTCATAAACCAGCCTTACATTTTAAACCGCATAATTATTATTTATGAAAACGGTTGGAAAGGAAGTAATTAAGTGAGCCTTAACGTGATCCGAAGCCCTTATGATCTTTTGAATGAGCTGAATTTGCAAGCACTTGTACGACTTAGCAAACACATTGACACCGAGGTTTTAGTGCTGTCGTTGGTCAGCTGAGTATTATTCGATATTTTGTGATAGATTGTAAGTGAAAGGACATAATCGCATAATAATATTTTTCCATTGTAGCACAACTGAATGAAGTCAGGAAGGCGAGCATATCTCGTGTACTTTGCGACAGCGGAGATGAAATCAAGGAGATTCAACCCCATGGGTTCTTCAGAATTCGAGCTAAGTAAGCACAGTTTTAGAAATTTTGTGGCATATTATGTGGACTTGATTTATTCTTTAATTTTATAAACGAATGTCATAATAAATTGAATGCAAAGTCATTAAATGCAAAAGGCATATATTTTATAAATAGTTGGTGGTGCATAGGGTTCCCACCAAGAGCTTAGGGTCCCAAGCCAGCCTCACCTGCAAGTGGTGCACCTGCCGATCAACGGACGAGGCTCTGGCAATCAAAATATCCCGATAAGCGGCAATAGGCTCGCCACCTATTACGTGGGATCAAAAAACTGGCGAAAAGTGGGCGTTTAATATGCCTCTGCCTACCCCTTCGGGGAAACAGGCGTGAGTCTATGTATGTATGTTTATAAATAGTTGTTAAGCTTACCATCAGAGCATTATATAAGACATTGCTGAAATTAAAAAAAAAATATGATTAGCAGTAAATTAGGACAAAACATGTAGTAGCCAATGTTCTTAGAGCACATTTGATTATTAAGCACTGATAGAGATGCTACTGATGTAAGCCAGACTATTTCAATAATCAGTCCAAATGGCTAGAGCCCTTAAAATAAAAAAACGTGTTTCTGTTCTCAAAATTTGTATTGATGCTAACTAATTTGCATCTCTTTCAGAAATAAACCAATTCCGTGCAACGAGATTACCGGAATGAATTTAAACAAATGGAAAGACCACTGGTGTCCTAAGGAAGAACCAAGGAAAATAACACAGACTTAAAACACTTTATAATGTATATTATTTATATTTGATAAATTAAAATATATGTCTTATTGAACAGTTTATTATTCCGAGCTATATTAGCTAGGATACACTTATTTTCCACATATACTTACTTTATGTTTTTTTTTCAACCACGTACACACATCACCATCTAGTCTCAAACTAAGCAGAGCTTGTACTATGGGTACTAGATAATGGATAAACATACATACATCCTTTTTTTTTTGTAAATACATACATATTATACATAGAAACACCCAGACCAAGACAAACATCCATGTTCATGCACACAAATGTTTGACTTGAGAGGGAATCGAACCCGCGACCTTTGGCGTAGCAGTCGCTTACACTCCCGCTGCGCCAACCAGTCTTCATAATTTAGTAAGACGTTGCCACAAAAATATACAGGGTGTAAAAAGACCCTTAACGACAACTGAAATCTCATGATGTACCTATCACTACGAACATTTCTTACTTCGGCATCATACCTGGGAAATTACTGGTTCAGGAGATATTGAGGCTCAAAGTTAGTATGGAATTTTTCTATTTAGGTACAAAATCGATGCATTTACCCCGCCAATATGTTCTTTAGATGCCCTATGACCCCATGGATATGTAGGTATTTCAGGAATTGCACGCGCGCGCTTTTAATTGCAGTTTAAAAAACGTGAAAACTTAAAAAAAAATCGTTTCCCAGGTATTATTTTTGGTTGGTATGACTTGGCATGATGTCCACAACGAGTAGACTTCGGCTTGGTGATGGGTCTTGCGACATCCTGTATATACAATTGATTTACCTAAGAATGATTGAAAGCAGCGATAGTCTAGTGGAGAGACCAACGGACTGCTACGCAGAGTGTCTCGGGTTCGAATCCACGGAGTGCACCAATGACTTTTCCAAGTTATGTGCGTATTATATTGTTAATTATCGCTTGCTAAACGTTGAAGGGAAACATTGTGAGGAAACCTGCATGTCTGAGGATTCTCTATAATGTTCTCGATAGACATGAGAAGTCTGCCAACCCGCACTTAGTCAGCGTGGTGGACTATGGCCTTACCCATAGTGAGAAGAGGCCAGTGCCCAGCAGTGGGACAGTTTATATACAGGGCTGATGATGACGTTGATGATTGAAATGTAAAAAAATATGTTTATTAGGAATGCTGGAAAGCTTAGGTGCACAAATTCCTACTTAGATCCATTTAACGTCGCGTGCAAGTTGATGCATCTGTATATAAAACGTTGAGGCAGCTATATCAGTATCTGTGCTGTCTTAGAGCGCAAGCCAGAAACAGGCATTTAAACAATCTATACTGCTACAAATAATTTCTGAACATGTTGTTTCAGGGAAATATCAACCTTGTTTCAGCAAAATTAAGCTGTACTTATTACCAGAAACAAAACCGATCAAAAACGCATAAAGTGTAAAAAATATTGGAATGGAATTTAAACCGTAACTGATTGTATTTAAAGATTCTTATGGCAAAACTAAGCATAGTATCTAGTATAGTCGATGCAGTATAATGAAGTGGAATTTTGCATGTAAACTTATGCATTGCGTGATATACGTCGAACACGCATGTTGTTACACCTTGGACGTGTGATGACGAGGCTGGTTCTGTACATTATCTTTACGATGGTATCAATAATATGTATGCTTACTATATAAACAACATAAGAGTACAGATTGTGACAAGAAAAAAAGTCAGTTCATATGTGAAGTTATTAAGTGGACGCAGAATAGGGCCTTCTCCAATTTTTTACGAGTATTTGCAAAGTAAATGAAAATGATCATAAAAATGATGAAAACTTTGACTTGAGTTCGATTTGGTTCAAATAAAATTTACATATGTGTAACTATGAGAACTTTATAAAAATCAATTGAGCCGTTTCGGAGATGATTAGCGTAATAAAGTCTTTATGTACATCTTCCAGGACGATTTTATACAGATGAACAAACAGATAATGAAGTAAGTCGTTCAATGAAGATTTTTTTTTACTATTTAAAGCAACGGAACCTTAAAATTAAAGAAAAACTAAACAACTTATTATACACCTACTTAAAATTCCGATTGGC
This sequence comes from Euclidia mi, assembly GCA_944739405.2. Classification (NCBI taxonomy): domain Eukaryota; kingdom Metazoa; phylum Arthropoda; class Insecta; order Lepidoptera; family Erebidae; genus Euclidia; species Euclidia mi. The sequence goes on from OX123189.2 coordinate 17,685,470, forward strand.
ATGTTTCGTATGATTATTATTTAATCGATCTCATAAATCATAAGAAAAAAATATCGTGAAACATGCTTATAATGCTTACTCATCCAATGTACATTTACTCATGTTATATCTTTGAACATGGATTTTAATATTCAAATTCTATTTAAAATACTACTATTTGAAATATGTGCAACTGTATTAGCCCAAGATTCTCCTGTTGTATACGCTGCATATTTTGGTAAACCGGTCACAGAAAGGCGAGGCAATTATTTAGCAGGCGTCACTAATGGAACCATGTAAGTAACTTTTTTTTTTTAATATAATAATTTGTCCTCAAATCTTATGCTAAAGTGTATATGCAAACACAAGTACTCGTACATTCTTTATACCTCCATTCTCATATTACCCACATAAAACCCTATTTGCTCTCCGATAGGTATGTCACATTCGCAGCACTATGACCGAAAGCCACCATGAAACATTTTCATGCGTAACAAATGGTTTTGCTTATAATATTTATTAATAGTTTTATTATTAAAACTGTGAGATATTGAATTTGTTAAACGCGGCTTACCGCTAGTGTGTAGCTTGCTGCTTAAGACTACGTCATGGTATCTGTGCGGCTAGTTTCTTCCGAGACCAGATTTAACTAAGTTAGTATACCGTATGTTATTTATGTGCTGCATTCACATAAATTTTGTATGGTACTGTAACTTTGTATACATACATAATCTATTCCTGTGCCTACTTATTAGAGGTAGCACAGTATCAATAACTAAAAAAATATTTTCACGTCTGCCAATTTATGCTATACATTATTATATATATATGATATGTGGCGTTGCATACAAACTGTGTTGTGCCATCGTGGGCACTGTGTGCAGTGTGATGCGATTGCTCTTGATTATAAATCTGTCTTACCTGTCGATTGCATGCCTTGCGCTGAAAGATGTCCGGATGCGTAATGCCAGATTTGTGCTGTAACAATTATAAGTACATTTTGAGTATTAATTTAAAACAGTATTTTCTTTTTGTCTCATTGTCCTTTTTAAACACTAATATCTAACACAAGCATAGAGATACAAGTTTTTGCACGAATAACAGATAACATTTGTCACAAAAAGAAGTGTAGTTGGACCACGCAATGCAGTGTTATTATTTAGATAAGCAACCTTAGATTCACTAAAGATATAAAGATTTGTATTCAATAGTAAGCCTTACTAACAAAACAAAAACTAAGTTAGTGAGACCGATGGTTCCATTAAATTAAGCTGTTAGTTAATACTGATTCGCACTCGCACTCTATCTCTGTCATCAAAAATTCATACAATTTACGAAAGGATTAACTGATGTTCTCACCCATTTTGTTTGTCCAGTCTGTGCACAGTCGTCGTAAGACAATGTCTAAAAGAGGAGGGCAGACGTGTGGATGGCACCTGCACGAATCCACACTACCCCTCTCGGGGAGCCGGACTGAGTCCTCTGCCGAGATTACTACCTCCACAATTTGGACCAGGTAAATTATATTAAGCGGAACTATACAATTATATCTACGTGTGGTGACGCATTAGAAATACATTGTGTCACTACCCCACTTCATTCCGAGGGTAATGTAAGAGGCGACTTAGAAAATACACGAAGCAAATAGCATCTCTGGGAAGAAACGGAAAACTCGACATCAAATCGTCTGATTAGCATGCTATTATACAGTAGGCCAAATCCTCAATTGCGTCACAATGCTATCGTGATGCAAATTAGAAGTGGTATACGTCTAGCAGAGGACTAGTAACTACACCGAAAGGCTGTTTGGTCAATATTGAATTCTCTTTTTTACTAGTAAATTAGTTGTGCGCTGAAAAGATCGAGCTTTTCGGAAGTTCAAAAAGGAGCGGTCTGATGAGAACTGGAGTCTATACAAAACTGCAAGGAATCGGTGTCAACAGATGATACGCAATGCTAAACGCCGCCATATTTTCGGCAATATTAATTCTTCTTCCTCTGCTAGTATCCGGCAGTTCCTCGGGACCCTAGGTATTGGCAAACAGCAACACACAACTCCTCATATCACGATTGGTTTGGATGATTTAAATAACCATTTCACAACTACTTCTCAACTTGATCATCAAACCATGCGTCTTACAGTTGATTGCATTGCTGGGCTCCCCCGTCCTAATATTGATGCTTTTAATTTTTCTCCAATTGCATTTGGTGAGGTCAAGAAGATTATCCTATCCATAAAATCGAACGCTGTGGGGTTTGATACTATCAGCCGCCGCATGATCATCCCGATTCTCGATCATCTCATCCTCCTTTTATCCCACATTTTAAACTTTTCACTTGACAGTGGCACTTTCCCTTCCCTGTGGCGTAAAGCCTTTGCAATCCCACTTCCTAAGATAACGAACCCCTCTCCCTAACCATTTCCGTCCAATCTCTATCCTTCCTTTCATATCCAAAGTGCTTGAAACCTGTGTACATAAACAGTTGTCTCAATTTGTGTACCAAAACAACTTGCTCAGTCCACTGCAATCCGGCTTCAGGCCTGGCCATAGCACGACTTCTGCTCTCCTTAAAGTGACTGGCGATGTTAGGGCAGGTATGGAGGACACTAAGGTCACTGTGCTGGCCGTCAGTCACGATATCCTTCTATCAATCCTCTCCCATCTCATGATCTCGCCCAATGCATTGGAATGGTTCTCAAGTTGTCTTCAGGAACGCCAGCAGGCTGTGCGCTGCGATGAAACTACATCGAGTTGGCGTAACATTAGTCATAGTGTTCCTCAGGGTGGCATTCTCTCTCCTTTACTATTCTCTATTTTCATTAACTTTTTAACTCCAAATCTTCGATGTTCGTATCATCTTTATGCCGACGACTTGCAGTTGTACTCCCAATCGAGAGTGGATGATGTGTCAGTTGCCATTGCCGACATAAATAGGGACCTTAAGTCAATGATGGACTGGTGTCAGAAATTGGGCTTAGAAGTGAACCCCGCGAAGTGCCAGGCCATTATTGTAGGTAGTCGCCACTTATTGCATAGATTGGACATGAAAACTCTACGTCCTGTAATGTTTAATGGTTTAGTCATTCCGTACAGTGCATCCGTAAAAGACCTAGGCCTGTACATCGATTCCACTCTCGATTGGCAAACCCAGGTGACTAATGTTAGTCAGAGGGTCACCGGAACTCTTCGCGCACTATACCGCCTCAAAAACTTCCTTCCTTCCAAGACCAAGACAATGCTTGTGCAGGCTTTAATATTTCCCATAATCGACTATGGTGATGTATGCTATTATGACCTGAATGCAGAACATCTCAATAAGTACGACCGACTTCTCAATAACTGCATTCGATTCATTTACAATCTTAGTAAGTATGACCACGTCTCTACTTATCGTTCCGAACTTAGATGGTTACCAATTCGTCAACGCCGGTGTTTGCATGCTCTTACTACACTCTTCTCTATTCTCAAGTCCCCTTCCCCTCCAACTTATCTCACCTCATACTTCCAATATCTATCTTCTATCCATGAGAGAGATCTTCGTTCTTCTCATAATCTTCTTCTTTCTTGCCCCAGTCACACTACTGGGTTCATTAACTCTTCTTTTGTTGTGCAGTCTATTATTTTATGGAATACACTCCCTCCTGAAATCAGATTGTCCACCAACTGTTATGCTTTCAAAATGAAAGTTCGAGAGCTTCTTTTTGAGAGATTGAAGGAATCAGCACATCAATCTCATCCATTATTATAAGTATTTATGTATATATTGTATGTTTGTATATTTAGGTGTATATAGATTTATGTTCATGTATGTATTTATAGAAATATATAATATATTGTATGTATTTTATCCCTATTATGTATATAACTATTTTATTGTTTTTCCTTATAATTTGTATTTAAATTTATACTTAATAAAATGCACCTACCACTGTTATCTCTGCACCACTTTAAGGTTGACAGGTAGAGAATGCCTTATAGCATTATGTCCACCTTTGTACACCATGTTAGTGCATAAAGAAATAAATAAATAAATAAAATCTCGATGAAGAAGTGCCGTTGGCACAATGAGTTGCGTCTCGTAACTTTGCTCAGCTCGTCGTCGGTCCTATGATTAACGTCGTTAAGTTGACCGTACTGAAGTTGCAGAAAACTTTATTCTTGTGATTTTACCTAGCTACTCTCAGTTTTCTACGGTAAGTTTGTCGTTTTAGTTTTCCCTATCGAATGCAATGCCGTGAAGTCGCTTTTACTATTTTGAAGTAACATTTGCTATGCCATCTTTTGGTATGCCAGAAAAGTTACAGATTGTTCATAAAATTACCTTAAGTAAAGTACCTACCTGTCAATCCGTGTGATTATTTAACACTAGTCAATTCTTATCGATTCTTTGTAAGTAGAATACAGTTTTCCTTATACCTTACAGGCAACATGTTACGACCAGCCAGTGACGGTACTGAACTGCCGTCAGCTCGACTCCTGCACACATCGCTCCTCGGTGATGGGCTGTTCAGAGATCACTACTTCTCAACACTGGCTACACATTTCCAAGTGTTTTCAGCTGTAGACAACGTTGATTTGTTCTACCTGCGTAAGTACCTAATTACAATTATTTATTCTCTGTATATACAGGGTGTCACAAGACCCATCACCAAGCCAAAGTCTACTCGTTGTGGACATCATGCCAAGTCATACTAAGCAAAAATAATACCTGGGAAACGAACTTTTTTTTAAGTTTTCACATTTTTAACCGCAATTAAAAGCGCGCGCGTGCAATGCTCGAAATACCTACTTATCCATGACGTCGTAGGGCATCTATAGAACATATTGGCGGGGTAAATGCATCGATTTTGTACCTAATTAGAATAAAATTAAAATTCCATACTAACTTTGAGCTTCAATATCTCCTGAACCAGTAATTTCCCAGCTATCGTGCCGAAGTAAAAAATGTTCGTAGTGATTGGTACAACATGGGATTTCAGTTTTCGTTAAGGGTCTTTTTACACCCTGTATATATATATATATATATATATATATATATATATATATATATATATATATATATATATATATATATATATATATATATTACTTGATAACATTAATTTATTATAGGTTAAAACTTATCTTATATTGGCAATAAGTAAAACCTAAATAATATTTAGAACACTTTTATTATTGAGGGATACTTCACGGCTAAACAGGTAAACAAACTATATTTTTATTCATTTTAATAAAGGCCGCTCTCTGTACTCTACTTAGTTATAAAATTTCTAATAATGTTTTTAAATGTGTACAATAAAGTTTAAAATTGATAAATAAGTCAAGTTAATCTCTATATTGTAATATAAAATTGTTTTCCCTAGTTCGTTACTTGGTAGTCAGTGACTGCTGTGCAGGCAATACGCCCAACCGTGTCAACCCCTTGTGCATCCCTATACCCGTACCACAAGACGACCCTTTCATACGATCGAGTGGCATCAGATGCTTAAACCTGACAAGAGTCGAGACCTACCAGGACTATGGATGTCTGCCACCCACTCTGCCTGCTGAAAGAGTAAGTTTGTTAGTTTTATTACACTACCTAGTGATTAGGTGCGGCGTAACAAGCTCTTTGCCGTTGCTCATTGGCACAGAGGCTGTGGAAATGGTCCACAAATTCAAATATCTCGGTAGCGTAGTGTCAGAAACTGAAGGGACCGAAGAGCGCATCACCTCTAGAATCGCCAATGCGGGAGCAACTTTTGTAAGGCTCCATCCTGTATGGCAATCGCAGTAATTGGCTAGAAGAGTAAAGTTAAAGATATTCCTGGCCAACCTTCAAAACCGTGTCGCTGTACGGATGCGAGACGTGGAAGGTCACAAAACACATCTAAGACGACTTCAGGTCGTCGTCAACCGCTGCCTTCGCCGTATTCTCGGTGTTTAATGGCCCTAAAAAATATTTAACGCAGAGCTGTGGTAGCGCTGCGGTGAGTCTCAGATCGACCATCAGATTAAACGCAGCAAATGGAAGTGGATCAGCCACACGCTCCGAATGGACCCAGAACTCTAGACTGGAATCCCCAAGGACAGCGAAAACGTGGCCGCCCTAAACAGACTTGGCGGCGGATAATCATCGCAGAGGCGAAGAACATAGGCAAAACCTGGAGCGAAATAAAGCGAGAAGTGAGCAAGACCGAACGGAATGGCGGAGAACAGTAGATGTCCTCTTCCCGATCTTAAAATACATATTGATCAACCAGTGACGCAATTTAGTCTAAAGCTTGACAGTCTTCTTCAAGTTTTTGCGTAGTACCTTTAACCAGTTTAGTATATCCTGCTGGTATAAATAGAGACGCTAGTCGTTTTTTGAATTTTGTGTCGAATTTAAATATTATAGAGAAACTTTACCATATTTGAGGAAAGATCGATGTACGTGACTAACTGACTTGTTTTTTATAGTACTCGAGGACCACTCCACTATTAGACCTGTCTGTTGTCTACGGCAATACGGAGGAAAGGAGCAGAGAAGTCAGGGCAAACCAAGGAGGACTTCTTGCATTTGTGATGGAAGGAGATAGAGAAGTGCCTGCTGGTAATGGAATTTTCTGTCTCGGCAATCGACTTCCAGAAACGAGCTGCTCTAACTTTGGTAACTATTTCTACTTTATATTCTTAGGCTTTAATTGATGTGGTAGGCTATATTGTCGTCTTTATTCTCATTAGTCCTCTGCTTTGCCATCGAAACTGAAACTACTCCAATATGCCTGTCTACTTTCAATTCGTGTTTTGTTACAAATTTGGCAAGAAGCCAATGAGTTATGCAGAAATTGAGTACTGTAATGGCCTCAAGTTCTGCGTAATATTGAAACGTGGACAAATAAATTTTTGATGTATTATTCTTTTCTCTTTTTTAGGTGATAACTACGGAGGTAATTTGCTTCCTGGGATATATCTAACAGCAATGTGGTTCTTCAGAGAACACAACCGTTTAGCTCGCAAACTGGCTTTAATAAACCCTTGCTGGGATGACGAGACACTGTTCCAAACGGCTCGACAGATCAACATAGCGCAATATCAGTACATTTATTACTACGAATTGATAGCGAAGATACTGGGTTAGTTTTAACATTGTAAATTTTTGTTATTTGTGAGAATTGGTTCTTTTTTTATTTAAAATACATTTTTTTATTTCTCTAGGTGAGAAGAATGCTCTAGCTGATGGTATCATATATGATACAATGGGCTACGTGAATGATTTCGACCACCGTCATGAGCCTGGGGTTTATCGCGAGTTCATAGTTGGTACCCGGTGGTTCCATACCTACCAAGAAGGTTCACTTGAGTAAGATATTTTGATATTGAAACCTTATAGTCCATCCACAGACCACTTTCAGCAATATTTCAGAATGTTGGAACACAACATTTTATATCACAACAATTCAGGTAGCTTCACATAATGACGCTAAAAGTTATAAAATGTAGCCGTGCTTCAAAATATTATCCAAACAAAGGTAACGGAGCTTTGGATGCGCCATTACTAGATGCAAGAAGAGTCAAAGAAGTCGAACTAACACATTAATATAATAGTAAAGATCGAAGTTATAAAATGTAGCCTTGCTTCAAAATATTATCCAAACAAAGGTAACGGAGCTTTGGATGCGCCATTACTAGATGCAAGAAGAGTCAGAGAAGTCGAACTAACACATTAATATAATAGTAAAGATCGTGATATTTGAGTGTTAACCCAATACAGATATGTAAAAATCGGCGCTTATCGTTCGTAGAAATTAGGTTCGTAGTAATTACGCATTGTTGGCTGTATTCCTATGCGACCATAAGTTCCGTTTTTACCTGTTATTCGCGTCGAGGGCTTTTACGATCTTTTATCACTTGATTAATATTCTGGGATGTATGTATACCTATTCATATTAAAAGTTGCTGTTATCCAATTATTAATTAAATATAATAACTGTATCTTCCATTAATAACATTGTTATACTTTGTTTAGTTTATACAGGAACGGTACGTATCGCGGCAGTATTCCTGCTCCAGATCTCATGGGCAACAGTGGGCGTCTGCCTATCAACAACACAGAAGCTGATCTCACCCAAGGCTCCTACATACAACCTTCTGCTAGATTCGACTATATCTTAGACCCACAGGTAAACTCTCCTTGTTTCTCTTCTTTAAGACACCATCCATAAGTGCTTTCATTATATGTTCACAGAAACGAATAACCACTTTTATTAAAATTACTCACTTTCAATAATAGGTTAAACGAATGTTAAGCAATAATGTTATATATATTTTTATACACTTAGGTATACATATATCATAGTTAAGGGCTAGTTCAATTTCATGTTTTTTTTCGGATATGGCATACCTTGAATATGTACTTATACCTTGAGTAGGCGGTAGGTACACACACTATTGTGGAAACATGACTATTCAATTTGAAAATGCTTCTTTTTGTTTTTTGTAGGTTCATTTTCTTAAAATTGTTTTTTTGTGAGCTTTTTTACAGTTGAATGTGATGGTGATCTAATACTCATAGTCTCCACTATCTAATATTTGTTTGTATTCAATTAAAATTATCAATACGTTATAATGACTATGACTTCTATTATAGCTAACACACCGTTACGCGAGCAACAACCTCGCTGTAGCAGACCTGCCAGCTGTGGACTTCATGAGAGGCCGCGACGCGGGTTTCCCTCCTTATAACCAATATCGGAAAGTCTGCGGCATGAAAGTCGCCAAGCATTGGGAGGACTTCTACGATACTATTGATAAAGATGTAAGTTTAAATTGACTATAATGTTCAATGAAGCATATAAAGTAAAGAGAGTGCAGAGAAAGTAAATATTTGGTCGCTTGGCAAACAGACATATGATTTTATATAACTAATAGCATCAAATACTGATTTCGATCAGATCAGCTGACTCACGGTTCAACTAATACATAAATTGAGAATACACAGCAGATTAACATCATCAAACAGTACAGACATCTCAGTCCTAAGAATACAATAGCCGCTCCGTGACTGTATTCCAGATAACCATGCCTTTAATCCTATTAGGTTTCCACTGAGTCTCAGATTATATTTCTGTCTCGGTTTATTATCTATGACTGACAATAACTGAGTAAAATTTTATTTGTTTCAATAGTTCAAAGAAGTAGAGTATTTTCTAAATCTTATACGATCATACTGTAGGTTTCGCTCTGATTATATTTGTAGAAAGTAGAAATGCTGCGACGTATATACGAAGACATAGACGACGTAGAGTTGATGGTGGCTATATATCTCGAGAGGTGGATCCCAGGTGGCTTCGTCGGTCCTTCATTGTACTGCATTATGGTTAAAAACTTATTGCTGTGGAGAAAATCTGACAAGTTCTTCTTTGAGCATGGCGACTACCCTGCTGCCCTGACTATCCGTAAGTTTACCTACTGATAACCATTTTTTTAAAGTTTGTTAATTGTTAGTTATGTATTTCAGCTGTAAAAGTACGACCATCAGGAAACTTGCTTGTCTAAGTTTTTCTTAAAGTTCGCCACGATGTGTGAAGTTTACCAACTCGCATTGAGTGGAAGAATATGACTGAATCCTTATCTTAACAGTGTGACTGATTTTAACAAGTCTGATAGTTTAAATATTATAGAATTAAATAGAATACAAGTGTCGCCACCCTCTTACTTCCCGTGGGTGTCGTAAGAGGCGACAAAGGGATAATACAATGCAAATACCGTCTTTACACGTAGAGATTTAAAACTCGACACCAAACCATATACAAACCCGTCTGGCCAGCGTGGTATAGTAGGCCAAGCCCTCTTAATTTGCTCACAATACTATTGTGATGCAAATTACGAGAGGCCTATGTCCAGCAGTGGATGTGAGTAGGGAGTAATTATTGACGAATTATGATTAATATGACAATTTTATGTGCTTTCCAAACTATTGATTTATACTAAAGTTCTTTGATTATCTATATTAATCAGTGCTGATTAAGATATTAAAGCTTCGATAATTTTACTTTCGTATTACGGATTAAATACTACTATGCTACTGAAACCATTTAATATTAAATTGACAGCGCAACTCTACGAAATCAGGAACGCCAACATTGCTCGAATACTTTGTGATAATGGCGATAGTGTCAAATGGATGCAACCGCAAGGATTCCTGAGGATGAGTCATTGGTAAGTTTAGTACAAGCTTTAAATAAGATAAGAAGTAAGAAAAATAAATCCGATTTTTCTCTGTCATCGATAACTCTTCGATGAAGTCTTAGTTTTCCGGCTTAGACTTCTTAATCATTAATGTCCATGAAGCCGTTAAGGGGTTAAATACCGATTGTATCTATTTCGAAATAAGACTTTTTTCCGATACCTATATTTTCTGAAAGTGTCTGAATACCTGTAAGTAGTGACAATTCCTGTCCGTGTGGTGACGGATTAAGAATACGAAATGTCACCACCCCATACCATCCCATGGGTGTCGTAAGAGCCGACAGAGGGCATATTATGCTGAGAACAACACTGCAAGAGAAGGATAACTTGATACAAACCCTATACCAACCCGTTTGGCCAGCGTGGTATAGTAGGCCAATTCCTCCTTTCAAAGGAGAGGCCTAGTCCAGCAGTGGACTGTTAAAGGCTGAGGAAGAAAGAAGAAGAAGAAGTGACAGTTCAGGACACTATATAGATACAGAGTTGTGACTAGTGCAATTAAGATCCGCTTTGTACCTAAGCTACACTGAGTTTATTATAAACACCAAAGTTATTCTCTTCACAAGTTTACTTCTCAATTCGTCTACCGATTTCACTTTACTTTGACGTGTAGTTCAATATAAACTGAGATCCGATTCAATTATATCAAACATAAATTATGACTGCTCGTTACAGGAACCCACCGGTTGCCTGCTCTGAGATTCAAGGCGTAAATCTCAACAAATGGAAGGATCACTCTTGCCCAAGGGAAGTGAAACAAAACAATTTATTAAACGAAATTTACCTTGCCTGATATTATATTTATTGTTTGCTATAGGCGGCGATAATGATAATGTTATTATAATATGTTATAAATAAAAAATATAAGTTGTTTTTGTATCGTAACGTGTACTTATTTATCGTATTTTCCATTGGTGGGTCTTATAGAATATTATTATTTCGTATACAGGTTCTCCCACGGCAGTTTTTCAAATAAGTGTATGTTCAAGTCTTCGCTTAAGTATGTGACACTGTGAAATAGTTATAGTTGTGATATAGCAATTGCCCCAGAGATAAATGTAATTGATGATAAGATTGATATGCACGTTTGTAACTCGTAATGTATACAACATCTTGTACCTAACACAAGTAGGTAATATAAAAAAAATTGCGTCTTAAAGGTATCAATTAAAATGTATTTGTTGAAGACCCAAGCAAAATAAACAATAAATGGCCAAACAATGTATGGCACTAAAAAATCTGCGATGATACGCTGTGTTAGAAACTAATCTTTTCTATGTAGTATTCATACTTGTACTTCGGTTACGATTCGACATAATACGATAAGAATATTAAGCAGTACTATTTAATTAAAGCAAGCGAGTGACATGGTCGTCAGGGTCGTAAAAGGGTATCGCACGATTTCCTACGAAGCGGCGAGGCTCCTAGTTAGATCTCCATCCTCGAATCTGGAGACTGGTCTGTGAAGCTGGCCTATCGCTATACAGATGGCGCGGGTGATCTGAGGCCTCGCGATATTAAGGCGCAACGACGTTCTCTGCCGAATCCTGCTAGCGGAACGGGTGGCACGAATTGTGCATCATCCTTGCTCAAGACAGAAGCTGCCCTCGCACAAGGTCCTACACATATAATATACTACCATCTGGTAATTAGGTTTTTTAGTAATAATTATTACGTATAATAAATGGACAGACTTATAACAGAAAAAATCGTCATCCTTTACTGAGGCAATATCCTGTGTGCCTTCTGCAAGGATTAAAAATATTATCTGCTACTTTCCCTAGGATCTGGTCAGCAAGGTTATCACGAGTGTCGGAGATGAAGGTTGCCCTTCCTATAACCAGTATCGCAAATATTACGTAAACGTAATACTCGCTAGAGATTGAGAAAAATTGCTTGACACTTTTGATATAGGCTTTAACGTTTCAACAGGAATGATAAGAATGTTCTACATACTGTATATTATCTCAAAATCTGAAAGGAAACATATAATTTTAATGTGTGATAGTCTTTGGTACGACAAATTTTTTTACCTAGAAGCGTAGATCTCAGAATTCTAACAAGGACCGAAACAGGGCAGCGAATCTGCCCTGTTTCGGTCTCTTCTGAGGGCTTTTCAAAAAGAAAAGCATCTCAAGCTTTTGTACAAAATGAAACCCTTTTAGGGTTCCGTAGCCGGATGGCAAACTAATCCCTTAGAGATTTGTCAAGTCTGTCCGTCCGTATATCGCAGCCACTTTATGTCGAAACCGAAAGAGCGTGAACGCTTTAGCGTTTTATTATGAAAATGCACGATCTAAACGCACTGATTTGCGGCCAGCCGCATGCATAAGTTTTGGGGAAAGGTACCTACGGCACATTTTCGAAAACCGCAAATATAACAATGTTTATACTAACACTGTGAAAAACAAAGTAACTTTTGCTGGCGAAAAAGTGATGTCGGTATTTTGGTTATACGATACTCTTTATGGGCGAGTCCAAGTCACACGTGATTTAATTTTTCCTTATTGTGATTGACTATTCCATAGACAACTGGTTAACGCACATCATGAAATGGCCAATGGATAATAGCACTTTTCATTAATTGCGACCACATAATGAAATGCTCGATCATTTTATGAAAAAAGCATTTTAGCAATATGGTTGCGCCATTGGATTTCGTAGTTTTTCTATATTTAACGAAATTCAAACAAATATAAATTTAGCAATTAAAATCAAATCTAATTGCTTGCACCTATTGCAAAATCAGACCAATTATTTGGGAGGTGTTGTAAAACTGCAAGGAACACTTAGAGTTTTACCAGTTCTATCCATGGTTAAACTCGAAGGCTGTGGGTCCTAACGACTTAAAATTTACCATGATTTTAATCATAAAGGTCGAATATAAAACCATTATCAGGTATTATGTGTTGTTTTCACATATCTGAATCCTTTTTTCCTACATATTTATTACATTTTACGAATATTGTTGGCTAGTCTGAGAAGGTTTTCTTACACACTCTTTCTAATCAGCGATCCGTTCCCAAAATGTTATACGTCCCTCTTGCCCAATATCATCTGAACAATGTTTAATTTATAAATATTGTTTACTGCTAATTAAGCTAAACAAGTTGCCAAGTTAAAAGCTAGCTAACTAAAAATTTATGTTGCAGTTGTATTAAAACATGTTGTTCAGATATTGCCCGAGACAGACTGGGAATTGTTTGCAGGTACAGTGGAAGCTAATTTATATTCATCCAGTTGTTCTAAAGCAATCAAATGTCTGACATATGACGGCCTGCTCGTATTTAGATCCATCTTTGTGTTCATCATTCTCCTAGCGTTATCCCAGACTCAACCTGGGTCCGCTTTCTAGTCTAACCGGATTTGGCGGAATATAAGCTTTTCCACGAAGCGAGTGCTTGTCTGACCTCCGCAACCGGAAGGGATAGCGATATTCTATGGTTTAGACTAGAGTCAGTTTATTTTAGAGGTACTGACAGGCTGATCTTCATGACAGGCAGGACCGACGGCTTAACGTGCTCTCCGAGGCACGAGACAAGCGATAATTAACAATTCAATACGCACATAACTCCTAAAAGTCAGTGGTGCGCGCCGTGGATTCGAACCCGATACCCTCTGCATGGCAGTCCGTTGGTATCTCCACTAGGCTATCGCTGCTTGGGCTTAGACCAACCTTTATGTTATTTTTCTTATATTCCTACGTACAACTCTTAAATGCCTCCGTAGTCTTAACATGTTCCCTGTTGGATTAAACTGGTTGACTTACACTATTATCAAAATCAATAACTTGGACTGCTTCCGTGGTCCAGTGGATAGCGTATGCAACTGCTGATCGGAAGTCCCGGGTTCGATTCCCGGGTCGGGCAAAAGTGTTACTGGGTTTTTTCGAATTCTCAGTAGCAGCACAGAGTCTGGTGATGTGCCCGGTAACGGCAATAGGCTCGCCCCCTATTACGTGGGACCCAAAAATGCATGGTGAAATGTGGGTGTAATGTAAGTAACTAATGTTACACCTCTGCCTACCCCTTCGGGGATACAGGCGTGAGTCTATAACTCTTTAATTATATTTCATACCTAAGTTATTTTGCACGAATTGTGTTTTAACTAGCTTTCACCCGCTGCTTCGTTCACGTCAATTTCGCTTAAATAAAATGTTTTGTACAAACTCCCCTACGCTCCTCAAGAAACATACATTTCAGGAACCAATATACAAAGATTGAATAAAAAATTTCATACAAACTCTGACAACCTGTTTTACCACCTTATCTATAAAAAAATACTAACAGCACATTGTTATTAATTCATACAGGAACGGTACGTATCGTGGCAGTAAACAAGTGCCGGACCTCACCCAAAGAAGTGGGATCCTTGCTATAAACAACATAGAAGCTGACCTCACACAAGGTTCCTATATACAACCTTCTGGAAGATTTGATCACGTATTTGACCCACAGGTAGGAACTGTTACGTATTTCTATTAAAACCCTTACGTTTTCTATTTAAAAATATTTCCTAAAACATGACGTTTTCAAAAATAAATGGTAGTTCCAATGCGGAATGTAAAACATAAACTCAAAAATCATTTGGTAATCGGTTAGATACTAATAGTTGGGGATTTATACATTTCAGGCAACATAATTCGACAATTACATTACATAATTGTGACTTAGGTACCTATAATTGAATACGATGCGAATTCCAACATAAATGTCGGATGTCCTGTCGTGAGGCAATAACATCATGTACTTTAAATTACTTGTAAAAACATTAAAAAGTAGTTTAAAACGAAATGGAAAGCCGTCAAACTTACTATTATTTCTATTATCTTCTACTTTCCTTCCGTCCTGTGAAATATAAGAAATGCCGATTTATTTAATGTGTCTATATCTGCGAGTTGCTTTACAGTATACACACCGCTACGCAGGCGGTTACCATGCGGTTGCTTATCTGGTAGCCACCAACATCATGAGAGGCCGTGATGCAGGTTTCCCATCCTATAACCATTATCGCAAATACTGCGGCATGAAGGTCGCTGAAGATTGGGAGGACTTCCACGATACTATCGATAAATATGTACGTTTGCAATTTCTTTATTTCATCCAATGATTTCAACTAGGAATATCTTAATATATAACATCCTTGCGTTAATGACTGACTGACAGACACGCTACAGCCAAAACTATTGGGCGCAGGAAGCTGAAATTTGGCATGTATGTTCCTTGGGGACCGTAGGGGTGCACTAAGAACGGATTTCTCGAAATACCCACGGGATCGGTCAAAACAGATAAATAAAATGTGCAGGCGTAGCTGCTGGCGTCCTCTAGTTAAAATATAAAATCTCATTGTAACAAAGCGTCAAAGCGCACCACTGAATTGGATAGCAACTGTAATTACATCCTGGCGGAGTACAAACGTTGAATAGCTAATGTAATTACATCCTGGCGCAGTATAATCGTTGGATAGCAACTGAAATTACAGTCAGGCGGAGTACGAACGTTAGATAGCAACTGTAATTACATCCTGGCGGAGTACAAACGTTGGATAGCTACTGTAATTACATCCTAGAGGAGTACAATCGTTGGATAGTAAATGAAATTACATCCTGGCACAGTATAAACGTTGGATAGCAACTGAAATTACATCCAGGCGGAGTACAAACGTTGGATAGCAACTGTAATTACATCCTAGCGGAGTACAAACGTTGGATAGCATCTGTAATTACATCCTGGCGCAGTAAAAACGTTGGATAGCAACTGAAATTACCTCCTGGCGGATTACAAACGTTGGATAGCAACTGAAATTACATGCTGGCGGAGAACAAATGTTGGATAGCAACTGAAATTAGATCCTGGCGGAGTACAAACGTTGGATAGCAACTGTAATTACATCCTGGCGGAGTACAAACGTTGGGTAGCAACTGAAATTACATCCTGGTCGAGTACAAGCGTTGGTTAGCAACTGAAATTACATCCTGGCGGAGTACAACCGTTGGATAGCAACTAAAACTACCTACTGGCTGTCTAACCAAATTTTCAGTTGAAAGTAAATTGCTATACTCAAAATATACGACTCACAAACTCATGTTTGTTTGTCTCCACCCTAATTGTTTTTTAATTATGTTTCGACTTTTGACACGTAATGCATAATATATATCTATATATATATATATATATATATATATATATTATGTCAGTAAAGTACATGTCATATTTACCGGTTATAATTTATCTAAAGGTTTGGTGCCGTTTTGAAATAAAAGCCATTTACTGGCCGAAATCACTACCATAAAACCGTGCATAAAGCTGTTTTAATTCTGTGTTCATTTAGTACCTGGATGAATCGGTATGAGGCTGGAGTAAAAAATATAGGTATTTTACTACTACCACATTCACACAACACCATCTAGTCACAAACTAAGCAGAAGCTTGTACTATGGGTACTATATAATGGATAAACATACATATAAACTTTTTTTTTGTAAATACATACATAATATTATTTATAGAAACACCCAGACTACTACTAAACATCCATGTTCACGCACACAAACGTTTGACTTGAGAGGGAATTGAACAAGCGACCTTCGGCGTAGCAGTCGCTTACACTCCCGCGGCGCCAACCGGGGTCGTCTGTAATTTAAAACAAAAGTAATCTTAATATATAAAATCCTTGTGTTACTGACTGACTGACAGACACGCTACAGCCGAAACTATTGGGCGCAGGAAGCTGAAATTTGGCATGTATGTTCCTTGGGGTCCGTAAGGGTGCACTAAGAAGGGATTTCCCGAAACTCCCACGGGATCGGCCAAAACGGGTAAATTTAAAAAAAATGCAGGCATAGCTGCTGGCGTCCTCTAGTCTTAGCATATAAAATAAATACGTTAGAAGAAATACAAACAAGTATATCTACCTATTTGTTCATACAGTACATACAATCAATACAATGCTCTTGAATTGAGGCATGTTAAATACTCATTATATTTTTGAAAGAATGATTATCGTTCAGTCTTTCAAAATAATTCAAGGAAACAAATATCCGAATCGTGTTTATAAATCGATAGCCACTTGCGCCAAATTTCCATAAGGTTACGTTTATTTGAACAATGGACTTTAATATTCTAATACTATTTCCTTTTTTTCTAATTCTTGTTGTGGCTCAGGACTCTCCTGTTTTGTACGATGCGTATTACGGAAAACCTATCACTGAAAAACGACAAAATTATTTAGCTGGTGTCGTCAATGGAACTAGGTAAGATATTTATTTTATGATAAAACAATTGTTTCCTATAATAATGTCCTCCCGACCGATTCCAGCCAAAGCGGCTTGTCTTTGTATGAGACTTGCTAACTGGGCGTGTGCACAACTGCACTCTCTATTCCCTCACTCTCATTGTCCGATGGTACGCCACAAGCGACACTACCGGAAAGAGTTTGGGTGCAAGACCAATGGCTTAACGTGCTTTCCAAGGCACGGGGCTGTGTCACCGCCAACTCCCTGACTCCGAACTTCTATTGGATAATTCCTCACAGAAAACCCAATATCACTTTTTGTTCGACCCGGGAATCGTGCCCGAGACCTTATGATCCGCAGTCGCTAACACTACCGCAGGACCACAGAGGCAGTCAACTTCTGATAAGGTTCCTATTAACGCCATTATACAAAAATCCAATGCATTTCAATTTTGAATAGTTCATCTCGAGAGCAGTTACTTGGACCCTTTACAAGGATGTTATTATTGAGATCTAAAACATTTTTTTATCTATGTAGTGACTACTTCTGCCTACCGATTCCACTGATATATTTTACTAGAGGAGGCCCGCAGCTTAGCCCACACATTGTTTTTGTATTTTTGTGTTTCTGCCCGATCCCGTGGGAATTTCAACAAATCCCTTCTTATTGCACTCCTGCGGTCCCCAAGGAATATACATACCAAATTTCAGCCTCCTGCGCCTTACAGTTTTGGCTGTAGCTTGTCTGTCAGTCAGTCAGTAACGCAAAGCTTTTATATATACAGATTAGTATCGATATTACATATTACTTTTAGTTCTACGCTAAACCCTCGATACCGGCTGCTGTGAAGATCTTTGGCATCTTAGAATCTTCAGTCTCCATTTAATTTTGTGACACTGGTCTATGCCAGGAAATATCACTATCCCTTTGGGTTGCGGTTGGGAAGATCAGACGGCAGAGAGACTCTGGGGCAAAGCTAATATTCTGTCAAACCTGTGTAACTACTGAATTAAGCAATAAAGCACCAAGGCGACAAGCTTGGGTGTAACCGGGAAACGCTAGGCCTATGATGCCTAAGTAAATTATATACGTGAGAATTTATATGTAATTCGTTTTATTTGGTTAGTTTATTTCTACACTGCACAGTGTTTTATGAAGACCATTTTTCTGGTTTTTTTTTTTAAATTAGACCCCCTTTTTTAATGGGGATACGAAATATTTATTTTTATTGAATATATCTATTAGCTTCTTTAATAAAAAGACGGTGTCCAAAAAATGGTCTTCATAAAACACTGCACTGGTGACTCTGTAAAAGGAAAAATCACCAGTTTGACAAAACTGTCAGTTTATCTAAGCCATCATCCTCCTAGCGTTATCCCAGTTTCAACCTGGAGTCCACTTACTACTCCAACCGAATTTGGCTGAATATTAGCTTTCCACAGAGTGACTGCCTGTCAGACCTGCAACCCGAAGCGACAGCGATATTCCATGGTTTATATTAGTGTCAGTTTATTTAGAGGTACTGACGCCCTATAACGACTGTCAAAGATCTTCATGACAACCGTGACCGACGGCTTAATGTGCTCTCCGAGGCACGGGACAGGCGATAATTAACAATTCAATACGCACATAACTCCGAAAAGTTCTTGATGCGCGCCGTGGATTCGAGCCCGATACCCTCTGCATGGCAGCCTTTTTTGTCTGTATATCTAAGTACAACCTAAAATATATATTTTATACCTACAGCTTGTGCACAGTATTAGTAAGAGCATGTCGGAAGGAAGAAGGTCGTCGTGTAGATGGCACCTGCACAAATCCACATTATCCATCCCGTGGAGCCACTCTTACTCCTCTACCTCGAATACTACCACCTCAGTATGGACCGGGTAAGCGTATTATTGTATTTTTTTTACGCCAGGCTGACGTTAGGCAGACAGCTTGGCGTTGGATTGAAAATAGGTACTCAAGTTATTGGATTCGCTACAATCAAACAAAAATAATATTTGAAGACTTTACAGTAAAACCAAAGCAAAATACACATAATCAGTAAAGGATGTGCCTACTTAAAAAGCAAAATAATTCACAATAAAAAAATATTAAAAACTTTAACCCATTTATAGACTACAGGCCCATGTCCAAAATGGATGGGTCATATGAACCACCAGGTGACGTATATAGGACGATATAAGAGCATAAAATAATAAGATTCAGCATTATGCGCAGTGCCATAAAAAAAATGGTGCGCCACAAAGTCGGTAATTTTTTTTGATTTTCTGAAAATTTCCAAAAAAATACCGACTTTGTGGCGCACCATTTTTTACGGCACTGCGCACTTTCTTATTATTTTTCATGGATCTATCGATGGTAAAAATGCCGTACAAAAATATATGACCGAAATGCGTACTCACTCTACCTGCACTTTTGAATTGTCACCAGCATTTAGTTGGACAGCTTACAGGTGACGTCATAGTGCTGAATCTTATTATTTTATGCTCTTATATCGTCCTATATACTTCACCTGGTGGTTCATATGACCCATCCATTTTGGACATGGGCCTGTAGTCTATTACATAAAAAAACGGATCTAAAAAAAGGAAACTGGAAAATAACTCATTTTGATTTACAACCAAAAAAGTGTGTGTCCAGAAATGCTCAAACTAGAGCCGTGGTCGCACATATTGCCCTCGATTAGACCCCGTCTGCGAAATCGGAATAAAAGCAAAATCAATCCAAATTGTTTGTTACGTTAGTACTGCAAGCTTTATTTGTCATCCAAGTTATTTATTTTTTTATAGACTCACGCCTGTATCCCCGAAGAGGTAGGCAGAGGTACAATATTACACCCACATTTCACTTTGAATTTTTAGGTCCCACCTAATAGGGGGCGAGCCTATTGCCGTTACCGGGAACATCACCAGACTCCGTGCTGCTACTGAGAATTTGGAAAAACCCAGTAACACTTTTGCCCGACCCGGGAATTGAACCCCAGACCTCCGATCAGCAGTCGCATACGCTATCCACTGGACCACGGAAGCAGTCCAAGTTATTGATTTTGATAATAGTGTAAGTCAACCAGTTTAATCCAACAGGGAACATGTTAAGGCCAGCAAGTGACGGCGGTGAGCTACCCTCAACTCGATTACTGCGAACAACGCTCCTTGCTGACGGTTACTTCAGAGACCATCAATTTTCAACACTGGCAACACATTACCACGTGTTCACAGCCGTGGACAACATTGACTTGTTCTATCTCCGTAAGTATACGCTAAGTCTCGATATCAAACATTAGAACACTTCTTGTTTCTTTGGGTCCTTTTGTCTAGGCCGATATTCAATGTGTGTCTGATCATAGTTTTCCCACCGCTTAATTCATATTAGTCTATAGAATCGGAATACAACAAGTATTAATCCAGTTAAGATTTAGTAGCTTCACTTTTATAATGTGGGAAATAACAGAAGCAACAGAGATTACTGATAATATTAACTTGATCTAGTTGAATGACAAATTAATTTTTTTTTTTTTATTTGTTCCAACTGAATGAAAATCAATTCGATTGTTTCCAGTTCGTTACTTCTTCGTAAGCGACTGTTGTCAAGGCAACACGCCCAATCGTGTTAATCCTTTGTGCATCTCAATACCTGTTCCTGCAGACGACCCTTACCTCCGATCAACTGGAATCAGATGCTTGAATCTCACAAGAGTTGAGAATTATCAGGACTATGGCTGTCTACCACCTACTCTCCCTGCTGATAGAGTAAGTTATTTCCTGTATTCGTGATCGTCTTAAAGATATTTACTGTGGTTTTTGTCACTGGTTCCAGCTTATGGTTTCATTATGTGGTTGCTCCCAAATTCAACGTGTCAACTTTGATGGATAGGTGCAAACTTTCGACACAACTGACAAGTCGTATTTAACTATGTACATACATACATACATACATAGACTCACGCCTGTTTCCCGGAGGGGTAGGCAGAGACTATGGAACGCCATTTGCAACGATCCTGACATACCACTCTTGCTTCATTCACTCCCATCAAGTTTCTCATGCATGCTCTTCTGTTTAGGGTACTTCTGGTAACTATGTATATTTGTTGTTTTAGTATTCTAGAACTACCCCGCTGATGGATCTCTCAGTTATCTATGGCAACACGGAACAGAGAAGCAGGGAAGTGCGGGCTAATCAGAGTGGCCTTCTGGCATTCATGATGGAAGGTGACAGGGAAGTACCCGCCGGTAATGGTGTTTTCTGCCTTGGTAATCAACCTCCAGAAGTTAGCTGTTATAATTTCGGTAATTAAGAGCAATTTTTAAACATGGCATGATATAAATGCTAAATAAATAGTTTTTGACGATGTTATATAATCCACAGGTGACAACTACGGAGGTAATACACTGATTGGAGTATACCTAACAGCACTTTGGTACTTTAGAGAACACAACCGTATAGCCCGCCGACTAGCAGAAATTAACCCCTGCTGGGACGACGAGACACTGTTCCAAACGGCTCGACAGATCAACATAGCGCAATACCAGTATTTATACTACTATAAATTGATTCCAAAAATAATGGGTAAGATTTTATGCTCATTCGGATAATAGTTGTATATGTTTTGTTTTCAAGATAATTTAATTAACTTTTGTTTTTCTAGGTTATAAAAACGTCCTAGCTGATGGTATAATCTACGAAACTTCAGGTTACGTGAATGATTTCGACTACCGATATGAGCCGGGCGTTTACCGAGAGTACATAGTTGGAACCCGATGGTTCCATACGTACCAAGATGGTTTTGTTGAGTAAGACATTTTTGTAGATTTTAAACTTAGATGGGCTTTTCATTTCCTATGATTACTAATAATATGATGTTAATAGTGTATACAGGAACTACACCTATCGTGGCAGTATGTCAGTACCGGACCTTAATGACAGATCCGGCATTCTTGCCATCAACAACACTGAAGCTGATCTCACAGAAGGATCCTATATACAACCTTCTGCAAGATTCGACTACGTCGTTGATCCACAGGTATTTTTATCGTTTACGGCTTATTGTCTTCTCTTACAAAATATAAAAATATACATACATACATACATTGACTCACGCCTGTCTCCCCGAAGGGGTAGGCAGAGGCATATCAAACGCCCACTTTTCGCCAGTGTTTTGATCCCACGTAATAGGTGGCGAGCCTATTGCCGCTTATCGGGATATTTTGTTTGCCAGAGCCTCGTCCGTTGATCGGCAGGTGCACCACTTGCAGGTGAGGTTGGCTTGGGACCCTATGTTCTTGATGGGACTCCTATGCACCCAAATATATATAAAAATATCATGTTAGTAAAGGACACTAAGATTCATTACAACGCATAGTTACAAAAAAAACTGACAAGAATCCATAGTTGTTTTTGTAAAGTTCATTTATAAACAAAGTGGACTGTATAAGGTATAACATAATATAACAATTTATTAATCCTTACTTCAACTGCCATCTTCAATAACAATTTATTAATCCTTCAACCGCCATCTTCAATTATTCAACTGCCATCTTTATTAAGTTCAAGTCTTGGATTATAATGGTTGCATTTTTATTAATCGTTACAAAGAATTGCCTCCATATACTATTAGCAATGCTTAATCACCCTATATGTATTTTATATGCCTTTTGCAGTTGACACACCACTACGCGAGCGACAACTTAGCTGTAGCGGACCTGCCTGCTACGGACTTCATGAGAGGCCGTGACGCAGGTTTCCAATCCTATAATCACTACCGCAAAGCCTGTGGCATGAAGGAAGCCAAAGATTGGGAGGACTTCTACGATACTATTGATAAAGATGTAGGTTTATTTTATATTTCTTCCCAACCAATCATGTTCAAATATTATAAACCATCAAATGTTACTCAAAGATGTAATAATTTTTGGAGCCCCGTGTATTTATCACTGAATAAAAAAAATACATATTAAACTCCATCACAATCTTTGAATATATTTTCAGAAAGTAGAAATGCTACGTCGTTTATACGAGGACATTGATGATGTTGAGTTAATGGTGGCCATATACCTCGAAAAATGGATCCCAGATGGTTTCATTGGACCTACCCTGTACTGCATCATGGCTAAAAACTTATTGCTATGGAGAAAGTCTGATAAATTTTTCTTTGAACACGGAAACTTCCATGCTGCCTTGACTATACGTAAGTTTTTTTTACATTTCATTGATCTCATATTGGATCAATGAATAAGTACTAAAATTATAGTCGAAATTATAATCTCTTTTTGAAGTATTCACTTTAGTCTCACAACCAATTCCTTTTTTATGGGGCCAAAAAGTTTGTGATTTACTAGCAGATGTATGTATGTATGATCTTTGACATCAGCAAAGTTTATGGTGATAGAAGAATTTTTTTTTAAAACAATAAGTTATTTTGTAGCGCAACTCAACGAAATCAGAAAGGCGAGCATTTCTCGGCTAGTTTGCGACAACGGCGACAGTGTTAACTGGATACAACCAGAAGGCTTCTACAGGATGAGTCACTGGTATGTTGAACAATACAGATCTTCATTCTTTTTTACAAATTACGAAGTTACATTCTGCTATACAACGGCAACAGACAAAATCACGTGTGCTTGTATAAATCTTGCTTGACTTTGGGAAAAATCTGTCAGACAGAATTAGCTGATGTTACGCACATCATAACGTAACGTGAAGGGACTTAAACAAATTCATATAAATAAAAGGTTGACATATAAACGCCAATCGCCTTATTACAAAACAAGGACTAAATATTAATCAAAGTTTAGACCTTGCTTTACCCATGACTGGCAAATTGATTATATGTAGAATACTAGAAGAGCCAGCGGTTACACCCGCGTTATTTAAGGCTACTGCTCTGCTCCCGTCGCTCATAACGTGATGTTATATGGCCTATAGCCTTCCTCGATAAATGGGCTATCTAACAGTAAAAGAATTTTTCAAATCGGACCAGTAGTTCCTGAGTTCAACCAAACAAACAAACAAACTCTTAAGCTTTATATATTAGTATTAGGTAGACACATTTTTTTAACTTTTAGTTCTATAATTCGTTGGAACATATTATGACATTATAATTAATAACAACCTTATTTAAAAAGTGTTTTTAATAAACCTGTTTTTATACCTACTCAAACCTTGTTTTTTAATAAAACCCCGAAGGTTTCTCATTAGGTATGCGCTTTGTTTGATGGATTATTCAACGAAAACCAATATTTTTGTCTTAATTGTATCTACTTTATAGTAGAATATTATACTGACTTTGAACTTTAAATATTTACCAGGAACCAACCAATGCCGTGCAGTCAGATACCAGGCATAAATCTTAACAAATGGAAGGACCACTGGTGCCCCAAAGATAATAATCAAGCTAACAACATGCTAACAGTCTCACCAGCACCATTTGAACAATCATTCTTAAATTAACAGTAAGTAAACAATAAACAGTTTACATTATTTGTGACTTTTACTTAGACCTATCCTTAATTAAACATAAATGTGAATAAGAATGTGTGTAAATGAGAAACCAAATCGAAAATCATTAGAAATGTTATATCAGAGCCATGTATGTAAAATCATTTAAAGCTAACACGTTCTTTATAATAATTATATCGAGGGTTCACGGGCAAAATGTATTAAGCGACATCCTGGCCGATATTGAGTTATATACATATTCGGAATCGCCGGATTTTTCTGCGTCGTTTGCATTCGGTTTCGTGCTGATCTGAGCACATTTTTGGCGCTTAAAACAATAGTAAATTTAGGCGCAGTTTGGAGTAGCTTTGATTGAAGCGACAACATTTTTTTACAATTTAAGAAAAAATGGACTTCATACAGGCGAAATATTTAGTGTTTTTGACTTGAGCTATTTTCCCCGGCATAAGTTTGGTAAGATAAGGTGTTTGAATCGTCTTGCCTGCGCCAAAAATATATACATTCCGTCGCTTAAAGCATTTTGCTTGCACCTGAAATTCATACTTGATGTCGCTTAAAACATTTAGCCTGCTGCTGAAATCCATACCTTGTGTCGCTTAAATCATTTACCATGCATCTGATATTAATAAACACAGGCGCTTAAATCATTTTCATATGTAATAAAAATTCTTTATACTCGGCGGTTAAATCCTTCTTCTTGAACTAAATTAAAAAATACTCATCTCATCAGACATATTGTATTCTAAGTGGTGGAAGTTAAAACATTTTTACTCTACTGGAATTAGGAAATCTATATTCGTTAAGATAGTCAAAATTTTGTATAAATCGTTTATCCGTTGTCGGGTAAGACATATCGTTTTGGCGCCAGAGTCTTTGATTTACGTCACTGTGAAGAACGCGCGTGGCCCCGCGGTGCTTCAGTCACCGTGAACCGTGAACGAGTATGGACATGAACGAGTATGGATATGGGTCGAAACTGGTTGGGAAGAGAAGGATTGGAGTTCTTGGCTAGAGGGATAACGTGGGCCTTGCCCCACAAGGACGGAAAGGAACCAGACTCAAGGGAAAAGTTAATGACGTGAGAGATCACCGGAAGTAGTTGGTCCATGATGGTCATAACCATACGGCGGCTGATGTTGTCATGTCCCACGGCATTAGATTTAATGAAAAGGATTATCTTTTTGATATCATCCGAAGACTTTGGAGAAAATTGGAAAGATTGTTTTTTGTAAGTTGATTGGAAGATGTCTAGGTCGGGTAAGTTACTTAAATAGTTGACTGCCAGACACTTGGTCTGGTGATCCAATGGGAGTGGTCAAATATTGGTTAATACCATCCAAACCAAGTGTCAGACGGAAGTCACACCGATGATGCTTGCCAATACCAAGAGTTCAAGGAACCTCCAGATATTGGCAGGCGATGAAGAAGTGATATTGCTGAGAATGTGTCAGCGTTTGGCATTTCGCACCATTTGATTACACTGATTCTTTGCAGATTTGAATAGCGCCCAGTTTTCCTCGCACCGGTGACCGGTCCCTTTTATATTTCCTAAACGCCCGATCCCTACGGCGCATTGCCATACGGACACCTGCCGTAAGCCAGGGTGCTGGAGGATGCCTCAGTTTGACCTGCCTCACCGGGGCATGAACATCGTATAAACGACAAATCGAGCTATTAAAAAGAAATACTTTTTCGTCAACAGTGGAGGCAGAAAACATGTTGTCCCAATTTATCATGAAGCATCCTGAACGAGTTTGTTAACATCCATGCGACCAAAACAACGAATGTACCGGACTTTAGGAGGGGATTTAGGAGGTTTTAAGCGGTAAGTAAGGAAAATAAGGTCATGACGGGAAAAAACCTTTTTTAATACATAGGCTGCACTAAAAGTATCGGGAATGGAATATTTCCACTGTTCCTGTCATATTAAAATCTTTTTACTTGTAAACTCCATAGTTTTAAAAATCGAATACCATTTATTTATTTTAAAAAAGATTCTCGGTCTTGTCACAAGGTTTTGTCAACTTGTTTAGTCGTTGAGAAAATGAAATTGACTCGAGAAAATTCAAAAGCGATGATTTATTATGACTTTCGAAGTGGTTTAACACAAAAACATTGTGTTGACTGGATGATTTCTGCATTTGGTGATGAAGCCCGATCCAAAACCACAATTTATCGCTGGTTTGCTGAATTTCAACGTGGACGTGTCAAGCTCAGTGATGATCCGCGTCAAGGTCGTCCAAAAACTGCAGTCACCCAAGAAAACGTTGATGCTGTGCGTAAGCTGATTGAGGAAGATCGACATGTGACATACCGCAAAATTCAGGCAACTTTAGACATTGGCATGAGTCAAATACAAATAATCTTGCATGAACAATTAGGTGTAAAAAAGTTGTTTTCTCGATGGATACCGCATTCGCTCTGTGAAGAGCAAAAAGCGGCTCGCGTTGCTTGGTGCAACAGAACTCCCGAAAGATTCCACGCAGGATCCTCAAATGCTGTATACAACATCGTATTAGGTGACGAATCCTGGATATACGCGTACGAACCTGAAACAAAAAACTAGTCACGAGTTTGGTTGTTCGAAAATGAGTTAAAGCCAACAAAAAAATTTCGTTCACGGAGTGTTGCAAAAACAATGGTGGCCACGTTTGTCTCCAAAACCGGCCATGTTACGACTATTCCTCTTGAGGGACAAAGAACGGTTAATGCAGAATGGTATGCTAGCATTTGTTTGCCACACGTTTCTGAACTCCGTAAAGAGAACTGTAACCGCCGCATCATCCTCCATCACGACAATGAGAGTTCTCACACCGCGCACAGAACAAAACAGTTTTTAGAGCAAGAAAACATAGAATTATTAGACCATCTGCCATACAGCCCCGACCTAAGCCCTAATGATTTCTATACTTTCCCTAAAATAAAGAATAAATTGCGTGGACAGAGATTTTCATCACCTGAAGAAGCTGTAGACGCCTACAAAACGGGCATTTTAAAGACCCCAACTTCCGAATGGAATGGTTGCTTCAATGATTGGTTCCATCGTATGAAAAAATGTGTCAAATTTTGCGGAGAATACTTCAAAAAGCAATAAATACATTTTTAAATAGTAATGTTGTGTCACTTCTTTGATTCCCGAAATTTTCCGTATTCCGAAAATCAAAAGTTGTATGTGGGTGTTATGTTCTTTAAAGATGTATTGATAGATACTGACATAGAAGATGAGACAGAAGAATGAAAATAGAAGTAGTTTTCAGTTTTAATATTAGTACCTGATTATTTTTTATGAAGAGAGGAAAATCAAAAGTTGTATGTGTGTGATAATGATGTTATTTAGTTTTTCTCAATTAGAATTGATGTTTTTGTTACCTAATTTTCATTATTATTTTTAGAAAAGCCTTTTTTGTTGTTATCACCAGCTTGTTATCTGACATAGACTACATACATAGTCTCACGCCTGTTTCCCGGAGGGGTAGGCAGAGACTACGGAACGCCATTTGCAACGATCCTGACATACCTCTCTTGCTTCATTTACTCCCATCAAGTTTCTCATGCATGCTCTTCTGCTTAGGGTACTTCTGACCTGTCCTTTTTTTAGGATGTCTCCAATCTGGTCAGAGAACGTCCGCCTAGGTCTTCCCCTTCGTCCTGTCCTATTCACACTTGCCTTATATATCTTCTTTGTCAGTCTTTCGTCATCCATCCTCTCCATGTGCCCAAACCATCTTAGCATGCCTTTCTCGATGATTTCTTTTACCCCACACCACTCTCGTTGTCGTTGTTATCTGAATATTTTTCAAATAGCGAAAAATGTGAATCCTTGTGCCACTATTATAATAAAAACGATCACTTGACTGATTTTAAACACGTATTTGTTTTATTTTAAAATTTCTTTACATTTTTCATTTGTAGGAAATAAACAATAGTCCAAATTAATGTTGATCTAACCGCCAATCCTAATTACACATACAAATTAATTGTTATTTCAAACAATTTACTTTTAGAGAAAAGTGCTACATAAATCATTTTAATCTGCAACTACTTTATGATATTTCAATTGCTTAAACCGATTAGCCTGATTTTATTTTAGTATTCCAATGGTTGTTCATATATTTAGCCTTACACAACATAATACCAGAGTGTCGCTTAAATCGTTTTTCCTATACCTGTATGGTGAAGTTTATGGCACTTATATCATTTAGCCTGTTTCTAAATAAATGTAAACTGGGGTAATATTGTATCAAGCGACTTTTATTTCTATTAATAGTAGCTTAAAAGAAATGAAAACTATACTCAATTATGCAGCTTTTGTCATGGAAATCAACTTCGGTCGCTTTTTTGTTAATAACCTTATACTTTTTTTATAACGATTTTTTTTCGTAAAATTGAAACTTTAAAACGCTCTCCTGTAAAGTTTAAAAAATGTCGCTTAATACATTTTGCCCGTGAACCCTCGATATTTATACCTTCAATTAATTAAATATAGGGAATAAGACTCGTTTACATAAAATTTGTCACTGTCACACAGATAGGCAGTTGCCTAGTTGAAAAAACTTGAAAATGGAGTTAAACATATGTAGTTATAAGATTTAACAATTAATGTAGTAATATACGATTGATGATGTATCCTACCTTATTATAGCTTTCTTTTTAATTAATTAGTAAATTAACTTAATATTTCGACTGCAAAATCAAAGCACAAACTTACATCTACCGGGCCTGGGTATCCACCCGGGTTGATGTTAGTGACTAAAGATTTAAGTAAGAAAAATAATTGGCCTAGGTAGGTATCTATCAATTTATTACCTTTTGCAGAAATGTGACTATGCGACATTTCGCGTTGCGATGTTTATTCTCTTTGTTTGGGCAATAACATACGTGAAGAACAATCTAGACGCGTATGATTGTTTCTATACGTCGAAAAAAACTACAATAATAAATTGGGTTGCACTACGTTTCTGACACCACGTGCGTGCATCCTCAGCAGGATACTGGCGTTTATATATCAATTCATACATAAATTCACTGCATAAGTGACGAACGATTGCGTTTTCACAGCTCCAGCGATAATAACGTAAATGCTGTGTAAATAGATCTGTGATTGCACATATCGATCTAAGTAATCATATCAATTTTAAATTGTACAATCAGTGGTTAGGCCGTGCTCTTTAAAATTATGACTTACATCCTCATCATCATCATCATCAGTCTGCCATAGTCCACTGCTGGATATAGGCCACTCCAATGGCACGCCACTGAGCCCATTTTTCGGCTCTTCGTGTCCAGCAGCTGCCAGCCACTTTGCCTATATGGTCACTTCACCTAGCCGGAGGAGTACGTGAGTGACCAAAGCAACACTATGCGATGCGACACAAACAACTAGGCAAAATAAATGTATTTAACGAAGTTGTCATTTTACTAAGTTGTTTTTACAGTTTCTCCATTTTTATACGACATGGTGTGTTTCAGGGATGAAATAAAAATGGTTTATGGCCTGAAGAGTTAAAACCTGACTTTGATGTCCTAAATTTTGCTATTTGACTGTCCAAAATAGCCAAACTTAGGAGCACCGGTGCAACCCCTCGTGGTATCTCTACCTTGTCGTGGTGGGGGGGGGGGTTGCGGGGAGGACAGTTCTGTCTGTCCCTCGCAGTCGGGCGCGGTCGCGGGAAGAAAGGCGTGTCGGTGTACGTTGCCGCGCGCCCTATCTCCCGCGACCAAATGGAGGCGCACCATTGTTGCGTCGCGGTGGTGCCGTAGAGGAACAGGAAATGCGGTGTTGTCAGGTTGCCGTCCTACATATCCTCTGCGGCCGCTGGGTGTTTTGGCGGCGGAGCCCAACATCTTCATCCGCCGTCAAGGGGGCTGTGGCCTTCGGGCTATCCGCTGGGGTGTCAGGGTAGAATGCTAACGCGACCCCCTGGCGCCCCCAAAATGGCGTTGGAGTATGCGCTGTGGTTTTAGTGGGTATTACGGCCTTGCACTCCAGCCATCGAGTCCCACAAACGTGCGTAAATGCATTACCACAGCGAAGAAAATAAATAAAGGAGCGCCGTTGCTACGATGTTTGACTATAATATTTATATTGATAGGTATAATATACATTTACCGTACCCTAGTACAATAAACTGCTGATGAGTCTCACTTTTATTTATATACCAGGTAGATACACACGAGTAAAGTGCGTATTGATACACAACACGGTTTACACCGTGAGTAGTTTGACCAATTATTGTAAACAAATGCATTATTAAAAATAATGTAATGAATCTTGAATAAATAAAAGCAAATTATGCAATATAACCGGTAATTATAGTTGGATATTGGCATCAAACAAACAATGCGAGGTTGAGTTGCTTAACTGTACAAAATATGATAATGCCTTCGTAATCGTATGATATAGCGCTTCTTTAATGAGAATGTAATTATGATGCCTCAAATTATTTCTAACCTCAGAATATATTGTTATGAAAGCATGCAATATATTAGCACTTAATCGCACCAGTTTATGTGCCTGTTTTTTTGTTCATGTTAATTGGACTTGTCTCTTCGAAATTCCCACTACAATCAACTGTACGAGTATCATAAGGTCAATAGATTCAGCAACAATAACCATTAAAAAGAGACGGTCATTACGTCTCTATAAAAGGTCACAAGTCATTCCCAATCGCTATCCGATACATGGAAATAACTTATTGAGATGACAGCCTTTATTAATGTATCCCAACGGTATGCTGGTTAAACAACCTAGTGGGAGTAAATATTTTACTGTTCCGCACTTATAGACAATTGTCATGCCCGATTTTAACTATCTGATATAAGAAAGATAATTAGAAAGTACTTGATATCTCACTGACTGAATCATTAACAGCGTTTGTGTGACGTACCTACCCGTATTCTAGTATTTAACACACAAATATGCTTTACCCTAACTTATCGCCAATGAAGTAATCGCTCCCGTGTCACTTCGTGCTTCCCAACATATTTATTGGTGATTCGCATCAAATCACGTACGTGATTTAAGCTCAGGCACGAGCCTTTTAGGTTTGAGAAACGAGTAATTCAACCGCAAGTTCAACCAAATCCATCGATCAACTCCAAACTGTCCATCCACTGGTCAGCTTCTTTAAAGAGCGAAAATAAATTGCTCTCGGCTAGAAATAGAACATATTTCTATCTCTATTTAAGATGTAAAAAACGAAACGAGATCAAAATTCAATTTTGGAATGCCGGAATGCCATCTACAAATGGACGAAGAAAATGGTTTTTCTTCTCAAATAATATACGATAGATGTTTACTAAAAATATAACCCGAATTTAGATGATTACAAGCAATCCTTCCTCCTTGAGAATTGTTATTTGGGTGAGAACCCATACGCCCCTCAAAATTCGCCCCTTCATAGAAAATTGTGCCAAATTTCCATGACGGGGCGAATTTTGTGAGGCGTATTGGCTCTCATCTGTTATTTATTTTCAAAGAGATTAAAACGATATTTTAAATGTTATTATCTTAGTGTCTAAACAGGAGAAATCCCATGAAATAGGTTGTCTTAGATAACATAACCTTAAAAAACGAACAGAATAAACAAATCCGTGAAATTCACGTAGACATACGAAAATATTAATATCACTACCACTTTTAATGTCTACAAAGCATTATGACAGCGGGAAGACTCACCTTCCCTATACAGGGTGATTTGTAATTGCTCGTATTCCCTTCGGGAGGTGATTCTAGGGTCAAAATGGAGTATTTTTACCTCCTACATATGGGGGTCCAAAATGCACCATTTTGGAATAAAACGGCTTTTAAATTTTTTTGACAAAATTCCAAATTTTTGTTATAAACATCTTGTAAAGAATTATTTTGACTATTCTTGGTGGCAAATTGGGTCTTATTTAATAGAAAATTAAATGGCCCATCTTTTAAATTAAAATAAACCTACTAGCTCAACGTGGAATTTGAAAATAGAGCCAATAAACACGCAAAAAATTTTCGAATAAAATAAAATTTCGCCACAAAAATGTAATTATTTGAAAAAAATAATATGTGGCATGTTATGTAAAGTGTTGGAATAACTTCCAGGTGTTACCTGCTATCCAAAAAGGTATAATAATCTTAGACAATTGGTGCAAATTTCGAGTAATAGCCACTTTTGTTCAAAAAAAGTGCATCTGGATGACTCACTCGCCAGAACATTTTTTCCGGTATTTATTCTTAAGCTCTGCAATCAGCAGTGATTTACTAGTAGGGAGACCAACCTAGCAAAACTTAGGGTCTTGGGTTCAAATCCTCAGCGTAAATAACTGTCTTTTGTTAGTTAAATGCATATTTAGTTTTTAATTCTCACTTGTCCCGTGACTCGAAGAGCATGTTCACCCAGTTGGTACCGGGCGTTATGTTTATCTTGGAAACTCTTTTCTTTTTCTTTTCTCAAGACGAAAGTCTTTGACCAGTGTGTGTTGCCAGTGATGACTTACGGATCAGAGACGTGGTCGCTCACTATGGGCCTTATCAGAAGGCTCAAGGTCACTCAGAGGGCGATGGAGAGAGCTATGCTTGGAGTTTCCCTGCGAGATCGAATCAGAAATGAGGAGATCCGCAGTAGAACCAAAGTCGCCGACATAGCTCTCCGGATAGCCAAGCTGAAGTGGCAGTGGGCAGGGCACATAGCTCGAAGAACCGATGGCCGTTGGGGCAGAAAGGTTCTGGAGTGGCGGCCACGTACCGGACGACGCAGCAGAGGTAGGCCCCCCGCAAGGTGGACCGACGACCTCGTCAAGATCGCGGGAGGCGGTTGGATGCGGGCGGCTCAAGACCGGTCTGTGTGGAGAACCTTGGGGGAGGCCTATGTCCAGCAGTGGACGTCGTTTGGCTGATATGATGATGGAAACTCTTTTAGGGGAGTCAAAACCAAGTCAATCAGTCAAATAAATAAATAATTAAAAAACGAAGGCGTGACACTGAATTAAACCATAAAATATCCGGATTTCAGATGGGATCTCACTGTGACAAAACATGAATTACACGAAATCTTGTCGAATCAGCGTTGATTCTCTAAAATATGTAACTTTTTGAGAAAAAGATCCTTTTACGTAGGCTTTTACTTATTCATAATAAGAGTTTCCGGCTCTGTTCGAAGAAGTTCCGCTGGATGTGCGATTGTGTATGATATTTTGCCCAGCACAAAAACCGCCAGTGCTGGACAAAAATTCAAATCGCCAACCTGTGGCAAAAAACGGGACAAAAAACCTAATCGCCAGGTGGGCCAACAATATTCACAATACTATTTCGGTAGGAGTGGCGTTCTTTGGCCTGCATCATGCGCCTTTTCACGAATCTTAAGTTTTGCGACAGATTGTCCCCACCTCTCATCCACTATATGAATGCAATGGAATATTTTATGGTTTAATTCAGTGTCACGCCTTTGTTTTTAATTAGTTATTTATTTGACTGATTGACTTGGTTTTGACTCCCCTAAAAGAGTTTCCAAGATAAACATAACGTCCGGTACCAACTGGCTGAACATGCTCTTCGAGTCACGGGACAAGTGAGAATAAAAAACTTAATATAAATTTAACTAACAAAAGACAGTCATTTACGCTGAGGATTCGAACCCAAGACCCTAAGTTTTGCTAGGTTGGTCTCCCTACTAGTAAATAACTGCTGATTGCAGAGCTTAAGAATAAATACCGGAAAAAATGTTCTGGCGAGTGAGTTATCCAGAAGCACTTTTTTTTAACAAACGTGGCTATTACTCGAAATTTGCACCAATTGTCTAAGACTATTATACTTTTTTGGACAGCAGGTAATACCAGAAAGTTATTCCAACACTTTACATAACATGCCACATATTATTTTTTTCAAATAATTACATTTTTGTGGCGTAATTTTATTTTATTCGAACATTTTTTGCGTGTTTATTGGCTCTATTTTCAAATTCCACGTTGAGCTAGTAGGTTTATTTTAATTTAAAAGATGGGCCATTTAATTTTCCAATAAATAAGATCCAATTTGCCACCAAGAATAGTCAAAATAATTTTTTACAAGATGTTTATAACAAAAATTAGGAATTTTCTCAAAAAATCTTAAAAGCCGTTTTATTCCAAAATGGTGCATTTCGGACCCCTATATGAAGAGGGTAAAAATACTCCATTTTGGCCCTAGAATCACCTCCCCAAGGGAATACGAACAATTACAAATCACCCTGTATAATTGCATCAACATAGAAAAAACGACTTGCGTGTCGAGGTGATTCACGATCGTCTGTACCGTGAAAGTGAGACCGTGATCGCAGTACGAGGTACGACTGCCTTCAAGGTGACATGTAGACACATCAAGATAGTCCTCGAAGTGTCGGCTGAAGTATGACTTAGTATGTGACATTAAAATTTATTTGAATAGTAGTATTTTACCCCTAAGGTACCTATTTATTTATTTTCATAAGGTTAGCCATCAATCATGCTGCTTCCATCAATACATGTTTTGTTAAATTATTAATCTTACCCTTCCTATCCAAAGTGCTTGAGGCCTGTGTGAACAAACAATTGTCTCGTTTTGTCTTACACAATAATCTGCTGAGTCCATTTCAGTCAGGCTTCAGGCCTGGTCACAGCACTACCTCTGCCCTCCTTAAAGTGACTGGCGATATTCGAGAGGCTATGGAAAACACCGAAATCACTGTTCTAGTGTTGATCGATTTTTCAAATGCTTTCAATACCGTCAGTCACGATGTCCTTTTATCTATCCTCTCCCATCTCAGGGTCTCGGCTGGGGCACTGGATTGGTTCTCAACTTATCTTCGAGGTCGTCAACAGTCTGTCCGCCTCGATGAGTTATCTTCGGGGTGGTTCGACGTCACGTCTGGCGTTCCTAAAGGCGGTATTCTCTCTCCTCTTTTATTTTCTATTTTCATAAACCTCCTAACTCAACATCTTCAGTGCTCCTACCATCTGTATGCCGACGACTTGCAGATTTACTCCCATGTAAGTGTGGAATGCGTAGCAGAGGCCATCGACAAGGTCAATAGGGATTTGGCGACCATAAAGACATGGTCCGACAAGTTTGGTCTCACTGTAAATCCTACTAAGACTCAGGCTATAATCGTAGGTAGTCAACGATTACTAAGCAGACTGGACTCAACAACACTACCAGCCATCGTGTTTAACGGAACTATCGTCGATCTGTATCCTACGGTTAAGAATCTTGGGCTACATATGGATGCCAGGCTGAATTGGGAAGCTCAGGTGACACAGGTAAGTCGCAAAGTCACCGGCACTCTACGCGCTCTCTACCGCCTAAAAAAAATTGGTTGCCTGTAAAGTCGGTATACGGGCGAAAGTTTTACGTGACAACGACTTTGAGTGGTAAAATAATTTTAATGTGAATATTCATTCGTATAGTAGGAAGAAGGATGAAAGACGCGTGCCTTTCACTTTTTATGTCTGTCTCTCTCGCTCTTAGGCGGGACGCGTGCCTCTCACTCGCTCTCATTGTGAGCGCATAACGTGAGCGGAGCGTAACGCAGTTTCTTGAAGTGTCACCCGGCAAACCAATTTATAAGACGTTGTCACGTCAAAACTTCCTCCCTGCCGAGACTAAGACAATGCTTGTGCAGACTTTAGTTTTCCCACTGATCGACTATGGTGATGTATGTTACTTAGACCTGAATGCAGATCTCCTCAATAAACTTGACCGTCTTCTGAATAACTGCATTCGATTCATTTTTAATCTTCGTAAGTATGACCATGTGTCTACTTATCGCTCCCAATTAAAATGGCTCCCTATTCGTCAGCGCCGTAGTTTGCGTGCTCTCACTACTCTATACACTATTCTCACATCTCTTACTTCTCCTCTGTATATGACTCCTTACTTTCAATACTTATGCTCTAATCATGAGCGAAATCTTCGCTCTTCTTATAATCTTCAACTCATGGTGCCTTCTCACAAATCTGATTTTCTTCACTCTTCTTTCAGTATTCAGTCCATTCTTTTATGGAATGCTCTTCCTCTTGAGATCAGAATGGCCAAAACAAAATTCACATTCAAGGCCAAAGTAAAGAAACTCTTGTTGGCTGAGGCGAATGTATCATAAGTCGCTATCTGAACTAAGTATATATTATGTTTATGTATATATGTATGTATATTTATATGTATTAGTGTATGTAAGTCTAAGTATAATTTATCTGTGATTTTATTCGTATTTATGTATTAATTGTGTATGTATTTCGTTTATGTATTTTCTTATATTATATAGTTATGTAAGTATGTATGTTTATTATGAGCAATAATTCGACAGTTACAATTATTTCGATGCATCATATAATACACCTACTGCTTATCTCTCTGCACCACTCTAAGGTAGACTGGTAGATAATGCCCATGGCATTAAGTCCGCCTATATACTCTGTGTATATGAAGTAATAAATAAATAAATAAATAAATAATATTTTTAATTTTGAATGTAGTAACTAAGTACTTACAGGTTAACACCACATGCATAGTATAAGGTTTTCTAAATAGAATTTCACAACATAAGGTATTACTAAGCAAACCCAGGTTTACTCCATCTTTGAGCATTATTCGAATATTTATTGCTCCAGCTTTCTTACAGGTCTCTCGTAATAGCAAGACTAGGTATAAAAAATAAACCTGAAGCAATAAATTTGGTAACCATATTGAGCATACGATATAGAACTAATGTAATGCAGTATATGCAATTGGAATCGAAATTATTTGCGAACTTATGATGAAAAACAAAATTTATTAAACCTGACATAATTCTAACTGTACCTACTTAAACTTTTTATCTCTAAATATCAACGAGAATTTTATGTAAAGTGTAAGTCTGGACAATCACTCCAAAGAAAATCCAATGATAAAAACTAAAATAGGCGTAGGCCTATTTTAGTTTTTATCATTGGATTTTCTTTGGAGTGATTGTAAGAGTATTAAGAGCACTTGATACTGTTCTAAGCATAGTTGCCTTAGCAACTTACTCGTACATTGGGGATCAATAATAATTAAGTACATACGTAGCTGTCGACTTTATAAAAATTGCTTTCTTCTTACGAAGTCAGTCCTATGGAGCATTTGATTCAATTTCTACACCAATATATATAAAATTATTACGTTACTTACTGACTGACAGACAACGCACAGTTGAAACTAAGGGGTGAACAGTGACAGAAGCCAAAGGGCTGAAAGGGATCGGGCAGAAACAGTGAAATGTTAAAAAACTGTGTACGTGCCTAGATGCGGGCAACCTCTAGTTAGGAACCTGTATAAAATTTGCATTGTAGCGTATTCAACTAATTTATCCGTTAAGAGAAACCCTAGCGATTGCTATAGAATCTTATTAGGGGATTAATAAGGAATAATCGATCTGGAAATCCCTTAATTGCGTCAATGAAATTAAACAACCTACTCTTTAAACTGTGCTATAATTTAAATAACTCGCACATTTCTGCTAGCACTTAAACATCGATAGTACGGCACCGCAGCCAAGATTCTCTCTCTCCAAGACAAATAGTGGCCATTTTTATTTTCTTATAGAAATGCAACTGGGACGGTTAAATTGTTTCTGTTTACGAAATGTTACGATAAAATAGCTTATTAGTTTAGGTTTATTGTTTTAATGCTTTCAAGTTATTGTTTTCTGGAGAAAAATAACTAAGTAGAAAGCGTTAACAGAAGCAAATATAAACAAGCAAAAAAGAATTACGTGTTAAGATTGGCGTCTATAGTTGCCCTAAAAGAAGACGAAAACAAGACTCTTGCACAACATATTTTTATCATCCGCTGTAACAAGTTTGTAAACACTCGTATATTATCAGTGCTAGCACTACTTTTAAATCCTGCTGTGCACATTTTCCTCGCCAATTCATTCACCTAAACCACCATTGAGAATAGTTTAAACTCAACTAAATACCATGATTTAGTTAGCATGGAGTGGTGACAAGACACACACACACCATATTTATAATAGCTAACAAGAAAACACACATCCACATTTATGTGTATTTACTAATGAGTTACTAATAAAAAAAAAGAACCTTAGGCCCTTATGTATATTCAAAACTATAGGCCGTTCTAACTAAAAACGGATAGTTAACACTTGCGATTTCTTAAAAACTGCGCTGATGCGAGACTGACTCGCTAACCGAGAATCACTACATAGTATAAAACAAAGTCTGTCTACTGTCTGTCTCTCCCAATGTATGCTTAAATCTTAAAAACTACGCAACAGATTTCAATTCAGTTTTTTTTAATAAATAGAATGTTTCAAGAGGAAGGTTTATATGTATCTATAATTGACGCGGGTGAAGCCGCTGAAGACGTCTAGTTCTATATAAAATATTACTTTATAGTTGGAAATGATCTGCCATGCATCGCTGCATTAACTGAAAATTAACAATATATTGGACGCGTTTATTTTGTTATGAAATATATCTGCAACGTCCCAAAATACAACGAAGAAGCAGTTAACCCTGCATTCTAGACTGCGAGAGTTTTAAACCAACGACGCTGTTTGTAAAAAGCAAAATCTTACAAATTGGCTGCGACATATAGTCATAATATGAATGCCTGCGATCCTAACATGATCGCCGGTCCTGCAGGTAAAATACATATAGTTACTAAACATGAAATTATATAATAAATTGAAACTTTAAAACAAAACATAGCTCTTAGTCTTATTTAAATATGATTGCCTTTATAATTGTTATTACAACGTAAATTTAAAGTGAAATTTCACAATACAGTAACAACAATGCAAGTTAAATTCAAATATCCTTTGTTTCCAAGCTCGAAGATGCCAGGACAAGATGTTAGCGCTGTGAATACCGAGAATTGAATACTAATATAAATTGTTACACAATTGTAAGAACTATCTCAAATATGAGCAGTACTAATTCAATATTACAGTCGTAGATACCTTCAAGTATAGTCACGAGTGTAAAATGATAATTAATGCATACATGAAACTTTTTATTGCTTAAATGGATTGACTTCAAACTTTGTATACTGATTCCTCAAATGAAGTTGGTGAACAGTAAGTGAATCTTTTTGGAAATTCTTACTCTAAGTGGATAAAAAGGGGAGTCAACATATGTATGAAACTTTTTTAATACTTCTTTGCTCTATACATATATTGATTCCTGAAATGTATGTTATTTGAGGAGTGTAGGGAAGTTAATACAAGACATGTTATCTAATTGAAT
Source organism: Euclidia mi (assembly GCA_944739405.2). Classification (NCBI taxonomy): domain Eukaryota; kingdom Metazoa; phylum Arthropoda; class Insecta; order Lepidoptera; family Erebidae; genus Euclidia; species Euclidia mi. The sequence continues at coordinate 17,725,577 of OX123189.2, forward strand.
TCACGCGAGCGAAGAAGCGGCCAAAAGTTACTTTATTTATAAAAACGGTCCCAAAGCCCCAACAGAACACCAGCGCCATCTTGTGTCATAAGAAAGCAATATGCTGAGTTGGGAACCGATTCTGTTTATTAAATGTTAAGTTAGTGTTTAAGTTTTTATGTTACTTTCTGTTACAAACCTAAACAGAAAGAATAAGTTTTCTTTTCTTTCTTTCATTTCATCAGGACAGCTAAACTACATAAGTAGTTAGTAACGTAGTTTAATATCAACTATCGACAAAGCCTTCCGTGACCGCGGTTCCTGTAGACTAGCTGAAACGTCGGATAAATAATCTAAAATATCGCCATAACATCCGAAAGTTTGATATCCACTACTGAATTTCAAGTTTCTATTCGTACGATAAGTCAAACATTTATTTTCATGTTTGAAAGACCTACATTTTGGCAATAAAACGACGTACGGATACTTGAAAACTAGAGCACCAGATTTAGCAGTAGACTACTAGGTACATGCTGAAATTGCCAGTACGAAAGTTTAGATTTACCCACATTACAATGCCTAACAATTAAGCTTTACTTGTTTACAAATGACAATAATCTAAAAGTATTTAATAATAATGTCTTTCTGTTAAACTTTGCAAGAAAATGTTCGAATAACCTAACTTCTACTAAAGCTTTAGTACTTGATTTCAAGCCACCATAAATAATACCAACTAATAAGAACCCCATTCCAGTCCTTGACGAATAAAGAACACATCCCTATCCCTACTATTATAATATTACTAGAGGACGCCAGCAGCTACCCCTGCATTTTTTTTAATTTACCCGTTTTGGCCGATCCTGTGGGAATTTCGGGAAATCCCTTCTTAGTGCACCCCTATGGTCCCCAAGGAACATACATGCCAAATTTCAGCTTCCTGCGCCCAATAGTTTCGGCTGTAGCGTGTCTGTCAGTCAGTAAGTAACGCAAGGATTTTATATATTAAGATAAATTCGAAAGTGTGTATGTATGTATGTATGTATGTATGTTCTGTTTTCACGCTAAAACGGCTAAACTGATTTTGTTGAAATTTGATATAGAGATATACTGGACCATGGAGACGAACATAGGCTACCATAAGATGCAAAAATTAATCTGGGAGGGATTATAGGGAGGCTAGAAGGTTGTACGGAACAAATTTACCTCTTGGAAGTAAGAACGCATGCGCTATAATAATTTAGTGCGCATGTGCGTATATCTGTCAGTACTGACACATCATAAATAATGTCATATTGTGCACGGTGATTACATTGTTCGCATATATAAACTAATAATTATATACAACGCTTTAACGGCTGAAACGATTTTCTCTACTAATATTATAAATGCGAAAGTGTTTATAGATATACCTACATTGGACATATTGTATTGGAACATGGCTTTGGCATTTGACTGTATGCAAGGCGATGTATGTACCTTTCGGTAGATATAATGGTAGGTATATAGTGTCATGAATACTGACCGAGCTACTTTGTACCCTATAGAGTTTCTGAAGTCTTTAGAATAATCAGGAGTGTCTTCACACAACTTGAGACTGAAAGTAGATTTGTGTGTATCCTCTAATTAGACGCACTTGAGAGTCTCATCAGCTTGCTTTATATCGTTTGTTATGGCACGTACGCGACGGAGAAAATGCACTTTGAATAAGTTATTACGCTGCCACTATGGGCGTCTCAACACTGCCACAGAATAATTAATAGTACTAACGTACAGAAGCTTCACTTTTCAAACCAATTTATTGAAATTGCGACTCTTGGTACTAAGCAATAAAGTTCAATTCAGCTCGCATAAGCACTCAGTGCCTAATGCGATATTAACCTAACAGTTCCCGTTCTTTTCTAACACATAACGCTGTCGCTGTCTGGCGCGGAGTGGCGCGCCAGGGTTGTCGACTTGGCGCTGCTACTATATTTATTCATCGTCTATCTACCTACTTGACCACGTACCTAATAATAAATAACTATCCTATAAGTATCCAATCACACTATTTGAGCTAGTAGAACAAAAGCACAAAAATTCTGGTCGTTTACATTTTTACTATACAAATTCTTAGTTATTTCCTAAACGCGTGGACCGATTTACATGATTCAAACAGATAAAATGGTTTTTGAACTAGATCTTTAATTTGACACCATAATCGTTGAGATATCTCAACAAACAAAAAATCAAATTTTCAAGTTGCTCTCGTAATATAAATTAAATTAAATTTTCAAGTCGCTTTCGACACACAGTTAATTAAGCAATACTTTGCATTAGACTTGTGATGATACATTTTTGTTGTTAAAGGCGTTTAAGTATATAATTTGAACAGTGTATGAACACGGCGCGTGACAATACGGAGCGGTCGCACTCATGTCGCACTCGTTGCGTGACGTCTAATGTGAGCGACGCGCGGCAACCTACTAAATCCAACAATGTCGACATGGTCGGCCGAGGTACTTGTAAGTTTGTACCTAAAATGCGAAGTGCGCCCGGCCTGACACTGCAGACAAAGTGCAGCATATAGGTATAAGGTAAAATATTCCAGTAATAATTTATACTAAGTGAAACTAACATTGTAAAGGATTAGACTAGCAATTGGTTGAGTTTAGCAATGCCGATAATGGGTTTGACCAGTGATGGGACTAACAATGGGATTGGCTTGACGAATAGAAGTCCTAAGCAGTATTACTTATTTATAAATTCCAATAAAACGTAACCTCTCGATTCGAGTTTATACTTTTGAGTAATGTGATGATTGAAAAACCTGTATAACTAAGGGACAATAGATTCGCTTTGTTAGAGACTTCGTCGCCATTTGTTTTGACCGAGTGACCGGTTACAATAAGTTACATTTCAACTTATCATTGCAACTATTCGTGTCTCAGAGAGCACGTTATGTCGACGGTCCTGACTATCTATACACTTTCGGTTGCAGCATTAATTGGGCAGGCGCTTTAAAGATAGATAACATTAAGTCAGCGTAGAAAGCGACCTGCAGGCTCTTAGATAAGTCTATGGATGCAATCGAGATAGTGCTGGGATGATAGTGTTCATGGTGATAGTTGAGTGTAATATCACTTATTGCTTCTGTATTTGTACAAAAATTCAATAAAATGAGTATATAATAATATACATATAAGATATTAAACAGTAGCAAAGTTAGCAACAAACTAACTCATACAAATAACTTTATCCACAAAACCAAACCGAGACATGTTCATAAAAGCAAAAGTGGAAAATTGAATAAACCACAACACCAAACTTATTCCATTTATTTTATCATAGGTATTATTTTGTTAACTTATTAGTTTATTACATAACTATTTCTGTATATAATCCCTTTGCCTTTTGTAAAGTCAAATCTAACTTTACCCATTTATATTTTATGATTTGATAATATAGTTGTACCTATCTTATATAAGTATCTCTAAGGTGACTACAATGTCTATAAAAAAATATTGACACATCAACAAGCTAAAGCTTTGTGATCGCACATTGAACATTCTCTACGAACACATAAATGAACGTAACCTTTCGCAGTCCAGTGCTGGACTGAAATCTTTGCTTTTTGATATATGTACAGTAGCACTGTGAGTCAATAGGAGGATTGGTCATAAAATACCACGCTAACCAAACGCCTCTTCCTAGATAAAGATACTATCACACTATAATACTAAATAATTATACTATTTGATTCGTGTTTCATTAGCCGCCTTTTTCGAAATTCTCATTTGAATTCAAAATGTCTCACCCCTTCCATTCGTATTCTTAATCCATCACCACACGAACATATACGAGTATACTTATGATCGAATACACAGCAAGCTCAATAATAAGTAATGTTCGTTTATTAAATACAGCAGCCTGCAGCTACACTCGCATTTTGTTAATTTAACCGTTCCCGTGTTACTTTCACGTGTTCTCAAGGAACATACATGCCAAACTTCAAATTCTTCCGCCCAGTGGTTTTGGCTGTGCGTGTCTATCAGTATCAGAAGAATTTAAATAAGTATTCATTTTTTTTCGTCAGCATGAAAATTAAATTTTTTTTTGAAACTTTATAAATATTTTCAATCAAAGAATTACATTTATCTGGACATATATGTAGAGATTATTCGAAGTACCTTATCAAGTGAGATGTTAACAGAATCATAATATTATCCCAGATGTGGCGTCGTCTCTCACGCGGCAAATTGCGGGTAACGCGAGATGAATTTATATTCTACGAGTCTTTCATACCGGGTGGGACTGCAGTGGTAAAGTTACAATGCATGTATTTTTTGCATTAGGTACCTACGTGTAGAAAATATGTACATTGGGTTAGACAAAACATTATATTTAGATGACGATCTACGAATCATAATCATCAGCCACTGTGCATATAAGGCCTCTCCGGTCTACTAATAGCAACACTGACGCCGGTAAAAAGTATTACAAAGTTACTCTATTAAGATTATATTATTATATAAACTGTCGAATTCCATAGTAGGAAATCACACACGCACTCTTACGGCAGTTTCGAACAAAAATACCAACATCTTGAATGCAACCAGGATTGCGCTAGGACGACGATGATGAACGTGCCTGATATGGCTCACTCGTAGGTTCTGACAAAAGTAACAAATGTATTAAACATGGTGTATAGAAATTGTGTTTAAGTATCTATCATATATAATGCTCGGCTTAAAAGAAACCTACAAAATGCAAAAACACAATGATTTATACCATCCAAATAGAGAAGTAAATCTTGTCCAATATCGTAGCGATACTAGCCAATAAATAAACTATCTTCTGATCCACATCATTACGAAGCAATATCCCGCAAGTCGATGCGATACGCGAGCGCATCCCGAGGGCACCAGTAGTCAATATTAATTGAGCCCCGCGGCGCAGCCATATTTCATTATTTACAACCAGCCCCTGAGACTTCCACCAGATATATGATAGATAGTTTTTAAAGAATTCCCTGAGCGCAGTAGTTTGAGAGTTTCTACTTTACAAATGCAACGAATTTATCGAGGGATAGAACTGCGGATTCTAGATAATGATTGTGGAGATTTGTGTGCAATTTAAATTTTATTTTATAAAATGTCGACTCTATCGAAAATCTACTGGAGCTCGAGAGAATAAATGTCTCATCAAACTTTAAGCTTGATCTTAAGTTGCAAAAGTAGGCTATTCTTCATGTTAGTCAGATAAATAACTAGATATTGTATTAATATTCTCTACCTACTTCACAAGCATTTGCATATATTCAGGTCGAATATAAAGCTCGACAAGGCCTATAAACATATGGTGATATACTTATGTGTTATTAGGCATTGTGTTGGTAGTTCAGCGATAATGTAAACGACTGCGAATAATGAGATCTCGTATTCGTTTCCTGAGTCGAGCAATAGTCTATCTAATACAAATAATACCTTATCAAACCGTAGAAAAATGACAGATGCGGTTTTTCCTCACAAATTATTTAACGGTCACATTGATTGCAGTGATTTTTTAACTTCTTTAGTCATTGAAATTAAACTACAGTTTACGGATTTTATCGCGATGTATTGGTTTCACTAAGTTATTACATTTGAAACGAATGATCTAGAAACTATATTTTAATTTATTACTAGCCGACGTTTCAAATCCTTTACAGAATTCATGTTCATGGCAGACTGATGTGATATTTATCTTTTTCTTGAATGTGTAAGTTACCTCAAAGTACCTGAACATTTTTCGACTACTGGTGTTACTATTTACGAAGAATGAGCTCACACACTAAGGAGTTTGATAAAATCCGTAAACTGTAGTTTAATTTCAATGTGTAACATTCGCGAAAACCCAAGAAGATACTAAGTTCTTTAGTCATTAACATCCCTACTCATGTGTCTAGAAGTAACGTAAATAAGTTGTTCAGTGTTCCTTACTCAAGAACAAATCTCGGGTACTACGCTGCCATGTCAAGCCTTTGTAGGCAGCACAACTTGGTCACCAAACTCTGTAACGCAGATAATAGTGATGAGATAAGTAAATACAAAAAGCAAGCTATGGCTGCGCTTTTTACTGAGGTTTAATAATGGGTGGGCTCCTTTTTACTTTTAATTTTATACAGTCTCTAATAATATAGTTGATTTTTTTTTATTTATTCTAAGTAAACTTCGTATTTGTTACTTAAATTTTAAAACATGTATTTTGTAAACTGTTGTAAATTGTCTGCTCTTATATGCACTATTTTGTTAGTTTAGAATTCAATTTATGCATGATGTGGTTTCCCGTAATTAAGGGAGAACACAGGCTAAAATCCTGTAATGTGTTTTTAAACACTTGTTATATACAACATGTAACAAGTTTACATGCACATCCTGAAAGTACTTTGTTCAGAATAGGCAACTGAATCCATTTCCGTCATTTTTAATATTGTTTATTTTTAGTCTTAAAATAATTAAAATAATGTAAATTGTAGTCACTCATTTTTTTTAAAAATTGAGCTATTCTAAAATAAACCTTAAATCAAAGCAGAACGGCTTATTTTTAAATGCATTTGTTAAATGGTTCCACGTTGACTTACACAAACGCACACATTAATAGAACACAATAGACGGCAAAAGACAATAGCACATAATTGACCACCAAAATGCGTATCATCTATCTTTCACTAACGTAGGTAATAAACAACGGGAAAGAGCGAGACGTAATGTCTCGCTCGCGCTGGCGCATGACAAGCGCAGCTGGCGATGCGCTTAGACATGTTATGACAAGTACAACCGGGAATATCTATCTATCAGTGAGTGCTGTGAAAACCTTTTTAAAAGTTCACTTGCTTACAAAATGTGTAATGGTGTATAATTTAATAATTATCAACAAGACGGTGCCTGTGTGGAATGTTCAACATCATCTTGATGTTGACTTGACACCCCTGGACTTTCTCATTGTGGAGAAATATTAAATCAATAGTTTATTGTGACGAGAGAAAAAGTGCCGAGTAGTTAATTAATTAAAATACTAGCTGCTTGTGAAACAGTGAAAGATGTGATTTGTGAGGAAATAGTAAAGTACTACGTGGACTAAAGAAATGTGATTTAAGCCTGCAAGTTATCTGGGGGCACGGCAGTGCAAAAAACAGGCACGGCCGTACCATCCTTTTCTCGAAACAATTCAGGCCATTTTCGACCCCCTATAACTTCGTTGTAGATAAAACTAGAAGCCTGATTGTTTAGTAACCATGCAGGCTGTAACGTATGTCCGATACTTACCGCGTTTGCGTTACAGTACCGCCCATACGCTCGGCCAATCAGAGAAAGCTATCGTCCGCGCTCGCAAAGCCTGACCAAATATGGTCATAAACGGACTCTCACCCTGATGGAGGGCCCGGTATATAAAGGGGCCGACAGAGAGGCCGGCACCGCTACTCTAACGTCGCTTCTACTACCTACCTACTATAACTAAGCGTACACTGACCCTACGTCGTATCTACGTGTATCCTGGTCCCAGCTACGGGTAAGCACTACATTTACTGCGTTAGCGTACTGCCCATCTCTCTACCTGCTAGCTGAGGCCGGCTGACGCCGCCTGCCTGACTCTATTGGTTGTGGCTCTCCTAATGCTGCTTTCCTTCAAATTCAAATTCAAATTCAAATTCCTTTATTCATTTGGGTCACAATGTGACGCTTATGAACGTCAAAATAATAAATTTATAAAATAATTACTTATACTCAAATTTAAAACATTATTACTGTATGCTTCTACATTTACATTTACTGCCACGTTCGCAAAGCAATAGGTAGAACCATGAGAAAGAACGGGCAATAAAACTCACGGTCACTCTTTTTCATCGCCAGGTTTTGCATAATACACAATTTACATTTTGTAAGGTGCTGCAACTGTTACACCTTCTATATCACTTGTATATATTTACTGTACATCATAATACTCAAGCATAATACTTTTGGTTAGCCTTCTCAGAATAGACATGGTGAAACAGGAGCATCCACTTACATTATATATACCTAATAATGCAGGCAATCCGCGAAAGTGATCAGAACCATGATGGAAATGATGCAGTTAAATATTAAAATCTAATACCAGCCCGCAAGACCGTCATCGACCAGTCATCGCAAGTAGCACCCGTTCACTAGTATGACGCATGTGCCAGCCATCATCCCTCTCGCCATATTAGAGGGAAAGGGATGACCCGACACATGACGCCACCACAAGAAATGACATTTTAGTGAGCATGACGACAACGGTATACGAACCAGAAGTAAGAAACAATCTATTGGTATACTGACCATGACCGCCAATTACCTCCATTTTCCAGATCGTTATTATTAACATAAGTTAGTGGAACACGTGAAGGAATGCAAATGTAGAAAGAATTTTGTGAAGGTGACAAGTGAACAATGATATGATCAGAGATAAATAATGTTAAACTACATTCAACAAATCATAAAAATATCCAAATCCTGCAAAAATCATGTGTTCACGAGGCACCTCCACTTAACATGTAAATAAAATAATCGTGAGTTAAACAAGCCTATCCCCACGGTGTCTTATCATTTAAAAATTCCTTAATAGTGTAATAACCCCTTTGTAAAAGAAAGTTCCTAATTGTCCGTTTGTATTTGTGCATGGGTAAATTCATTATTTCAAGAGGCAATTTGTTGAAAAATCGTATACCAATCCCCGCAAATGAGTTCTGAACTTTATGTAGACGGTAGTTAGTTCCCACCAGTTTATGCTTATTCCTTGTGTTCACGTTGTGCAAATCACTATTTTTGCGGTATAGAATTAAGTTTTTCTTAATGTACATTAAGTTAGCATATATATATTGCGATGCAACTGTCAATATGTCTACTTCTTTAAATTTATTACGTAAAGAATCTCTAGCACCTAACTTATAAATTGCACGTATGGCCCTTTTTTGAATGACAAAAATAGTCTGTATATCAGCAGCTGTACCCCATAACATTATTCCGTAAGACATTACACTGTGAAAATAACTAAAGTAAACTAGTCTAGCAGTATCTATATCTGTGAATTCCCTAACTTTTCTAACTGCAAACGCTGCAGAACTAAGTTTTACTGCGAGACAGGATATTTGGGCGCCCCACTGAAGCTTACAATCTAAAGTTACACCTAAGAATACGGTTGATTCGACTAGTTGAATTGTTTCCTTATTTAAAATTATATTAGTAGGAACACTTTTGACATTAGGCAAAGAGAATTTAACACATTTGGTTTTGCTTGAGTTGAGTACCAAATTATTTGTCGAAAACCAATCTAATACTTGTGCAAGAGTGTTATTGACGGTATCAAAGTTACTTAATTTACGATCAACTTTAAAAATTAGTGACGTATCGTCGGCAAACAAAACAATATCACATAAATTTTGTACAAAGAACGGCAAATCATTAATATATATTAAAAAAAGAAATGGACCGAGAATAGAGCCCTGTGGAACGCCCATTCCTACTGGCAAACCTAGAGACCTACTCCCATTAACATCTACATACTGAATTCTATCACTAAGGTAGCTGGCAACAAGATTGAGTGCGGTATCTCTAATACCATAAAGTTTCAATTTAAGTAAAAGCGTATTATGTTCCACACAGTCAAAGGCCTTTGATAGGTCACAAAAAACACCAATGGCATCCTTCGAGTTTTCCCAAGCATTAAAAATATGCTTTACCAAAGTTACACCGGCATCAACGGTGGAGCGACCCTTAGTAAAGCCATACTGTTCACTGTGAAATAAATTATTTGCGTGAAAGTGGCTCTCTAGTTGATGCAAAATAATCTTTTCAAAAATTTTACTAATAGCAGGCAAGATAGAAATTGGCCGAAAATTACTAGGGTCGCTCTTTGATCCCTTTTTGAATAATGGTATTACTTTACTGTGTTTCATTAGATCAGGAAATACTCCTGTATCTACGCATCTGTTGAATATTGCAGCTAAATATGGAGCTAAGCTAGAAATAATTTGTCGCACAAGTTTAACAGAAATGCCCCATAAGTCAACAGATTTTTTATTATTGAGCGTCTTGAATACCTTCAGTATGTCATTGGTGTCAATATATTTAAAATTAAAAAGCACATCACACTCATTCACATTGCCCCTAACCAACATTTCTGCTTTGTTTGGACAAGAATCTAGACAGCTGGTTGTGTTCACTGGTATGTTTATGAAGAAATTGTTAAATGTCTGAGCAACATCAGTTTTCCTAGTAATAATTTCACCATTCAATTTTAATTCATAATTGTTATCTACCAATTTAGCTCGACCAGTCTCATTGTTAATAATGCTCCAAGTAGTTTTAATTTTGTTCTTGGATTCTTTGATTTTATTGCTTAAATATAAGGATTTGGCTAAAGCACATGTCCTCTTAAAAACCTTGGAATAATTTCTAACATATTGAATAAATTCAGGATTAAAATTGTATTTCTTCATACCATATAGATCATACAACCTAGCTCTACTTTTGTATATACCTACTGTTGCCCAATCACAAAAATTTACTTTAATGCTCCTTGCAAACGTCTTCAGTTTAAAAATTTTATTGTACTCATCATTAACAATTTTAAATAAGCATTTATATAATTCATCAGGATCATCAACGGTTAAGTCAATACTGGCGATCTTGGCAGCAACATCATTACTAAAGTGTTTTAGGCGAGCAGAGGTCATTGGCCTACATGTAATTTCTTGTACTTTAGGGGTTGTATTAGTTGGAATTACAACCTTTTGCCCGCAGTGATCCGATGTCAAGTCAGTTAAAACAGCCTTACTTAAATAAAGACAATTGCAAAAAACATTATCTAAGCATGTAGACGAATGTGAGGTTATTCTAGTTGGTTCAGAGAACAAAACATTTAAATTAAATGACCTAAATAAGCTAACTAACCTAGTACAAATTGGTGATTTTTCTAACAAATTGACATTAAAATCGCCGCATACGATTATAGACTTCCTACTAGAAATTATGTGTTTTAGGCTTCAGGTTCCAGGTTCACCTTAAGACTCCGGCTACGCTCCTAGACCGCTACACTTTCCTGCATCGCCTTCGGCTTCACCTCTGGCAAAGAGTCTGGCCTGCCCTGCTCATCGTACACACACCGCCGGCGTCTGCCAGCTGAGCCAACGTCTGCGAGGATCTGCCGCTACGCGCAGCCCTTCGAGCAACCTGCCCTGCACACTACCGGAGGGAACAGCGTGGGAGACTGCAGCACTTAGTGTTCAGGCCAGTGTCGTGTTGTTGGTCGGTCATACTCGTGCAAGGAAAGTGAGACAATACTCGGCAATAAACGCATGTATAAAGATCATTCTATAAAGATGGTGTATTTCAAATTTCATTCAATTTGAACCAGAAGTTTAAGAATTATAACGAGTCAAAATTCTTAATTTTGTCACTCACTGACCGATCATCAAAAGTCTAAGGCACTTCTAGCAAACATAGAAACTTCAAATTTAGGAAACAATTAATGTTTAGTATATGAACCAAGGAAAAACTAAAATATATTTCGATTTCGGTCCAGTTTTCGAGATACATTAACTACATAAATAACTTTGTAATCCTATATGAATATAAAGGATTACAAAATTACATTTGCAGTTAGAGCTTTTATTAAGAAAATTCCTTGTTGGTGTACAAGAAGTAGAAGGTACCGGAAAGGACAAAAGTAAGCAAAATCTACAAAAAGAAATGAGATCCCATAAAAACAATACTTGTCAAAAATACCAAGTATCGCGACCGTAAAAAGTTGTGAGATCCATGTAATACCAAGTCGGTTAATTAAAAATCTTTAATGTTTTATATAAATATATTGACTTGGCAATCGCATTAAACAATCTAATTTATATATTTACTAGTCGACGCCAGCGGCTTCGCACGCACATATTTTCGAATTTCCCGTTTTGCCCGATCCCGAGGGAATGTCGGGAAATCCCGTCTTAGTGCACCCCTACGGTGCCCAAGGAACATACATGCTAAATTTCATCTTCTTACGACCAGTAGTTTTGGCTGTAGCGTGTCTGTCAGTCAGTCAGTAACGCAAGGATTTTATATATTAAGATTACTAATGAGATATATTGTGTTTCCATGCGATGGCCTAGTCAATCTTTTTATTTAAAACATTAAAGATTTTTAATTAACCGACTTGGTATTACATGGATCTCACAACTTTTTACGGTCGCGAAACTTGGTATTTTTGACAAGTATTGTTTTTAAGGGATTTTATTATTCTATTATTGTAACTATTAAGATTCACAAGACAACTTTAAACACGCCGTTCTTGTTTATTTCTCTCATTGATATTCTTTTACTTTACGAGTATCGATCAATAATGCTAACTAGGTATGATTAAGTTAAGATAGTCACAATAGTCACTTACGATGTTAGGAAACAATAAATCGTGCATATTAATAACAAACAATAAATAATTCGACTGTCCACTACATAGCCTAAAAGTGTGATGGAAAGAAATACTCATATTATCTTTGGTAATATCAACAGTGGCCGACAAATTGTTAAAACATCATTTTTGTAAACCCCACTCTATCAGAGTGTGATTTACAAACTGAATTTCATACATTTTGTTATTTTGTATCGTGTTTCGTTCCTATCAGATCGCTGTTGTTTGTTTACCATAGCAACCATTTCGTTTGTGTGCGTGCGCAGATTTACATTGACCACGATTTTCACTTTTAATTGAGTTAATACTTTCTCGCTCGCGCTGGCGCATGACAAGCGCAGCTGGCGATGCGCTTAGACATGTTATGACAAGTACAACCGGGAATATCTATCTATCAGTGAGTGCTGTGAAAACCTTTTTAAAAGTTCACTTGCTTACAAAATGTGTAATGGTGTATAATTTAATAATTATCAACAAGACGTTGCCTGTGTGGAATGTTCAACATCATCTTGATGTTGACTTGACACCCCTGGACTTTCTCACTGTGGAGAAATATTAAATCAATAGTTTATTGTGACGAGAGAAAAAGTGCCGAGTAGTTAATTAATTAAAATACTAGCTGCTTGTGAAACAGTGAAAAGATGTGATTTGTGAGGAAATAGTGAACTACTACGTGGACTAAAGAAATGTGATTTAAGCCTGCAAGTTATCTGGGGGCACGGCAGTGCCCCCACCAAGTCGAGCAAAAAAGCGGCACGGCCGTACCATCCTTTTCTCGAAACAATTCAGGCCATTTTCGACCCCCTATAACTTCGTTGTGGATAAAACTAGAAGCCTGATTGTTTAGTAACCATGCAGGCTGTAACGTATGTCCGATACTTACCGCGTTTGCGTCACAGTACCGCCCATACGCTCGGCCAATCAGAGAAAGCCATCGTCCGCGCTCGCAAAGCCTGACCAAATATGGTCATAAACGGACTCTCACCCTGATGGAGGGCCCGGTATATAAAGGGGCCGACAGAGAGGCCGGCACCGCTACTCTAACGTCGCTTCTACTACCTACCTACTATAACTAAGCGTACACTGACCCTACGTCGTATCTACGTGTATCCTGGTCCCAGCTACGGGTAAGCACTACATTTACTGCGTTAGCGTACTGCCCATCTCTCTACCTGCTAGCTGAGGCCGGCTGACGCCGCCTGCCTGACTCTATTGGTTGTGGCTCTCCTAATGCTGCTTTCCTTCAGGTTCCAGGTTCACCTTAAGACTCCGGCTACGCTCCTAGACCGCTACACTTTCCTGCATCGCCTACGGCTTCACCTCTGGCGAAGAGTCTGGCCTGCCCTGCTCATCGTACACACACCGCCGGCGTCTGCCAGCTGAGCCAACGTCTGCGAGGATCTGCCGCTACGCGCAGCCCTTCGAGCAACCTGCCCTGCACACTACCGGAGGGAACAGCATGGGAGACTGCAGCACTTAGTGTTCAGGCCAGTGTCGTGTTGTTGGTCGGTCATACTCGTGCAAGGAAAGTGAGACAATACTCGGCAATAAACGCATCTATAAAGATCATTGTATAAAGATGGTGTATTTCAAATTTCATTCAATTTGAACCAGAAGTTTAAGAATTATAACGAGTCAAAATTCTTAATTTTGTCACTCACTAACCGATCATCAAAAGTCTAAGGCACTTCTAGCAAACATAGAAACTTCAAATTTAGGAAACAATTAATGTTTAGTATATGAACCAAGGAAAAACTAAAATATATTTCGATTTCAGTCCAGTTTTCGAGATACATTAACTACATAAATAACTTTGTAATCCTATATGAATATAAAGGATTACAAAATTACATTTGCAGTTAGAGCTTTTATTAAGAAAATTCCTTGTTGGTGTACAAGAAGTAGAAGGTACCGGAAAGGACAAAAGTAAGCAAAATCTACAAAAAGAAATGAGATCCCATAAAAACAATATTTGTCAAAAATACCAAGTATCGCGACCGTAAAAAGTTGTGAGATCCATGTACTACCAAGTCGGTTAATTAAAAATCTTTAATGTTTTATATAAATATATTGACTTGGCAATCGCATTAAACAATCTAATTTATATATTTACTAGTCGACGCCAGCGGCTTCGCACGCACATATTTTCGAATTTCCCGTTTTGCCCGATCCCGAGGGAATGTCGGGAAATCCCGTCTTAGTGCACCCCTACGGTGCCCAAGGAACAAACATGCTAAATTTCATCTTCTTACGACCAGTAGTTTCGGCTGTAGCGTGTCTGTCAGTCAGTCAGTAACGCAAGGATTTTATATATTAAGATTACTAATGAGATATATTGTGTTTCCATGCGATGGCCTAGTCAATCTTTTTATTTAAAACATTAAAGATTTTTAATTAACCGACTTGGTATTACATGGATCTCACAACTTTTTACGGTCGCGAAACTTGGTATTTTTGACAAGTATTGTTTTTAAGGGATTTTATTATTCTATTATTGTAACTATTTAGATTCACAAGACAACTTTAAACACGCCGTTCTTGTTTATTTCTCTCATTGATATTCTTTTACTTTATCGATCAATAATGCTAACTAGGTATGATTAAGTTAAGATAGTCACAATAGTCACTTACGATGTTAGGAAACAATAAATCGTGCATATTAATAACAAACAATAAATAATTCGACTGTCCACTCCATAGCCTAAAAGTGTGATGGAAAGAAATACTCATATTATCTTTGGTAATATCAACAGTGGCCGACAAATTGTTCAAACATCATTTTTGTAAACCCCACTCTATCAGAGTGTGATTTACAAACTGAATTTCATACATTTTGTTATTTTGTATCGTGTTTCGTTCCTATCAGATCGCTGTTGTTTGTTTACCATAGCAACCATTTCGTTTCCGCCTAGTTTTTACTTATTGCGATGACTGACTAAAAATGGTAAAATGCGCACATTTTAAAACCAAGCTAAGTTGAGCAACTATATTTAAGAAATAACACGATGACTAGGAGAGTAACTGATAAACGACATGATATGACTAGAACTTAAATCGTGACTATATTACCCCAGTTATGTTTTATGCATGTATTAACACGTTCGCTGCCGAGCACGCACCGGTGCGGGCTAGCGTCTATGAAATTTCCTACACTCAATGCGCCGCCGGCAACGGGCGAGAGACTTTTTAGTGGCACGTAACGTGTTAAAATATCCAGAATAGTTATCAAGCAGTATGGTACTGCATGCCATGCTGCTCATAAAACATCCTTCCCCAAAAAAACTAACTCGTCAAAATGGCGATTGGCGAGTCAACAAGCGGCTCAATATGCAGATTATTTGAATCCCTCGACGCTAAATAGTTTAAAATAATACAGAACTTATTTAAAATATCCTGTACAAATATAAATATATAAAAATATAGTATAAAAAATGTTTTATTGTTCTTGTATCGTCTAGAACCAGCGGTTAAGGCACATAACGGCGTGCACCGCCCCGGCCGCAGTTGCTCCACACAATTTACGATTCAGTTAATTTTAATTCTGGTGAACAGTTTTATGCGCTACTGCTAATAAAAGTCAGCCATTATACTATATCATAAATAACGTTTTCAGTTTAAATAAGCATTTTAAATGCTTTTATTTTATAGTTAGTGGCTAATGCTGAGTAAAAGGTTTTCTTACTGTTCTTAGCTTGGAAGCCGAAAAATAATTGAGCCAAAGTGTTTACGTACAAATATATTATTCGCTACATTGAACATTATGTTACTGGATTAGGTATATTAAAAGGTTTAAAGTCTTAATAACTTCTTAAATATCGATTCCAGGCACGTCGTCCCCTTATAAACCTGACATGTAGTTTTAGTTCAACAACCACTTAAACATTACAAAAACGATATCAACCACATTTTGCAGCTCTACGTACCGTGAGTAAAGAAGAAGATAGAATAAAGGACTAATAAATGATACTGTAGATTTCAGGGATGGGGAATTGAGAGCGTTTCCCTTACAAGCCGAGCAAAATGCAAAAGTGCGAATAGTCCTACTGCAAATAGTTTTCTTTGAGAACGTAGCATTTCGGAGAGTGCCGATCCCCTGCTATACCAAGGCTTTACTTGAATGCATATTTCATGAAGGCAAGAAAACCACTTAAACCATGACGCCTTCCGTACACTTACGACAGAAATTGTAGGTAAACCTAAAAGTATTGTGAGAAAAGTTCACAATATAAGAATGCTCCACGGTTGCACAAGCGTAAGAGTAGCCGCTTTTAAAAGTTATTGCAGTTTTAAATTAAACATGTCGCGGTCACGACACGCCACAAATGTCAGCACCACATTTCTAATAAACATTCTTTGTGGACCGGTTTACACAACTAATATCGACCATTCGCCGATATCATTTTGAAATCACTTTTGAGGGATATATTTTTCTTAAATAAGAGAACAGTAATAGATAACAATATCTAGTTTAGATTTAACGACGACCTAAGTAAAGATATTTTGTAGAGGGCAGCTAATTGGCTAGACGCTTATATAATGAAAAACATTTAAAAAATGGTGGCCAATCAGGAATATTTAAGTTATTAAAATTGTTAACATTTCTTTATTTTTTTATAGACTTACGCCTGTATCCCCGAAGGGGCAGGAAGAGGTGTAAATATTACACCCACATTTTGCCATGAATTTTTAGGTCCCACGTAATAGGGGGCGAGCCTATTGCCGTTACTGAGAACGTGTTGCTACTGAGAATTCGGAAAAACCCAGTAGTGAATTGGCATTTATCAGCTACTTTTTGCGTCACCTCTGCAATAAAGTCATAGATAGATAATATTTCTTAATAACCTGTGTTAAGAAATGTAAATATTTCTTAAAATCCAGTGGATAGCTTATGCAACTGCTGGTCGGAGGTCCCGGTTTCGATTGCCGGGCCGGGCAAAAGTGTTACTGGGTTTTTCCGAATGTTCTTTGAGGAATGAGGCACAAAGAGAGGATTATTGCGTATAGTTCCTAAAAAAAAATCCAAATACCAAACCACCTAAGTCAATATGCCAGCATATTTCTTTCATAAGTGCTAATTAATAAATTAATAATAATTATAAAATAATAATACATTAGAGACCTTATATTATGATCTAACTTAACGTACCAAAAACCTTTACAAACATATCGAATGCATGTGTGTTTTCAACCTAGGCACGCTTTTTTGAGCTCTCGGTAAATGACATGTATTTAGAGTCATATTTGGAGGGAGGAAACAAGGCTGCTTATATCAGTTTCCTGGTCAGGTTTTCTGTTGGTTACATGTATTATGTTACAAATTTGTGTATGTTGCAAGATAAATCTGCAAATATCTAAACTAAAATATCGACTTACAGTTATTTCGTTGCATTTCAAATTACGACTATTCATCAGCAAAGCCCCTTACCGTATAAATGTATTAATATCAATAAACATGAGTGCTCTTAGCGCTCAATTAATGCCACTTCGTATTGCTTCAAAGACATCAAAACATTTCTATATATTTTAACAAGTAGATACCTAAGTACGTGCACACTTCATAACATAAGCTCCTTGAAGTACATCATGTCGTAAAGTCTAGAAAGTACTTACCTACGTCTAGACTATAATCTTTCTCTATTATTTTTATGTCGGGCTAATTCTACCCTTCGACGTACAAACTCTTAGAACTCAGTCGTTCCCATTAACAATGGGACTCACTCTCAAAACGCGAGTTGCTCAATAATACATATTGTTTTCACAAAAACCATTAAAAGCTCCTTGTTTTTCAGTACCGAGCATTTTCTTAAGCTGTTGCGGTCAATAATATATGAGAGGCGGTCCACTACGTGACACGAATAAAATGTAGAACAGAACGGCCATTAAAAAAGCGGGTAATTAAGGAAAATCATTTTCATGTCATATTTCAGTAAGAAACATAAAAAGGATGTAGGTGGTAAAGAGCGTAATTTATGTTATAGATTGAGGTTGGCATGAGGTATTCCAAAAGTGGTCATTGTTCCGTTCGGGAAGTGAACTTAGAGCTATAGGAGTATTATACGCCCGAAAACGCCATGGTAGTTTTGAATTAGGGAGCTTTAGGAAGCCACACATACTCCGCTCCATTGGATACATACTAAATACTTTTGGTTCCATTTGAAGCTTAGTGGCGGGATACCCGCAACGAGGGATAA
Organism: Euclidia mi; assembly: GCA_944739405.2. Lineage (NCBI taxonomy): Eukaryota > Metazoa > Arthropoda > Insecta > Lepidoptera > Erebidae > Euclidia > Euclidia mi. The sequence continues at coordinate 17,744,185 of OX123189.2, forward strand.
TAAAATTTATAGTATCTGTATGTATTTATGAAAATTCATAATATTTATAAAATAAAGTGAAAATGGGTAATAAATACTTAAAAACTATTTTTAGGTCATGCATTTATAGTTATGCATAAATATCTAAACACAAATTATTATCCTCTGACTAAGAATATAGAGGGTTAACGAAGCTTTAATATAATAAACCTCAATTTTTAGTGCCACACCAAGGTCTTGTCCATTAGGCACGAGCATTCAGTATTACGCAATGTTTCATTTTATTCGTTGTTATTCGTTCCAAAACGTGTTACCAACTGTAATCACAGTTAAAATATATACTGTATCTGTTTATGGAAATTATTCGTGTTGACATTTTGTAATGGACTGTTTTTCTTGTACCATTGCGACCAAGGAGCAAGCGACAAAAACAACAACCTTTTTCTTAATTGTGCGTTTGTTTGAAACACCAAGTAATTTTAAGGGAATGGGATACATACTTAGTTACTTATAAAAGAACCATCCATAATAAAATCTGAGTACAATGTCACGGGCACTTAGCGATAATTGCGTGGATAACAGCGTACCCTTGTAATGACTTATAGCGAACCTTGCCCGTCCTGGACGGTCAACTAGTATTAAGTTACACATGCATGATCAACACTATAGAAACTGCTGCACTCGATTGACGATTAAGCTTGTCAAAAGAAAAGATTATTTCGGATACGCTTCCGAATGATATATTGTATTAAGCTCGTCGGAGCAACCAAGACAGTTCAGTTGATACCCGTGTTAAAACTTCTATAAAATAAACAGTCAAGTGAATATTATATACCTATAATTAAGATGGAGAGAGGAATACATAGGTACATAATTAATTATTGTGCTCATCAGGACGGACGGGTCAAATACACTAAAGGGTAACCCTCGTAACATTGGTTCTTCTCCGGTGAAGAACCCTGGTCCCTGCATGTTTATCAGTCCAATACGATTGCGTAAGATGTGTGATTCACAAGATGATGATGTTTTACTCTATGTGTGCATCCTTTACATTAAATTTACGGCTTTATTAACTATTTTTGCGTAGACCTATCAACAGCTTCAATATTTTCCTTAGTTTGAACACTAATATTCTGGCCAATAAAACGAATAAACAGTTTCACGAAGCGTGCTTATAAGACACAAAATGATGACCTTGATAATAATAAAACAGAATTTCTTGACACATTAAATATTTAACTATTAATTATATGTCATTTCGCAACATTCAACTCGTAAATCCCCTAGCATTATAGAAAAGCGTTTTATAGACATACCCGTTTTGTGACTTTTCTACTATATTCATTGCGAAATACTGTTCGTGGCATGCAATAAAACATAAAGTATTTTAATAAATTTGTTAGTTTACAGCTACCAACAGAAAATAACGGACCGTGAATATAGTGGGATACGGTTTACGCATTTATATTGGAACATAAAACTATAGCCGTAACAAGAAAATACACATAAAACGGAACCTCACTTTTTCTGTCTGTTTATTTGTCGTAATAAATACTATCGCGCTTGTAAACATCCGAAAGGATAGGAAAGGGTACCAATAAAATAATATCAGAGCTCAACTGAATAAAATTTCATAGGACTTGGAAATTGCCGATATTATACACGTTTGATAAACTGTATACTAAAATAAATAAGAAATAAAGTAATATTAAAAACTATTATATATTTACCTAACGCAGTAATGTTGGGCACTATTATATTGTTCTGTACAGAACTATGCGTTCTATAAAGTATTTATTAAAAAAAATCGAATACTTGTCTGAAAAAAAGAATTTGAGCGAATGGACTAAGTACAAGTACTTACACAAACACACAAGTAGGAAAAGAGCACTCATAAATGTTAACACAACCAAAAAAGACTTAGGAAATAATACATAATATGCATGGATGGATGTATCTAACCAAATTATCATCCGGAGTCACCTGTGAAATTAGGCTGCCTGATTATCTAGGGCTACAACCGATTGTGGTAAGGAATTCAAAACATTCGGCAAGCTTATTATCGATACATTTATCGGTAGTAACAATTGTATTAGGAGTAACATAATTATGTACAATAAAATAAAGCTAATTAAATAACAAAACTATCATAAACTATAAAAAGCAAAAGAGGAAATAATAAGTACCTATGAAAATAAAAGTAAATAACAGAAATTGCCAACTACAACGTGTAAAAAAATTCCTCCGCAACGCTGTCGAGCGGTAGCGTGCCGAGAAGGCTGGCAGCATTGCCACGTTGAATGGCAATGCTAATGCTCTCAGCGAGATATAAACCAGCCCTCTGGTCACGAGCATCGATCAGCCTTGCGCGTGCACTAGGGCCCCATTGCCCCAGCGTTTCGACCCCAAACGGCTCAAAAACGTAATTATCAGCCAGGTTTCCGTATTTGCGCCGTTTGAGTTTTTATGTCGAGTGCCGTTATAGAATATTGCTAAAATAAGTATAAGAAAAGTTTTTCTACTGTTAACATGAATGACCTCCTTAACTTTAGCAATAATCGCGAAAATATTTAAGTACATTCCTATCTACAAAACCGTTCTTGGAGTTATTCTTGTCTTCATACTGTAAGACCTTGCTTCTTGCAAAATTACAGTACTCTAAGATATACCAATGTGACATTGGTGCTAATTACGCTAGTCCACTAAATCTGTATGAGCGCCCATACAACTTAGAGGACTATCTTAAATGGAGTCTACTATGTTATGTATGGGGACACCCTTAAATTTTCCACTTTTTTTATTTTTTGAAACTTTTCCTTTATTTGTGCTGTAAGACCCTGCTTTTGGCCAAATTTCGTGATTCGCTAGTTCTACGGGAACTACCATATAGGTTTTCAAAACCTATAGGGTACTTACGGTTTTTCTTCTTCTCTACTTCCCTAGAATTGTCAATTTTGGTTAAAACCAAGGTCTTACAGCACAAGTAAAGGAAAATTCCGACAATTAAAAAAGTTGAGAATTAAGGTTAATTTTGGTACTTACAAGTTCTCGCAAAAATCTAATTTTGACTATATCTTTTTATCGGGTTGACCCAGGACCCTGATTTTTATACACCTAATAGGAACCATAGACCTCAGTATCTGGTATTTCAATTTGCTAGATCCACCCGTTCCTGAGAAAATCGGTGGTGACACACGGGCAAACAGACAGGCAGACAGACAGACGGACAAGAAAGTGATCTTATAAGGGTTCCTTTTTTTACCTTGTGAGGTACGAAACCCTAAAAACTGTGAACGTGCCTAGATGCGGCAACCTCTAGTTAGGAACCTGTATCAAATTTGCATTGTAGCATATTCAACTTATTTATCTGTTGAGAGAAACGCTAGCGATTGCTATAGAATCTTATATGGGGGATTAATAAGGAATAATCGATCTGAAAATCCCATAAATTATACGTGGATACGTTTCTTTATAAAGAAGGTTAGCAAATTGCGTCACTGAAATTAAATAACCTGCTCTTTAAACTGTGCTATAATTTAAATATCTCGCACAGTTCTCCTAGCACTTAAACATTGATAGTACGGCACCGCAGTCAGGATTCCCTCTCTCCAAGACAAATAGTGGCCATTTTTATTTTCTTATGGAAATGAAACTGGGACGGTTAATATTGTTTCTGCTTACGAAATGTTACGATAAAATAGCTTATTTGTTTAGGTTTATTGTTTTAATGCTTTCAAGTTATCGTTTTCTGAAGAAAAAATAACTAGAAAGCGTTAACAAAAGCAAACGTAAACAAGCAAAAAAGAATTTTACTTGTTAAGATTGGCATCTATAGTTGCCCTAAAAGAAGACGAAAACAAGACTCTTACACAACATCATTTTATCATCCGCTGTCACAAGTTTGTTAACACTCGTATATTATCAGTGCTAGCATACTTTTAAATCCTGCTGTGAACATTTTCCTCGCCAATTCATTCACCTAAACCACCATAGAGAATAGTTTAAACTCGACTAAATACAATGATTTATTTAGCAGGGAGTGGTGACAAGACTAACACACACCATGTATAATATCTAAAAAGGAAACATACATCCACATTTACGTGTATTTACTAATGAGTTACTAATAAAAAAAAGCTTAGGCCCTTATGTATATTCAAATCTATAGGCCGTTCTAACTAAAAGCGGATAGTTAACACTTGCAATTTCTTAAAAACTGCGCTGATGCGAGATTAAAGGTAAAATTCCAATTACTAAATTTGACCCAAATAAACAGGTCAAGCTAAGTAAAACCGTTTAAAAACGGTCCCAAAGTCCTAACAGAACACCAGCGCCATCTTGTGTCATAAGATGGCAATATGCTGAGTTGGGAATCGATTCTGTTTATTAAATGTTAAGCTAGTGTTTAAGTTTTTATGTTACTTTCTGTTACAAACCTTAACAGAAAGAATGAGTTTACTTTTCTTTCTTTCATTTCATCAGGACAGCTAAACTAAGTAGTTAGTAACTAATAAGGTAGTTTAATATCAACTATCGACAAAGCCTTCCGTGACCGCGGTTCCTGTAGAGCAGCTGAAACGTCGGATAAATAATCTAAAATATCGCTATAAAATCCGAAAGTTTCATATCCACTGCTGATTTTCAAGTTTCTATTCGTACAACAAGTCAAACATTTATTTTCATGTTTGAAGGACCTACATTTTGGCAATAAAACGACGTACGGATACTTGAAAACTAGAGCACCAGTTTAGCAGAAGACTACTACATGCTGAATTTGCCAGTACGAAAGTTTAGATTTACCCACATTACAATGCCTAAGAATTAAGCTGTTCTTGTTTACAAATGACAATAATCTAAGAGTATTTAATAATAATGCCTTGCTTTTAAACTTTGCAAGAAAATGTTCGAATAACCTAACTTCTACTAAAGCTTTAGTACTTGCTTTGAAGCCACTATAAATAATACCAACTAATAAGAACCTCATGCCAGTCCTTGACGAATAAAGAACACATTTAATATATTACAGTTGAAGTAGGTATTACACCTCAGGTACACAAAGGCCAGTTCTTGCACACTGTGCACAGCATGTATGGCGTGTCTATCCTCTAATTAGACGCACTTGAGAGTCTCATCAGCTTGCTTTATATCGTTCGTTATGGCACGTACGCGACGGAGAAAATGCTCATTGAATATGTTATTCTGCGTCTGAACACTGGAGACAAAGTGCAGCATATATCAGGTAAAATATTCCGGTAATAATTTATACTAGGTGAAATTAACATTGTACAGGATTAGACTAGCAATTGGTTGAGTTTAGCAATGCCGATAATGGTTTTGACCAGTGATGGGACTAACAATGGGTTTGGCCGATTGGATTGACGAAAAGAAGTCCTAAGCAGCAAAATCGGCAGGAGAAAAAAGGGGGTAATCAAAAGCATTGTGAACTCTCCCAACACAAGGTCGAAGAAACGAGAGTCCCGGATAAGGACACGGGCGACAAAGACGGCTTCATCAAGGTGGTGAGGAAGAAGAAGAAGCCTAGTTGTCGTAACCATTGTGGTACAGAGTTAGCAGGACCTAACATGCTGCTGCGTCCCGCAGTACCAACAACACTACTGTACGTGTCCCGGCTGCATCATTCCACCAAGGACGAGGAGGTCGTGGAGTACTTACGCACGAAGACCAACTGGACCTTGAGAGTCGAGAGATTGGAGTCTCGCCATAAAACGAACTTCAAATCGTACGTGGTGCGGGTGCCGACACAACATCTTGGCACTTTCCTCAAGGAAGAGTTTTGGCCGAAGGGTGTGGTGTATCGGCGTTTTCAAGGGAGGTTACGAAATAACACTCAGCCTAACTTGAAAACAACGTAAACAACAACACTCTGTTGAATTTTATTATTATAATTGTATGTATGTTAGTCTTTAAGGTATATATCTATATGGGTTATTGTTACCTGAAATAAATGAATATTATTATTATTATTATTCACTCCATTTATTATCAATCACATGATTTCTTTTATATTAATAAACTAAATTTCATTACAAAAACGAAAACGTATAGAAATATAAAAGGGACCACGGAGACCCACCAGTGTCGGGTACAGGGACCAAGCCACCGGTGGTTAGGGCCTCAGAGACAGGAACTTCCTCACGATGCGTGCCGTGTCGAGAAGAACTGCCTTCTGAATCAAGGACTTGATCCAGCTGCCTAGTGCGAGCCTCTTTAGATGTTGGTCGAGGCTCTTGGCGATTAATCCATTCACCGACACGACTATCGGCACAATGATTGCCGAATCCACATACCACATGTCGACAATCTCGTGAGCTAGGTCCAAATATTTGATCTCTTTCTCTTTTTCTGCTTTCACGAGATTGACGTCATGCGGTATGGTGATATCGACTATCATTGCGAGTCGCTCTGCTCGGTCTATCACTACAATATCAGGCTTATTGGCTACAATAGTCCTGTCTGTAATGATAGACCGATCCCAGTACAATAGTGCACGACCATTTTCGAGAACTGGGTCGGGCGCATATCTGTAGCACGGTACCTCTGAACCAATGAGATTATATTTAAGGGCTAGCTGCTGATGGATTATCCTGGCCACTTGGTTATGTCTGTGCAAATATTGACCATTGGCAAGACTCGAACAACCGGAGACTATATGTCTGAGAGATTCCCCGGGCTGGTGACACGCCCGACGTATGTCAACCGTACCGTCCCTCAGTATATACTTTCGGTAGTTGTTTGTCATGACAACTTCGTCCATAATTGCGCACACAAAACCTTCGGTTTCTCCGAAGAGATCACCGAATTGTAGCCAGGAAATGGAGGCTTTAAAGTTGACTTCTGGGTCATGTAAAGCCTTATAAAACCGTCCATGCAGCTCCTTGCCCTTCCATATCCTTCGGTCTTCAGTACTAAGTACTGCAGGTTTGTGCCAGTTCTCTTTAGCCAGAGCGAGCGGGGTAAGTCCTGTATCAATGGCAACTACATCGCGGTGCACATCCACGCTCATGCCCAGAAAATATTCTCTGAGGTTGTACAGCTCGCGGTTGTGAAGGGTCTTAGCACATAAAAAGCCTCGACCCCCACATTTCCGCGGGATGTACAGCCTCATTACCGATGAGCGTGGATGATGCATGCGAGATGCAGTTAGAATTGAACGGACTTTTCTATCCAGGGCTTCTAGTTCAGTCTGGGTCCACCTGAGTATGCCGAAGGAATACATTAGGACTGGCATGGCCCACCCGTTGCAGGCCCGCACCTTGTTGCCACCTGATAAAAGACTGTTAAGTACTTTTCTCAGGCGGCCAAAGAAACGAGCCTGCAACGTCTGTTTCATGTCAGTCTCAGAAATATTCAAAGACTGCGACATACCCAGGTATTTGTAGGTCTCGGTTAGGGAGAGGGATCTAAGTTGTATGGAATCTGAGAGTTGTATCCCTGCAGATTCCATAATCCTGCCTCTCTTCACATGCATGACCGCACATTTATCCACACCAAATTCCATCCTGATAGAATTACTAAAGGTTTCGGTTACCTTAAGTAATGCAGTCAGTTGGAATTTGTTGGGGGCAAATAATTTCAGGTCATCCATGAAAAGGAGGTGAGATGTAACATGACCTCCTCTCCTTAACTGATAGCCTAGCCCTGAAGCCTCTAATAAGGTACTTAGGGGGTTCAGAGCCAGGCAAAACCACAAAGGACTCAGGCTGTCGCCCTGGAATATACCTCGCTCGATCCTTATTGGAGCGCCGCAATCCAAGGTCGATCGACACCCTGGATAGCGCAATACGGTCCTCCATTGCCCCATACACGCCCTTAAGAAGGTGCATAGAGTTGTATCTACTTTGTACAACTCTAGCACCCTCAAAAGCCACGCATGAGGCACGGAGTCGTATGCCTTTTTGTAATCTATCCAGCATGTCGATAGATTCTTGCGGTTACGGCGCACCTGTTGGCTAATGGCCATGTCTATCAGAAGGAGCTCTTTAGTACCACGAGCCCCACTCTTACATCCATTTTGAGAAACAGATAAAATTGAATTATCAAATATATGTTTAGATAATTTCGTTCTCAAAATGGATGTAAGAAGTTTATATAAGGTTGGTAGGCATGTAATTGGCCTATAATTCTTGGGGTCCGTGGCACTTCCAGACTTATAAAGCAGGTGGGTAACGCCGGATGTTAAAAAATCAGGCAGCGACCCTGATTCCAATGATGATTGAAATTGAGATGCTAAGCAAGCATGCGAACTTCGGAGCCATTTAAGCCAAAAATTGTGCAGTCCGTCCGGTCCCGCTGACTTCCAGTTCTGTAACGGACGGACTGCACTGGCTATGTCGTCGATTGTAATATTTATAGGCTCCATTATTGGAATTCGTTCACATGCTTGCTCAACATCCCCAATCCAATCACCCTCTGCATGGCGGACGGGCGTCGACCAAATGCTGCGCCAAAATGTAACAGTGGCATCATCATTCGGTCGACACCCATCGCCATAACTAATCGAAGAATCAGGGTGCTCCCATCCCCTATACACCCGCTTTTCGTCTCTCAGGAATGTGCGATTAAGGCAATATCGATCCACTCTTTTTTTATATCGCCTAATACGGTTTGCCCATGCATAAAGTTTTTGTTTCAGAAAGTCGATGCGCTCTGTAACTCGAGATAAATAATCTTGGGAACTGATACCAGTTCCCACGAAGGCCCGAGTTACAAAGCGCATCACTCTCGGTCGCGTATTACCCGTCCTAAAAGAGCACAGCTTGCCAATGAGTGCCCTAGTCTCAGCGATACGACTCTCAATCCTGCGCTGCCAAGCTGGCATCGCAGCGGCCCGTCGAGTAGCGGTATTATTTACAGGAAATTTCACTCCCGCTACTCGACAAGCCGCAGCAGCCGCACAATACAGGATTGATTGTGTATCGCTGAGATTTTCACTATTCTCAAAATAGATTGACAATAGTGAATCCAGGGCACTCACTAGCGCTATGTTTTTCTTATGCATGGGCAACCGAGGCAAAAGAGGCCGAATATTTGGGTTTATGGATCGGTATTCATCAATAGCACATTCCAAAGCGCTCCTTAACCGATCATTGTGCTGGGTACTTACATGAGAAGTCTCATCATCTATCTCTTCATCGGCGACATTAACCTGTTGCGGTTGTGCAACCGCCCGCGCTGTCCTAGTTCGCGATGGAGGAGTGATGGGGAGACTTCTCTGCACGTCAGAGCGAAGTCTCTCAAGCACGGTATCATCCAACAGACGACACCGTTGGATGGCCCGCACTTGATCCGATAGCCGTTGTGTTGACACATTGACAGCTGGCTCAAGCGCCTGAAACAAAGGCAGCATACGATCACGGTAAGCACTGAGGTTAGTTCCTCCCTCTGTGGCCACAAAATATGCCCGCATGACGTTTTCATTCATTGAACTAGTCCATCTCATGCGGTGCACATCACCACCGGTAGCAGGGGCCCTGTTTGAGACCGGTGGGTCTCGGGGTCCCAAGCGTGTCGGTGGCCGGCCTCTCCCTCGTCGACGTACAGGTGGTGGCGACGTCGGCGGAGAGAAATACTCGTCGCTCGACGAGCTCGACGCCTCAACACTCGCCGACGACGCTGGTGCGGGGGCTGGCGGCTGTGAGGCGGAGCTGAGCGACGAGTCCGGGGGTGTTATACGTGCTACTGCGGCTGCCCTGGCTCTAGTCAACATATTTATCTTCTTATTGTCTCTTCTTTAGATGTTATTTCGTATTTTGTTGATATTTCTTTGACAGTTGTCATCTTTGTATTGTGTATATTTTCTATGGTTTTTATATGTTTTCTTTTCCGTAAATATGATACTTATTTGAATAAAATAGGTTATTGTTGTTGTTATTAAATATAATATACACAGAACTATGCAAGTAATATTAAAATTAAATTATAAATATTCGAGAAAAAATACATGTTGACTTTTTGCTGTGTTGCCAGATTATTATTATTATTATTATTATTATTATATTACTTATTTATAAATTCTAATAAAACGTAACCTCTCGATTCGACTTTATACTTTTGAATAATGTGATGATTGAAAACCTGTATAACTCAGCGACAATAGATTCGCTTAGTTAGAGACTTCGTCGCCATTTGCTTTGCGAGTGACCGGTTACAATAAGTTACATTTCAACTTACCATTGCAACTATTCGTGTCTCTGAGAGCACGTTATGTCGACGGTCCTTACTATCTATACACTTTCGGTTGGGGCATTAATTGCGCAGGCGCTTTAAAGATAGATAACATAGAAAGCGACTGTAGGCTCTTAGATAAGTCTATGGATGCAATCGGGATAGTGCTGGGATGATGTTAGTGATCATGGTGATAGTTGAGTGTAATATCACTTATTGCTTCTATATTTGTACAAAATTTCAATAAAATAAGCATAATAATATATAAGTAATTATCAGTAGGAAAGTTAGCAACAAACTAACTCATACAAGCCACAAAACCGAGACATGTTCATAAAAGCAAAAGTGGAAAATTAAATAAACCTCTACACCAAACTTGTTCCCTTTGGGTTTTACTTTATTATAGGTATTATTTTGTTCAGTTATTACAAAACTATTTCTGTATATAATCCCTTTGCCTTTTGTAAAGTCAAATCTAAGTTTACCCAATTATATTGTAAGATTTAATAATTTACCTGCATCATATATCAGTATCTCTAACATGACAAACAAGCAGATGATGCTCTCTTATTATAGACTCACGCCTGTATCCCCGAAGCGGTAGGCAGAGGTGTAATATTACATCCACATTTCGCCATGAATTTTTAAGCCCCACGTGATAGGGAGCGAGCCTATCGATGCTCTCTACCAACACATAAACAAACGTAACCTTTCGCAGTCCACTGCTGGACTAAAACCTCTGCTTTTTTGCTTTACAGTAGCACTGTGAGTCAATAGTAGGATTTGGCCTATAATACCACGCTGGCCCAACGCGTTAGTATATGATTTGATGTCAAGTTGTCCGTCTCGTCTTAAAGATAATATTGGATTAGTGTATTTCCTTAAACGCCTCTTTTGACATCCACATTTGAATTTAAAATGCACACCCCTTACATTTACAGACTGCCTCCGTGGTCTAGTGGATAGCGTATGCGACTCCTGATCGGAGGTCCCAGATTTGATTCCCGGGTCAGGCAAAAGTGTTACTGGGTTTTTCCAAATCAGTAGCAGCCCGGAGTCTGGTAATGTGCCCGGTAACGGCAATAGGCTCGCCCCCTATTACGTGGGGCCTAAAAATGCATGGCGAAATGTGAGTGTAATATTTACACCCCTCCCTACCCCTTTCGGGGATAAAGGCGTGAGACAATAAATAAATATAAAAATACGTCTTATATTTTGTACTCTTAATCCGTCACCACACGAACATACTTTGTAGATCGAACACATAGTAAGCTCAATAATTATGTTCGTTTATTAAATACTTGAGAATGCCTGCATCTACGAACGCAAATTGTCTAATTTAACCGTTTCTGCCCAATAGGGAAGTTTCCTGCAAGTTAAATCGGGGGACACGAAATTTTTGACAAGTATTGTTTTTATGGGATAAATTATACAATTATATTTATCTAGTGAAATATATCAAAATAATGGTAGTTTAATTCATCAATTAATGTTAAAACTTTATTTAACATATTTATCGACAATTTATTGATACTAAGTAAGTATTATATTTGACAGCAAAAGACTATGCCGTCACTAGGTTATATTTCAAACGCGTTAGCAAAGGTCGTTTTTGACATTTCATTAAAAGTGCTTGATTTGACTAGTTGGAAACAATCCTATTGCTCGGGAATTTAGTGCACTGCTACGGTTCCCAAGGAACCTTGACGAAGTTCAGCTTCTCGTGCCCAATAGTTTGGGATGTGCGTTGTCAGCTGCGTTTATAACATTTTCAATCAAATAATCATGGACATACCTATATTTTGAGATTATTCGAAGTATCTTATCGAATGAGATGTTAACAGAATCATAATATCACTCCAGATGGGGTATCGTCTCTCACGCGGCAAATTGCGGATAACGCGAGATGAATTTATATTCTACGAGACTTTCATACCGATGAGACTGCACTGGTAAAGTTAATATAGAAATATGCATGTTTTCTTTATATTAGGTACCTACGCGTAGAAAATATGTACATTGGGTATTAGGCAAAATATTATATTTAGGCGAGGATCTACTAATCAGGTTGCATATTAGAAAATCAAAACTTTTCTGAGCAAATTAAAAAAAAACAACGTACAAATCAACAATTTTTTAAATAACGATGGTCATTTGATCAAAAGTTCAGCTGACCAAAGTCTGGAATATCAATGTTTATATTATTTATTACCTACACTATTGACCAAATCGTTTAAGTACAAAATCCTTAGTGCTAGTGCCTAGGGTTAGGTGCGACGAACTAAATTAATAGGTATGTTAGGTTCTCTTTTGACCCTTAACCCAAGAATAGGAGCCCTGCGAAGCAGAGCTTCGTCAACTTAGTCCACATTCTTCACACTAGTTTAATAAACTGAATTTGAAGGAGCCCTGCTTCGCAGGGCTCCTATTTTCGGATTAAGGGTCAAAAGAGAACCTAACATAACCTATTTAGTTACTGGAATTACAGACGGACCTAACTCTAGGCACTCGAAAGCAAAGAAATCATTATTAGTCTAGTGAAACATTAGTTTAAATAAAATTAGTGATTGAAAATACGGTCAAATGACATTATTTCAAATAAATAAATATGCTAAATAAAAATCTTCGGGATTTTTATACCTAAATTTAAATTAATAATTCTTAATAAGAAATCATTTGTGATTATAAAATTAGATTATAATTATGATTTGATATTTTAAAATTACATCTAGCAACTTTTGACCAGTCGTTCATTTGATGTCACATAGGTACATTGTTAATCTAATTTTTTTCTAAATAAAATATTTGGTCATTTAAATTTTGTTATTTCGTTTATTGTTCTTTTGAAATTTGCTCGAGAAAGTTTGCAACCACTAATCACCATCATCAACCTGCCATTGTCCACTGTCCATAAAGGTCTCATCTCACGCCATGCGCGCGCGCCACCCTCCGCTGCATCGCGCCAGCAGGGGGCGGGGCGGGGGCGCGGCGGGGTGCGGCCCGTGCGGCGCGGGCGCTAGTTGACCTTCAGTGTTAAGAAATTAGGTCAATGGGACAGTCGTATATCACGCTCCCGTCACGACGTGTCCGTGTTACGTAATAAAACTACAATCGTGGATTCTTACTATACTGATGTGTTTGCTAGTGGATTGATAGGCCGCAACCTGTACTGACTCCATAGGGCTTTATTAGTGGATCGAGGTTATAAGATTTGTGTACAAAGAAGAAACGGAGTCGCGAGAAACGTGTGTGCAAATGTGTAAATTGATTGTGATGTAAGCAGAAGACTGTAAAGGTAAGTGATTTGTTTTACTGATTGTTGTGAATACCAACGTTGATAACATGTTTTAAACACGCCAGAAATAAGTAAATACCTAAATTCGGCTTTTGACGATTAATACGTAAATAATAATAAGTTCTTCTTTTCGTCTACCAGTTTAATATGATTGCGTGAACCCACAGCTTATTTCTGTTGACTTACGAAGGAATAGGTAGGTACAGCTATTTAGTTACATGTGTTTATTATTTTAATCATTATTATGTGCTTAAAATTATTGAAGTTGTCATCGTAATTAATTTGTATTTTGTAAGTACGTAAATTAGGTATCACTATCCATCCGTACTTCTTATGCTGGGACCTCACTACCGGCTAACGTCAATGTCTGCTAGCGCGATAATTATTGCGATCATTTTTAACGTGCTAAAGTAGGTAGCTAAACTTGTCAACGTGAATGCCCATCATAGGCGATAAAAACGCCAAACGCCAAAGTTAATGCCGTTGTCAAATTATCGCGTTAAGTCGTGGCTACACCTACGGTTAACGTACATTATCGCAATAATTAATGGCATTTCTCGTTAGTATGGCCCCAGCAGAAGTGCTTTGCTGACTGATACGTGTTTTATGTGTAGGTAGTCACCTACTGTTACACGCGCTGTACTGTACCTAAAACGACCTTTGCTAACGCGTTTTAGGTACCTACAGCGCGCCGACGAGTCGATTGACGATCGAGTCGCGCGTAACTACGTATTTCCTAGAGTTATTGACTTTTATAACTTTTTTATTTTACGTGGTAGGTAAATTTTGATTTCGAATATGAATAGCAGATATTTTTTCAAATGTGAGGTTTTTTTTTCCTAAACCAATAAAAAATCAGCGTGTGTGTATGTATATATATATAATAAATATTATAAATACATAAACGATGATTCTATTACGATTCAGCCAATGTGTCAATGTAAATCTGTCGAACTCTAGTTTTAAATGTGAAACGGTTCGTGGACATCCTGATTTCTGGAGGGAGAGCATTCCAGAGAAGGATAGACTGGATATTAAAAGAAGCATGTACCAAGCTAGAGCTGTGAGAAGGACAAAGAAGAAGAAGGTTGTTTGAAGAGCGAAGATTTTTATCGTGGGTATTGCAGAGATATTGAAAATGAGGAGTTAAATAGACAGGAGCATTAGGAGAGTACAGTAAAGAATAAAGTGTACACAACGTACGCAGGTTGCGACGTTGGCGGATAGGTAACCATCGTAACTTTATTCGAAAGTCGGAAATATGGTCATACTTGCGAAGATTGAAAATGAATCTAATGCAATTATTGAGAAGGCGGTCTAGCTTATTGAGTAGATCTGCATTAAGGTCGAGATAGCACACATCACCATAGTTGATGATAGGAAATATTAAAGTCTGTACTAGCATTGTCTTGGTCTTGGATGGCAGAAAGTTCTTCGGACGACAGAGCGACCGTAAGGTACCAGTGACTTTGCGACTAACATTTGCTACCTGGGTACGCCAGTCAAGAGTCGCGTCAATATGTAGACCGAGATCTTTGACACTTGAGCTAAAGGGAATAACTGATCCATTAAAAATTTCAGCTGGTAGCAATTGCAAGTTAATCTTACTTATAATCCGGGGACTACCAATAACAATAACCTGTCATTTAGCGGGATTCACTGCGAGTCCAAACCTGGCAGACCAGTCGTTAATAGCATCCAGATCTCGATTGATTGCATTTATTGCTGTATTCAGATTTTCCACCTTTGCTTGTGTGTAGAGCTGCAGATCATCGGCATACAGATGATACGCACAGTGAAGTTCAAGAGATAAGAGATTAATAAACAATGAAAACAGAAGAAGAGAAAGTATTCCGCCTTGAGGAACACCAGAGCCCAGATAACGCCATGTTGATGTGGTTTCATCAATACGTACCGACTGCTGGCGTCCTCGAAGATAAGAGGAGAACCATTCCAGTACCATAGGTGAGACCATTAGTAAGGAGAGGATTGAAAGAAGGAGATCGTGACTGACGGCGTTAAAGGCGTTGGAGAAGTCCACCAAGGCCAGAACTGTAACCTTGGTGTCCTCCACCCCCGCCCTCACGTCGCCAGTCACCTTGAGCAGTGCAGACACAGTACTGTGTCCAGGCCTGAAACCAGATTGAAACGGAGATAGAATATTGTTAATGTGAACAAATCTGAGAGTAAAAAATCCAAATCTTGGAGAGAGTACAATCTAAATTCCTCAAGACAATACAGTATCGTTGCCGCCATAATAATAATTTGAGTAGAAATACTAGTACCACCAGTTCCACTAATAGAAAAAGTATCCTTCCTAATTTAGAATCGAGGCGTCTTTTTCTTGAAGCAATGTTTTTGTATGACTTGTGTAACAACAGATTCGACTGCCCAGAACTAACAAATAAACTGTTTTATATTGTTCCTAGGACTGTCATCAGACGTGAGGTGCGCGCGCGCCCTTTGTTTGCTACTTATTACACCCATACTAACGCTGGAGTTCGTGCACCTCTACGTCGTATTGTCAGTAATTATAATTCACATTTTATAGATTTTGATATATTTACATTGTCACGTAGTAAATTCAGACACTCACTGTTACAGAAAGTTCATGAATAAGAGTAGATATTTGCTAAATGATATTATAAATTGTAAATCAAGTAAATTCCTACGATAGTTTAAGTTTTAACTTTATTTTATGACAATCGTTTTAACTCGCTAATCACTTCAGTTCATAACCTAATATTGTTATAAACAACATGTGGATAACGTTGTGAGCTACACAATTACAGATATTGTCATGTTATAACCTTAGATTAAGAAAATTGTGTAACTGTTTGTTTTCCCAAATAAAAAAAAAATAAAAAATCTGGACAACTGTCTCTGCACGCAAGACTCAAGTACCTTGGATAAGAAAGGAAGAATGGATATGGGTCGGAAGTGAGTAGGGAGAGAAGGATTTGGTATCTTGGGCAAAGGACGAACTTAGGCTTGACGCCATAAGTGAGGAAATTGACCTGTGTCCAGGGAAAAGTTAAGGATATGGGTGATGACAGGTAAAAGTTGGTCCAGGATGACCGTGATCATGCGACGACTAATGTCATCGCACCCCACGGCCTTGGACTTGATGGACAGGATAATCTTCTTGATCTCACCTGATGATAATGGAGAAGAATTGAAGGGATCGATGTTAGGGCGTGGCAAATTGGCTAAATACGTCATGGTTTGACATTTAGTTTGGTGGTTCAGAGAAGGAGTGACGGTAAAATGCCGATTTATGTCGTCCAAACTAATTGTCGCTGGCAGAACCACATGAACGTGGAGTTTGCCAATGCCCAGGGTCCTCGAAAACTGCCATACGTTAGCAGGAGAGGAGTTTGAAATATTATTGAGAATATGCCGGCGTTTAGCGTTGCGTATCATCTGATTGCACCTATTTCTAGCTGTTTTGAAAATGGACCAGTTATCCTCGCAGCGATCTTTTTTAAACCTTCGGAAAGCCCGGTCCCTGCGTCTCATCGCCATCCGAATAGCCTCCGTCATCCAAGGTGCCGGTGGACACTTTAATTTGATTTTTTTAATTGGGGCATGTACATCGAACAACTTTTTGACCTTGTCGTTAAAAATATCTACTTTATCGGTCGACGGTGACAGCTAATGTCAACGGTTTCCAGTCGATTTTCGAAGCATCCAACCTCAGCTTTTCAACGTCCATCCGCCCAAAACAACGCAAATACAACTTTAGGACGAGGTTTCGGAGATTTTAGGACATAAGAGAGGAAGATAAGGTCATGATGGGAGAAACCAGGAGCAAGATGTTGCCCATGGGAATGGACGGAAGAGGGAGAAGATGTGAGCATTAAGTCTAACCAGAAGTCCTCCCCGTTAGGGTTGTGGTGAGTGGCTTGGAGGGGCAAAACGTGGAGGCTGGCAGACTCAATGATGTGGGTAAGTTTGAGGGAGCGAGAGGAAGGATGGGATAAAAGGTTAGTGTTAAAGAAAGAAGAAAAGAAAGAAAATATATCTTTATTGCAAGCACGCTGCACAGTACTCCTTAAATTTACTTATTCTAAAAAACAAAAAAGAACCACACTAAAAACATATTTTGGCGAAGTCAATAAACACTAACTCAACTAAGACCAATGACTAAAGGCACTTTTTTGCTATTGGGCAACTTGTTGTCATAATGAGTTAATGTCGCTTGGCATGTCTTGTCAATTGTCACAAACTGAGTTGAGTTAGTTGACATTTATGTGATACGTGTCACCACGTGACTCGCCACGTGTATCTACACCAGAGATTGAATAATTTGTACATAATTTTTACTTTTGAAAATACATTTAAGTAACTTAAACAATAATAACTGCATGAGCTATGAGCACTATACACCGCGTGCCGCAATTCGGGCTGACACTCAGCAAACACTACGATGGACGCCATAGTTCCAAACACAGTACTGATTTTCAGTGCCGCCAAGTAATATGTCAAAAGGCCACTGAAACGTGATGGTCGTCTCCTTAGGTCTACGTACCATTGCATATGAACATGTCCAACTATTTATGACTAATTCAGTACACTTTCAAAACATATGTTTTACAAGAAACAAGGGAATACATAACTAGCAAGTATGCCCGTTTACTAAGTTTCTACATTTAATTTGCTTATTTGCTCATAGCGGATAATATGACATTATTTTAGTTTAATGTTTAATTTTTCAGGAGTTGTTGCAAGTACCCAACCAGACCTCAGAAATACTAATATGCTGTAAGCAATCCAGACTAATGTTACTAGGGCTATATCCTCACAGGTAAGCAGTAGTATCTTGTAACTGTAGTTTCTGTTGAGAGAGTATATAGCTCTTGAGGTACTTTTTAAATGATACTTTTGTTTTCAGGTCCCTTATCGGAGGAGGCAAATTGTTCCAGCATTTCGTACCTAAGTATCTAAAAGAGCCCCGGAAAGCCATTGTACGGTGTTTAGTTTGTAATAGAGTTCTGGTTGAGGATCTGGTGGAGTATGAAAAGTGGTTTTGTCTCCAATCTAACTTTTCATACAAGTAGGTAGGCTTTTTACTAGCCATTACCCAAAAAAAAATTAAAATAAAAAATTATAAAATCGCCCATGATGACGTGATGTGCGTACTCAGAACCCATAGATTCGAAAACCGATTCTAAATCAGTGAAGTAATTGACAGAAGGAGGACAATATACTACTCCAAGAACCATTTTGGCTCCCCTGACCCAAATCTCGAGAAAAAGATACTCCGCAGATATAGACTGTGGAGAGGAAGACGTCAAAATTTTATATGATAAATTGCTACGGAGATAGATAGCAACCCCTCCACCACGCCTGTCAATCCGATCATTGCGGATTAAAACAAAGTCAGTAAGTGGGTATGAAGTAGAAAGAAGGTGAGGTTTGAGCCAGCTCTCAAATATCAGGATGACATGAACGTTGGTATCGGTAAAAGTGTCCAAAAGATCACTATAATGACTAGGCACGCTTTGTGCATTTATATGGCAGATGTTTAATAAATTATTAGCGTTTCTGTTAAATTGTGCCCGTAAAATGTCGCCCAGTAATTGATTATCATTTATTGAACAGAAGAAAAAAGAAAAGAAAGAAAAGAAAATAAATCTTTATTTGGCCACAAATGGCACACACCAAAAATATAAACATCAAAGAAAGAAAAAGAAATAAAAAGTAAAAAAACGGCATAACAAAAATAAATTTAACAAAAACATAAAATTAAACAAATTTAAAACATAATATACAAGTAACAGTCTATGAATAATAATTATAGTGGATTGCTACTCCTGCCCACTGGCAACACCACGGTGCCCCGATGACCAACCGAGAGCCGTCCGCCCGGTCCGCCTCCATTGGTCGACAGAGCGGAAGGCCAAACAAAAACAAACAAACATAACCTACACAAAGTGATGTCAGAGAGCAGTGATAACAATCATAAAATTGAAAGAAGCGGTCGTCCCCAGACAATCCAACAGAGTCATTGGCAGAAACAAAAGAATTGTCATCGGATATAGATATAGATATATATATATATTTAATAAACGTACTTGTTAATAAATAAATAATATTATTATAAATAAAAATATTCGCACGATATTGACTGCTAGTTAGGTATACATCTCTGCACCACCCGCCAACTGACGCACAAACTGTAATATAAAGACACTTAATAATATAATAATTTACACTCGAACTTAAAAATAAAAACGACATAAATCTAATCTACAATACTATTGAACTAATTTAACGGTTCATTCCTAAACGCATTCTCTAATGTCATACTGCAATGTCACTTTGACAAAAACATTTTTGACAGACATAACTTACCTAGTTTACCTACATTGAAAGAAATCAACAAATAAACAGTTTATAAATTATAATTAATGTGATTGTTAAAATGAGGGTGAAAGAATTTTAAATGTAATTACATAAACAATCCGATGACTCGACAACAAACAGCAATAACTATGTGTCTGAACTCTGAAAACACTGTCAATAGCAAATATTTGTATCAGTACAGTGGAAAGTGTTTGGTAATAAACCTAAACTCGCTAAGAGATGCGTGAAACAAGTAAAAACTAAACAATATAGTTCTACGTGGTTTTGTTAAACGTGCCTGATGATACCTTGGGGTACTTCTGCAGTAAGGGATTTAGCTCATCTAAAGATGTGACTTTGTGGCGACTCCCATCCGAGGTCTTGATGTTAACTACGCCGTCTTGAGTCCAGCACCCGCGCATGCCAAAATGTAGCCTCGCCTTACTGAAGACTGCCTGACGCGCCCTAGTCAAGAACTCCCGGACAGAAGTCGACGACCCTTTAAGCTTGGTTTTTGCCCTCCAGACGGCGGCTTTTACATCCAAGCTGGCGAACTTCACTACAATGGGCCGGTGCTTATCTTTCCCATTGCTCCCAAGACGATAACACGTCTGAATGGATTTGTCAGAGACATCTTCCAATGCCATTCTTGTACGCAGGACATCCAGAATGACAGCTGCACAGTTTTCCTTATCGTGTTCAGTAACACCAGTAAATATCAAGAATTTCCTACGATGCCTTGTTTCCATATTGTCAAGGGACTTGGCACATTCCGCTATTTGCTTCCTGAGTAGTCCGAGCATGGTGAAGGTCAGTTCGCGGAATGTACGGAACTCCTCTGCGACCTTTGCTACAGTGTCCTTGGCTGATCCAATTTGTAGTTGCGCCTGGAGCTCGTCCATCTTCTTCGTGACACATTCCTCAATACTCTTCTGTGCCTGGACTATATCTGAATATTGTGCCATGTTGGAAGTGTGAATTATAGAGAGTTTTTGAATTCAAGTGTACAGTTAATTAGCTGGCAGGTGGTGTATAGTAAGAGTGCTTATATGTCACATATGGGGCTACACTTACTTGGGTGTATAACCGTACGTATTTTCCTTATAATTAACTCACAAACAATGCAGGATGTATAGTAAAACTATTTTTAATATATTTTTTAATTTTCGTATGTGTAGTAACTTTATTTGCACCTACCGCCGAAAAAAAAACCAAGGAATTAATTTTATATTATTACGTAAACCGTCGAACTCCATAGTAAGAAATTACCTACGCACTCTGAAACGGAAGTGCCGATCAAAAATATGAACCAACATCTTGAAGGCAACCAGGATTGCGCTAGGATCATGATGATTAAAGTTCCTGGTACGGCTTGTGTGTTAGGTAATGACAAAAGTAACAAAATGTCTTTAAATTAATGTATAAACATCATGTTTATGTATCTATCACATTATGCTCACCTAAAAAGAACTAGCCTATTAATCGCAAAAACACAATGATTAATACCATCCAAATAGAGTCATAAGTAAATCTTCTTCAATATAGTAGCGATACTAGCCAATAAATAAACCATCTTCTCATCCACATCATTACGAAGCAATATCCCGCAAGTCGATGCGAAACGCGAGCGCATCCCGAGGGCACCAGTAGTCAATATTAATTGAGCCCCGCGGCGCAGCCATATTTCATGATTTACAACCAGCTCCAGAGAGTTCCACCAGATATATGATAGATAGTTTTTAAAGATTTTCCTGAACGCAGTAGTTTGAGAGTTTCTGCTTTGCAAATGCAACGAATTTGTCGAGGGATAGAACTGCGGATTCTAGATAATGATCGTGGAGATTTGTATGCAATTTAAATTTTATTTTATAAAATGTCGACTCTATCGAAAATCTATTGAAGCTCGAGAGAATAAAGGTCCTATCAAACTTTAAGCTTTTAACTTTAAGATCTTCAGTTGCAAACGTAGGCTATTCTTCATTTTAGTCAGATAAATAATTAGAAATCGTATTAATATTCTCTACGTACTTCACAAACATTTGGATATTCAGGTCCAATATAAAGCTCGACAAGACCTATAAACAATGGTGATATACTTGTATGTTATTAGGCATTATGTTGGTAGTGCCGCGATAATGTAAGTGACTGCGAATAATGAGATCTCGTATTCGTTTCCTGAGTCGAGCAATAGTGATATAGGTTTTTAAAAAAAAACTATTCAATAACAGCTACTCCTAAAATCGTATTACATAAATATACAAAGTTCGGTATTATTTGATTAGGTAATGGTGGATTGTTAAAACGAATGGAATAACGATAATACCCAAACGAGATGCACTCTAATAAAATAACATTAAAACTCTGTGACATCATCGTTAAAACATTTAGCACTTTTAAAGTCTTAGTACGTCTTGTCTAATATGAAAGGAGAACTCGAAAGTTGATTAGACGTTAAAAGTGGATCACACTTCTAACAAAGGCATTTAGTTTAGCCGCAGTTATAAGCATAAGAACACTAAACTAGTATACACATCGTGAAAAATCATAGCCGAATTAAACTGAAAATATATGGTAGGGAGGTAGTAGCGAAGGGAGAAACTATGGAAACTTGATCACGAATACTTAATTCTAAAACCTATAAATAAAATCGTAGCAAGGGTGTGCGTAAATTACATTACTGTTATTTGTAGTCTTTGAAAGTGTTTTTTATGCATTTGAATGCAAAATTTATATGAAACTGGTATAAAATCTAAGTAACATAAAGATTTATAAAGCACGTTACAATTACTGAAGAAACTCCTACTGGTCACCGTATCTAAATCGTATCGTGGATAAGCTAATGCTCGTAAATCTGTTAGGGAACAGAGCAAACCGAAAAACAATCAAGTGAATACTTATACGCATTCTTCGTTTCCACCCTAAGCTTCTGCAAATATTCAACTAAATTAAGAAAAATATTTGCTCTAAACTAACCAAACAACTGGCAAAGCCTCATACACACCATATTTTCAGTTGTTCACTAGTAAATATAAAACTACTGCATCGTACAAAACTCTCGAAGTCGTATGCAACAAGTTCGTCGAACTAAATCCAAAGCTTAAATTTAAACTAAAATAAACCTTAACGAAAAGAAATAAGAGTGCTCTGTACACCATAATTAGGTTTGTTTTAGGTTAATGGTCGTAGTTCGGTTCGCAGATGCATGTGAGGATTAAGCACGCTATAATATTTCAGAGTTTAGTTCCAGTTAAATCCCGCCTAGTTTTTACTTATTGCAATGACTGACTAAAAATGGTAAAATCCGCACATTTTAAAACCAAGCTAAGTTGAGCAACTATATTTAAGAAATAACACGATGACTAGGAGAGTAACTGATAAACGACATGATAGGACTAGAACTTAAATCGTGACTATTAGTGATATTAGCCCAGTTATGTTTTATGCATGTATTAAAATATTCAGAATAGTTATCAAGCAGTATGGTACTACATGCCATGCTGCTCATAAAACATCCTTCCTCAAAAAAACTAACTCGTCAAAATGGCGATTGGCGAGTCAACAAGCGGCTCTGTTTGAAATAGAAATAGTTTTTATGATAAGTCAAGTCGATTATATCGATTTAGTAACGTTTAGTTTAGTCTATTGTAAATTTTGACTATGGTCACACTGAACTGTCATTCACTCTCTTTTTTTTGTCGTTTCCCGGTAAAAAAAGTTGGCTGGACCACGCCGCATCTTGTAAGCACGCAGTTTATTGTAATTTTGAGTTTTTGAGTTAATTATAGTAATTAACAACCTCACAACCGTCACTATATGAAGTTGTCCGACGAGGTTGTGAGCGATTGACAAGTAAATTACCCGTTTGGTCTTGGGTCCACGCCGTTTGGTCGCTCTCGCGTGGGTTTGTATTGTAATTGAAATAAATTGTTCGCCTTTTGGAACGCTCGTCCTAGAAGCTCGCGAAGTGATAAAAAATTATAAGTAACCTTATAAGGAACATTGTAAAACGTGTGTGAATCCGATGCACGTGCTTGGTGTTTGACGACTTCGCTGATGAAGGATGCCGAACTGGATCCTGTGGTATTTATTCGATTTTCTTGTTATTTTGGACAAAATTATGAGTTAATCTTATAGGTCCACTCAAGAGCATCATCAGGAACACCAGGAAATATAAGGTAAAATTTTCATGTACATACCTATTAATTGAATTCACTGTGCAATCGCAGTATAACTGTTTAGATAAATTGTCTATCGTGGTCAGGTAGATGTATTACAACTTCCACTGCGACTCTGAACAATTTCCTACCTGGCTACGGTAATTCTAGACATAATTTTTGGTGCAGAGCTGTAGTTGAAATTTAGCCGCTTTTGATTGTATCTAAACTCAGATTGGTATTGTATAAGCTTGTATCTGAGCTATATATCTCATTTGACAGTATTGTAGTGTTTGTCAGGTCAGTTTTTGCCTAACATACATAATATTTATTTGTATAAGTT
This sequence comes from Euclidia mi, assembly GCA_944739405.2. Lineage (NCBI taxonomy): Eukaryota > Metazoa > Arthropoda > Insecta > Lepidoptera > Erebidae > Euclidia > Euclidia mi. The sequence continues at coordinate 17,768,489 of OX123189.2, forward strand.
GACCTAGATAATTTGAAACACATTGTCATACATAACCTCAATCAGTAATTGTTTGATTTGAATTGTTGAAATCAAGCATAGTTTTGTTGTTGTTACTATTAATAAGTCACTTTGATTAGATACATAACAGTTACATGTATCAATTAATGAAGTTAATGGTTAATTGGATATATTGAGTTTAAAACATTATAACAACCAACTTGACCTTGCATCTTGGGCGGGTCACATTAATAAACTTTTGTTTTGTTATAATATATAGATAATATTGTTAGGTAACACATTCTATTACTATTGTATATCTCAAATAACGCAGCCAGTCTGTCTGTTGCAAGTAATTAGTTAATTTATTTGAATATTTAACTTTTAATTGCTGTAAGTTATAAACCTTTTTGATAACTTTGTCTCTATGTCAATATATTGAGGCAAACAGATTTTGAGCTTGTTATTATAATTTTTGTTGGGCAGTAAATACCTGTCACTTGCTTGTACCAGCAGTAAACGGGCTAATAGTTTGTTGGTTTCAAAGAATTAACAAATATTAAGTTTTAATTGTTAATATTATTTAACGCTTGTCCGGGCTCTTTTGAATTTTGATTATGTCAGCTATCAAGGACTTGCGTGCGGCTGCTGGTGCTTTTGCATCAGATTTGCGCTGGTTTGCCTCGGCCAGTGCCTTGGTGAACCGGCCTGATCGCCAGCAGGCCTTACTACAAAGATATGAGCGGATCGATGATCGCCTGGCAAGTGTGGAACAGCAATCTCGCATTTTGTGTCAAGTGTCAGTTAATGAATTCACCGCTGACCAGCGAAATAAGGTCAGCGAAGATTATGCCCAGGTCTTAGACCTGTATGATGCTGTCTCCAATAGTGCGAGACAACTAGTTGCCGACAGAGACGGGCAACCCGGCTTGAAGCAGGAGCTTCCTAGGTCAGCACCGGGGCTGGTGAGTAGGCTCCCTACCTTAGACCTCCCCCATTTTGATGGCTGCCTAGGAAGCTACCTAGGCTTCGTTAATTTGTTTGACAGCCTGGTCAATGACAGGGCTGACCTTCGGCCGGCACAAAAATTGGCCTATTTGATGTCGGTTCTGGATGGAGAGGCCAAAGGCCTCATTCAGCATCTGCCCGTGTCTGACGAGGCGTACCAGACGGCTCAGGACCTAATTACCCGTAGGTACCATAACAAGCGTGGCCTCGCCGACAAGCATATTGAACAGATTTTGGGTTTGCCGACACTCACCCGGGTCTTTGGGTTGCGCACCCAACTTTTGAACCCGCTTTGACCTGCCCGTGGACCAATGGTCCTATCTATTGGTGCACATTGTGTTGAAAAAGCTGCCTGCCGACCTGAGGTCGCGTTTTGAGCAGCGCTTTGGTGGGGATAGCGCGACCCATCTGCCCGCCTTCTCTGACTTGGAGAAGTTCCTCGAGGATGAGTGCCGGGTCCTGGATAACTCCGGTGGGGACACGCCGGCTAAGTTGCAGCCGCCCAAGGTCAAGGAGCAGGCTCGCGTTCACACCCGAGCCAATGTTGACCGGTGCCCTCCTCGCTTTGCAGTCACGCAGAGCCCAGCGGAGTGCTCTTACTGCAAGGTCACGGGGCACAGAACGGCCAGTTGTAGGGCATTCTTGGACCTTCATGTCGCCTCTCGTAGGCGCATCGCGAATGCCCGCCGCCTTTGCTTTTCTTGCTTGGGGTCCCGCTACCAGCGAGACTGCCCAAACTCTCGCCCCTGTCCTCACTGTGGAGGACAGCATTTGGACATTCTCTGTATGAATGCCAGAGAGGTTGGCCGCTTGTCCAACCAGCCGACGCAACGCACGGGCGGGTGTTTTGAAGGTGGCAGCCGAGGCTCACCGGCGCGTAGCCGAGAGTCGCCTCGCTCAATTGATCGCCGCTCACCCCGCTTGGAGAACCGTAGCGTGCGCACGCCTACTCTCTCTCGCGCACCTGAATGTGCGACTGCTCAGCGGCACCAGCGCCATGACTGCTGCCCCAGGTATTCCCCTCCTTTGGCGGAGCGTCCCCGCCTTGACTCGCACCCACCTCGTTTTGGGCGGGTGCGTCACTATGACCCCCCACATGGGGCGCGGATCGAGTCATCGCGCCTTTGAGGACTTCAAGCCGCACCCCCATTTTGATTTGCCTGGTCCTGGCCAACGGTCGCCGCCCAGGCAACAATAGGTAATTAACACCTGCCCTATAACGCCAACCACCCCTATTGGGACCGTTATACTACCAACGGTTGCTGTTAGGGTCTGGGGACCCACGGAGACCTCTGTTGTTATCCGTGCTATATTGGACACAGGTTCACAAGGTTGCATTGTTTCCACTTATTTGGTAGGGCAGTTTAAATTAAATATGGGCTCTTTTCCAAATTGTATACGGGGCATAGGTGACGTAGCCTCTAATGTTGAAGGGCAAGTTAAGGTTTTGTTTGGCCCTGTTGAATCTTCACACCCGAGGATTAAAACCTCGGCTATTGTGTTGAAGAATATTTTGGGTATGCACCCACAGAAGCAGCTATCTGCTGCTGTGGTGAATTTGACATCGGGATTGGAACTGGCAGACCCCAAATTTGACACACCGGGACAAATAGACTTGTTGATTGGCTCTGATGTCCTCGGTGGAATTTTGATTGGTGGGAAACGGGTCTTGGTGCCAAATGGTTTGACTGCCATCCCGACCATATTTGGATTTGCTTTGATGGGACCTGTACCTAGGGAACCCCCTCCCTTGAACTTGATAATTTGTTGGCTGTAGGCTCTGCTCTCTCTGATGCGGTTCAGAGGTTTTGGGAGGTAGAGGAGCCCCCTCAAGCTGCCCGTTTGAATCCAGAACATGAGGAGTGCGAGCTGTTCTTCCAGAACAACACTGGTCGCCTCCGTTCTGGTCGGATTATTACGAGGCTACCCTTTCTGTCTGTTCGGCCTCCGCTTGGTGAGTCACGACCTTTAGCCGAAAAGAGGTTGTTGGCTATGGAGCGCCGCATGGGTCGTGATCCGGAGCTCAGACAGAAGTACATTGAATTCATAAGAGAATATGAACAATTGGGACACATGTCTGTGTCAAATTTGGATTGGCGTTCGGTGGAGCATTACTTTCTCCCGCATCATGCGGTATTGAAGCCATCAACTGGCAAGCTGCGCACAGTGTTTAATGGTTCTGCGCAGACTTCAGCAGGCGTATCCTTGAACCAGTGCTTGCAATCTGGTCTCAAGTTGGTCAAGGACCTTTGTGACGTCATCACCAGCTTCCGACGACATCAGGTTGTCTTTGTGGCCGATATAAAAATGATGTTCAGGCAGACGATTATCCACCCTGATGACCGTCGCTTCCAGCTGATCCTTTGGAGAGAGAATCCTCGCGATCCTATGGTCGTCTACGAGCTCAATACTAATACGTACGGGTTAAGGTCAAGCCCCTACTTGGCAATACGTTCTCTTTGGGAGCTCGCAGACCGCGAAGGCTTACGGTTCCCACGAGCCTCCGCCATCTTGAAAAACGATATTTACGTCGATGACATTTGCTCGGGCGCCTCCACAGCGGACGAGGCGATCCTCCTGCGGGACGAATTGATAGGTATTTTGGCCTCCGCTGGTTATGAGTTGCGCAAATGGATTTCCAACTCACCAGCGCTTTTGGAAGGCTTGCCAGAAGATCATCAGCAAGATCCACATCTAGTTGAGATTGTTGACAACCCCGCCATGATGGCTGTTCTCGGCGTCCAGTACAGACCAGTCCAAGATATCTTTACGTATAACGTAGACCAGAAATTGCCTTGTTCTTGGGCTAAACGTCTCGTGTTGTCTACTGTCAACAGAACCTTTGATCCGAACGGTTGGATCTGTCCAGTTATATTTTGGACAAAATGCTTCTTGCAGAAGCTTTGGACAGCAGGATTGACCTGGGACGAACCTCTACACGGCACTCTTGTTGAGGAATGGACCTCTTTTGTATCCTCACTTCCTGCCGTCAACTAGATCTCCTTGCCTAGTCCCATCCTTCCTCCCGGGAAGTACAAGGCCACCCTTCACGGGTCTAGTGATGCCTCGGAACGTGGTCACGCGGCCGTGGTGTACTTGCGCACAGTTAGTGCCTCAGGTCAGGTGAGGGTTTCCCTGATCATGGCGAAGAGCAAGGTTGCACCCCTTCGGACATCTCTGACCATCCCAAAATTGGAGCTCTCGGGAGCAGCCCTACTTGTACGCTTATTGAACCACGTGTCCAGTACTTTGGGTAAAAGCATTTGTATCAATGGGACCTACGCCTGGACAGACAGCCAAATTGTTCTCTGTTGGTTGAGGGCTTCTGTCCACACCTTGGAGGTATTTGTCGCTAATCGCGTCTCCCAAATCCAAAAATCTGAAGCCAAGCTTGTTTGGAGACACGTGCCAGGTGAGCTCAACCCCGCTGATTGTGCCTCGCGCGGATGCTTGACGCCTAGTTTGATAGGTCATTCACTGTGGTGGGGTCCGGAATGGTTGAGTCGACCAGAAATTGATTGGCCTCGAACGCCAGTTTTGAATACTTCTAATTTGCCGGGTCTACTAACACTCGCTCTTGAGAAGGTGGAATGCGCCTTCGACCCCAATTTTTTGTTGAATCGTTACAGCTCTCTCGATAAGTTGTTAGGTGTTACTGCTTGGATAAAGCGTTTTGTTTTTAACTTTAGGCACCCACAATAGAAACGACTGACACCGTTTATCTCACCACAGGAACGACAGGACTCCCTCACCTTCTGGGTTCGTTCTGTGCAATTGGCGCATTTTGAGAAGGAGATTGCTATCCTTAAGTCAGGGAAATCGAAATTGTCGGGAGCAATATCTAAATTGAACCCCTTTTGGGACGATACGGGTCTCTTGCGCGTTAGAGGGCGTCTCAAGAACGCCAACCTCCCTTACGGGGCACGTAACTCCCTTTTGTTACCCAAGGACGGTCATTTGGTACGCTTGTTGGTAACTGACCGTCACCTTAAAGATTCGCATGTTGGTTGTAATGCGCTCTTGGCCATTTTGCAACGCGAGTTTTGAATCTAGTCTGCCCGAAGAATTATTCGGAGTGTAGTCTTTCGCTGCATCCCTTGCTATAAGCTCAAGGCTTCTACCATGCAGCCCTTGATGGGAGACTTACCGGCAGATCGCCCAACTGAGAGCAGGACGTTTGACGGTGTTGGCACGGACTTCGCAGGTCCCTTTTGGTGAAAACGTCGACACTTCGAAACAGCAAGACTGTCAAGGCCTACTTGTGTGTGTTTGTTTGTCTCTCCACAAAGGCCGTACATTTGGAACTGGTCTCCTCGCTTACGACCGAGGCGTTTGTAGCCACATTTGACAGATTTGTATCCCGCAGAGGGCTGCCTTCCTTGATCCGTTCTGACTGCGGCACTAACTTCAAGGGCACTTATAATTATTTGAAAGACGTTGTTAATTTCCTTGAAACCAACAAGGCTGATATAGGCAATAGGCTTGCCCGACGTGGGCTAAATTGGTTGTTTTCCTCACCAAATTGTCCACACTGGGGTGGTATTTTTGAGGCCGCTGTAAAATCGGCCAAAACACACTTGCGCAGGACAATCGGTGAATCTGTCCTTACATTTGAGGAACTCGCAACTGTGTTTTGTAAGACTGAGGCCGTTTTGATCTCTCGGCCATTGTGCCCGATCTCCTCAGATCCGAATGATTTGGAGGCCCTTATGCCGGGCCATTTTTTGATTGGTCGCCCACTTGTCGCCTTGCCTGAGTGCCCCTATATTGATACGAGACCTGGCCGTCTCTCGCGTTTTGAATTGGTACCCCAGATTACTCAGAGCTTTTGGAAACGCTGGAATTTGGAATATTTGCACATACTCCAGCAACGCGTTAAGTGGACTGACAAGACCGATCCACCCAAGATTGGAGACCTCGTTTTGATCAAGGAGGCTAACCTTCTGCCACTCACATGGCGCAGGGGGCGCATTCTTCGTTTGGTAACTGGGGCTGATGGAGTTCCCCGATTTGCTGAGGTCTTGGTGGACGGTTCGATTCTGAGGAGAGCGGTTGCAACATTGTCACGTCTACCAACCGATTAGCGGACCGGTAGGCCGGTCCGGGGCGGGTGGATGTTTGAAATAGAAATAGTTTTTATGATAAGTCAAGTCGATTATATCGATTTAGTAACGTTTAGTTTAGTCTATTGTAAATTTTGACTATGGTCACACTGAACTGTCATTCACTCTCTTTTTTTTGTCGTTTCCCGGTAAAAAAAGTTGGCTGGACCACGCCGCATCTTGTAAGCACGCAGTTTATTGTAATTTTGAGTTTTTGAGTTAATTATAGTAATTAACAACCTCACAACCGTCACTATATGAAGTTGTCCGACGAGGTTGTGAGCGATTGACAAGTAAATTACCCGTTTGGTCTTGGGTCCACGCCGTTTGGTCGCTCTCGCGTGGGTTTGTATTGTAATTGAAATAAATTGTTCGCCTTTTGGAAAGCTCGTCCTAGTAGCTCGCGAAGTGATAAAAAATTATAAATAACCTTATAAGGAACATTGTAAAACGTGTGTGAATCCGATGCACGTGCTTGGTGCTTGACGACTTCGCTGATGAAGGACGCCGAATTGGATCCTGTGGTATTTATTCGATTTTCTGTTATTTTGGCCAAAATTATGAGTTAATTTTATAGGTCCACTCAAGAGCATCATCAGGAACACCAGGAAATATAAGGTAAAATTTTCATGTACCTACCTATTATTTGAATTCACTGTGCAATCGCACTATAACTGTTTAGATAAATTGTCTATCGTGGTCAGGTAGATGTATTACAACTTCCACTGCGACTCTGAACAATTTCCTACCTGGCTACGGTAATTCTAGACAGGCTCAATATGCAGATTATTTTAATCCCTCGACGCTAAATGGTTTAAAATAATACAGAACTTATTTGAAATATCCTGTACAAATATAAATATATAAAAATATAGTATAAAAAAAATGTTTTATTGTTCTTATATCGTCTAGAACATACGGTTAAGGCACATAACTGCGTGCGCCGCCCCGGCCGCAGTTGCTCCACACAATTTACGAGACAGTTAATTTTAATTCTGATAAATAGTTTTATGCGCTACTGCTAATCAAATTCAGCCATTATACTATATTATAAATAACGTTTTTAGTTTAAATAAGCATTTTAAATGCTTTTATTTTATAGTTAGTGGCTAAAGCTAAGTAAAAGGTTTTCTTACTGTTCTTAGCTTGGAAGCCGAAATACAATTGAGCCAAAGTGATTACGTACAAATATATTATTAGCTACATTGAACATTATGTTACTGGATTAGGTATATTAAAAGGTTTAAAGTCTTAATAACTTCTTAAATGTCGATTCCAGGCACGTTGTCCCCTTATAAACCTGACATGTAGTTTTAGTTCAACAACCACTTAAACATTACAAAAACGATATCAACCACATTTTGTAGCTCTATGTACCGTGAGTAAAGAAGAAGATAGAATAAAGGACTAATAAATGATACTGTAGATTTCAGGGATGGGGAATTAAGAGCGTTTCCCTTGCAAGCCGAGCAAAATGCAAAAGTACGAATAGTCCTACTGCAAATAGTTTTCTTTGAGAACGTAGCATTTCGGAGAGTGCCGATCCCCTGCTATACCAAGGCTTTACTTGAATGCATATTTCATGAAGGCAAGAAAACCACTTAAACCATGACGCCTTCCGTACACTTACGACAGAAATTGTAGGTAAACCTAAAAGTATTGTGAGATAAGTTCACAATATAAGAATGCTCCACAGTTGCACAAGCGTAAGAATAGCCGCTTTTAAAAGTTATTGCAGTTTTAAATTAAACATGTCGTGGTCACCACACGCCACAAATGTCAGCACCACATTTCTAATAAACATTCTTTGTGGACCGGTTTACACAACTAATATCGACCATTCGCCGGTATCATTTTGAAATCACTTTTGTGGGATATATTTTTCTTAAATAAGAGAACAGTAATAGATAACAATATCTAGTTAAGATTTAACGACGACCTAAGTAAAGATATTTTGTAGAGGGCAGCTAATTGGCTAGACGCTTATATAATGAAAAACATTTAAAAAATGGTGGCCAATCAGGAATATTTAAGTTATTAAAATTGTTAACATTTCTTTATTTTTTATAGACTTACGCCTGTATCCCCGAAGGGGCAGGAAGAGGTGTAAATATTACACCCACATTTTGCCATGAATTTTTAGGTCCCACGTAATAGGGGGCGAGCCTATTGCCGTTACCGAGAACGTGTTGCTACTGAGAATTCGGAAAAACCCAGTAGTGAATTGGCATTTCTCAGCTACTTTTTGCGTCACCTCTGCAATAAAGTCATAGATAGATAATATTTCTTAATAACCTGTGTTAAGAAATGTAAATATTTCTTAAAATCCAGTGGATAGCTTATGCAACTGCTGGTCGGAGGTCCCGGTTTCGATTGCCGGGCCGGGCAAAAGTGTTACTGGGTTTTTCCGAATGTTCTTTGAGGAATGAGGCACAAAGAGAGGATTATTGCGTATAGTTCCTAAAAAAAATCCAAATACCAAACCACCTAAGTCAATATGCCAGCATATTTCTTTCATAAGTGCTAATTAATAAATTAATAATAATTATAAAATAATAATACATTAGAGACCTTATATTATGATCTAACTTAACGTACCAAAAACCTTGACAAACATATCGAATGCATGTGTGTTTTCAACCTAGGCACGCTTTTTTGAGCTCTCGGTAAATGACATGTATTTAGAGTCATATTTGGAGGGAGGAAACAAGGCTGCTTATATCAGTTTCCTGGTCAGGTTTTCTGTTGGTTACATGTATTATGTTACAAATTTGTGTATGTTGCAAGATAAATCTGCAAATATCTAAACTAAAATATCGACTTACAGTTATTTCGTTGCATTTCAAATTACGACTATTCATCAGCAAAGCCCCTTACCGTATAAATGTATTAATATCAATAAACATGAGTGCTCTTAGCGCTCAATTAATGCCACTTCGTATTGCTTCAAAGACATCAAAACATTTCTATATATTTTAACAAGTACCTAAGTACGTGCACACTTCATAACATAAGCTCCTTGAAGTACATCATGTCGTTAAGTCTAGAAAGTACTTACCTACGTCTAGACTATAATCTTTCTCTATTATTTTTATGTTGGGTTAATTCTACCCTTCGACGTACAAACTCTTAGAACTCAGTCGTTCCCATTAACAATGGGTACTCAATCTCAAAACGCGAGTTGCTCAATAATACATATTGTTTTCACAAAAACCATTAAAAGCCCCTTGTTTTTCAGTACCGAGCTTTTTCTTAAGCTGTTGCGGTCAATAAAAATATGAGAGGCGGTCCACTACGTGACACGAATAAAATGTAGAACAAAACGGCCATTAAAAAAGCGGGTAATTAAGGAAAATCATTTTCATGTCATATTTCAGTAAGAAACATAAAAAGGATGTAGGTGGTAAAGAGCGTAATTTATGTTATAGATTGAGGTTGGCATGAGGTATTCCAAAAGTGGTCATTGTTCCGTTCGGGAAGTGAACTTAGAGCTATAGGAGTATTATACGCCCGAAAACGCCATGGTAGTTTTGAATTAGGGAGCTTTAGGAAGCCACACATACTCCGCTCCATTGGATACATACTAAATACTTTTGGTTCCACTTGAAGCTTAGTGGCGGGATACCCGCAACGAGGGATAATAAAATTGAAAATTCATATAATTCGAGGGATAATGAAAATTCATAATATTTATAAAATAAAGTGAAAATGGGTAATAAATACTTAAAAACTATTTTTATGTCATGCATTTATAGTTATGCATAAATATCTACACACAAATTATCCTCTGACTAAGAATATAGAGGATTAACGAAGCTTTAATATAATAAACCTCAATTTTTAGTGCCACACCAAGGTCTTGTCCATTAGGCACGAGCATTCAGTATTACGCAATGTTTCATTTTATTCTTTGTTATTCGTTCCAAAACGTGTTACCAACTGTAATCACAATTAAAATATATATCGTATCTGTTTATAGAAATAATTCGTGTTGACATTTTGTAATGGACTGTTTTTCTTGTACAGTATTGCGACAAAAACAACAACCTTTATTTAAATTGTGCGTTTGTTTGAAGCACCAACTAATTTTAAAGGAGTTTCGTGTTTGCATTGGATACCTGTATGTTTCTGAAATAAAGTAATACTATCTCTTCTATCCTGTGGTGATAGTCTTCATTAAAATTTGTTAAACCGTTCCAAAAATTCCAACAGACAGAATAAAAAGTCAAAAATAAAAAAATAAGTCTATTTATGGCTTGAACTCAAATAAATAACTAAAAGCACATGACAAAATATAATTATTCTAAAATCACTTTCACCTAAAATATATTTATACATTACCTATTCAGTTTATATAACTAGCACTAAATCAAGATTATATAGGAACGAAAACGTAAATTTATAAAAAAGCGGGATCCACGAAGAAGAAAATAATGTTCACCAACTGCCGAAAAGTCAGTCATGCCTATCTAACAACTAAGCACTCAGCATCTAACACATCGGCTATGTAAGTAACATTAGTCAACCCAATGACTGCACTAATAATCATTATTCTGAGTAGGTTTGCTTGTCGTTAGAGCAGATATGACTGACCACACTGATAAGTTACATTCCATGCGAATCGCTTATAAAAGAACCATTCATAATAAAATCTGAGTACAATGTTACGGGCACTTAGCGATAATTGCCTGGATAACAGCGTACCCTCGTAATGACTTATAATATAGCGAACCTTGCCCGTCCTATACACATTCATGGTCAACAGTAAAGAAACTGCTACACTCGATTGACGATGAAGCTTGCCAAAAGAGAAAGATTATTTCGGATACGCTTCAGATTGATAGGTATACTGCATTGGTCGTCGGAGCCTATACCGAGACAGTTGATATCTGTGTTAAAACTTCTATAAAATAAACAGTAAAACGAATATAATATAAAAGGAAGATGGAGAGAGAAATATATAGGTACATCTGGGGGTACGGCAGTGCCCCCGCCAAGTCGAACAAACAAGCGGCACGGCCATACCATACTTTTCTCCAAGCAATTCAGGCCATTTACGAACCCCCATAATTCCTTTGTGGATAAAATTAGTAGCTTGAATTTTCAGTAACCAAGCAAGAATTGTACAAACACGGTATTTTTTAAATACCATTAAAATTAAACCAGTAGTTTAAGAATTATATCATCAACAGTCTAAGGCACTTCTAGCAGACATAAAAGCTTCAAATTTAGAATACAGTTAATGTTAACTATATGATAAACTAAAATATTTTTAAATTTCGGTCCAGATTTCGAGATAGATCAACTGCATAAATTACTTTATAATCCCATAAAATTATATAGGATAACAAAGGTACATTTGCAGTTAATGTTTTAAGAAAATTCGTTATTGGTATAAAAGAAGTAGAGGTACCGGAAAGGGAAAAAGTAGGACTATCTACAAAAAGAAATGAGATCCCATAAAAAACAATTCCACCAAGTCGATTATTCATTTATGCAGTCCCTAATTTACTTAAGTATTGTTTGTGAGATATATTGTGTTTGCATGCGATGGCCGAGTCAATCTATTTAGTTAAGATCCCTTAAGTAGGGACTGAATAAATTAATAATCGACTTGGTATTACATGGACCTCACAACTTTTTACGGTAGAAGAACTAGTAGGGTAGGTAGGGCGACTTGGTGTTCTTGACAAGTATTGTTGTTTATGGGATAATTATTGTGCTCATCAGGACAGAAGGGTAAAGTAGGTAGGTATACTAAAAGGTAACTCCGTAACATTGTTATTTCTCCGGTGAAGAACCCTGCATGTTTTTCTGTGCCACACGAATGCATAAAATGTGTATCTACAAGCTGATGATCTATATATTGTTCTGTAATGACCCGAATCAGTTAATCGAGAGTCTCATATATAAATTAAGGGAGTCATTAAAAGAAAGTACTGTTACTACAAACGTACCAAAAAAATACCGAATTATAAAACCGTGGATAACTTCGGGTATGCTACGCTGTATTAATAATCGCAATAAATTACAAAAGAAAGTCCGTTTAAATCCTTTTAACGAGACTGAGAAAATAGTTTATATTAGATATAGGAATTATTGCAACAATCTTCTAAAAAAATTAAAAAGAAATTATGAAAGAGAGTTATTAGCTAAATCTATTAAAAATAATAAATTGTTGTGGAAAAATATTAAACATATAACATATTCAAATAAAAATAGTAATTCAAACATGGAATTAATTCATATAAAGTCATCTCCTTCAGCATCCATGAACTTTGTAAACAATTACTTCGCAAGTATCGGAAAAGAACTTGCCGAATCAAACATGCAACGCATAAATTACAGTAGTGAACTCCGTAATTACTTGGATAATATGCCAAGTCAACCGAATTCTCTTGTTTTGTTACATACTGATAACTATGAAGTAAACTGTACTGATGTCCTTGAAATCAGATAGTGCTGCTGGATGGGACAATATTCCAACAAGCTTTCTGAAATTGGCAAAGTCTGAAATCATCCCGGTCATTACACACTTTGCCAACCTTTGTTTCGATGAGGGCATTTTTCCTACACTTCTCAAACAATCGTTTGTTACGCCGGTATATAAGAGTGGGGATGGAGACGACATCGGTAACTATTGGCCTATCTCGGTGCTTCCTGCGATCTCTAAAATCTTAAAAAAACTTATCAATACTAGATTACTCAAGTACTTTACTAAATTCAACATCTTATCTCCTGCGCAATATGGATTTCGACAAGGGAGATCAACTGAAGATGCGGTAATTGAACTGAGTTCGCTTGTGAGCAAATAAATTGATAAACGCAATAAATGTACAGTTGTTTTTCTGGACTTTAAGAAAGCGTTCGATACTGTCTCTATCCCCATCCTTATAGGCAAGTTGGAGAAGATTGGTGTGAGAGGTATCCCACTCAATCTATTCAGGGATTACTTATCTATGAGAAAACAAGTGTCGTTCGGAGTCCCACAGGGTAGTGTCCTCGGTCCTACCCTGTTTCTGGTTTACATCAATGATTTTTGTAATACACAGATCGAAGATGCTCAAATATTTTCCTATGCAGATGACACCGCTATTGTCTTCAGTGGTAGGTCATGGGATGCTGTTAAATTTAGTGCAGAAAAAGGCCAAAGAGTTTTAAGTAAATGGCTTTGTAACAACTTTCTTATCCTTAATACTACAAAATCAAATTGTATCCACTTCTCAATTAACGATGTCACACAACCACATAAAGATTCCATGATTAAATTACACAGCTGTAATGTTGTGGATAATGGGGATGGCTGTAAATGTCCAGTCTTGCAAAGAGTATGTCAATTTTGAATTGACATACACACACACACACACATACACACACACGCACACACACACAAATTGTTACACAATATTTATTTAGTTAAGTAAAATGAATACTTAGATAATAAAGATTCCTTCTATGTTACCTTATGTGTTATGTACCTCTATGTTTATATGTAAGTATGGAATTGTTAGAAGAGCGGGGCTTCCTGACACAGGCCTTTAAGCTTAAAAGGAGGCTCCAGCTACCATAGATTTAGTCACATATTGGTTAAAGAAATTAAATTTCATTTATTTAATATTATATCTCAATACGTAAAGCGAAATTTTGTGATCCCTTTTTACGAGAAATGTGCGGAGGATTATGAAATTTGGCACACTTATTGTTTACATATAGGAGGTGTGACAATGCAATATTTTTATAAATTATGCATTAAAATGATAAAAAACAATAATATTGCCGCCATACCTAAATTTTCAGTAATGCTACAAAGATTTTCTGGAGCTTTTCCCCACACAGGTATTTAATGTGACTTAATACTAACTGTACCTAATTTTATTATCTGTAAATATCAACAAGAAATGTATGCGACAATGCTAATGGAGCATAATAAAAAAAATATCCACAAGAAACGAAATATCTTAAGTAGCAATTCTACGCCTATTTTATTTTTATCCTTGGATTTTCTTTGGAGTGATTGCAAGAGTATTAAGAGCACTTGATACTGTACTAAGCATAGTTGCCTTAGCAACTTACTCGTACATTGGGGATCAATAATAATTATGTACATACGTAGCAGTCGACTTTATAAAATAACTTTGTTCTTAAGAAGTCAGTCCTATGGAGCATTTGATTCAATTTCTACACCAATATATATAAAATTATTACGTTACCAACTGACTGACAGCAACGCACAGTCGAAACTAAGGGGTGAAAGAAGCCAAAAGGCTGAAAGAAGCCAAAGGGCTGAAAGGGATCGGGCAGAAACAGTTAAATGTTAAAAAACTGTGGACGTGCCTAGATGCGGGCAATCTCTAGTTAGGAACCTGTATAAAATTTGCATTATAGCGTATTCAACTTATTTATCCATTAAGAGAAACGCCAGCGATTGCTATAGAATCTTATTAAGGGATTAATAAGGAATAATCGATCTGGAAATCCTTTAAATTATACATGGATACGTTTCTTTTTAAAGAAGGATAGCACATTGCGTCAATGAAATTAAACAAACTGCTCTTTAAACTGTGCTATAATTTAAATAACTCGCACAGTTCTCTTAGCACTTAAACATTGATAGTACGGCACCGCAGCCAGGATTCTCTCTCTCTCCAAGACAAATAGTGGCCATTTTTATTTTCTTATGGAAATGAAACTGGGACGGTTTAGGTTTAGGTTAGATTTATTGTTTTAATGCTTTCAAGTTATTGTTTTCTGGAGAAAAATAACTAGAAAGCGTTAACAGAAGCAAATATAAACAAGCAAAAAAGAATTACGTGTTAAGATTTGCGTCTATAGTTGCCCTAAAAGAAGACGAAAACAAGACTCTTGCACAACATAATTTTATCATCCGCTGTAACAAGTTTGTAAACACTCGTATATTATCAGTGCTAGCACTACTTTTAAATCCTGCTGTGAACATTTTCCTCGCCAATTCATTCACCTAAACCACCATTGAGAATAGTTTAAACTCGACTAAATACAACAACAAGACACACACACACCATATTTATAAAAGCTAACAAGAAAACACACTTCCACATTTACGTGTATTTACTAATGAGTTACTAATAAAAAAAGAAACTTAGGCCCTTATGTATATTCAAAACTATAGGCCGTTCTAACTAAAAACGGATAGTTAGCACTTGCGATTTCTTAAACTCTGCGCTGATGCGATACTGACTCGCTAACCGAGAATTACTACATAGTATAAAACAAAGTCTGTCTTCTGTCTCTCCCTATGTATGCTTAAATCTTAAAAACTACGCAACAGATTTCAATGCAGTTTTTTTAAATAGATAGAATGTTTCAAGAGGAAGGTTTATATGTACCTATAATTGACGCGGGCGAAGCCGCTGGCGACGTCTAGTTCTATATAAAATATTACTTTATAGTTGGAAATGATCTGCCATACATCGCTGCCTTAACTGAAAATTAACAATATATTGGACGCGTATATTTTGTTATGAAATATATCTGCAACGTCCCAAAATACAACGAAGAAGCAGATAACCCTGCATTCTAGACTGCGAGAGTTTTAAACCAACGACGCTGTTTGTAAAAAGCAAAATCTTACAAATTGGCTGCGACATACTCGTAGACATAATATGAATGTCTGCGATCCCAACATTATCGCCGGTCCTGCAGGTAAAATACATATAGTTTCTAAACATGAAATTATATAATAAATTGAAACTTTAAAACAAAACATAGCTCTTAGTCCCATTTAAATATGATTACCTTTATAATTTTTTTACAACGTAAATTTAAAGTGAAATTTCACAATACAGTAACAACAATGCAAGTTAAATTCAAATATCCTTTGTTTCCAAGCTCGAAGATGCCAGGACGAGATGTTAGCGCTGTGAATACCGAGAATTGAATACTAATATCAATTGTTACACAATTGTAAGAACTATCTCAAATATGAGCAGTACTAATTCAATATTACAGTCGTAGATACGTTCAAGTAGATATAGTCACGAGTGTAAAATGATAAGGAATGCATACATGAAACTTTTTATTGCTTCAATGGATTGACTTCAAACTTTGTATACTGATTCCTCAAATGAAGTTAGTGAACACTAAGTTGGGTTGGTAAGTTGCTGAGTTGGGAACCGATTCTGTTTATTAAATATTAAGTTAGTGTTTAAGTTTTATGTTACTTTCTGTTACAAACCTAAACAGAAAGAATGAATTTTCTTTTCTTTCTTTCATTTCATCAGGACAGCTAAACTAAGTAGTTAGTAACTAATAAGAGTAATAAAATAGTTTAATATCAACTATCGACAATGCCTTCCGTGACCGCGCTTCCTGTAGAGTAGCTGAAACGTCGGATAAATAATCTAAAATATCGCCATAAAATCCGAAAGTTTGATATCCACTGCAGAATTCCAAGTTTCTATTCGTACGACAAGTCAAACATTTATTTTCATGTTTGAAGCAATAGCATTTTGGCTATATACGACGTACGGATACTTGAAAACTAGAGCACCAGATGTAGCAGTAGACTACTACATGCTGAATTTGCCAGTACGAAAGTTTAGATTTACCCACATTACAAACCCTAACAATTAAGCTTTCCTTGTTTACAAATGATAATAATCTAAGAGTATTTAATAATAATGTCTTGCTTTTGAACTTTGCAAGAAAATGTTCGAATAACCTAACTTCTACTAAAGCTTTAGTACTTGATTTGAAGCCACCATAAATAATACCAACTAATAAGAACCTCATGCCAGTCCTTGACGAATAAAGAACACATTTAATATATTACAGTTGAAGTAGGTACACCTCAGGTACACAAAGGCCAGTTCTTGCACACTGTGCACAGCATGTATGGCGTGTCTATCCTCTAATTAGACGCACTTGAGAGTCTCATCAGCTTGCTTTATGTCGTTCGTTATGGCACGTACGCGACGGAGAAAATGCACATTGAATATGTTATTCTGCGTCTGAACACTGCAGACAAAGTGCAGCATATATCAGGTAAAATATTCCGGTAATAATTTATACTAGGTGAAACTAACATTGTAAATTTATAATGGGTTTGACCAGTGATGGGACTAACAATGGGATTGGCCTGACGAAAAGTCAGGAAGTCCTAAGCAGTATTACTTATTTATAAATTCCAATAAAACGTAACCTCTCGATCCGAGTTTATACTTTTGAATAATGTGATGATTGAAAAACCTGTATAACTAAGCGACAATAGATTCGCTTAGTTAGAGACTTCGTCGCCATTTGTTTTGACCGAGTGACCGGTTACAATAAGTTACATTTCAACTTATCATTGCAACCATTCGTGTCTCAGAGAGCACGTTACGTCGACGGTCCTGACTATCTATATACTTTCGGTTGCGGCATTAATTGGGCAGGCGCTTTAAAGATAGATAACATTAAGTCAGTGTAGAAAGCGACCTGCAGGCTCTTAGATAAGTCTATGGATGCAATCGGATGGTGCTGGGATGATGTTAGTGAACATGGTGATAGTTGAGTGTAATATCACTTATTGCTTCTATATTTGTACAAAATTTCAATAAAATAAGCATAATAATATATAAGTAATTATCAGTAGGAAAGTTAGCAACAAACTAACTCATACAAGCCACAAAACCGAGACATGTTCATAAAAGCAAAAGTGGAAAATTGAATAAACCTCTACACCAAACTTGTTCCCTTTGGGTTTTACTTTATCATAGGTATTATTTTGTTCAGTTATTACAAAACTATTTCTGTATATAATCCCTTTGCCTTTTGTAAAGTCAAATCTAACTTTACCCAATTATATTGTAAGATTTAATAATTTATTTGCATCATATGTCAGTATCTCTAAAATGACAAACAAGCAGATGATGCTCTCTTATTATAGACTCACGCCTGTATCCCCGAAGCGGTAGGCAGAGGTGTAATATTACATCCACATTTCGCCATGAATTTTTAAGTCCCACGTGATAGGGAGCGAGCCTATCGATGCTCTCTACCAACACATAAACAAACGTAACCTTTCGCAGTCCACTGCTGGACTAAAACCTCTGCTTTTTTGCTTTACAGTAGCACTGTGAGTCAATAGTAGGATTTGGCCTATAATACCACGCTGGCCAAACGCGTTAGTATATGATTTGATGTCAAGTTGTCCGTCTCCTCTTAAAGATAATATTGGATTCGTGTATTTCCTTAAACGCCTCTTTCGACATACACACATTTACAGACTGCCTCCGTGGTCCAGTGGATAGCATATGCGACTGCTGATCAGAGGTCCCGGGTTCGATTCCCGGGTCGGGCAAAAAAATTTTACTGGGTTTTTCCAAATACTCAGTAGCAGCCCGGAGTCTGGTGATGTGCCCGGTAACGGCAATAGGCTCGCTCCCTATCACGTGGGACCTAAAAATGCATGGCGAAATGTGGGTGTAATATTTACACCTCTGCGTACCCCTTCAGGGGTATACAGGCGTGAGACAATAAATGAATATAAAATTACCTCTTACATTTTGTATTATTAATCCGTCACCACGCGAACATACTTTGTAGGTATTCATGATCGAACACACAGTAAGCTCAATAATTATGTTCGTTTATTAACTACTTGAGATTACTTGAGAATGCCTGCATCTACGCACGCAAATTGTTTAATTACCACACGAGACAACACTTTGTGTGGTCCATAAATTGTTGTTTCGAATCTGGGTGTTCATTGTGTCCGTTAGTTGTATGTTTGTTAACTCCCCCGCGACACAGGATATAGTACTAGTGAGGGAGTTGCCTTTTAAAAAAAAAATTAACCGTTTCTGCCCAATTTTATTGCTCGAGAATTTAGTGCATCGCAACCCAAGGAACATACCTACATGCCAAAGTTCAGCTTCTTGTGCCCAATAGTTTTGGATGTGCGTTGTCTGTCAGCTGGTCAATGACAGAAGATTTTTATATTTTCTGATACCTAGTTAGACGACAGCATAAAAATGAAAATATTCATTTGTTCTATCACATTTTAAATCAAATAATCATGGACATACCTAAATGTTGAGATTATTCGAAGTATCTTATTGAGTGCGATGTTAACAGAATCATAATATCATTCCAGATGGGGCATCGTCTCTCACGCGGCAAATTGCGGGTAACGCGAGATAAATTTATATTCTACCAGTCTTTCATACCGATGAGACTGCACTGGTGAAGTTAATATAGAAATATGCATGTTTTCTTTATATTAGGTACCTACGCGTAGAAAATATGTACATTGGGTATTAGTGAAAATATAGGCGAGGATCTACTAGGTAATCACCATCATCAACCTGCCACTGTCCGCTGTCCATAAAGGTCTCTCCGGCCTCCTTATAGCAACACAAAATTCGCTATGAGGTATTACAAAATTACTTCATTAAGATCGAGTTTATTATTACGTAAACCGTCGAACTCCATAGTAAGAAATTAAGTTAAGTCCCTAACAAAAATATGTACCAACATCTTGAAGCCAACCAGGATTGCGCTAGGATCATGATGATAAAAGTTCCTGGGACGGCTCATCTGTTACGTAATGACCAAAGTAACGAAATGTCTTTAACTTAATGTATAGACATCATGTTTAAGTATCTACCTATCACATTATGCTCGCCTAAAAAGAACTAGCCTACTAATCGCAAAAACACAATGATTTATCCCATCCAAATAGAGTCATAAGTAAATGTTCTTCAATATCGTAGCGATACTAGCCAATAAATTAACCATCTTCTCATCTACATCATTACGAAGCAATATCCCGCAAGTCGATGCGAAACGCGAGCGCATCCCGAGGGCACCAATAGTCAATATTAATTGAGCCCCACGGCGCAGCCATATTTCATTATTTACAACCAGCCCCTGAGACTTCCACCAGATATATGATACATAGTTTTTAAAGATTTCTCTGAGCGCAGTAGTTTGAGAGTTTCTGCTTTGCAAATGCAACGAATTTGTCGAGGGATAGAACTGCGGATTCTAGATAATGATCGTGGAGATTTGTATGCAATTTAAATTTTATTTTATAAAATGTCGACTCTATCGAAAATCTATTGAAGCTCGAGAGAATAAAGGTCCTATCAAACTTTAAGCTTTTAACTTTAAGATCTTCAGTTGCAAACGTAGGCTATTCTTCATGTTAGTCAGATAAATAATTAGAAATCGTGTTAATATTCTCTACGTACTTCACAAGCATTTGGATATTCAGGTCCAATATAAAGCTCGACAAGACCTATAAACAATGGTGATATACTTGTGTATTATTAGGCATTATGTTGGTAGTGCCGCGATAATGTAAGTGATTGCGAATAATGAGATCTCGTATTCGTTTCCTGAGTCGAGCAATAGTGATATAGGCTTTTAAAAAAAAGACTATTCAATAACAGCTCGTCCTAAAATCGTAATACATAAATATACAAAGTTCGGTATTATTTGATTAGGTAATGGTGGATTGTTAAAACGAATGGAATAACGATAGTACCCAAACGAGATGCACTCTAATAAAATAACATTAAATCTCTGTGACATCATCGTTACAATATTTAGCATTTTTAAAGTCTTAGTAAGTCTTGTCTTATATGAAAGGAGAACTCGAAAGTTGATTAGACGTTATAAGTGGATCACACTTCTAAAAAAGGCATTTAGTTAAGCCGCAGTTATAAGCATAAGGACACTAAACTAGTATACACGTCGTGAAAAATCATAGCCGAATTAAACTGAAAATATAAGGTAGGGAGGTAGTAGCGAAAGGAAAAACTATGGAAACTTGATCACGAATACTTAATTCTAAAACCTATAAATAAAATCGTAGCAAGGGTATGCGTAAATTACATCACTGTTATTTGTAGTATTTGAAAGTGTTTTTTTATGCATTTGAATGCAAAATTTATATGAAACTGGTATAAAATCTAAGTAACATAAAGATTTATAAAGCACGTTACAATTACTGAAGAAACTCCTACTGGTCACCGTATCTAAATCGTATCGTGGATAAGCTAATGCTCGTAAATCTGTTAGGGAACAGAGCAAACCGAAAAACAATCAAGTGAATTCTTATACGCATTCTTCTTTTCCACCCTAAGCTTCTGCAAATATTCAACTAAATTACGAAAAATGTTTGTTCAAAACGAACCAACAGCTGGCAAAGCCACATACACGCCATATTTTCAGTTGTTCACTAGTAAATATAAAACGACTGCATCGTACAAAATTCTCAAAGTCGTATGCAACAAGTTCGAACTAAATCCAAAGCTTAAATTTAAACTAAAATAAACCTTAACGAAAAGAAATAAGAGTGCTCTCTACAGCATAATTAAGTTTGTTTTAGGTTAAAAGTCGTAGTTGGATTCGCAGATGCATGTGAGGATTAAGCACGCTATAATATTTTAGAGTTTAGTTCCAGTTAAATCCTGCCTAGTTTTTACTCATTGCGATGACTGACTAAAAATTGTAAAATGCGCACATTTTAAAACCAAGCTAAGTTGAGCAACTATATTTAAGAAATAACACGATGACTAGGAGTGTAACTGATAAACGACATGATAGGACTAGAACTTAAATCGTGGCTATATTTCACCAGTTATGTTTTATGCATGTATTAAAATATCCAGAATAGTTATTAAGCAGTTTGGTACTACATGCCATGCTGCTCATAAAATATCCTTCCCCAAAAAAACTAACTCGTCAAAATGGCGATTGGCGAGTCAACAAGCGGCTCAATATGCAAATTACTTTAATCCCTCGACGCTAAATGGTTTAAAATAATACAGAACTTATTTGAAATACCCTGTACAAATATAAATATATAAAAATATAGTATAAAAAAATGTTTTATTGTTCTTATATCGTCGCCGTTATATGCCTTAACCGCCGCTGGTTCTCAGCGGCGGTTAAGGCATATAACGGCGTGCGCCGCCCCGGCCGCAGTTGCTCCACACAATTTACGAGACAGTTAGTTTTAATTCTGATGAACAGTTTTATGCGCTACTGCTAATAAAATTCAGCCATTATACTATAACTAGAGGACGCCAGCAGCTACGCCTGCATTTTTTTTTTAATTTACCCGGTTTGGCCGATCCCGTGGGAATTTCGGGAAATCCCTTCTTAGTGCACCCCTACGGTCCCCAAGGAACATACAGGATACATGCCAAATTTCAGCTTCCTGCGCCCAATAGTTTCGGCTGTAGCGTGTCTGTCAGTCAGTCAGTAACGCAAGGATTTTATATATTAAGATTTTATATTTTATAAATAACGTTTTCAGTTTAAATAAGCATTTTAAATGATTTTATTTTATAGTTAGTAGCTAATGCTGAGTAAAAGGTTTTCTTACTGTTCTTAGCTTGGAAGCCGAAAAACAATTGAGCCAAAGTGTTTACGTACAAATATGTTATTACTATTATTAGCTACATTGAACATTATGTTACTGGATTAGGTATATTAAAAGGTTTAAAGTCTTAATAACTTCTTAAATGCCGATTCCAGGCACGTCGTCCCCTTATAAACCTGACATGTAGTTTTAGTTCAACAACCACTTAAACATTACAAAAACGATATCAACCACATTTTGCAGCTCTACGTACCGTGAGTAAAGAAGAAGATAGAATAAAGGACTAATAAATGATACTGTAGATTTCAGGGATGGGGAATTAAGAGCGTTTCCCTTACAAGCCGAGCAAAATGCAAAAGTACGAATAGTCCTACTGCAAATAGTTTTCTTAGAGAACGTAGCATTTCGGAGAGTGCCGATCCCCTGCTATACCAAGGCTTTACTTGAATGCATATTTCATGAAGGCAAGAAAACCACTTAAACCATGACGCCTTCCGTACACTTACGACAGAAATTGTAGGTAAACATAAAAGTATTGTGAGAAAAGTTCACAATATAAGAATGCTCAACAGTTGCACAAGCGTAAGAGTAGTCGCTTTTAAAAGTTGTTGCAGTTTTAAATTAAACATGTCGCGGTCACGACACGCCACAAATGTCAGCACCACATTTCTAATAAACATTATTTGTGGACCGGTGTACACAACTAATACCGGCCATTCGCCGCTATCATTTTTGGTTCACTTTTGTGGGATATATTTTTCTTAAATAAGAGAACAGTAATAGATAACAATATCTCGTTTAGATTTAACTACGACCTAAGTAAAGATATTTTGTAAAGGGCAGCCAATTGTCTAGACGCTTACCTATATAATGATAAACATAAAAAAAATGGTGGCGAATCAGCAATATTTAAGTTATTAAAATTGTTAACATTTCTTTATTTTTTTTATAGACTTACGCCTGTATCCCCGAAGGCGTAGGCAGAGGTGTAAATATTACACCCACATTTCGCCATTTAGGACCAACGTAATAGGGGGCGAGCCTGTTGCCGTTACCGAGAACAGCTACTGAGAATTCGGAAAAACCCAGTAACACTTTTGCCCAGCCCGGGAATCGAACCCGATACCTCCGACCAGCAGTCGCATAAGCTATCCACTGGATTTTAAGAAATATTAACATTTCTTAACACAGGTTATTAAGAAATATTATCTATCTATGATTTGATTGCAGAGGTGACGCAAAAAATAGCTGAAAATTGGCATGTATGTTCTTTGAGGAATGAGGCATAAAGAAAGGATTATTGGGTAAAGTTCCTCAAATAAAAATCCAAATACCAAACCACTAAAACCACACAATATGCCAGCAAATTTCTTTCATAAGTGATAATAAATAAATTAATAATAATTATAAAATAATAATACATTAGAGGCCTAATATTATGTTACGATCTAACTTAACGTACCAAAAACCTTGACAAACATAATCGAATGCATGTGTGTTTTCAACCTAGGCACGCTTTTTTGAGCTCTCGGCCAATGACATGTATTTAGAGTCATATTTGGAGGTAGGAAACAAGGCTGCTTATATCAGTTTCCTGGTCAGGTTTTCTGTTGGTAGGTAAATGGATTATGTTACAAATTTGTGTATATTGCAAGATAAATCTGCAAATATCTAAACTAAAATATCGACTTACAGTTATTTCGTTGCATTTCAAATTACGACTATTCATCAGCAAAGCCTCTTACCGTATAAATGTATTAATATGAATAAACATGAGTGCTCTTAGCGCTCAATTAATGCCACTTCGTATTGCTTCAAAGACATCAAAACATTTCTATATATATTAACAAGTACCTAAGTACGTGCACACTTCATAACATAAGCTCCTTGAAGTACATCATGTCGTAAAGTCTAGAAAGTACCTACGTCTAGACTATAATCTTACTCTATTATTTTTATGTCGGGCTAATTCTACTCTTCGACGTACAAACTCTTAGAACTCAGTCGTTCCAATTAACAATGGGTACTCAATCTCAAAACGCGAGTTGCTCAATAATACATATTGTTTTCACAAAAACCATTAAAAGCCCCTTGTTTTTCAGTACCGAGCATTTTCTTAAGCTGTTGCGGTCAATAAAAATATGTGAGGCGGTCCATTACGTGACACGAATAAAATGTAGAACAGAACGGCCATTAAAAAAGCGGGTAATTAAGGAAAATCATTTTCATGTCATATTTCAGTAAGAAACATAAAAAGGATGTAGGTGGTAAAGAGCGTTATTTATGTTATAGATTGAGGTTGGCATGAGGTATTCCAAAAGAGGTCATTGTTCCGTTCGGGAAGTGAACTTAGAGCTATAGGAGTATTATACGCCCGAAAACGCCATGGTAGTTTTGAATTAGGGAGCTTTAGGAAGCCACACATACTCCGCTAAACTAAATACTTTTGGTTCCATTTGAAGCTTAGTGGCTGGATACCCGCAACGAGGAATATTAATAGTATCTGTATGTACATACATACATACATACATATCGCCGAGCCTTTTATCCCCGAAGGGGTAGGCAGAGGTGTATTTCTACACCCACTTTTCGCCAGATATACTTTAGTCCCACGTAATGAGGGGCGAACCTATTACCGTACCGGGCACATTTCCAGACTCCGTGCTACTACTGAGAATTTCGTGACAGAAAAACCCAATAACACTGCCCGACCCAGGAATCGAACCCGGGACCTCCTGATCCCACGCGCACATTTATGCCGCGAGACCAACGAGGCAGTCGTATAGGGTTTGATGTCGAGTGTCACCACCCGTGGGTGTCGTAAAAGGCGACTAAGGGATAACACGATGCAAATACCATATTTGCGTAGAGACGGAAAACTCGACATCAAACCCTATACGACTGCCTCGTTGGTCTCGCGGCATAAATGTGTGCGTGGGATCGGGAGGTCCCGGGTTCGATTCCTGGGTCGGGCAGTGTTATTGGGTTTTTCTGTCACGAAATTCTCAGTAGCAGCACGGAGTCTGGAAATGTGCCCGGTACGGCAATAAGCTCGCCCCTTATTACGTGGGACTAAAGTATATCTGGCGAAAAGTGGGTGTAGAAATACACCTCTGCCTACCCCTTCGGGGATAAAAGGCGTGACGATATGTATGTATGTATGTATGGGATACATACTTAGTTACTTATAAAAGAACCATCCATAATAAAATCTAAGTACAATGTCACGGGCACTTAGCGATAATTGCGTGGATAACAGCGTACGCGTGTAATGACTTATAGCGAACCTTGCCCGTCCTGTACGGTCGACTAGTATTAAGTTACACATTCATGATCAACACTATAGAAACTGCTGCACTCGATTGACGATTAAGCTTGTCAAAAGAAAAGATTATTTCGGATACGCTTCCGAATGATATATTGTATTGTCGGAGCAACCAAGACAGTTCAGTTGATACCCGTGTTAAAACTTCTATAAAATAAACAGTAAAGTGAATATTATATACCTATAATTAAGATGGAGAGAGGAATACATAGGTACATAATTAATTATTGTGCTCATCAGGACGGACGGGTCAAATACACTAAAGGGTAACCCTCGTAACATCGGTACTTCTCCGGTGAAGAACCCTGATCCCTGCATGTTTATCAGTCCTATACGATTGCGTAAGATGTGTGCTTCACAAGATGATGATGTTTTACTTTTTGTGTATCCTTTACATTAAATTTACGGCTTTATTAACTATTTTTGCGTAGACCTATCAACAGCTTCAATATTTTCCTTAGTTTGAACACTAATATTCTGGTCAATAAAACGAATAAACAGTTTCACGAAGCGTGCTTATAAGACACAAAATGATGACCTTGATAATAATAAAACAGATTTTCTTGACACATTAAATATTTAACTATTAATTATATATCATTTCGAAACATTCAACTCGTAAATCACCTAGCATTATAGAAAAGCGTTTTATAGACATACACGTT
This sequence comes from Euclidia mi, assembly GCA_944739405.2. Taxonomy (NCBI): domain Eukaryota; kingdom Metazoa; phylum Arthropoda; class Insecta; order Lepidoptera; family Erebidae; genus Euclidia; species Euclidia mi. The sequence continues at coordinate 17,794,922 of OX123189.2, forward strand.
TTGTGACTTTTCTACTAGGTATATTCATTGCGAAATACTGTTCGTGGCATGCAATAAAACATAAAGTATTTTAATAAATTTGTTAGTTTACAGCTACCAACAGAAAATAACGGACCGTGAATATAGTGGGATACGGTTTACGCGTTTATATTAGAACATAAAACTATAGCCGTAACAAGAAAATACACATAAAACGGAACCTCACTTTTTCTGTCTGTTTATTTGTCGTAATAAATACTATCGCGCTTGTAAACATCCGAAAGGATAGGAAAGGGTACCAATAAAATAATATCAGAGCTCAACTGAATAAAATTTCATAGGACTTGGAAATTGCCGATATTATACACGTTTGATAAACTGTATACTAAAATAAATAAGAAATAAAGTAATATTAAAAACTATTATATATTTACCTAACGCAGTAATGTTGGGCACTATTATATTGTTCTGTACAGAACTATGCGTTCTATAAAGTATTTATTAAAAAAAAATCGAATACTTGTCTGAAAAAAAGAATTTGAGCGAATGGACTAAGTACAAGTACTTACACATACACACAAGTAGGAAAAGAGCACTCATAAATGTTAACACAACCAAAAAAAACTTAGGAAATAATACATAATATGCATGGATGGATGTATCTAACCAAATTATCATCCGGAGTCACCTGTGAAATTAGGTTGCCTGATTATCTAGGGCTACAACCGATTGTGGTAAGGAATTCAAAACATTCGGCAAGCTTATTATCGATACATTTATCGGTAGTAACAATTGTATTAGGAGTAACATAATTATGTACAATAAAATAAAGCTAATTATATACCAAAACTATCATAAACTATAAAAAGCAAAAGAGGAAATAATAAGTACCTATGAAAAGAAAAGTAAATAAAATAAATTGCCAACTACAACGTGTAAAAAAATTCCTCCGCAACGTTGTCGAGCGGTAGCGTGCCCAGAAGGCTGGCAGCATTGCCACGTTGAATGGCAATGCTTATGCTCTCAGCGAGATATAAACCAGCCCTCTGGTCACGAGCATCGATCAGCCTTGCGCATGCACTAGGGCCCCATCGCCCCAGCGTTTCGACCCCAAACGGCTCAAAAACGTAATTACCAGCCAGGTTTCCGTATTTGCGCCTTTTGAGTTTTTATGTCGAGTGCCGTTATAGAATATTGCTAAAATAAGTATAAGAAAAGTTTTTCTTCTGTTAACATGAATGACCTTCTTAACTTTAGCAGTAATCGCGAAAATATTTAAGTACATTCCTATCTACAAAACCGTTCTTGGAGTTATTCTTGTCTTCATACTGTAAGACCTTGCTTCTTGCAAAATGACAGTACTCTAAGATATACCAATGTGACATTGGTGCTAATTACGCTAGTCCTCTAAATCTGTATGAGCGCCCATACAACTTAGAGGACTATCTTAAATGGGGTCTACTATGTATGTATGGGGACACCCTTAAATTTTCCACTTTTTTTATTTTTTGTAATTTTTCCTTTATTTGTGCTGTAAGACCCTTTTTTTTTTTTTTTTGTTTTACGAGGTGGAAAATCCCTTCGGATCTCCGACTCTTGGGGGAAATAAGAGCCGGAGTATGTGGTGTTTCCACTAAAAACCACCTTGATTTCCGCCATGTACCCGTGTCTCGGAGGGTGGGGCATCACCAAAGCACTCGTCGCCACCCTCCGACGACGGGTATTGGCCCGCCAGATGGTCAGGCGGGCCCCGATCAAAACCCCCTTGGCGACGGATTAAGGTGTTGGACTCCGCCGCCAAAACGCCCAGCGGCCGCAGAGAATAGGGAGGACGGCAACGCAACACCGCATCTCCTCTTCCTCTGCGGCCCCACCGCGACGCATCGAATGGTGCGCCCCCATTCGGTCGCGGGAGATAGGGCGCGCGGGCGCGCGGCAACGCAACACCGACACGCCTCTCCTCCCGCGACCGCACCCGACTGCGAGGGACAGACAGAACTGTCCCCCGCACCCGCACCGTTGGACGCATCCTACGCAGGCCCCTCCAAGCCCACGCGGAGCGTCCCCTCCTGGATCCCTCTTAGCTTCACCGCGGGTGACCAATCCACGGTTACTGAGCCCCCCCACCACGACAAGGTGGAGATCCCACGGGGGGGGGTGCTGTAAGACCCTGCTTTCGGCCAAATTTCGTGATTCGCTAGTTCAACGGGAACTACCATATAGGTTTTCAAAACCTATAGGGTACTTACGGTTTTTCTTCTTCTCTACTGCCCTAGAATTGTCAATTTTGGTTAAAACCAAGCTCTTACAGCACAAGTAAAGGAAAAATTCCGACAATTAAAAAAAGTTGAGAATTAAGGTTAATTTTGGTACTTACAAGTTTTCGCAAAAATCTAATTTTGACTATATCTTTTTATCGGGTTGACCCAGGACCCTGATTTTTATACACCTAATAGGAACCATTGACCTCAGTATCTGGTATTTCAATTTGCTAGATCCACCCGTTCCTGAGAAAATCGGTGGTGACACACGGACAAACAGACAGGCAGACAGACAGACAGACAAGAAAGTGATCTTATAAGGGTTCCTTTTTTTACCTTGTGAGGTACGAAACCCTAAAAACTGTGAACGTGCCTAGATGCGGGCAACCTCTAGTTAGGAACGTGTATAAAATTTGCATTGTAGCGTATTCAACTTAATTATCTGTTGAGAGAAACGCCTAGCGATTGCTATAGAATCTTATTTGGGGGATTAATAAGGAATAATCGATCTGAAAATCCCATAAATTATACATGGATACGTTTCTTTATAAAGAAGGATCGGTTGGCGCAGCGGAAGTGTAAGCGACTGCTACGCCGGTGGTCGCAGGTTCGATTCCCGCTCAAGTCAAACATTTGTGTGCATGAACATAGATGTTTATCTTGGTCTGGGTGTTTCTATGTATAATATGTATGTATTTACAAAAAAAAGTAAATATGTATGTTTATCTATTGTCTAGTATCCATAGTACAAGCCCTGCTTAGTTTGGGACTAGATGGTGGATGGTACACACATGTGTATGTGGTAGAATATTATTTTATTATTATTATTAAGGATAGCAAATTGCGTCACTGAAATTAAACAAACTGCTCTTTTAACACTATAATTTAAATTATAGCACACTATAATTTAAATGACTCGGCCAGTTCTGCTAGCACTTAAACATTGATAGTACGGCACCGCAGCCAGGATTCTCTCTCTCCAAGACAAATAGTGGCCATTTTTATTTTCTTAAAGAAATGAAACTGGGACGGTTAATATTGTTTCTGTTGACTAAATGTTACGATAAAATAGCTTATTTGTTAAGGTTTATTGTTTTAATGCTTTCAAGTTATTGTTTTCTGGAGAAAAATAACTAGAAAGCGTTAACAGAAGCAAATATAAACAAGCAAAAAAGAATTACGTGTTAAGATTGGCGTCTATAGTTTAAAACAAGACTCTTGCACAACATAATTTTATCATCCGCTGTAACAAGTTTGTACACACTCGTATATTATCAGTGCTAGCACTACTTTAAAATCCTGCTGTGCACATTTATCTCGCCAATTCATTCACCTAAACCACCATTGAGAATAGTTTAAACTCAACTAAATACCATGATTTAGTTACCAGGGAGTGCAAGTGGTGACAAGACACACACACCATATTTATAATAGCTAACAACAAAACACACATCCACATTTACGTGTATTTACTTATGAGTTACTTATAAAAAAAGAAGCTTAGGCCCTTATGTATATTCAAAACTATAGGCCGTTCTAACTAGAAACGTATAGTTAACACTTGCGATTTCTTAAAAACTGCGCTGATGCGAGACTGACTCGCTAACCGAGAATCACTACATAGTATAAAACAAAGTCTGTCTTCTGTCTGTCTGTCTGTCCCTATGTATGCTTAAATCTTAAAAACTACCCAACGGATTTTAATTCGCTTTTTTTAATAGATAGAATGTTTCAAGAGGAAGGTTTATATGTATAATTGACGCGGGCAAAGCCGCTGGCGACGTCTAGTTCTATATAAAATATTACTTTATAGTTGGAAATGATCTTCCATACATCATTGCATTAACTGAAAATTAATAATATATTGGACGCGTATATTTTGTTATGAAATATATCTGCAACGTCCCAAAATACAACGAAGAAGCAGATAACCCTGCATTCTAGACTGCGAGTGTTTTTAACCCACCGACGGTATTTTTTAAAAAGCAAAATCTTACAAATTGGCTGCGACATATAGGTAGTCATTATATGAATGCCTGAGATCCTAACATGATCGCCGGTCCTGCTTTACCTATCTCTGCGTAGTCATCCGATGCGTTCCTCCAGCGGGTAAAATACAATTATAGTTACTAAATATGAAATTATATAATAAATTGAAACTTTGAACAAAACATAGCTCTTAGTCCCATTTAAACATGATTGCCTTTATAATTGTTATTACAGCGTACATTTAAAGTGTAATTTCACAATATAGTAACAACAATGCAAGTTAAATTCAAATATCCTTTGTTTCCAAGCTCGAAGATGCCAGGACGAAATGTTAGCGCTGTGAATACCGAGAATTGAATACTAATATAAATTGTTACACAATTGTAAGAACTATCTCAAATATGAGCAGTATTAATTCAATATTACAGTCGTAGATACTTACTTGATACTTGATGGCACGGGCTGTTGCCGCAACTCCACGTCTTGACGTGTATTTTGCGTGCGGGTGGGAATGGTGTCGTCATTCGAGCCACCCCAGCTCTTCGAGGAAGGCCAACAGACTATTGATGTTGCCCACTGCTTCCCTCAGGGTCCTGTATCTCGTCAGGTACAGCTGCCTGTACTGTGCGACCTCAGAGCAATCGAGGAGCAGGTGGGCTGCCGTCTCGTCTGCTGCCATACAGGCCCTGCACAGCGGGCTGTCGGTGATACCTATAGTAAATAGGTGTTTATTAAAGAATCCGTGTCCTGTGTAGGCGGCCGTGACTGTCCGCAGTTGTTGTTTGGACAGCCGGAGAATTTGTTTGGCTATCTTACCGACTACTGCGGGAAGAGCCTCCTTGGCCTGCCTACATGTTTCAATACCAATCCAGGACTGGTTGTGTTGGGTCCTGGTCCTATTTCTTACCAGGTTGCGATAAAAACCAGAAGGGAGGGGAATAATGGGCTCGGGTCCCACCACCTCTAAAGTGACCCCTCTTCTGGCAAGTACGTCGGCTGCGTCATTCCCTCTTGAGCTACTGTGGCCCTTGATCCATTGCAGTGTTAATTTGTTTTGTTTATCTACCTCTGTTAGTTTCTGGTGGCATTCAAGCGTGAGTGCCGAGGTGATAGTATGGCTTTTGAGGGCTGAGAGGACAGCCTTACTATCTGAGAGGATCCTAATGGATCGTTCCCTTACCTCACGTGCCATGATTGCTGTGGCAGCTAGGATTATGCCAAAACATTCGGCCTGGTAGACCGTGTTGTAGGCTCCCAGCGGTGCTGCGATGTTGATGTTTAGGTCCTCGCAGAATACTCCTGAACCCGTACCTGTATCCGTCTTAGACCCATCTGTGAAGATCGTGAGCTCGTTGTGGCCAACCGCTCCCTCGTGTAGATCCTCGTACAGTTGGATTTTGTATTTCTTGACTAACACAAATTGTTTCGGTATTCGGTCGCCACTGGCTTGTGTGAGAGGAACTTCTTTAAAGAGTGTGTTTAAGTTGCTAGTGCGCGGTGTGTTAGTGTCTTTCCAGAGCTTCAGAGCTCTTAGCCGGATCGCCGACATCATTGCCTCCTGTTGTATGAACAGGTGCAATGGAGGCAGGTCCAGCAACACTTCGAGTGCCGCTGTAGGTGTAGTTTTCATGCAGCCCTTGGCCGCTAGGGATGCAAGTCTTTGAAGCTTTTGAAGTTTGTTGGCGGCCGTTGTTAGGTTGGTCCGAGGCCACCACACTACTGCGCCGTAGCTTATCATCGGACGTATTATTGTCTTATAGAGCCATAAGACAATTTTGGGGGATAAGCCCCGGCGTTTACCTATCATCTTCTTGCACGGCCAGAAGACGATGCTGGGTTTATTGAGCTTATTTTCCATGTGGCTGTTCCATGTCAATTTGCTGTCAAGAGTGACACCCAGGTACTTTACCTCGGTAGACAGCTTGAGCTCCGTGTTGAATAGCCTGGGCAGTCGGTAAGTACCCAGCGCGCGTTTATTTATTTATTTATTTATTTATGTAGTACAACTGCTCACTTCACTTACAGTTGCCCAAAACGTGTAGTGAGTCATTACATTTAGATAGGTACATAATATAAGGTAACTTAATTTCTAATAGTTGAAATGACTATGAAGTCATTTGACACGAAAAATACATTTTACATACAATTAAAAACATATACAGTTTGATGACAAATATGTCCACATCCGGATATTTAACAATTATATTATTGAGCAGTGTGAGTGCCTGAGTAGTAGGCGCGTACTGCGCGGTGCAGGTTCGTACCTGTGGCGCGGCGAGTAGGCGCCGCGAGCGCAATCGCGTATATTGGTTCGGTGCTGAGATCGAACAGCGAGACAACGTATTAGGGTCATCTATTTCATTATGTAGTAGTAAAAAATAATGGAAAACTAATTTACATTTACGACGCAGTCTTAGTGTGTCGAGGCCTACCATACCAGACACGAAAAGAGACGGATATAAATGAGGGTAAAAGCCATACAACTTTTTGTACAAAAACCGTGCAAATTTACGTTGTACGCGTTCAATCATCGTAATATACTTCTCTTCATGTGGATCCCAGATTACGGAATTATATTCCAGAATACTGCGGACAAAAGCGAAGTACAGCAAAACGATAGCACACCTGCTCTGAAAAGGAATTGACTGCCTCATCACAAATCCCAATGCTTTTAAACTTTGGTTACAAATCGTAGAAATGTGCGAATTAAATGTTAAACATGTATCCAAAGTTACACCTAAGTCTCGTATTTGGCTGACTCGCTCCAACCGGTCACCAGAAATATTATAGTCGTATGTGAGTGGCGAGCGAGAACGAGTAAATGTTACTGTCTTACACTTACTAACATTAAACTCCAAGCGGTTTTGTTCAGCCCAAGCCACTACCCTATCGATATCGCGCTGGAGCGCGTCACAGTCTGCTGTGCTACCGATTCCCAAGAATAGCTTCAGGTCATCAGCAAACATTAAACACTGAGCAGATCTGACAACGCTCGGCAAGTCATTCACCATGATCAGGAACAGAGTAGGTCCCAAGACACTGCCCTGACTGACACCAGAACGAGTGTCATACGAGTTAGACCGGTACTTGCCTAATTGCACATATTGAGTACGATTAGAAAAATAGCTAGTGAATAAGTCGAGGAGTTTAGGAGCGAAACCAAAAGCGGATAACTTCTGCAACAAGAGATCATTCTGGACCCGATCAAAAGCTTTTTGAAAATCAAAATATGTTGCGTCAACTTGCCTTTTATGATCCATTTCCGCAACACAATAGTCAACAAAATTGATTAAATTAGTGGAAGTCGATTTGCCCACTCTAAACCCGTGCTGGCACTCGCTCAGTTGTTGTTTGATCTGTCTGGTGATATGATTATTTATGATATACTCAAATACCTTGCCGAGTGCTGAAAGCACAGCTATAGGTCTATAATTAACTACTTGACTCCTGGAGCCATCCTTGGGTATCGGTGTAACTCGAGACACCTTCCACAAGCTTGGATATGTACCACTTTTTACGGCTAAGTTAAGAATGTGCAACAATGGTTCTTTAAAAATGCCGATGCAGTCTTTAATAATGTAGGCCGGTAAACCATCGGGACCTATGGATGAATTAGCCTTCAACCGTTTCACCGCTTGCAATAGGTCAGATTCATTGATGTGATCAAGACTTACCCCCGAGGAACAAAAATGGCTGTTGGTCACATTCTCCGTTACATTTATCGGCAAAGATATTGTATCGGTTAAGAAGACAGATTTAAAATGACTTGCAAAAGCGTTTGCCGCATCGGTATGAGTCACTACTTTTCCGCTATACTCAAATTCTGAACAAGTGCTTCGAGACGAACGCTGGGCTCTAACAAACGTCCAAAAAGTCTTTGGATCCTTCTTTATATCCGTCTCCGCGCGCTCAATAAAGTTAACATAGGCTTGCTTTATGAGTTCCTTTGTGCGTTGCCTATAATACCTAAACATTTCTTTATTAAATTCTAACTTAAGTTGCTTATATTTCTTCAGATGAAAATGTTTACTTTTAATATTCCTTATGATATTTGATGTGTACCAAGTTGGGTACGTATGTTTATTGTAATAATTAGGCTTCCTTTTGGTTGGGACATGAGCATTAAAACATGATATAAGATGTGCATAGAAAATACCTAAGGCGTCGTCAACATTGTTACACATTAATATCTCGGACCATGATAACATTGTCAGGCAGTCGTATAACACATAAAAGTTCGCTCGTTTAAAATTATATTGAGGTGAGTCATGTTGTGGATCTGTGTGGGACGGCGCCGGCGGAAGCTGAGCCCGCTCAGCCGCCGGGTGCTGCACACTCAGGCGGACCCCGAGCGGCGGGTGATGTGCGTCCGGTGGCACTAACGGCTCCACATCTCCAACAACACACACACACTCATCGCTCAAGTTACTTAATACTAAATCTAACATATTACCATAGGTATTTTTTATGTCATTATGTTGTCTCAGCTTACAAAATGATATAAAATAGGCATAGTGTAAATTTACATTTTGACTGCACGAATTTAGATTGAAATCACCCAATATAATGACATCTAATTTTGAAAATCGCTCAATGGCGGTTTCTAATAATGCAAAAGTATTAAGATATTTCTCATCCTTAGAATTAGGAGGAATATATACAACACAGAACAGAATACGTTTGTGTTTCAACGTAACAATAGCTATGACAGTTTCTGTGTCGGTAGCGTAATCGCTAATGTTCTGTATACGTTCGACGGGGAACTGTGTCTGCACCGCCAATAATACTCCTCCCCAACCAGCATCATTAGCGCGGTCATGACGCAACACAGTGTACCCGTCAGGAAACACTTCCCCATCACATACACTACTCACTAAAAAAGTCTCGGTCAAAGCGTAAATATGAGCAGATTCATTCAAAACCGATAATCTAAACATGTTCAATTTCGATCGTAAACCTCGAACGTTCTGATAAAACATTGAATAGCATTTAGGCTTGAACATTTTGTGTGTGAACATAACTAGTTCGGTCTTGGCCGGGTTTACTGATAATTCGTACTCATTACACCACCACTCTATAATGCGTCGAGCCTGTTAGGTAAGGTCTTACACTGTACTAGTTACCTTACCTGAGGTGAGAAGCGAATAATAATACCTTATCTAAGCAAATTCACGCGAGCGAAGCAGCGGCCAAAAGTTAGTTTATTTATAAAAACGATCCCAAAGTCCCAACAGAACACCAGCGCCATCTTGTGTCATAAGATGGCAATATGCTTAGTTGGGAAACGATTCTGTTTATTAAATGTTAAGTTAGTGTTTAAGTTTTTATGTTACTTTCTGTTACAAACCTTAACAGAAATAATGAGTTTTCTTTTCTTTCTTTCATTTCATCAGGAAAGCTAAACTAAGTAGTTAGTAACTAATAAGGTAGTTTAATATCAACTATCGACAACGCCTTCCGTGACTTCGGTTCCTGTAGACTAGCTGAAACGTCGGATAAATAATCTAAAATATCGCCATAAAATCCGAAAGTTTGATATCCACTGCTGAATATCAAGTTTATTTTCGTACGACAAATCAAACATTTATTTTCATGTTTGAAGGACCTACATTTTGGCAATAAAACGACATACGGCTACTTGAAAACCAGAGCACTAGATTTAAGACATTCACCGTCGTAAACTACTACATGCTGAATTTTCCAGTACGAAAGTTAAGATTTATCTACATTACAATGCCTAACAACTAAGCTTGTCTTGTTTACAAATGACAATAATCTCTCTTAGATTATATTATATATTTATAGTCCGTGCCACGAGAACATAGACTTTTTGTAAACAAAGAATTTCTACTAAGGGACTTAGCGATAGTTCTGTCAAAAACAAATAATGTCAAATCCAATGAGCGCAACGATACATAAATACGTGTCATTGGAAACTAATATGTGAATGGATCGGGCTTTTATCGATATTATGCGCTGTCAACGGGACCTTTGAATGTTTTGAGGTACTGACGCCTAGAATGTCAACATTTGGCTTTAGATCATTGAAATGTTACATAATTGTGCTTAACATGCATTTATCAGAGGACAAAATAATTTTTTTAGTTGTCAAGAAGGGGTAAATGTAAAGTTAAATACAAGTTTATAGGATCGCAACGCTCTTTCCGCTGCCGGCATCTCGAAAAAGCGGGTGCTGAATAGCAGATGGCAAACTATTAGTAGCGCAGAAAATTATTTATAGCTAAAAAAGAAATTGCGTTTTCAGACTACCGTAACTTTTAATGGATTTTGTTTAAGTTCATTCTTTCATTCACAGACAACGTAAAATCTCCATGTCTAGAAAATTTTATGCAATGAACTAGCTAGTTCATCATCATCATGCTGGACTAGTCCTCTCCTTTGAAAGGAGGAATTGGCCTACTATACCACGCTGGCCAAACGGGTTGATATAGGGCTTTTTCAAGTTTTCCTTCGCTTATAGTGCTGTTCTCTGCATAGTAGTGTCCCTCTGTCGGCTCTTACGACAGTTACCTATCTGTAATATTATTCATTGTTGGTCAATAATTTAATATTTTAGGAATGGTAGGCATTAGGGATAGGTACTTTGAGCTATAATTAGGCATTGAAAAAAATACTGTTCAAAAAGTATACAATCTAAAACACAACTGTTTGAAAAAAGGTTGTGAAGCCCTGAATGTTTGTTTACAAAAAGTCTATCTTCTCGTGGCACCAACTATAGTAATACTGCCTTAACCCGGCGTCGGGACGTGACGACCCCACCGCCCACTGAGGGAGTTACTCTGACGAGTAGATACTCGTCATAGATCTCCCCCAGTGCAAGCAGTCAACCGAAAGATGGCGGTCAAACCATCGAAACCTGGCGGAAGTAAATCCCAAGTTGCTAGATGGGCAGCAGAGTCCAGCACTAAAAACTTCCGCCACTGCGATCGCCAATACGCCTGCCAAGCGTGGCGATTATGGCAAATCCCCCCATACATGAACCACACCTATAAAAACCGGCCCCTAGTCCCCGGCAGCCCCGCTAGTCCTGGTTATGGTAGCGACCATGGTAACGGCGGGGCAAGGGGTGCGAAGAATCTCCGGAAGAGATCGGGCTACCACCACCAACGACAATTGGCCCTGGCAACACTGAACACGCACACACTGCGGACCGACGAGAAGATTGTCGAGCTGGAAGAAGAATTGAGCAAGTTGCGATGGGATATCATAGGCCTATCTGAAGTCCGAAGACAGGGGGAGGACTCGATAGTTCTCAATTCCGGCAACTTGCTCTTCTACCGGGAGGGCGACCAACAGTCCCAAGGTGGTGTGGGGTTCATCGTCCACAAATCTCTCGTGACCAACGTGGTAAATATCGGGAGTGTGTCGAGCAGGGTAGCGTACCTTATACTCAGAATATCCAAGCGGTATTCGCTGAAGGTCATACAGGTATACGCTCCGACCTCGACGCCCGATGAGGAGGTGGAAGCCATGTACGAGGACATATCTTGGGCTATACATGGCTTCAAAACCCATTACACCGTGGTCATGGGAGATTTTAACGCGAAACTGGGCAAACGTGACGGTGATGAGCTGAGAGTGGAGCAATTTGGTTATGGGCATCGGAATTCCCAGGGTCACTTGCTGGCTAGCTTCATGGAGAAGGAAGGCCTCTATATGATGAATTCCTTCTTCAAGAAGCGAGAATGCCGCAAGTGGACCTGGGTAAGTCCAGACGGTGCCACCAAAAATGTGATCGACTTTATCATGTCGACGAAGAGGCAGATATTCAATGATGTCTCCGTGATCAATTCACTTAAAGTGGGGAGCGATCACCGAATGGTAAGAGGCACATTGAATATCTGTACCAGCCTCGAACGGTCGAGGTTGATAAAGTCCACCCTCCGACCGGCACCAGTTCATATCCAAAACCCCGAGAGCTTTCAGCTCGAACTCAAGAACCGTTTCGAATGCCTGGGCGAATACGTAGATGTGGACGACTACAGTAACGGGTTCGTGGATGCTATCCATACAACAGGGGCTAAATTCTTTAAGCCCCAGAAAAGCAAGAGAACCAGCAAGATCTCAGGTCCGACCCTCGAGCTATTAGAAGAAAGGCGCAAGATGGTTCTGCTATCCTCCGACGACATGCCGAAATATCGGCACCTCAACAGACAGATCTCTAAGTCTCTGACTCGCGATCTCCGCCAATACAACACAAAATGTGTTCGTGAGGCGATCGAGCAGAATAAGGGATCCAAAGTGTTCCAGAAGGATCTGTCTGTTGGGCAGAGTCAGCTGACAAAGCTGAAGACGGAGGATGGCAGAATCGTATCGTCCAAGCCTGAGCTCTTGGAGGAGATCGAAAGGTTCTATGGACAGTTATACACGACAATGCAACAACCCGCAAGTATTCCAGCGTCAGACCCTAGAGCTGGATTGACCCGACACTATAACGAAGATATCCCGGACGTCAGCATGCACGAGATTAGTGTGGCTCTCAAACAGCTCAAAAACAACAAGGCGCCGGGTGATGACGAAATTACGAGCGAGCTTCTGAAGGCTGGCGGTGCACCCGCTAGAGAAGCCCTTTGGAAGCTATTTAATTCCGTCATTCTCGAGGGTAAAACGCCACAGGCGTGGCACAGAGGTGTGGTGGTGCTTTTCTTTAAGAAAGGGGATAAAACCCTCTTAAAGAACTACAGACCCATCACACTTCTGAGCCACGTCTACAAACTGTTTTCGAGGGTCATCACGAATCGTCTCGAGTGCAAGCTAGACGACTTCCAGCCTCCCGAACAAGCCGGTTTCCGTAAAGGCTATAGTACCATAGACCACACACATATGCTGCGGCAGGTTATACAGAAGTCCGAGGAGTATAACCAGCCCCTATGCTTGGCGTTTGTGGACTATGAGAAAGCCCTCGATTCGATCGAAACCTGGGCGGTGCTACAGTCTCTCCAACGGTGCCGGATTGACTACCGATATATCGAAGTGCTGAAGTGTTTGTATGAAAACGCCACTATGTCAGTCCGCCTCCAGGACCAGAGTTCGAAACCTATTCAACTCCAGCGAGGAGTGAGACAGGGGGATGTCATATCCCCGAAACTGTTTACCACTGCGCTGGAGGATGTTTTCAAGCTTCTGGACTGGAATGGACTCGGCATCAACATCAACGGCGAGTACATCACTCACCTTCGATTTGCAGACGATATCGTAGTCATGGCTGAGACCATGGAAGACCTAGGCACAATGCTTGATGGCCTCTGTAGAGTCTCCCAACAAGTAGATCTTAAGATGAACATGGACAAGACGAAAATCATGTCGAACGTCCATGTTGTACCTGCTCCTATTCAGGTTGTGAACTCTACGCGCTCGAAGTTGTCGACAAGTATATCTACCTGGGACAAGTAGTCCAATTAGGTAGGTCCAACTTCGAGAAGGAGGTCAATCGTCGAATCCAACTCGGTTGGACGACGCAGCAGAGGTAGGCCCCCCGCAAGGTGGACCGACGATCTCGTCAAGATCGCGGGAGGCGGTTGGATGCGGGCGACTCAAGACCGGTCTGTGTGGAGAACCTTGGGGGAGGCCTATGTCCAGCAGTGGACGTCGTTTGGCTGATATGATGATGAAGAATACTGCCTTAATAGTCACGTTATGTATTATATAAGGTACGCAGAAATGTGCAGTGTAACTTTGCAAGAAAATGTTCGAATAACCTAACTTCTACTAAAACTTTAGTACTTGATTTGAAGCCACCATAAATAATACCAACTAATAAGAACCTCATGCCAGTCCTTGACGAATAAAGAACACATTTAATATATTGCAGTTGAAGTGTTGAAGTAGGTATTACACCTCAGGTACACAAAGGCCAGTTCTTGCACACTGTGCACAGCAGAGGATAGACACGCCATGTGACTATCCTCTAATTAGACGCACTTGAGAGTCTCATCAGCTTGCTTTATATCGTTCGTTATGGCACGTACGCGACGGAGAAAATGCACATTGAATATGTTATTCTGCGTCTGAACACTGCAGACAAAGTGCAGCATATATCAGGTAAAATTTTCCGGTAATAATTCTAGGTGAAACTAACATTGTAAAGGATTAGACTAGCAATTCGTTGAGTTTAGCAATGCCGATAATGGTTTTGACCAGTGATGGGACTAACAATGGGATTGGCCTGACGAAAAGAAGTCCTAAGCAGTATTACTTATTTATAAATTCCAATAAAACGTAACCTATCGATTCGACTTTATACTTTTGAATAATGTGATGATTGAAAAACCTGTAGGTATAACTAAGCGACAATAGATTCTTTTAGTTAGAAACTTCGTCGGCATTTGCGTTGCGAGTGACCGGTTACAAGAAGTTACATTTCAACTTATCATTGCAACCATTCGTGTTTCAGAGAGCACGTTATGTCGACGGTGCTGGCTATGTATAGTTCTATACACTTTCGGTTGCGGCATTAATTGGGCAGGCGCTTTAAAGATAGATAACATTAAGTGAGCGTAGAAAGCGACCTGCAGGTTCTTAGATAAGTCTATGGATGGAATCGAGGTAGTGCTGGGATGATAGTTGAGTAAAATATCACTTATTGCTTCTATATTTGTACAAAATTTCAATAAAATGAGCATAATAATATATAAGTAATTATCAGTAGGAGAGTTAGCAACAAACTAACTCATACAAATAAAGTTAGCCACAAAACCGAGACATGTTCAAAACAGCAAAAGTGGAAAATTGAATAAACCACAACACCAAACTTATTCCATTTATTTTATTATAGATATTATTTTGTTAAGTTAGGTACATAACTATTTCTGTATATAATCCCTTTGCCTTTTGTAAAGTCAAATATAACTTTACCCAATTATATTTTATGATTTGATAATTTACTTGCATCTTATATAAGTATGTCTAAAGTGACTACAATGTCTATCAAAAAGTATTGACACAACAAACAAGCTGAAGCTTTGTGATCGCACATTGAACATTTTCTACGAACACATAAATGAACGTAACTTTTCGCAGGCCAGTGCTGGACTGAAACCTCTTGTTTTTTTCAATAGGAAGGTTTGACCTATATTACCACGCTGGCCAAACGCATTAGTATAGGGTTTGATGTCGGGTAGTTCGTCTCTTCCTTAATATACTATTTGATTCGTGTTTTTCCCGAGTTGCCTTTTTCGAGATCCACATTAGAATTCAAAATGCACCCCTTACATTTTGTATTCTTCATCCGTCACCACACGAACATACACGAGTATACTACGTAGGTATTCTTGATCGATCACACAGCAAGCTCTATAATAATGTTCGTTAATTAAATAAACGAGCATATAACCACAGAATATATAATTAGTACCTGCGGTAATATAACCGTTTCTGCCCGATTGCTCGAGAATTTAATGCACCGCTACGGTCCTCCAGGAACATACATGCCTAAGTTCAGCTTTTTGCGCCCAGTAGTTTTGGCTCTGCGGTGTCTGTAAGTTGGTAACGTAAAAGATTTTATTTTAACAGATAGTTAGTCGTCAGCATGAAAATTAACTTATTCCACGAAACCAAATATTTTTTTTGTTTTTATGTATAACTAGAGGACGCCAGCAGCCACGCCGGCATTTTTTTTTAATTTACCCGTTTTGGCCGATCCCGTGGCAACTTCGGGACATCCCTTCTTAGTGCACCCCTACGGTCATCAAGGAACATACATGCCAAATTTCAGCTTCCTGCGCCCAATAGTTTCGGCTGTAGCGTGTCTGTCAGTCAGTAAGTTACGCAAGGATTTTATATATTAAGATATGTAAGTATGTATTTAAAAAAAAGTATATAATAATTATGTATATAATAATTATGTATAAGCTCTGCTTATATTGGGACTAGATGGTGTTGTGTGAATGTGGTAGAATATTTTTTTTTTTTTTAATATGTTATAAATATTTTGCATGTTGGACACCTTTTCCGACGCAGTATGTGATGTGCTAACCGTAATACATAACAACTGAAATCTACCATGCAGCAAGCGAAAATAAACATTTCATTTCATTCAATCAAATTACCATGGACATGCCTATATGTTGAGATTATTCAAGTGAGATGTTAACAGAATCATAATATCATCCCAGATGTGGCGTCGTCTCTCACGCGGTTTGCCGCGTGAGAGACGACGCCACATCTGGGATGGGATAACCGCTGGGAAACCGCCGCTGGTTCTCAGCGGCGGTTAAGGCATATAACGGCGACGATATAAGAACAATAAAACATTTTTTTATATTTATATTTGTACATGGTATTTCAAATAAGTTCTGTATTATTTTAAACCATTTAGCGTCGAGGGATTAAAGTAATCTGCATATTGAGCCGCTTGTTGACTCGCCAATCGCCATTTTGACGAGTTAGTTTTTTTGGGGAAGGATATTTTATGAGCAGCATGGCATGTAGTACCAAACTGCTTGATAACTATTCTGGATATTTTAATACATGCATAAAACATAACTGGGGTAATATAGTCACGATTTAAGTTCTAGTCCTATCATGTCGTTTATCAGTTACACTCCTAGTCATCGTGTTATTTCTTAAATATAGTTGCTCAACTTAGCTTGGTTTTAAATTGTGCGCATTTTACCATTTTTGTCAGTCATCGCAATAAGTAAAAACTAAGCGGGATTTAACTGGAACTAAACTCTGAAATATTATACATATACATACATATGCTCACGCCTTTTTCCCGTCGGGGTAGGCAGAGACAACAGATCGCCACTTGCTTCTATCCTTGAAATATTATAGCGTGCTTAATCCTCACATGCATCTGCGAATCCAACTACGACCATTAACCTAAAACAAACTGAATTATGCTGTAGAGAGCACTCTTATTTCTTTTCGTTAAGGTTTATTTTAGTTTAAAGAACAATGGCAGAATTCGGTCTGGGTTTGTTGTGGCGACCTTAAACTTAATATGAACAAACAAATTGTTTTATTTTTCTACGATTTTTAATATTTTCACTTTGTCTCGTTAAAGCTGGAGTATTTTATGATGATAAAAAGCATTCCAATTGATTGCGAACTAGGTACCTACTTTATTATTTGATTGTTGCCATAGACAATGGTGTGACAGGAATAGACGTGAGTGCTATTGATCCGTATAGATAATTAAAATATAATTATTAAAATGCAGTTATTTAATCTTTGATTGACATTATATCAATAAGCTAATAATTTTTGAAGCAAAACAACTTTTAAATCAAATAAAAACGTCACAGCATCGTTTTAATGTTGTATCGATTTCACATAAAATCGATTTAAAATGTGCAGCTCTGCTTTTGTCTTTGGCTGTGACAGTTAGATGCTACAGAATACTTCTGCATTTTGATGTCAATCTGACATAATTTCATTTGATAATTCAAACGTACCTACATTGTTCATTCTTAACTAAAAACTAAAACATCGATATCTTGTTTTTCCGGGATTCCCGAGTGAAAATAGAATCATTTATAGACTCTGTTACTCACGCCGAATTTTTTGATATATTTTTTATTACTGTGCGCTTCAATTTAATTTCAGACATTTCGATGTATGGAGATCTGCCATTGTCCTTTAAGCTTTGGATTTAGTTCGAACTTGTTGCATACGACTTCGAGAGTTTTGTACGATGCAGTAGTTTTATATTTACTAGTGAACAACTGAAAATATGGTGTGTATGAGGCTTTGCCAGCTGTTTGGTCAGTTTTGAGCAAATATTTTTCGTAATTTAATTGAATATTTGCAGAAGCTTAGGGTGGAAACGAAGAATGTGTATAAGGATTCACTTGATTGTTTTTGGGTTTGCTCTGTTTCCTGACAGATTTACGAGCATTCGCTTATCCACGATACGATTTACATACGGTGACCAG
The DNA here is from genome assembly GCA_944739405.2 of Euclidia mi. Lineage (NCBI taxonomy): Eukaryota > Metazoa > Arthropoda > Insecta > Lepidoptera > Erebidae > Euclidia > Euclidia mi. The sequence goes on from OX123189.2 coordinate 17,813,049, forward strand.
TAGGAGTTTCTTCAGTAACTGTAACGTGCTTTATAAATCTTTATGTTACTTAGATTTTATACCAGTTTCATATAATTTTTGCATTCAAATGCATAAAAAACACTTTCAAAGACTACAAATAAAAAAATGTTTTATTGTTCTTATATCGTCGCCGTTATATGCCTTAACCGCCGCTGGTTCTCAGCGGCGGTTAAGGCATATAACGGCGTGCGCCGCCCCGGCCGCAGTTGCTCCACACAATTTACGAGACAGTTAGTTTTAATTCTGATGAACAGTTTTATGCGCTACTGCTAATAAAATTCAGCCATTATACTATAACTAGAGGACGCCAGCAGCTACGCCTGCATTTTTTTTTTAATTTACCCGGTTTGGCTGATCCCGTGGGAATTTCGGGAAAGCCCTTCTTAGTGCACCCCTACGGTCCCCAAGGAACATACAGGATACATGCCAAATTTCAGCTTCCTGCGCCCAATAGTTTCGGCTGTGGCGTGTCTGTCAGTCAGTCAGTAACGCAAGGATTTTATATATTAAGATTTTATATTTTATAAATAACGTTTTCAGTTTAAATAAGCATTTTAAATGATTTTATTTTATAGTTAGTAGCTAATGCTGAGTAAAAGGTTTTCTTACTGTTCTTAGCTTGGAAGCCGAAAAACAATTGAGCCAAAGTGTTTACGTACAAATATGTTATTACTATTATTAGCTACATTGAACATTATGTTACTGGATTAGGTATATTAAAAGGTTTAAAGTCTTAATAACTTCTTAAATGCCGATTCCAGGCACGTCGTCCCCTTATAAACCTGACATGTAGTTTTAGTTCAACAACCACTTAAACATTACAAAAACGATATCAACCACATTTTGCAGCTCTACGTACCGTGAGTAAAGAAGAAGATAGAATAAAGGACTAATAAATGATACTGTAGATTTCAGGGATGGGGAATTAAGAGCGTTTCCCTTACAAGCCGAGCAAAATGCAAAAGTACGAATAGTCCTACTGCAAATAGTTTTCTTAGAGAACGTAGCATTTCGGAGAGTGCCGATCCCCTGCTATACCAAGGCTTTACTTGAATGCATATTTCATGAAGGCAAGAAAACCACTTAAACCATGACGCCTTCCGTACACTTACGACAGAAATTGTAGGTAAACATAAAAGTATTGTGAGAAAAGTTCACAATATAAGAATGCTCAACAGTTGCACAAGCGTAAGAGTAGTCGCTTTTAAAAGTTGTTGCAGTTTTAAATTAAACATGTCGCGGTCACGACACGCCACAAATGTCAGCACCACATTTCTAATAAACATTATTTGTGGACCGGTGTACACAACTAATACCGGCCATTCGCCGCTATCATTTTTGGTTCACTTTTGTGGGATATATTTTTCTTAAATAAGAGAACAGTAATAGATAACAATATCTCGTTTAGATTTAACTACGACCTAAGTAAAGATATTTTGTAAAGGGCAGCCAATTGTCTAGACGCTTACCTATATAATGATAAACATAAAAAAAATGGTGGCGAATCAGCAATATTTAAGTTATTAAAATTGTTAACATTTCTTTATTTTTTTTATAGACTTACGCCTGTATCCCCGAAGGCGTAGGCAGAGGTGTAAATATTACACCCACATTTCGCCATTTAGGACCAACGTAATAGGGGACGAGCCTGTTGCCGTTACCGAGAACAGCTACTGAGAATTCGGAAAAACCCAGTAACACTTTTGCCCAGCCCGGGAATCGAACCCGATACCTCCGACCAGCAGTCGCATAAGCTATCCACTGGATTTTAAGAAATATTAACATTTCTTAACACAGGTTATTAAGAAATATTATCTATCTATGATTTAATTGCAGAGGTGACGCAAAAAATAGCTGAAAATTGGCATGTATGTTCTTTGAGGAATGAGGCATAAAGAAAGGATTATTGGGTAAAGTTCCTCAAATAAAAATCCAAATACCAAACCACTAAAACCACACAATATGCCAGCAAATTTCTTTCATAAGTGATAATTAATAATAATTATAAAATAATTAAAAAAAGGAAGCGATAGCCCAGTGGAGAGACCGACAGACTGCTACGCAGAGAGTCCGGGTTCGAATCCACGGCACGCACCAATGACTTTTCGGAGTTATGTGCGTATTAAATTGTTAATTATCGCTTGCTAAACGGTGAAGGAAAACATCGTGAGGAAACCTGCATGTCTGAGAGTTCTCCATAATGTTCTTGAAAGACATGTGAAGTCTGCCAACCCGCACTAGCCCAGCGTGGTGGACTATGGCCTTACCCTTCTCATAGTGAGAAGAGGCCCGTGCCCAGCAGTGGGACAGTATAAAGGGCTGTTGATGATGATGATAAAATAATAATACATTAGAGGCCTTATATTATGATCTAACTTAACGTACCAAAAACCTTGACAAACATAATCGAATGCATGTGTGTTTTCAACCTAGGCACGCTTTTTTGAGCTCTCGGCCAATGACATGTATTTAGAGTCATATTTGGAGGTAGGAAACAAGGCTGCTTATATCAGTTTCCTGGTCAGGTTTTCTGTTGGTAGGTAAATGGATTATGTTACAAATTTGCAAATATCTAAACTAAAATATCGACTTACAGTTATTTCGTTGCATTTCAAATTACGACTATTCATCAGCAAAGCCTCTTACCGTATAAATGTATTAATATGAATAAACATGAGTGCTCTTAGCGCTCAATTAATGCCACTTCGTATTGCTTCAAAGACATCAAAACATTTCTATATATTTTAACAAGTACCTAAGTACGTGCACACTTCATAACATAAGCTCCTTGAAGTACATCATGTCGTAAAGTCTAGAAAGTACCTACGTCTAGACTATAATCTTACTCTATTATTTTTATGTCGGGCCAATTCTACTCTTCGACGTACAAACTCTTAGAACTCAGTCGTTCCCATTAACAATGGGTACTCAATCTCAAAACGCGAGTTGCTCAATAATACATATTGTTTTCACAAAAACCATTAAAAGCCTCTTGTTTTTCAGTACCGAGCATTTTCTTAAGCTGTTGCGGTCAATAAAAATATGTGAGGCGGTCCACTACGTGACACGAATAAAATGTAGAACAGAACGGCCATTAAAAAAGCGGGTAATTAAGGAAAATCATTTTCATGTCATATTTCAGTAAGAAACATAAAAAGGATGTAGGTGGTAAAGAGCGTAATTTATGTTATAGACACAGAACAGTTAGTTATAGATATAGGTCTTGAACCACCAGATTGAGGTTGGCATGAGGTATTCCAAAAGTGGTAATTGTTCCGTTCGGGAAGTGAACTTAGAGCTATAGGAGTATTATACGCCCGAAAACGCCATGGTAGTTTTCGGGCGTATAATACTCCTATAGCTCTAAGTTCACTTCACACATACTCCACTCCATTGGATACATACTAAATACTTTTGGTTCCACTTGAAGCTTAGTGGCGGGATACCCGCAACGAGGGATAGTAAAATTGATAGTATCTGTATGTATTTATGAAAATTTATAATATTTATAAAATAAAGTGAAAATGGGTAATAAATACTTAAAATCTATTTTTATGTCATGCATTTATAGTTATGCATAAATATCTACACACAAATTATCCTCTGACTAAGAATATAGAGGGTTAACGAATATTTAATATAATAAACCTCAATTTTTAGTGCCACACCAAGGTCTTGTCCATTAGGCACGAGCATTCAGTATTACGCAATATTTCATTTTATTCGTTGTTATGCCTTCCAAAACGTGTTACCAACTGTAATCACAATTAAAATATATACCGTATCTGTTTATGGAAATTATTCGTGTTGACATTTTGTAATGGACTGTTTTTCTTGTACCATTGCGACCAAGGAGCAAGCGACAAAAACAACAACCTTTTTCTTAATTGTGCGTTTGTTTGAAACACCAAGTAATTTTAAGGGAATTGGATACATACTTAGTTACTTATAAAAGAAACATCCATAATAAAATCTGAGTACAATGTCACGGGCACTTAGCGATAATTGCGTGGATAACAGCGTACCCTTGTAATGACTTATAGCGAACCTTGCCCGTCCTGTACGGTCAACTAGTATTAAGTTACACATTCATGATCAACACTATAGAAACTGCTGCACTCGATTGACGATTAAGCTTGTCAAAAGAAAAGATTATTTCGGATACGCTGCCGAATGATATATTGTATTAAGCTCGTCGGAGCAACCAAGACAGTTCAGTTGATACCCGTGTTAAAACTTCTATAAAATAAACAGTAAAGTGAATATTATATACAATTAAGATGGAGAGAGGAATACATAGGTACATAATTAATTATTGTGCTCATCAGGACGGACGGGTCAAATACACTAAAGGGTAACCCTCGTAACATTGGTACTTCTCCGGTGAAGAACCCTGGTCCCTGCATGTTTATCAGTCCTATACGATTGCGTAAGATGTGTGATTCACAAGATGATGTTTTACTTTATGTGTGCATCGTTTACATTAAATTTACGGCTATGTTAACTATTTTTGCGTAGACCTATCAACAGCTTCAATGTTTTCCTTAGTTTGAACACTAATTTTCTGGTCAATAAAACGAATAAACAGTTTCACGAAGCGTGCTTATAAGACACAAAATGATGACCTTGAAACAGATTTTCTTGACACATTAAATATATAAACTATTAATTAAATGTCATTTCGCAACATTCAACTCGTAAATCCCCTAGGATTATAGAAAAGCGTTTTATAGACATACCCGTTTTGTGACTTTTCTACTATATTCATTGCGAAATGCTGTTCGAGGCTTGCAATAAAACATAAAGTCTTTTAGTAAATTTGTTAGTTTACAGCTACCAACAGAAAATAACGGACCGTGAATATAGTGGGATACGGTTTACGCGTTTATATTTGAACATAAAACTATAGCCGTAACAAGAAAATACACATAAAACGGAACTTCACTTTTTCTGTCTGTTTATTTGTCGTAATAAATACTATCGCGCTTGTAAACATCCGAAAGGATAGGAAAGGGTACCAATAAAATAATATCAGAGCTCAACTGAATAAAATTTCATAGGACTTGGAAATTGCCGATATTATACACGTTTGATAAACTGTATACTAAAAGAAATAAGAATTAAAGTAATATTAAAAACTATTATATATTTACCTAACGCAGTAATGTTGGGCACTATTATATTGTTCTGTACAGAACTATGCGTTCTATAAAGTGTTTATTAAAAAAAAATCGAATACTTGTCTGAAAAAAAGAATTTGAGCGAATGGACTAAGTACAAGTACTTACACATACACACAAGTTGGAAAAGAGCACTCATAAATGTTAACTCAACCAAAAAAACTTAGGAAATAATACATAATATGCTTGGATGGATGTATCTAACCAAATTATCATCCGGAGTCACCTGTGAAATTAGGTTGCCTGATTATCTAGGGTTACAACCGATTGTGGTAAGGAATTCAAAACATTCGGCAAGCTTATTATCGATACATTTATCGGTATTAACAATTGTATTAGGAGTAACATAATTATGTACAATAAAATAAAGCTAATTATATAACTAAACTATGATTAACTATAAAAAGCAAAAGAGGAAATAATAAGTACCTATGAAAAGAAAAGTAAATAAAAGAAATTGCCAACTACAACGCGTAAAAAAATTCCTCCGCCACGCTGTCGAGCGGAAGCGTGCCAAGAAGGCTGGCAGCATTGCCACGTTGAATGGCAATGCTTATTCTCTCAGCGAGATATAAACCAGCCCTCTGGTCACGAGCACCGATCAGCCTTGCGCGTGCACTAGGGCCCCATCGCCCCAGCGTTTCGACCCAAAACGTAATTACCAGCCAGGTTTCCGTATTTGCGCCGTTTGAGTTTTTATGTCGAGAGCCGTTATAGAATATTGCTAAAATAAGTATATGCAAAGTTTTTCTACTGTTAACATGAATGACCCCCTTAACTTTAGCAGTAATCGCGAAAATATTTAAGTACATTCCTATCTACAAAACCGTTCTTGGAGTTATTCTTGTCTTCATACTGTAAGACCTTTGCTTCTTGCAAAATTACAGTACTCTAAGATCACATTGGTGCTAATTACGCTAGTCCTCCAAATCTGTATGAGCGCCCATACAACTTAGAGCACTATCTTAAATGGAGTCTACTATGTATGTATGGGGACACCCTTAAATTTTCCACTTTTTTATTTTTTTGTAATTTTTCCTTTATTTGTGCTGTAAGACCCTGCTTTTGGCCAAATTTCGTGATTCTAGTTCAACAGGAACTAGCATATAGGTTTTCAAAACCTATAGGGTACTTACGGTAGACCTAGAATTGTGAATTTTGGTTAAAACCAAGGTCTTACAGCACAAGTAAAGGAAAAATGCCGACAATTAAAAAAAAATGAAAATTAAGGTTAATTTTGGTACTTACAAGTTTTCGCAAAAATCTAATTTTGACTATGTTTTTATCGGGTTGACCCAGGACCCTGATTTTTATACACCTAATAGGAACCATAGACCTCAGTATCTGATATTTCAATTTGCTAGGTCCACCCGTTCCTGAGAAAATCGGTGGTGACACACGGACAAACAGACAGGCAGACAGACAGACGGACAAGAAAGAGATCTTATAAGGGTTGCTTTTTTTACCTTGTGAGGTACAAAACCCTAAAAACTGTGAACGTGCCTAGATGCGGGCAACCTCTAGTTAGGAACCTGTATAAAATTTGTATTGTAGCGTATTCAACTTATTTATCTGCTGAGAGAAACGCTAGCGATTGCTCTATAGCACATACAATAAGATTATATAATCTTATTTGGGGGATTAATAAGAATTAATCGATCTGAAAATCCCATAAATTATACATGGATACGTTTCTTTATAAAGAAGAACCGGTTGGCGCAGCGGGAGTGTAAGCGAATGCTACGCCGGTGGTCGCGGGTTCGATTCCCGCTCAAGTCAAACATTTTATTTATTTATTTATTTATTCAACACAAAACAATCTTAACAGGATAGACCCAATGCGATTGAAATTGTTATACACACATAAAAAATATAAAAAAATGCAAAATCAAAAAAAAAATTTGAAATAGCACAAACAATAAAAAGCAAAGCAACAACAACCAATATAAAGAAGAAACAAAACAATCAAATAAGCTACAATTTTGTTAGTATGTCAATAGCTACCTTTACGAATTCCGCCAGTGTGCAATTAAAAATATCTGTCTTACAGCTAACTTTGTTTATAATATTTATAGCTCTAGTGAGTGGCGCATATTTAGCTAAATTAGTGCGAGCTGTCGAGACTTCAAATAACCTCTGCCTCACACTAACTCTTAAACTGGTGTTCGGGACAATCAGCCTCAACGAAGCCAATACTGTTGGGTTATTAAGTTTGCCTCTAAATACTTCAAATACGTATTTTGCTAATGCTACGTCTCGTCTTACTTCCAACTTATAGTATCCAACCATACCTATCACAAATAGGGTTGGATACATAAGTGGGAAGAATGGGTAGACTCCATACTGCTTAAAATACAAATATCGTGCAAATTTGTTTTGGAGTTTCTCCACCATGAGACTATATTTGGCCTCATGGGGATTCCAGATCATAGGACTCGTCTCTAATTGGCTCCTCACTAAGGCATTATATAAACCTTTCACCACTGCTAGGTTACACCTAAATTTTTATATGCTTTTGAACAGATCCGAACTATATGCTGCTTAAACATTAAATCATTGGTTATCAAAACGCCTAAATCTCTCACAGCTGTAATACGAGGAATGACCGTTCCCTCCATTTGATAGGCATAGTGTAAGGGGTAACTCGCTCATGTGCAAGACATAACATTGCACTTTGTGACATTGAAGAGCAATTTGTTATTTTGACTCCATTCTACTACTGAATCGATGTCACTCTGCAATCTTTCGCAATCGTTCTCGTCCGCAATACGTAGAAAAAGTTTTAAGTCATCTTGCTTTCTCTTTAGAAAGCAGCTCGCTTGCTGCACTACATCCAGCAGATCATTTATCATCAGAATAAATTCTAATGGGCCTGAATTACTCCCTTGACTTACACCTGATAGAGTGCGGTATAAACTTGAGACATAACCACTATATTCTACGTACTGCTTACGATCCCTCAGGTAACTCGCAAAAAAAGACAACAAGTCTGGAGTGAAACCTGCCATCGCCAGTTTCGACAAAAGTACGTCATTATTTTCACTATCAAAAGCCTTTTTAAAGTCAAAATAGGCAATATCAAGTTGTGAGCCAGCCTCTGAATCAAGTAGTGATACAGCCTGGTTCATAAAGCACATGAGGTTCGAGTTTGTGCTACGATCTGCCCGAAAGCCGTGCTGTGCGTCGCTAAACTGTGTACTTACCTGTGATGTGATACATGCAGATAACGCCGACTCAAAAACTTTCGCGAATGTGGATAGTACCGCTACCGGTCTGTACCCACTTACCTCTGAGCTAGCGGCTCTTTTAGGAACCGGGGTTACCCTAGTTATGTTCCACCCATCGGGGTAGACACGTTCCGTTAGGCAAAGATTAAATAAATGGCAAAGGGGATCCACTAAAGATGTTCTACAGTCTTTTACAATGTAGGGAGGAACACCATCCGGACCCACAGATCGCTTAGGCTTAAGACGCGCGAGGGCTGCATAGACGTCTTTAAGGGACAACTGGCCAACATGAACGCGCGCACCGCGTTCGGGCACTACGAGCGCCGCGGCCGCCGCATCCAGCCGTGGTTCCTCCTGTGCATACACCGAGCTGAAATAGTCCGCGAATTCTTGGGCACACTTATTATCTAAAAGAGGCACCCCATTCTTCACTATTTGTGTTTTACCTCTTTTAGACCGTTTATTACCTATGTAAGCCCAGAAAGATCTAGGATCCTTCGCAAATTGCGTCTCAATACGACTGATAATGTTTGTAGGCAATAGTAATGTTACTTTTGACTTGGGAGCGATAATAAGAAAATCTTTCGTAATGGTCTGTCGATCTACTGATTTTATACGACTTATGCCAGAAAGCCTTTTGCTTTATGTCGCCTATAATTTCTGCCGTTTACCACTCTGGGTATTGGTACCGAGAGTGGCCGGTTGTAGGCTTTTTCTTGGGAGTGCTATCATCTTATAATTTGTAGAATATGTCATAAAATATACCAAAGGCATCGCTGGCTTTGTTTGTCGCGTAAAGTGCGCTCCAATCAGCGTCGGCAATCGATGTATACAGTGAGTAAAAATCGGTCTTGAAAACATTTTTCAAGACCGATTTTGGGCGTGTGCGGTGGCGCTGCAATAGGTCCCGTCGCTACCGGCTCAGTGCGCTCCCGCGCGCCCGACACTTCGACACGCAGTGGTGGGTGCAGTGGATCGATGGTGGTTAAACACTCACTCGCCTGCGTTACCTCTATACTTTCTATCGGAAATGTGGTCAACACGACATCAAGGGTGCGATTGTTACAGTTATAGATATTGTTACACTGGCGAAATCCGCAATAAGTAGTAAAGTATTCATAGTAGCATTGCACATCTTTGTTAGCAGAATACAAATTTAAATCTGCAACTAATATGACGTTATCGTACTCAACACATAGTTGTTTGTACATATTTGTGTGCATGAACATGGATGTTTGTCTTGGTCTGGGTGTTTCTATCTATACTAATATAATAAAGCGGAAGAGTTGGTTTGTTTGTTTGTTTGTTTGAACGCGCTAATCTCAGAAACTACCAATCGGATCTGAAAAATTCATTTTGTATACGATAGCCCAGTTATTCCGGAAGGCTATAGGCTATTATAACATAACGCTTCGACCCTTTGGGGCCGGGCAAAAGGCTAAAAAGGCTAAAAGATAATGTCGGCTAATCTCAGGAACTAGCAGTTGCATTTAAAAAATTGTTATTGTCTATGATAGCCCAATTATTCCGAAGCCCAGACAAAAATAATAAAATGGTCTAACGAGAAGGGGGGGGGGGGTTGGGTCAAAGGCAAAAAAAGGCTAAACGAATAGGATACAATCTATATGGGTATCGTTTTCGAGATTTTCGGGACGCTGATTAATAATATGATATTTATTTAGTGATCCATGATGGCGGACGGGAAATCAAAGATGGCGGATGAGAAAATTTTTAAAATCAATATGGGTATCGCCTTCGATATTTTAAGGGGTGGGGAATCGAAATACAACATCTATTTCGCGATCAAAGATGGCGGATGGGAAATCAAAGATGGTGGATGGGAAAGTTTTAAAAAATCAATATGGTTATCGTCTCCGATGTTTTAAGGGATGGCGAATCCAAATACACCATCTATTTCGTGATCAAAGATGGCGGATGAAAAAATATTTAAAGTCAATATGGGTATCCTCTCGATGTTTTAAGCTATGAGGAATGCAAATACAACGTATATTTCGTGATCAAAGATGGCAAATGGGCAATCGAAGATGGCGGATGGAAAATCAAAGGTGGCGGATGGGAAAATTCTATTAAATCAATATGGGTATCGGCTCCGCCGTTATAACGGATGTGGCATTCGTATATAACATCTGTTTCGTGATCAAATAATATGGTATATGGATAATCAATTATTTTATTGAAATTTCCCATCCGCCATCTTTGATTACCCATCCGCCGTCTTAAGAAAGGTAGGTACTTTAAAAAGGCGATACGGAGTTCGCTGGGTCAGCTAGTGTATAATATGTATGTATTTACAAAAAAAGTATATATGTATGTTTATCCATTGTCTAGTATCCATAGTACAAGCCTTGCTTAGTTTGGGACTAGATGGTGATGTGTGTATGTGGTAGAATATTATTTTATTATTATTATTAAGGATAGCAAATTGCGTCACTGAAATTAAACAACCTGCTCTTTAAACTGTGCTATATAATTTAAATAACTCGCACAGTTCTGCTAGCACTTAAACATTGATAGTACGGCACCGCAGCCAAGATTCCCTCTCTCCAAGACAAATAGTGGCCATTTTTATTTTTTTATGGAAATGAAACTGGGACGGTTAATATTGTTTCTGCTTACGAAATGTTACGATAAAATAGCTTATTGCCGTTACGAGCCTATTGCCGTTACCGAGAACGTGCTGCTACTGAGAATTCGGAAAAACCCAGTAAAACTTTTGCCCGGCCCGGTAATTGAACCCGGGACCTCCGACCAGCAGTCGCATAAGCTATCCACTGGATTTTAAGAAATATTACCTATCTATGACTTGATTACAGAGGTGACGCAAAAAGTAGCTGAAAATTGGCAAGAATGTTCTTTGAGGAATGAGGCACAAAGAGAGGATTATTGGGTAAAGTTCCTCAAATAAAAATCCAAATACCAAATACATCAGAGGCCTTCTATAATGATCTAACTTAACGTACCAAAAACCTTGACAAACATAATCAAATGCATGTGTGTTTTCAACCTAGGCACGCTTTTTTGAGCTCTCGGCCAATCACATGTATTTAGAGTCATATTTGGAGGTAGGAAACAAGGCTGCTTATATCAGTTTCCTGGTCAGGTTTTCTGTTGGTAGGTACATGGATTATGTTACAAATTTGTGTATGTTGCAAGATAAATCTGCAAATATCTAAACTAAAATATCGACTTACAGTTATTTCGTTGCATTTCAAATTACGACTATTCATCAGCAAAGCCCCTTACCGTATAAATGTATTAATATGAATAAACATGAGTGCTCTTAGCGCTCAATTAATGCCACCCCGTATTGCTTCAAAGACATCAAAACATTTCTATATATTTTAACAAGTACCTAAGTACGTGCACACTTCAAAACATAAGCTCCTTGAAGTACATCATGTCGTAAAGTCTAGAAAGTACCTACGTCTAGACTAGAATCTTACTCTATAATTTTTATGTCGAGCTAATTCTACCCTTCGACTTACAAACTCTTAGAAATCAGTCGTTAGCATTAACAATGGGTATTCAATCTCAAAACGCGAGTTGCTCAATAATTCATATTGTTTTCACAAAAACCATTAAAAGCCCCTTGTTTTTCAGTACCGAGCATTTTCTTAAGCTGTTGCGGTCAATAAAAATATGAGAGGCGGTCCACTACGTGACACGAATAAAATGTAGAACAGAAAGGCCATTAAAAAAGCGGGTAATTAAGGAAAATCATTTTCATGTCATATTTCAGTAAGAAACATAAAAAGGATGTAGGTGGTAAAGAGCGTAATTTATGTTATAGATATAGGTCTTGAACCACCAGATTGAGGTTGTCATGAGGTATTCCAAAAGTGGTCATTGTTCCGTTCCGGAAGTGAACTTAGAACTATAGGACTATTATACGCCCGAAAACGCCACGGTAGTTTTGAATTAGGGAGCTTTAGGAAGCCACACATACTCCGCTCCATTGGATACATAGGTACTAAATACTTTTGGTTCCATTTGAAGCTTAGTGGCGGGATACCCGCAACGAGGGATAATAAAATTGATAGTATCTGTATGTATTTATGAAAATTCATAATGTTTGTAATATTCATAATAAGTGAAAATGGGTAATAAATACTTAAAAACTATTTTTATGTCATGCATTTATAGTTATGCATAAATATCTACACATAAATTATCCTCTGACTAAGAATATAGACGGTTAACGAAGCTTTAATATAATAAACCTCAATTTTTAGTGCCACACCAAGGTCTTGTCCATTAGGCACGAGCATTCAGTATTACGCAATGTTTCATTTTATTCGTTGTTATTCGTTCCAAAACGTGTTACCAACTGTAATCACAATTAAAATATATACCGTATCTGTTTATGGAAATTATTCGTGTTGACATTTTGTAATGGACTGTTTTTCTTGTACCATTGCGACCAAGGAGCAAGCAACAAAAACAATAACCTTTTTCTTAATTGTGCGTTTGTTTGAAACACCAAGTAATTTTAAGGGAATTGGATACATACTTAGTTACTTATAAAAGAACCATCCATAATAAAATCTAAGTACAATGTCACGGGCACTTAGCGATAATTGCGTGGATAACAGCGTACGCGTGTAATGACTTATAGCGAACCTTGCCCGTCCTGTACGGTCGACTAGTATTAAGTTACACATTCATGATCAACACTATAGAAACTGCTGCACTCGATTGACGATTAAGCTTGTCAAAAGAAAAGATTATTTCGGATACGCTTCCGAATGATATATTGTATTGTCGGAGCAACCAAGACAGTTCAGTTGATACCCGTGTTAAAACTTCTATAAAATAAACAGTAAAGTGAATATTATATACCTGTCGGCGATTCAAGAACGGAACGTCAAATCTTAATAGATTTGAGCGTATTCGGATACGATGGTTGGCAACACTGAGGTCGGCAGTTGACAGCTGTCAATGTCATAAAATGTTTTATAAGCGAACGTGGAGCTGTCAACAGGACTTTTTGGCGACAGACACCGCGGAGGAAACAAGTGTGGCCTACCTACGTCCGACTTCGCCGCGTTTCCAAAAGTAATCCAATTTCATCCGAGCTACGTGTGCATATTTAGTTTGTGAAGTAAACTAATTAGTTTGAGTAAAACCTATGGAGTGTATACTGAGTCTTATTTTCCTGAAATGTACGATGGAGGAAGACCTGAGAAACGGAGAACGCCCATATTCTCCTACGTTACCTACGTGATACGTTATCAGAAGTTGGATACGAGCACAACGACCCACGTGTTCAAAATGAAGACACGTAATGAAAAATAGCTGGGCCAGTTGAAACTACAAAATCGCAATTTTCTGACGCTGATCCAAGCCATGAAAATACCTACTACATCGTCACATGGCCTTTGTTTACCGGACTTCGATCCTGAGCAACAAGATGTAGATGCACGTGCTTTGGTGACGGCTGCAGACATGTGATTGGACAATCGAGATTCGCATTGTGCCCCGCTTATGGTCGCACTAAGCCGGGCCTTGAAGGGAGGAGCTTCGACCTGGCTATCTACCGTGCCGTTTTCTGGGATGGACCCGTTCAATGAAGTGTGCCAACAAGGCGCGAGCGAAGGCGGCTGCTAACGCTATGTTGGTGAATCAGCTGGGTTTTCTGCTGCAACCTTGGTGAGCGTATTTTGTCTGATTTTTTTTTTTTGGTACATCAAATTTTATTAAGTTACGACTTACGGTAGTTGTAAAACATTCTTGGTTAACTACGTTAACTGCTACGTTAACTGCTACGCGTTCAACCTTGGAAATGTCATAATCGTAGTGATGATGTCACCATCACATCGTACCGAGCGTTGTGGGTTCGATTCCTGCACGAGACATTAGAGTTGTAGGACCGTTAGACTTTTAAGGTGTCGTGTTTCTCATGGCATGATCTCATGAATAACCTTCTTTTTAATTGCTTAAAGGGAAAAAGACAAAACAAAAATGTGGGTAGTACGGAACGATTTAATTGTGACCTTTGCTATATTTTATGTTAGCGTATGGTTGTCTGACTACCCCTGTGATCTAGCTATAGCATAGATATCGAACGGAGGTTTTGAGTTTGATACGCCGGTTAAAAAGAAAGCGATTATTTTTATTTCTTCATGCGAGGGTGGCTCACACTCACGAACCTTGTGATCATATTATGCTTGCTTGCAAATAGATTATCTTGTCTCGGTCTTACTTTATGGACTGTAATAGTAACGAGATTGAGCGTACAGGCCGACTTGCATTGTTCCAAGCAAGTTCGTTTGAGTGAAACGTGCTAGTTATTGTTGTAGTGCAGTTGTAATATTGGTTTTAAAACCAACAGCCAGCTTTGGTTGGTTTTGGTGAGACTGTGCGGAGCTATTGCTTCTGATTTTGTGTAGAACAGCTTGTAGCTTCTATTTCTTAAATAGACGTGTGAACTGCAGTGCTGTCTAGACGAGTGCGGTTGGTTGGTTAAGTGTAACCTGACCATAGTCAAAATATATTATTAGCGCCATTATTTTATCGACTCGTGGTGTTGATAACACGTAACGGTTTTCGTTTAAACGTGATCAGAGCCTAACTAAAAAGTGGCACTGGTACGCTTTGTAATTCTGAGTTGTACAGACGATCTCGGCATAGCAATTACACCTGCTTCTTTGTGTGCATAAATGTTTGACATGGCACATTAAAATGTTTCTTACTCTGATTATTAGATGGCACCACTAGTAAAATTAAATTCAATTTTAAGATTTTACGTGTGAAAATTACCTACTGTGTGTTTTTAAAATTCATGTGATACGCTGGGAATTGTTATCAAGTGCCCCGAGTTATGCTTAGGACGTTTAGGATTGATAGTGTTTCTAGTAGAAGTTATTAAACTCGATTATCAGACGTAGAAGAAAATGATTGAGTTAGCATCGTAGTGCGTTACGATAATCAGTTACAGAGATTTTAATTTTCATTGTAGGTAGAACTAGGTTAGTGATAGTTAGTGATTGATGATTGTGTGCTTAACCTTATTCTCATTAAATGGGTGCTTTGTTAGTCGTTGTTGTGATAATTTGGTGGTACCCACGTTACCGTCAGTGATTTGCATACACTTTATTACTTATTAATCATAGTATCACAAACGTTGTCCATCGTCTTGGACGCGAAACATCCGTTGCTGTATCGCTAATGATTAGGCTAGGATAAGCTTCGTATTTAGACTATCCATGACAAAATTATAACGCTATAAAGACTGGTTGGATACTTGTTAGTAAACTTAACATCTAGACTATCAGCCTAGTAAGATTTTTTTTAGTCTGCTATGTGGTGAGGAAAACCAAAGCAACATGTTGAACAAACCTAGTTTAAGATTACTTTGTTAGACGCTCGAAATGATTATCCGGGTGGTGTTGTGTATCCGGATGGAGGTTTCATAGCGTGATGTTGAAGACCCGATGGATGTCAGAGTATGAGCAATGCAATATTTTAATGAGTTTCCTATTATTTGAGCGAGTACGTGTGTTGCTCAACATGTCAGCTTCGAGAGAAAGAGTTAGTTGTGGTTTTCATTAATACCTGTAATGATTCTGATCAGAGTAACTTTATTCCCCACCGACTTGGGTCAGGAATAGCCGAACGACTAGAATGAGTGTTGTGCGATAATTTTCTTTTATTCCTAGAGCGAAGTGCATTAAAGTGTGGTTGTTGATCGCAATCACAGATACTCAAGTAGCTCTCATTTGATTTTTGATCGCTAAAATTATCTACCACTGGGAGCGTGTTGCGAGAATCTGAAAGTACTCATAGACTGCCGATGGTGGTTATTATCATGGTTATCTCAGAACTGTAGTCGTTTCCTCTATGTAGCCAAACGAAATCAGTTTGTCCGAAAGTAGCTTATCAGTTCTCGCCATGTTCGTATTTGGTTTTAGTTTTTGTCAGTGGCCAAATCCAGTTTTGACATAGCTCATTGAGTATGGATCGGAGTTACATTCTATGCAGTTGTGAAGTTGTAAATGAATTTGATAATTGCTTAAAATTTACGAAGTGCGGACGTTGAATTACTTTGAAATACTCTATACAGTGTGTATACAATGAGACGAATCTTTGAAATACTAATGGTAGATTTAATTCCTTTTGTGTGAGCCTGGTGGCTGGCGCGGCCTGATGGCCGGCGCAGCCTGGTAGCTGGCGCGGCCTGGTGACCGGCGTGGCCTAGTGGCCGGCGCGGGCTGGCGGCCGGCGAGGCATGATGGCTGACGCGGCATGGTGGCTGAGGCGGCCTGGCGGCCGGCGCGGCCTGGTGGCGAGTGTGGCATGGTGGCCAGCAGTGTGTGGCGCGCGGCCCGTGTGTGACGCGCGCCCGTGTGTGGCGCGCGGCCCGAGTGTGGCGCGCGGCCCGTGTGTGGCGCGCGGCCCGTGTGTGGCGCGCGGCCCGTGTGTGGCGCGCGGCCCGTGTGTGGCGCGCGGCCCGTGTGTGGCGCGCGGCCCGTGTGTGGCGCGCGGCCCGTGTGTGGCGCGCGGCCCGTGTGTGGCGCGCGGCCCGTGTGTGGCGCGCGGCCCGTGTGTGGCGCGCGGCCCGTGTGTGGCGCGCGGCCCGTGTGTGGCGCGCGGCTCGTGTGTGGCGCGCGGCCCGTGTGTGGCGCGCGGCCCGTGTGTGGCGCGCGGCCTGTGTGTGGCGCGCGGCCCGTTTGTGGCGCGAGGCACGTATGTGGCACCGCGCCTGTGTGAAGCCTGTATGTGGCTTTGAGGAGCTTGTAAAAGCTTGTACTGGTAAAGCTAAAGCCTATCTGACCGAAACTGGCATTGGTTAGAAGATGTAGAGTCCAAATACCTTAACTTAACTGAATAATTAATTAAATTTAGTGGTGCTTCTTTCTGATTAGTGAACAGTGGTTGGTATCATTACTAAGTTGGTAAACGGACATGTCGCTCGATTTAGGTGATGTGTTCGTTGTATTGCTCGTTGGAGGCAATAAGTAATCTAAGAGTCACTCGAGGGAGGTGACATGGTTGACGTCACTCGATGGAGGTGGTGTGAGTTGCTACGCTCGTGTAGGTGATAGCAACGACGGTGAAGGAAAACACCGTGAGGAAACCTGCATGTCTGAGAGTACTTCGGAGTGTGCTCGAAAGACATGTGAAGTCTGCCAACCCGCATTTGGCCAGCGTGGTGGACTATGGCCTAATTGTCACTCGATGTAGGTGGCAATGGGTCGCTATCGCTCGATATAGGTGATAGCGACGACAATGTGTACGTCACTCGATGGAGGTGATATGAGTTGCTACGCTCATGTAGGTGATAGCAACGACGGTGAAGGAAAACATCGTGAGGAAACCTGCATGTCTGAGAGTACTTCGGAGTGTGCTCGAAAGACATGTGAAGTCTGCCAACCCGCACTTGGCCAGCGTGGTGGACTATGGCCTTACCTTTCTCTTGCCTCACTTTTCGCTGATTAACGTTTGTGATATAATTCTCTGATACTGTTCACTAATGAGAGAGTTGCTTTCGTAATAATGTGATGCGATAGTATGATGTAGTGTAAGAAAAAAAACTTAATGTTAACCCTTAGTGTTGTGGTTTATTACGTAACGAGCCCTATTCTTTAACTAAACGATGATCAGGGTGGGCCGAGCTAAGACCTTGAGATATTGCAGAACGTTTTACCTTTTGCAGGAGCATCACCCAGGGCACCTACGAGATGGTCTGACACGATCATGAAGGCGGTGGGCGGCAGCATGCAACGAGCCTTACACATATGTACAGCCTGGAGACACATATGTGGTCGCGATCTTCAGCAGTGAGGGACCGAGGACGAAGAAGGAGCATCACACAGGGACGTGTGACGTGTCAAGATGGCCGTGTCGGCGATTCAAGAAGGGAACGTCAAATCTTAATAGATTTGGGCGTATTCGGATACGATGGTTGGCAACACTGAGGTCGGCAGTTGACAGCTGTCAATGTCATAAAATGTTTTATAAGCGAACGTGGAGCTGTCAACGGGACGTTTTGGCGACAGACACCGCGGAGGAAACAAGTGTGGCCTACCTACGTCCGACTTCGCCGCGTTTCCAAAAGTAATCCAATTTCATCCGAGCTACGTGTGCATATTTAGTTTGTGAAGTAAACTAATTAGTTTGAGTAAAACCTATGGAGTGTATACTGAGTCTTATTTTCCTGAAATGTACGATGGAGGAAGACCTGAGAAACGGAGAACGCCCATATTCTCCTACGTTACCTACGTGATAAGTTATACCTATAATTAAGATGGAGAGAGGAATACATATGTACATAATTAATTATTGTGCTCATCAGGACGGACGGGTCAAATACACTAAAGGGTAACGCTCGTAACATTGGTACCTCTTCGGTACCTATTACGTACCTATACGATTGCGTAAGATGTGTGATTCACAAGATGATGATGTTTTACTTTGTGTATCCGTTACATTAAATTTACGGCTTTATTAACTATTTTTGCGTAGACCTATCAACAGCTTCAATATTTTCCTTAGTTTGAACACTAATATTCTGGTCAATAAAACGAATAAACAGTTTCACGAAGCGTGCTTATAAGACACAAAATGATGACCTTGATAATAATAAAACTGATTTTCTTGACACATTAAATATTTAACTATTAATTATATGTCATTTCGCAACATTCAACTCGTAAATCCCCTAGCATTATAGAAAAGCGTTTTATAGACATACCCGTTTTGTGACTTTTCTACTATATTCATTGCGAAATACTGTTCGTGGCATGCAATAAAACAAAGTATTTTAATAAATTTGTTAGTTTACAGCTACCAACAGAAAATAACGGACCGTGAATATAGTGGGATACGGTTTACGCGTTTATATTGGAACATAAAACTATAGCCGTAACAAGAAAATACACATAAAACGGAAACTCACTTTTTCTGTCTGTTTATTTGTCGTAATAAATACTATCGCGCTTGTAAACATCCGAAAGGATAGGAAAGGGTACCAATAAAATAATATCAGAGCTCAACTGAATAAAATTTCATAGGACTTGGAAATTGCCGATATTATACACGTTTGATAAACTGTATACTAAAATAAATAAGAAATAAAGTAATATTAAAAACTATTATATATTTACTTAACGCAGTAATGTTGGGCACTATTATATTGTTCTGTACAGAACTATGCGTTCTATAAAGTATTTATTAAAAAAAATCGAATACTTGTCTGAAAAAAAGAATTTGAGCAAATGGACTAAGTACAAGTACTTACACAAACACACAAGTAGGAAAAGAGCACTCATAAATGTTAACACAACCAAAAAAAACTTAGGAAATAATACATAATATGCATGGATGGATGTATCTAACCAAATTATCATCCGGAGTCACCTGTGAAATTAGGCTGCCTGATTATCTAGGGTTACAACCGATTGTGGTAAGGAATTCAAAACATTCGGCAAGCTTATTATCGATACATTTATCGGTAGTAACAATTGTATTAGGAGTAACATAATTATGTACAATAAAATTAAGCTAATTAAATAACAAAACTATCATAAACTATAGAAAGCAAAAGAGGAAATAATAAGTACCTATGAAAAGAAAAGTAAATAAAAGAAATTGCCAACTACAACGTGTAAAAAAATTCCTCCGCAACGCTGTCGAGCGGTAGCGTGCCCAGAAGGCTGGCAGCATTGCCACGTTGAATGGCAATGCTAATGCTCTCAGCGAGATATAAACCAGCCCTCTGGTCACGAGCATCGATCAGCCTTGCGCGTGCACTAGGGCCCCATTGCCCCAGCGTTTCGACCCCAAACGGCTCAAAAACGTAATTACCAGCCAGGTTTCCGTATTTGCGCCGTTTGAGTTTTTATGTCGAGTGCCGTTATAGAATATTGCTAAAATAAGTATAAGAAAAGTTTTTCTACTGTTAACATGAATGACCTCGTTAACTTTAGCAATAATCGCGAAAATATTTAAGTACATTCCTATCTACAAAACCGTTCTTGGAGTTATTCTTGTCTTCATACTGTAAGACCTTGCTTCTTGCAAAATTACAGTACTCTAAGATATACCAATGTGACATTGGTGCTAATTACGCTAGTCCACTAAATCTGTATGAGCGCCCATACAACTTAGAGGACTATCTTAAATGGAGTCTACTATGTATGTATGGGGACACCCTTAAATTTTCCACTTTTTTTATTTTTTGAAATTTTTCCTTTATTTGTGCTGTAAGACCCTGCTTTTGGCCAAATTTCGTGATTCGCTAGTTCAACGGGAACTACCATATAGGTTTTCAAAACCTATGTACTTACGGTTTTTCTTCTTCTCTACTTCCCTAGAATTGTCAATTTTGGTTAAAACCAAGGTCTTACAGCACAAGTAAAGGAAAATTCCGACAATTAAAAAAGTTGAGAATTAAGGTTAATTTTGGTACTTACAAGTTTTCGCAAAAATCTAATTTTGACTATATCTTTTTATCGGGTTGACCCAGGACCCTGATTTTTATATATATATATATACCTAATAGGAACCATAGACCTCAGTATCTGGTATTTCAATTTGCTAGATCCACCCGTTCCTGAGAAAATCGGTGGTGACACACGGGCAAACAGACAGGCAGACAGACAGACGGACAAGAAAGTGATCTTATAAGGGTTCCTTTTTTTACCTTGTGAGGTACGAAACCCTAAAAACTGAACGTGCCTAGATGCGGGCAACCTCTAGTTAGGAACCTGTATCAAATTTGCATTGTAGCGTATTCAACTTATTTATCTGTTGAGAGAAACGCTAGCGATTGCTATAGGATCTTATATGGGGGGATTAATAAGGAATAATCGATCTGAAAATCCCATAAATTATACGTGGATACGTTTCTTTATAAAGAAGGTTAGCAAATTGCGTCACTGAAATTAAATAACCTGCTCTTTAAACTGTGCTATAATTTAAATATCTCGCACAGTTCTCCTAGCACTTAAACATTGATAGTACGGCATTGCAGTCAGGATTCCCTCTCTCCAAGACAAATAGTGGCCATTTTTATTTTCTTATGGAAATGAAACTGGGACGGTTAATATTGTTTCTGCTTACGAAATGTTACGATAAAATAGCTTATTTGTTTAGGTTTATTGTTTTAATGCTTTCAAGTTATCGTTTTCTGAAGAAAAAATAACTAGAAAGCGTTAACAAAAGCAAACGTAAACAAGCAAAAAAGAATTTTACTTGTTAAGATT
This sequence comes from Euclidia mi, assembly GCA_944739405.2. Taxonomy (NCBI): domain Eukaryota; kingdom Metazoa; phylum Arthropoda; class Insecta; order Lepidoptera; family Erebidae; genus Euclidia; species Euclidia mi. The sequence continues at coordinate 17,834,703 of OX123189.2, forward strand.
GGCGTCTATAGTTGCCCTAAAAGAAGACGAAAACAAGACTCTTACACAACATAATTTTATCATCCGCTGTCACAAGTTTGTAAACACTCGTATATTATCATTGCTAGCACTACTTTTAAATCCTGCTGTGAACATTTTCCTCGCCAATTCATTCACCTAAACCACCATTGAGAATAGTTTAAACTCGACTTAATACAATGATTTATTTAGCAGGGAGTGGTGACAAGACTAACACACACCATGTATAATATCTAATTAGGAAACATACATCCACATTTACGTGTATTTACTAATGAGTTACTAATAAAAAAAAGCTTAGGCCCTTATGTATATTCAAATCTATAGGCCGTTCTAACTAAAAGCGGATAGTTAACACTTGCAATTTCTTAAAAACTGCGCTGATGCGAGAATGACTCGCCAACCGAGAATCACTACATAGTATAAAACAAAGTCTGTCTTCTGTCTGTCTCTCCCTGTGTATGCTTAAATCTTAAAAAACTACACAACAGATTTCAATTCGGTTTTTTTAAATAGATAGTATGTTTCAAGAGGAAGGTTTATATGTACCTATAATTGACGCGGGCGAAGCCGCTGGCGACGTCTAGTTCTATATCAAATATTACTTTATAGTTGGAAATGATCTGCCATACATCGCTGCATTAAATGAAAATTAACAATATATTGGACGCGTATATTTTGTTATGAAATATATCTGCAACGTCCCAAAATACAACGAAGAAGCAGATAACCCTGCATTCTAGACTGCGAGAGTTTTAAACCAACGACGCTGTTTGTAAAAAGCAAAATCTTACAAATTGGCTGCGACATATAGTCATAATATGAATGCCTGCGATCCTAACATGATCGCCGGTCCTGCTTTACCTATCTCTGCGAACTCGTCCGATGCGTTCCTCCAGCAGGTAAAATACATATAGTTACTAAATATGAAATTATATAATAAATTGAAACTTTAAAACAAAACATAGCTCTTAGTCCCATTTAAATATGATTGCCTTTATAATTGTTATTACAACGTAAATTTAAAGTGAAATTTCACAATACAGTAACAACAATGCAAGTTAAGTTCAAATATCCTTTGTTTCCAAGCTCGAAGATGCCAGGACGAGATGTTAGCGCTTTGAATACCGAGAATTGAATACTAATATAAATTGTTACACTATTGTAAGAACTATCTCAAATATGAGCAGTACTAATTCAATATTACAGTCGTAGATACGTTCAAGTATAGTCACAAGTGTAAAATGATAAAGAATACATAATTATTATGTACATGAAACTTTTTATTGCTTCAATGGATTAACTTCAAACTTTGTATACTGATTCCGCAAATGAAATTAGTGAACACTAAGTGAATCTTTTTGGTAATTCTTACTCTAAGTGGATAAAAAGGGGAGTCAACATTTGTATGAAACTTTTTTAATACTTCAAGGGATTAACTTCATACTTTGCTCTTTATATTGGTTCCTGAAATGTATGTTCCTTGAGGAGTGCAGGGAAGTTAATACAAGACATGTTATCTAAGCGAATTCACGCGAGCGAAGCAACAGCCAAAAGTTAGTTTATTTATAATAAAATAAAATAAAAACATTTTTTATGTTAAACGGTTTTATTACAATAAAAAAATATGTAGTTAGGTTATGTACTAAAAGCTAAAAAATAATTCAGTAAGTCCTAGCTACCAGATCGCACCAATCTTCTCATCAATCTGGGGTATTGATCAGATAAATATAAAATCGTTGGGCGTAGCGTATCCAGAGTAAAAATTTTGATAGAAATTTCACGCGCGATATTGAGGTTGTTGTAAAGAAATATGTGATCCGCCATTTTGTATCGGCGGCCATCTTGGATTTTTCATAGTGAGTTGCATTCTACCAATCAAGCCCTTTCGTTTGATACCCATACTGAGGTTGTTGTGAAGTAATATGTGATCCGCCATTTTGTATCGGCGGCCATCTTCATCTTGGATTTACAATCGTAAGGAATATACATATTTTATTGTATTGTCATCAAGATTAAGAGTGTGTACCAAATATCAGATCAATCTGTCATTAGGAAGGGGGTAAAATTCCAATTACTAAATTTGACCCAAATAAACAGGTCAAGCTAAGTAAAACCGTTTAAAAACGGTCCCAAAGTCCTAACAGAACACCAGCGCCATCTTGTGTCATAAGATGGCAATATGCTGATTTGGGAACCGATTCTGTTTATTAAATGTTAAGTTAGTGTTTAAGTTTTTATGTTACTTTCTGTTACACACCTTAACAGAAAGAATGAGTTTACTTTTCTTTCTTTCATTTCATCAGGACAGCTAAACTAAGTAGTTAGTAACTAATAAGGTAGTTTAATATCAACTATCGACAAAGCCTTCCGTGACCGCGGTTCCTGTAGAGCAGCTGAAACGTCGGATAAATAATCTAAAATATCGCTATAAAATCCGAAAGTTTCATATCCACTGCTGATTTTCAAGTTTCTATTCGTACAACAAGTCAAACATTTATTTTCATGTTTGAAGGACCTACATTTTGGTAATAAAACGACGTACGGATACTAGAAAACTAGAGCACCAGATTTAGCAGAAGACTACTACATGCTGAATTTGCCAGTACGAAAGTTTAGATTTACCCACATTACAACGCCTAAGAATTAAGCTGTTCTTGTTTACAAATGACAATAATCTAAGAGTATTTAATAATAATGCCTTGCTTTTAAACTTTGCAAGAAAATGTTCGAATAATCTAACTTCTACTAAAGCTTTAGTACTTGCTTTGAAGCCACTATAAATAATACCAACTAATAAGAACCTTATGCCAGTCCTTGACGAATAAAGAACACATTTAATATATTACAGTTCAAGTAGGTATTACACCTCAGGTCCACAAAGGCTAGTTCTTGCACACTGTGCACAGCATGTATGGCGTGTCTATCCTCTAATTAGACGCACTTGAGAGTCTCATCAGCTTGCTTTATATCGTTCGTTATGGCACGTACGCGACGGAGAAAATGCACATTGAATATGTTATTCTGCGTCTGAACACTGGAGACAAAGTGCAGCATATATCAGGTAAAATATTCCGGTAACAATTTATACTAGGTGAAATTAACATTGTACAGGATTAGACTAGCAATTGGTTGAGTTTAGCAATGCCGATAATGGTTTTGACCAGTGATGGGACTAACAATGGGTTTGGCCGATTGGATTGACGAAAAGAAGTCCTAAGCAGTATTACTTATTTATAAATTCTAATAAAACGTAACCTCTCGATTCGACTTTATACTTTTGAATAATGTGATGATTGAAAACCTGTATAACTAAGCGACAATAGATTCGCTTAGTTAGAGACTTCGTCGCCATTTGCTTTGCGAGTTACCGGTTACAATAAGTTACATTTCAACTTATCATTGCAACTATTCGTGTCTCAGAGAGCACGTTATGTCGACGGTCCTGACTATCTATACACTTTTGGTTGCGGCATTAATTGCACAGGCGCTTTAAAGATAGAGATTAAGTCAGCGTAGAAAGCGACCTGCAGGCTCTTAGATAAGTCTATGGATGCAATCGGGATAGTGCTAGGATGATGTTAGTGATCATGGTGATAGTTGAGTGTAATATCACTTATTGCTTCTATATTTGTACAAAATTTCGATAAAATAAGCATAATAATATATAATTAATTATCAGTAGAAAAGTTAGCAACAAACTAACTCATATAAGCCACAAAACCGAGACATGTTCATAAAAGCAAAAGTGGAAAATTGAATAAACCTCTACAACAAACTTGTTCCCTTTGGGTTTTTTGGCTTTATCATAGGTAGTATTTTGTTCAGTTATTACAAAACTATTTATGTATATAATCCCTTTGCCTTTTGTAAAGTCAAATCTAACTTTACCCAATTATATTGTAAGATTTAATAATTTACCTGCATCATATATCAGTATCTCTAAAATGACAAACAAGCAGATGATGCTCTCTTATTATAGACTCACGCCTGTATCCTCGAAGCGGTAGGCAGAGGTGTATATTACATCCACATTTCGCCATAAATTTTTAAGTCCCACGTGATAGGGAGTGAGCCTATCGATGCTCGCTACCAACACATAAACAAACGTAATATTTCGCAGTCCACTGCTGGACTAAAACCTCTGCTTTTTTGCTTTACAGTAGCACTGTGAGTCAATAGTAGGATTGGGCCTATACGCTGGCCAAACGCGTTAGTATATGATTTGATGTCAAGTTGTCCGTCTCGTCTTAAAGATAATATTGGATTCGTGTATTTCCTTAAACGCCTCTTTCGACATCCATATTTGAAGTTAAAATGCACACACATTTACAGACTGCCTCCGTGGTCCAGTGGATAGCATATGCGACTGCTGATCAGAGGTCCCGGGTTCGATTCTCGGGTCGGGCAAAAAAAGTGTTACTGGGTTTTTCCAAATACTCAGTAGCAGCCTGGAATCTGGTGATGTGCCCGGTAACGGCAATAGGCTCGCCCCCTATTACGTGGGACCTAAAAATGCATGGCGAAATGTGGGTGTAATATTTACACCTCTGCCTACTCCTTCGGGGGTATACAGGCGTGAGACAATAAATAAATATAAAAATACCTCTTACATTTTGTATTATTAATCCGTCACCACACGAACATACTTTGTAGGTATTCATGATCGAACACACAGTAAGCTCAATAATTATGTTCGTTTATTAAATACTTGAGAATACTTGAGACTGCCTGCACTACGCACGCAAATTGTTTAATTACCACACGAGACAACACTTTGTGTGGTCCATAAATTGTTGTTTCGAATCTGGGTCTTCATTGTGTCCGTTAGTTGTATGTTTGTTAACTCCCCCGCGACACAGGATTTAGTCCTCGTGGGGGAGTTGCCTTTTAAAAAAAAATTTACTGTTTCTGCCCAATTTTATTGCTCCAGAATTTAGTGCATCGTAACGGTTCCCAAGGAACATACCTACATGCCAAAGTTCAGCTTCTTGTGCCCAATAGTTTTGGATGTGCGTTGTCTGTCAGCTGGTCAATGACAGAAGATTTTATATTATCACAGCACGGTTACGGCACTGATCAACATTACCGACGACATCAGGCTCGGTATGGAAAATGGCAACGTGACTGTCCTTTGCTTACTTGATTTTAGTAATGCCTTCAATACTATTGATTTCCATATTCTGCTTGGCATATTGCGCTCTATTAACATATCTCCACCAGTTATTGATTGGTTTCACAGTTACCTGTTTGGGCGCCGACAACGTATACGGATTGAAGACTCTTTGTCTTCTTGGTGTACATCTACAGTCGGTGTTCCACAGGGTGGCGTTCTATCTCCCTTGCTTTTCTCAATTTTTATAAATTCTATCTCTTATCAACTTCAGTCATCCTACCACCTTTATGCAGATGTTCTCCAAATTTACACTCATGCTCCTGTCCAGGAGTTGTCTGAAGCAATTCGTATAATAAATTCAGATTTAGATCGCATAGCTGCGTGGAGCCTCAGATTTGGTCTCCAAATCAACCCTACGAAAACTCAAATTATTGTTATTGGTAGCCCCAGATTGATTGCGCGTATTGACTGGACTTGTTTACCCCAAGTTAACTTTAATGGTACTCCTTTACCCATAAGTGATTGCGTGAAGGATTTAGGAGTTTATATTGATAAAACTTTATCTTGGGGCCCTCAAATTAGGGAAGTAAGTAGAAAATTGTTTTCTGCGGCTGGAACTTTACGAAGATTACGAAACTTTCTGCCGACTGCCACTAAGATTGCGCTTGCAAATTCTCTTCTTCTTCCTATCCTTGACTATGCCGATGTCAGCTATCTAGATCTCACGGAGGAGCAACTTGATAAGCTTGAGCGACTTCAAAATTTATGCATTAGATTCATATTTGGATTGCGCAAATATGATCACGTTTCTCAATTCCGCAATTTACTCAAGTGGCTCCCAATTCGCCTTCGACGGAATACTCACATACTTTCTTTACTGTATAACATTCTCTTCAACCCTTCTACTCCCCATTACTTAAAGGATCGCTTCGAGTTCCTTTCTGATACGCATTCTAGATCTCTGAGGTCATCGGTGAATTTGAGACTGGCAATACCAATGCATTCCAGTCGTTTTTACGATAAATCATTTACTATTCAAGCTGCACGCTTGTGGAATGCATTGCCGATGTCAATTAAACAAGCTCAATCACTAACATCATTCAAGAAACTACTCAAAGAACATTACATGTCCCTTTAACCCTATTTCTCTTGTAATTATCATTTTTGCTAATTCCTTTAGCTTATTTAGCACTAATTTATGTATCATTAATATTAATATCTATGTATTTTATAATTATATATTTATGTATATATATAGTTATTTATGTATATATATAGTTATTTATGTAAGTATATCGTAATTTAAGTATGTATACGTACGGTTCATTATCTACGTATATATTTGGATTATTAATATTCATCAATAAAGATTGCCAAACTACTCTCTTTCTGAATCCGTATATAGTTCTTATCCATCCAAAGGTTGCCTGTAAGAGATTACTAAATAGTGATAAGGCCGCCAATTGTACTATCTGTTATTTTTGTTAAGATTTCATTTTTGTAAATTTCTTTGGTGCAATAAAGATGATTATTATTATTATTATTATTATTATTATTTTCTGATACCTAGTTAGACGACAGCATAAAAATGAAAATGTTCATTTGTTCTATAACATTTTAAATCAAATAATCATGGACATACCTAAATGTTGAGATTATTCGAAGTATCTTATTGAGTGCGATGTTAACAGAATCATAATATCCTCCCAGATGTGGCATCGTCTCTCACGCGGCAAATTGCGGGTAACGCGAGATGAATTTATATTCTACGAGTCTTTCATACCGATGAGACTGCACTGGTGAAGTTAATATAGAAATATGCATGTTTTCTTTATATTAGGTACCTACGCGTAGAAAATATGTACATTGGGTATTAGTGAAAATATAGGCGAGGATCTACTAGGTAATCACCATCATCAACCTGCCACTGTCCGCTGTCCATAAAGGTCTCTCCGGCCTCCTTATAGCAACACAAAATTCGCTATGAGGTATTACAAAGTTACTTCATTAAGATCAAGTATATTATTACGTAAACCGTCGAACTCCATAGTAAGAAATTAAGTTAAGTCCCGAACAAAAATGTGTACCAACATCTTGAAGCCAACCAGGATTGCGCTAGGATCATGATGATAAAAGTTCCTGGGACGGCTCATCTAAGTATTACGTAATGACAAAAGTAACGAAATGTCTTTAACTTAACATGTTTAAGTATCTATCACATTATGCTCGCCTACAAAGAACTAGCCTACTAATCGCAAAAATAATGATTTATACCATCCAAATAGAGTCAGAAATAAATCTTCTTCAATATAGTAGCGATACTAGCCAATAAATAAACTATCTTCTCATCCACATCATTACGAAGCAATATCCCGCAAGTCGATGCGAAACGCGAGCGCATCCCGAGGGCACCAGTAGTCAATATTAATTGAGCCCCGCGGCGCAGCCATATTTCATTATTTACAACCAGCCCCTGAGACTTCCACCAGATATATGATAGATAGTTTTTAAAGATTTCCCTGAGCGCAGTAGTTTGAGAGTTTCTACTTTGCAAATGCAACGAATTTATCGAGGGATACAACTGCGGATTCTAGATAATGATTGTGGAGATTTGTATGCAATTTAAATTTTATTTTATAAAATGTCGACTCTATCGATAATCTACTGAAGCTCGAGAGAATAAAGGTCTCGTCAAACTTTGAGCTTTATCTTAAGTTGCAAAAGTTGGCTATTCTTCATGTTAGTCAGATAAATAACTAGAAATTGTGTTAATATTCTCTACCTACTTCACAAGCATTTGCATATTCAGGTCGAATATAAAGCTCGACAAGGCCTATAAACATATGGTGATATACTTATGTGTTATTAGGCATTGTGTTGGTAGTTCAGCGATAATGTAAACGACTGCGAATAATGAGATCTCGTATTCGTTTCCTGAGTCGAGCAATAGTCTATCTAATACAAATAATACCTTATCAAACCGTAGAAAAATGACAGATGCGGTTTTTCCTCACAAATTATTTAACGGTCACATTGATTGCAGTGATTTTTTAACTTCTTTAGTCATTGAAATTAAACTACAGTTTACGGATTTTATCGCGATGTATTGGTTTCACTAAGTTATTACATTTGAAACGAATGATCTAGAAACTATATTTTAATTTATTACTAGCCGACGTTTCAAATCCTTTACAGAATTCATGTTCATGGCAGACTGATGTGATATTTATCTTTTTCTTGAATGTGTAAGTTACCTCAAAGTACCTGAACATTTTTCGACTACTGGTGTTACTATTTACGAAGAATGAGCTCACACACTAAGGAGTTTGATAAAATCCGTAAACTGTAGTTTAATTTCAATGTGTAACATTCGCGTAACCCCAAGAAGATACTAAGTTCTTTAGTCATTAACATCCCTACTCATGTGCCTAGAAGTAACGTAAATAAGTTGTTCAGTGTTCCTTACTCAAGAAAAAATCTCGGGTACTACGCCGCCATGTCAAGCCTTTGTAGGCAGCACAACTTGGTCACCAAACTCTGTAACGCAGATAATAGTGATGAGATAAGTAAATACAAAAAGCAAGCTATGGCTGCGCTTTTTACTGAGGTATAATAATGGGTGTGCTCCTTTTTACTTTTAATTTTATACAGTCTCTAATAATATAGTTGATTTTTTTTTATTTATTCTAAGTAAACTTCGTATTTGTTACTTAAATTTTAAAACATGTGTTTTGTAAACTGTTGTAAATTGTCTGCTCTTATATGCACTATTTTGTTAGTTTAGAATTCAATTTATGCATGATGTGGTTTCCCGTAATTAAGGGAGAACACAGGCTAAAATCCTGTAATGTGTTTTTAAACACTTGTTATATACAACATGTAACAAGTTTACATGCACATCCTGAAAGTACTTTGTTCAGAATCGGCAACTGAATCCATTTCCGTCATTTTTAATATTGTTTATTTTTAGTCTTAAAATAATTAAAATAATGTAAATTGTAGTCACTCATTTTTTTAAAAATTGAGCTATTCTAAAATAAACCTTAAATCAAAGCAGAACGGCTTATTTTTAAATGCATTTGTTAAATGGTTCCACGTTGACTTACACAAACGCACACATTAATACAACACAATAGACGGCAAAAGACAATAGCACATAATTGACCACCAAAATGTCTATCATCTATCTTTCACTAACGTAGGTAATAAACAACGGGAAAGAGCGAGACGTAATGTCTCGCTCGCGCTGGCGCATGACAAGCGCAGCTGGCGATGCGCTAAGACATGTTATGACAAGTACAACCGGGAATATCTATCTATCAGTGAGTGCTGTGAAAACCTTTTTAATAGTTCACTTGTTTACAAAATGTGTAATGGTGTATAATTAAATAATTATCAACAAGACGGTGCCTGTGTGGAATGTTCAACATCATCTTGATGTTGACTTGACACCCCTGGACTTTCTCATTGTGGAGAAATATTAAATCACTAGTTTATTGTGACGAGAGAAAAAGTGCCGAGTAGTTAATTAATTAAAATACTAGCTGCTTGTGAAACAGTGAAAAGATGTGATTTGTGAGGAAATAGTGAAGTACTACGTAGACTAAAGAAATGTGATTTAAGCCTGTAAGTTATCTGGGGGCACGGCAGTGCCCCCACCAAGTCGAGCAAAAAAGCGGCACGGCCGTACCATCCTTTTCTCGAAACAATTCAGGCCATTTTCGACCCCCTATAACTTCGTTGTGGATAAAACTAGAAGCCTGATTGTTTAGTAACCATGCAGGCTGTAACGTATGTCCGATACTTACCGCGTTTGCGTCACAGTACCGCCCATACGCTCGGCCAATCAGAGAAAGCCATCGTCCGCGCTCGTAAAGCCTGACCAAATATGGTCATAAACGGACTCTCACCCTGATGGAGGGCCCGGTATATAAAGGGGCCGACAGAGAGGCCGGCACCGCTACTCTAACGTCGCTTCTACTACCTACCTACTATAACTAAGCGTACCTACTGACCCTACGTCGTATCTACGTGTATCCTGGTCCCAGCTACGGGTAAGCACAACATTTACTGCGTTAGCGTACTGCCCATCTCTCTACCTGCTAGCTGAGGCCGGCTGACGCCGCCTGCCTGACTCTATTGGTTGTGGCTCTCCTAAGGCTGCTTTCCTTCAGGTTCCAGGTTCACCTTAAGACTCCGGCTACGCTCCTAGACCGCTACACTTTCCTGCATCGCCTTCGGCTTCACCTCTGGCGAAGAGTCTGGCCTGCCCTGCTCATCGTACACACACCGCCGGCGTCTGCCAGCTGAGCCAACGTCTGCGAGGATCTGCCGCTACGCGCAGCCCTTCGAGCAACCTGCCCTGCACACTACCGGAGGGAACAGCGTGGGAGACTGCAGCACTTAGTGTTCAGGCCAGTGTCGTGTTGTTGGTCGGTCATACTCGTGCAAGGGAAGTGAGACAATACTCGGCAATAAACGCATCTATAAAGATCATTGTATAAAGATGGTGTATTTCAAATTTCATTTCATTCAATTTGAACCAGAAGTTTAAGAATTATAACGAGTCAAAATTCTTAATTTTGTCACTCACTGACCGATCATCAAAAATCTAAGGCACTTCTAGCAAACATAGAAACTTCAAATTTAGGAAACAATTAATGTTTAGTATATGAACCAAGGAAAAACTAAAATATATTTCGATTTCGGTCCAGTTTTCGAGATACATTAACTACATAAATAACTTTGTAATCCTATATGAATATAAAGGATTACAAAATTACATTTTCAGTTAGAGCTTTTATTAAGAAAATTCCTTGTTGGTGTACAAGAAGTAGAAGGTACCGGAAAGGACAAAAGTAAGAAAATCTACAAAAAGAAATGAGATCCCATAAAAACAATACTTGTCAAAAATACCAAGTATCGCGACCGTAAAAAGTTGTGAGATCCATGTAATACCAAGTCGGTTAATTAAAAATCTTTAATGTTTTATATAAATATATTGACTTGGCAATCGCATTAAACAATCTAATTTATATATTTACTAGTCGACGCCAGCGGCTTCGCACGCACATATTTTCGAATTTCCCGTTTTGCCCGATCCCGTGGGAATGTCGGGAAATCCCGTCTTAGTGCACCCCTACGGTGCCCAAGGAACATACATGCTAAATTTCATCTTCTTACGACCAGTAGTTTCGGCTGTAGCGTGTCTGTCAGTCAGTCAGTAACGCAAGGATTTTATATATTAAGATTACTAATGAGATATATTGTGTTTCCATGCGATGGCCTAGTCAATCTATTTATTTAAAACATAAAAGATTTTTAATTAACCGACTTGGTATTACATGGATCTCACAACTTTTTACGGTCGCGAAACTTGGTATTTTTGACAAGTATTGTTTTTAAGGGATTTTATTATTCTATTATTGTAACTATTTAGATTCACAAGACAACTTTAAACACGCCGTTCTTGTTTATTTCTCTCATTGATATTCTTTTACTTTATCGATCAATAATGCTAACTAGGTATGATTAAGTTAAGATAGTCACAATAGTCACTTACGATGTTAGGAAACAATAAATCGTGCATATTAATAACAAACAATAAATAATTCGACTGTCCACTCCATAGCCTAAAAGTGTGATGGAAAGAAATACTCATATTATCTTTGGTAATATCAACAGTGGCCGACAAATTGTTCAAACATCATTTTTGTAAACCCCACTCTATCAGAGTGTGATTTACAAACTGAATTTCATACATTTTGTTATTTTGTATCGTGTTTCGTTCCTATCAGATCGCTGTTGTTTGTTTACCATAGCAACCGTTTCGTTTGTGTGCGTGCGCAGATTTACAGTGACCACGATTTTCACTTTTAATTGAGTTAATACTTTCTTTAAAGAACATTATTTACGCAAATAAAAAAAATATTTCAATGCATGCATTATGATTGTAACAAGGTTTTCTAATTGGGGTGTCTGAGGATGTGCGTTATTTCCATTACACGTTGTATAAGAGGTGTACAGCCTTTTTGGAAATTCTTTAACAAAATAAATAAATAAATAGCGATATGGGTTTTCTCAAAAAACTATTCAATAACAGCTCATACTAAAGTAATAATACATAAATATACAAAGTTCGGTAATTTCTGATTAGGTAATGGTAGATCGTTAAAACGAATGGAATAACGATAGTACCCAAACGAGATGCACCCTAATAAAATAACATTAAAACTCTGATATGTCCCATCATCGCTAAAAACATTTAGCATAGTAAGTCTTGTCTAATATGAAAGGAGAACTCGAAAGTTGATTAGACGTTAAAAAAGTGGATCACAGTTCTAACAAAGGCATGTTTAGCGGCAGTTATAAGCATAAGAACACTAAACTAGTATACACGTCGTGAAAAATCATAGCCGAATGAAACTGAAAATATATGGTAGGGAGGTAGTAGCGAAGAGGGAAACTATAGAACTTGATTACGAAATACTTTTGACGCAGTAAGTTAGGTAGGTACTATCTATAAATATAAGCGTAGCAAGGGTCTGCGTAACTAACATCACTGTTATTTGTAGTCTATGAAAGTGTTTTTATCCATTATGCAAAATTTATATTTACTGGTAGTAAATCTAAGTAACATCAAGATTTATAAAGAACGTTACAATTACTGAAGAAACTCGATAAGCTAATACTCGTAAATCTGTTAGAGAACAGAGCAAACCGAAAAACAATCAAGTGAATACATATTATACGCATTCTTCGTTTCCACCCTAAACTTCTGCAAATATTCAACTAAATTACGAAAAATATTTGCTCAAAACGAACCAAACAGCTGGCAAAGCCACATACACACCATATTTTCAGTTGTTCACTAGTAAATATAAAACTACTGCATCGTACAAGACTCTCGAAGTCGTATGCAACAAGTTCAAACTAAATCCAAAGCTTAAATTTAAACTAAAATAAACCTTAACGAAAAGAAATAAGAGTGCTCTCTACAGCATAATTAAGTTTGTTTTAGGTTAATGGTCGTAGTTGGGTTCGCTGATGCATGTGAGGATTAAGCACGCTATAATATTTCAGAGGTTAGTTCCAGTTAAATCCCGCCTAGTTTTTACTTATTGCGATGACTGACTAAAAGTGGTAAAATGCGCACATTTTAAAACCAAGCCAAGTTAAGCAACTATATTTAAGAAATAACACGATGACTAGGAGAGTATCTGATAAAGGACATAATAGGACTAGAACTTAAATCGTGGCTATATTTCACCAGTTATGTTTTATGCATATATTAAAATATCCAGAATAGTTATTAAGCAGTATGGTACTACATGCCATGCTGCTCATAAAATATCCTTCCCCAAAAAAACTTACTCGTCAAAATGGCGATTGGCGAGTCAACAAGCGGCTCAATATGCAGATTACTTTAATCCCTCGACGCTGAATGGTTTAAAATAATACAGAACTTATTTGAAATATCCTGTACCAATATAAATATATAAAAATATAGTATAAAAAATGTTTTATTGTTCTTATATCGTCCAGTGGTTGAGGCATATAACAGCGTGCACCGCCCCGGCCGCAGTTGCTCCACACAATTTACGCGAAAGTTAATTTTAATTCTGATGAACACTTTTATGCGCTACTGCTAATAAAATTCAGCCATTATACTATATTATAAATAACGTTTTCAGTTTAAATAAGCATTTTAAATGCTTTTATTTTATAGTTAGTGGCTAATGCTGAGTAAAAGGTTTTCTTATTGTTCTTAGCTTGGAAGCCGAAAAACAATTGAGCCAAAGTGTTTACGTACAAATAGATTATTAGCTACATTGAAAATTATGTTACTGGATTAGGTATATTAAAAGGTTTAAAGTGTTCATAACTTCTTAAATGTCGATTCCAGGCACGTCGTCCCCTTATAAACCTGACATGTAGTTTTAGTTTAAAACCACTTAAACATTACAAAAACGATATCAACCACATTTTGCAGCTCTACGTACCGTGAGTAAAGAAGAAGATAGAATAAAGGACTAATAAATGATACTGTAGATTTCAGGGATTAAGAGCGTTTCCCTTACAAGCCGAGCAAAATGCAAAAGTACGAATAGTCCTACTACAAATAGTTTTCTTTGAGAACGTAGCATTTCGGAGAGTGCCGATCCCCTGCTATACCAAGGCTTTACTTGAATGCATATTTCATGAAGGCACGAAAACCACTTAAACCATGACGCCTTCCGTACACTTACGACAGAAATTGTAGGTAAACCTAAAAGTATTGTGAGAAAAGTTCACAATATAAGAATGCTCAACAGTTGCACAAGCGTAAGAGTAGGCGCTTTTAAAAGTTATTGCAGTTTTCAATTAAACATGTAGCGGTGACGACACGCCACAAATGTCAGCACCACATTTCTAATAAACATTCTTTGTGGACCGGTGTACACAACTAATACCGGCCATTCGCCGCTATCATTTTTGGTTCACTTTTGTGGGATATATTTTTCTTAAATAAGAGAACAGTAATAGATAACAATATCTCGTTTAGATTTAACTACGACCTAAGTAAAGATATTTTGTAAAGGGCAGCTAATCGGCTAGACGCTTACCTATATAATGATAAACATTAAAAAAATGGTGGCGAATCAGCAATATTTAAGTTATTAAAATTGTTAACATTTCTTTATTTTTTTATAGACTTACGCCTGTATCCCCGAAGGGGTAGGCAGAGGTGTAAATATTACACCCACATTTCGCCATGAATTTTTAGGTCCCACGTAATAGGGCGCGAGCCTATTGCCGTTACCGAGAACGTGCTGTTACTGAGAATTCGGCAAAACCCAGTAACACTTTTGCCCGGCCCGGGAATCGAACCCGACTCCGACCAGCAGTCGCATAAGCTATCCACTGGATTTTAAAAAATATTAACATTTCTTAACACAGGTTATTAAGAAATATTATCTATCTATGACTTGATTGCAGACGTGACGCAAAAAGTAGCTGAAAATTGGCATGTATGTTCTTTGAGGAATGAGGCACAAACAGAGGATTATTGGATAAAGTTCCTCAAATAAAAATCCAAATACTAAAACCACACAATATGCCAGCAAATTTCTTTCATAAGTGATAATTAATAAATTAATAATAATTATAAAATAATAATACATTAGAGGCCTTATATTATTATCTAACTTAACGTACCAAAAACCTTGACAAACATAATCGAATGCATGTGTGTTTTCAACCTAGGCACGCTTTTTTGAGCTCTCGGCCAATGACATGTATTTAGAGTCATATTTGGAGGTAGGAAACAAGGCTGCTTATATCAGTTTCCTGGTCAGGTTTTCTGTTGGTAGGTACATGGATTATGTTACAAATTTGTGTATGTTGCAAGATAAATCTCCAAATATCTAAACTAAAATATCGACTTACAGTTATTTCGTTGCATTTCAAATTACGACTATTCATCAGCAAAGCCCCTTACCGTATAAATGTATTTATATGAATAAACATGAGTGCTCTTAGCTCTCAATTAATGCCACTTCGTATTGCTTCAAAGACATCAAAACATTTCTATATATTTTAACAAGTACCTAAGTACGTGCACACTTCATAACATAAGCTCCTTGACGTACATCATGTCGTAAAGTCTAGAAAGTACTTACCTACGTCTAGACTGTAATCTTACTCTATTATTTTTATGTCGGGCTAATTCTACCCTTCGACGTACAAACTCTTAGAACTCAGTCGTTCCCATTAACAATGGGTACTCAATCTCAAAACGCGAGTTGCTCAATAATTCATATTGTTTTCACAAAAACCATTAAAAGCCCCTTGTTTTTCAGTACCGAGCATTTTCTTAAGCTGTTGCGGTCAATAAAAATATGAGAGGCGGTCCACTACGTGACACGAATAAAATGTAGAACAGAACGGCCATTAAAAAAGCGGGTAATTAAGGAAAATCATTTTCATGACATATTTCAGTAAGAAACATAAAAAGGATGTAGGTGGTAAAGAGCGTAATTTATGTTATAGATTGAGGTTGGCATGAGGTATTCCAAAAGTGGTCATTGTTCCGTTAGGGAAGTGAACTTTGAGCTATAGGAGTATTATACGCCCGAAAACGCCATGGTAGTTTTGAATTAGGGAGCTTTAGGAAGCCACACATACTCCGCTAAACTAAATACTTTTGGTTCCATTTGAAGCTTAGTGGCTGGATACCCGCAACGAGGAATATTAATAATATCTGTATGTACATACATACATACATACATATCGTCACGCCTTTTATCCCCGAAGGGGTAGGCAGAGGTGTATTTCTACACCCACTTTTCGCCAGATATACTTTAGTCCCACGTAATGAGGGGCGAACCTATTGCCGTACCGGGCACATTTCCAGACTCCGTGCTACTACTTAGAATTTCGTGACAGAAAAACCCAATAACACTGCCCGACCCAGGAATCGAACCCGGGACCTCCCGATCCCACGCGCACATTTATGCCGCGAGACCAACGAGGCAGTCGTATAGGGTTTGATGTCGAGTTTTCCGTCACTACGCAAAGATGGTATTTGCATCGTGTTATCCCTTAGTCGCCTCTTACGACACCCACGGGAAGATAGAAGGTGGTGGCACTTGTATTCTATGCCGTCAACCACACGGACAAATGTATTTATGAAAATTCATAATATTTATAAAATAAAGTGAAAATGGATAATAAATAGATATATACTTATAAAATATTTTTATGTCATGCATTTAAAGTTATGCATAAATATCTACACACAAATTATCCTCTGACTAAGAATATAGAGGGTTAACGAAGCTTTAATATAATAAACCTCAATTTTTAGTGCCACACCAAGGTCTTGTCCATTAGGCACGAGCATTCAGTATTACGCAATATTTCATTTTATTCGTTGTTATTCGTTCCAAAACGTGTTACCAACTGTAATCACAATTAAAATATATACCGTATCTGTTTATGGAAATTATTCGTGTTGAAATTTTGTAATGGACTGTTTTTCTTGTATCATTGCGACCAAGGAGCAAGCGACAAAAACAACAACCTTTTTCTTAATTGTGCGTTTGTTTGAAACACCAAGTTATTTTAAGGGAATGGGATACATACTTAGTTACTTATAAAAGAACCATCCATAATAAAATCTAAGTACAATGTCACGGGCACTTAGCGATAATTGCGTGGATAACAGCGTACCCTTGTAATAATGACTTATAGCGAACCTTGCCCGTCCGTCGACTAGTATTAAGTTACACATTCATGATCAACACTATAGAAACTGCTACACTTGATTGACGATTAAGCTTGTCAAAAGAAAAGATTATTTCGGATACGCTTCCGAATGATATATTGTATTAAGCTCGTCGGAGCAACCAAGACAGTTCAGTTGATACCCGTGTTAAAACTTCTATAAAATAAACAGAAAAGTGAATATTATATACAATTAAGATGGAGAGAGGAATACATAGGTACATAATTATTGTGCTCATCAGGACGGACGGGTCAAATACACCAAAGGGTAACCCTCGTAACATTGGTACTTCTCCGGTGAAGAACCCTGGTCCCTGCATGTTTATCAGTCCTATACGATTGCGTAAGATGTGTGATTCACAAGATGATGATGTTTTACTTTATGTGTATCCTTTACATTAAATTTACGGCTTTATTAACTATTTTTGCGTAGACCTATCAACAGCTTCAATATTTTCCTTAATTTGAACACTAATATTCTGGTCAATAAAACGAATAAACAGTTTCACAAGCGTGCTTATAAGACACAAAATGATGACCTTGATAATAATAAAACAGATTTTCTTGACACATTAAATATTTAACTATTAATTATATGTCATTTCGCAACATTCAACTCGTAAATCCCCTAGGATTATAGAAAAGCGTTTTATAGACATACCCGTTTTGTGACTTTTCTACTATATTCATTGCGAAATGCTGTTCGTGGCATGCAATAAAACATAAAGTATTTTAGTAAATTTGTTAGTTTACAGCTACCAACAGAAAATAACGGACCGTGAATATAGTGGGATACGGTTTACGCGTTTATATTGGAACATAAAACTATAGCCGTATCAAGAAAATACACATAAAACGGAACTTCACTTTTTCTGTCTGTTTACTTGTCGTAATAAATACTATCGCGCTTGGTAACATCCGAAAGGATAGGAAAGGGTACCAATAAAATAATATCAGACCTCAACTGAATAAAATTTCATAGGACTTGGAAATTGCCAATATTATACACGTTTGATAAACTGTATACTAAAAGAAATAAAGAAATATTAAAAAATATTATATATTTACCTAACGCAGTAATGTCGGGCACTATTATATTGTTCTGTACAGAACTATGCGTTCTATAAAGTGTTTATTAAAAAAAATCGAATACTTGTCTGAAAAAAAGAATTTCAGCGAATGGACTAAGTACAAGTACTTACACATACACACAAGTAGGCAAAGAGCACTCATAAATGTTAACACAACCAAAAAAAAATTAGGAAATAATACATAATATTCATGGATGGATGTATCTAACCAAATTATCATCCGCAGTCACCTGTGATATTAGGTTGCCTGATTATCTAGGGTTACAACCGATTGTGGTAAGGAATTCAAAACATTCGGCAAGCTTATTATCGATACATTTATCGGTAGTAACAATTGTATTAGGAGTAACATAATTATGTACAATAAAATAAAGCTAATTATATAACTAAACTATCATAAACTATAAAAAGCAAAAGAGGAAATAATAAGTACCTATGAAAAGAAAAGTAAATAAAAGAAATTGCCAACTACAACGCGTAAAAAAATTCCTCCGCAACGCTGTCGAGCGGTAGCGTGCCCAGAAGGCTGGCAGCATTGCCACGTTGAATGGCAATGCTTATTCTCTCAGCGAAATATAAACCAGCCCTCTGGTCACGAGCATCGTTCAGCCTTGCGCGTGCACTAGGGCCCCATCGCCCCAGCGTTTCGAACCAAAACGGCTCAAAAACCTAAATACCAGCCAGGTTTCCGTATTTGCACCGTTTGAGTTTTTATGTCGAGTGCCGTTATAGAATATTGCTAAAATAAGTATAAGAAAAGTTTTTCTACTGTTAACATGAATGACCTCCTTAACTTTAGCAGTAATCGCGAAAATATTTAAGTACATTCCTATCTACAAAACCGTTCTTGGAGTTATTCTTGTCTTCATATTGTAAGACCTTGCTTCTTGCAAAATTACAGTACTCTAAGATCACATTGGTGCCAATGACGCTAGTCCTCTAAATCTGTATGATCGCCCATATAACTTAGAGGACTATATTAAATGGAGTCTTCTATGTATGTATGGGGACACCCTTAAATTTTCCACTTTTTTATTTTTAGTAATTTTTCCTTTATTTGTGCTGTGAGACCCTGCTTTTGGCCAAATTTCGTGATTCTAGTTCAACGGGAACTAGCATATAGGTTTTCAAAACCTATAGGGTACTTACGGTTGACCTAGAATTGTCAATTTTGGTTAAAACCAAGGTCTTACAGCACAAGTAAAGGAAAAATTCCGACAATAAAAAAAAAAAAATTAAGGTTAATTTTGGTACTTACAAGTTTTCGCAGCGATAGCCTAGTGGATATACCAACAGACTGCCATGCAGAGGGTATCGGGTTCGAATCCACGGCGCGCACCAATGACTTTTCGGAGTTATGTGCGCATTGAATAGTTAATTATCGCTTGTCCCGTGCCTCGGAGAGTACGTTAAGGTGCTGTTATACCCCGGAAGCCGTGAAACACCTAATTTTTTGTCGCGCATCTAGCCATAACGGTACATATTACAAACTAGCAAAAAATAGAGCTTAAAGTCAAAAGTCTGAACAAAAGACTTTTGAAAGAATTTTTGATGTATGTAAAATAGAATCACGGTAAAAAAATCACAAAATCGAGGCAGAAAATAATCTGTCGTCTCACTGTTTGCAATATTTTGATCGTAAGCTGTCAAATTTTATTTGATAATATTGTAGGAAATCTAATGAACTAAAGAATTACCCTATTTATTTTCATATTATACGTGTATATTTTGTAAAATTAAATAAAATCTGCCAAACGTCTATGATTATGACGCTCGGTAGATCCCATCAATATCAAACGCTTCAGCAATTTAAACCTTATTAGCATAAGCGGTGTACTGAGTGTCAGTTGCTAGTTTACGCCCCGCCCAGATCTCATCATTCGGCTATGAGCCCTGTGAGAGATAGGTCATGTGCATGTCGCTTGCGTCTCCACTGCACGAAATTTTACGTAAACCTGTTTGTTATTATAATACGCCGATTTGAGTTCGTAATTTCATGTTTTATGTGATAGACTGAATACTTTGAATCAAATAGGCTTTTCATGTAACTATGGGCACATATAATTAGGACCTAAGTTTATACTCTTGTTGCGTTTAATGTGTTATTGTTTCTGTGCTTATAAATATATAATTAGAAGAATAAAATATGGTCAATTAGAGAAATGAGGTTTACGAAGGATTTGTACAAGAAAGCATCGTAATAAAATAGAAATTCATCCATGGCCAAGTGATTATGAAATATGTAACATTTTTACACAAATTATTTTCATAACAGTCTTTTATGACTAACTATGTTATAGATTATCGATTATGCATAATATAATTATATAAATTATTCTCACAATACATAGCTGCCACAGTTTTCA
This sequence comes from Euclidia mi, assembly GCA_944739405.2. Classification (NCBI taxonomy): domain Eukaryota; kingdom Metazoa; phylum Arthropoda; class Insecta; order Lepidoptera; family Erebidae; genus Euclidia; species Euclidia mi. The sequence continues at coordinate 17,855,561 of OX123189.2, forward strand.
ATTTTTGAAAGAGTAATAACATAAAATCGAATCATTTTATGTACCTACATTGCAAATTCATTAGCTTGTCAGAGCGCCTGGAGCGCTAAGATGCCGCCACGGCGAACAATAAACAGCGCTAATATGGCGCTCCGCAATCCGCACACAAGCGGTAACGAATGTTGTATTATTGTGTTGTGAACATAAACCTATTTAGGTACATCGGGCAAAACTTTGATTATTCATAAACTATTAGGTATGTCTCAGTACATCTAATATCATTTTAATTTCTAAAATCAATCATTTATAAGTAAGAAGGTGACTTCTCTGTTTGCTATAACACAAGATATAGTATTTTTTAATAATAAAGTACGTAAATAATTATCTTTATTGTAATTACAGTGACGTTAAAGATAACAGTTCTGCAACGTCTTAGACGCATTTGACTGCAGTCATTCCTAACACGATCAGCTGTTCAAGAGCTAGCCAAGAAATGCCAAACAATTTTTTTAACAAATTTGACTCAAATTCCGTAGTGACAAGCAAAAATTACAAGAGGGATAGCAGTGACTGGTTCGAATTGCGTAAGAATATGTTGACAGATTGAAATTTTGGTATAGTGGTAAAAAGAAGAGATAACAGCAGTAAAGCCAACTTAGTAAAAAATATTTTGCACAAATAAAATATTTGCAATGTAAAATCAGTTGCGCATGGAATCTAAAATGAACAACTGGCTTTGCAACAACTGGCGAAGCAAGAAAATGTAACAATCAAGCCTTGTGGATTATCCGCTTATTGGTGCCACGCCAGATGGATTAATAGGTCCAAACACGATTGTGGAAATTTAACGTTCTATAGTTGCCTATAAGAATGGCCTGGAGAATAGTATAAGAGCAAATAAAATACAAATATGGAAACATGATAAAAAAGTTAACTGACTAGTCTAAACAAATATTGTAATTGTTATTACCAAATTCAGGGGCAACGCCACGTTACACGCAAACAAAAGTGTTTATTTGCTGTGTGGAGTGGCGAAAGTATACCACTAAAAATAGAAATTATAGAAAGTGATGATATTTTCTGGGAGAAGAAAAGCTTGTGGCGTTTTATATGAATTGGCAGTTGCCTGAAATTGTTGATTCTCATCAAGCTCAAGGGATGGCATTGCGAGATCACGGAGAGGAAAATGTTTCATCAGTGCTTGAAATTTCTACAATACCAAGCCGTAAAAGGAAAGTAAATGAAACTGTGCCTCGTGAACAACAGCAAATAAGAAGTATTGAAGCCTTATCACCTCACACACTGCCTTTAACATTCGATGAGAATAAAAAAAACCTGCCGGGTTGTAGCAGACAGCTAACTTTTGATGAGCTGTAAACTCTGTGTTTCGTTAATAAATGATAAATGAATATAAATAAATATCTTTTAATATGTGACGTATTTGCCGTGTGGTTGACGGCATAGAATACAAGTGTCACCACCTCCTATCTTCCCGTGGGTGTCGTAAGAGGCGACTAAGGGATAACACGATGCAAATACCATCTTTGCGTAGAGACGGAAAACTCGACATCAAACCCTATACGACTGCCTCGTTGGTCTCACGGCATAAATGTGCGCGTGGGATCGGGAGGTCCCGGGTTCGATTCCTGGGTCGGGCAGTGTTATTGGGTTTTTCTGTCACGAAATTCTCAGTAGCAGCACGGAGTCTGGAAATGTGCCCGGTACGGCAATAGGCTCGCCCCTTATTACGTGGGACTAAAGTATATCTGGCGAAAAGTGGGTGTAGAAATACACCTCTGCCTACCCCTTCGGGGATAAAAGGCGTGACGATATGTATGTATGTATGTATGTCTTTTAATATTTATTTTCTTTGAAACAACACATATTTGAAGCGAAAGAAATATTTTATATTTTTTCATACAAACATGTATGAGGAGAGCTAACGAAAAAGCAGTAACTCAAATTCTAATTCTATAATTTTCTAGGCGACATAGCAGTATCTCATGAATAAGGTATATCCACATATATTTTTGATGTTTCATCTATTTAGAAAAATAATAATGGGTTGGGTTTCGAAACGAGTCGCCTGAATTTGAGGATATTGGTAGTGTAGAGGGCTTAAGGGAGTTCGTTTTAATCCCCTAAAAGTAATTTTAGCTGCCGGAGTTGTGTCTAAATATTTTTATACAATTTCCAAAATTTCATAAATACTTCGGCAATTTTGCAAAACGAAACGTAGTTTTTATACTTTAGTACATTTTTACAAATGTTATTTTTAGGTTTTATGTGAAAAACGTGAAACGAAACGCAAAACTGCCATCTTGGAATGATCATATTGACAGCTAATGTCAAATTTGTGCGTCATTGCTTTCGAGTGCCTAGGGTTAGGTGCGACTGTAATGAGTAACTAAATAGGTTATGTTAGGTTCTCTTTTGACCCTTAATCCGAAAATAGGAGCCCTTCGCAGGGCTCCGTCAACCTTAGTTTATTAAACTAGTGTGATGAATGTGGAAGTTGGCAGTGCCATACACACCGATGTTTGGAGATTTTTTTTTAGAGGAAACAAAGTATTTCCGGCAAGTGAAAATGGTGAGAGGGGTTTCAAGACCTCCCCTCCTCCCTCTCCAATCACTCACAACCCCTAAAAACGGCGACGTATTTCGAAACCTTTACCATAATAATTATACCTATAATAACAATAAATATTCATAAATAAATAAAAGAAATCAACTTTTACTAAACTTCAATTATCTCGTAACTCGCTTTAGTTGAGATACGGCTTTTGCGCTTAGTAGAGCAGTATTGTGTTTTTTAGGGTACCGTAGCCAAAAATTGTAAAAACGGAACCCTTATAGATTCGCAATGTCTGTCTGTCTGTCCGCCCGTATGTCACAGCCAATTTATTGCAAAACAGATTTGAAAACTGGCAGAAATGGAATTAGATGTAGGTATTCTATGAACTGCTTCACTATTTTTATACAAAAACAAAACAAACATAATAATGGCCTCTCCATACATGGAACTGACTTAATTATTTTTATCATCTTACGGCACGTAGGTATTTACCTACTTTCGTCAACTATTAATACCTATAACGTCTAATGTAAACCAGTTTTGCTCATGGCTGCACTGAGAACAAAAAATGCGCTATGCCTATATTGTACAAACAGATTGATGTATGTAATATAAATTTTAATATCAGTTTCTCAATTCAATATGCTAAAACGTTTTGCTTGCGATTTTGAAATATTGGAATACGGATGTCGCCAGAATACGGCCGCACGCGACGAGAATGAAGGGGGGCGCCCCGCAGTAGACGGAGCTAAGCTCCCTTCACCTCCCCTGCTTCACCCCCTCATTTACCAAAACAGTCGCTTAGGACAGCGCCTTAAGCCGTCGATCCCGGTTGTCATGAAGATCTTTGACAGTCGTTACAGGGTGTCAGTACCTTCTAAATAAACTGACACTAGTCTAAGCCATGGAATATCGCTATCCCTTCGGGTTGCGGAGGTCAGACAGGCAGTCGCTCTGTGGAAAAGCTAATATTCAGCCCAATCTGGTTAGACTAGAAAGCGGACCCCAGATTGAAACTGGGATAACGCTAAGAGGATGATGACAAGTTTTCGCAAAAATCTAATTTTGACTATATCTTTTTATCAGATTGACCCAGGACCCTGATTTTTATACACCTAATAGGAACCATAGACCTTAGTATCTGATATTTCAATTTGCTAGGTCGACCCGTTCCTGAGAAAATCGGTGGTGACACACGGACAAACAGACAGGCAGACAGACAGACGGACAAGAAAGTGATCTTATAAGGGTTCCCCTTTTTTTACCTTGTGAGGTACGAAACCCTAAAAACTGTGAACGTGCCTAGATGCGGGCAACCTCTAGTTAGGAACCTGTATAAAATTTGCATTGTAGCGTATTCAACTTATTTATCTGTTGAGTGAAACTTTAGCGATTGCTATAGAATCTTATTTGGCGGATTAATAAGGTATAATCGATCTGAAAATCCCATAAATTATACGTGGATACGTTTCTTTATAAAGAAGGACCGGTTGGCGCAGCGGGAGTGTAAGCGACTGCTACGCCGGTGGTCGCGGGTTCGATTCCCGCTCAAGTCAAACATTTGTGTGCATGAACATGGATGTTTGTCTTGGTCTGGGTGTTTCTATGTATAATATGTATGTATTTACAAAAAAAGTACCTATATATGTATGTTTATTCATTGTCTAGTATCCATAGTACAAGCCCTGCTTAGTTTGGGACTAGATGGTGATGTGTGTATGTGGTAGAATATTATTTTATTATTATTATTAAGGATAGCAAATTGCGTCACTGAAATTAAGCAACCTGCTCTTTAAACTGTAGCACAGTTTAAAGAGCAGGTTGCTTAATTTAAATAACTCGCACAGTTCTGCTAGCACTTAAACATTGATACGGCACCGCAGCCAGGATTCTCTCTCTCCAAGACAAATAGTGGCCAGTTTTATTTTCTTATGGAAATGAAACTGGGACGGTTAATATTGTTTCTGCTTACGAAATGTTACGATAAAATAGCTTATTTGTTTAGGTTTATTGTTTTAATGCTTTCAAGTTATTGTTTTCTGGAGAAAAATAACAGAAGCAAATATAAACAAGCAAAAAATAATTACGTGTTAAGATTGGCGTCTACAGTTGCCCTAAAAGAAGACGAAAACAAGACTCTTGCACAACATAATTTTATCATCCGCTGTAACAAGTTTGTAAACACTCGTATATTATCATTGCTAGCACTACTTTTAAATCCTGCTGTGCACATTTTCCTCGCCAATTCATTCACCTAAAACACCATTGAGAATAGTTTAAACTCAACTAAATACCATGATTTAGTTAGCAGGGAGTGGTGACAAGACACACACACACACCATATTTATAATAGCTAACAAGAAAACACACATCCACATTTACGTGTATTTACTAATGAGTAACTAATATAAAAAAAACTTAGGCCCTTATGTATATTCAAATCTATAGGCCATTCTAACTAAAAACGGATAGTTAACACTTGCGATTTCTTAAAAACTGCGCTGATGCGAGACTGACTCGCCAACAGAGAATCACTGCATAGTATAAAACAAAGTCTGTCTTCTGTCTGTCTCTCCCTATGTATGCTTAAATCTTAAAAACTACGCAACAGATTTCAATTCGGTTTTTATTAATAGATATAATGTTTCAAGCTGAAGGTTTATATGTACCGATAATTGACGCGGGCGAAGCCGCTGGCGACGTCTAGTTCTATATAAAATATTACTTTATAGTTGGAAATGATCTGCCATACATCACTACATTAACTGAAAATTAACAATATATCTGCAACGTCCCAAAATACAACGAAGAAGCAGATAACCCTGCATTCTAGACTGCAAGAGTTTTAAACCAACGACGCTGTTTGTAAAAAGCAAAATCTTACACATTGGCTGCGACATATAGTCATAATAAGAATGCCTACGATCCTAACATGATCGCCGGTCCTGCTTTACCTATCTCTGCGAAGTCGTCCGATGCGTTCCTCCAGGCGGGTAAAATACATATAGTTACTAAATATGAAATTATACATATATAATAAATTGAAACTTTAGAACAAAAAATAGCTCTTAGTCCCATTTAAATATGATTGCCTTTATAATTGTTATTACAAAAGTGAAATTTCACAATACAGTAACAACAATGCAAGTTAAATTCAAATATCCTTTGTTTCCAAGCTCGAAGATGCCAGGTCTAGATGCTAGCGCTGTGAATACCGAGAATTGAATACTAATATAAATTGTTACACAATTGTAAGAACTATCTCAAATATGAGCAGTACTAATTCAATATTACAGTCGTAGATACGTTCAAGTATAGTCACGAGTGTAAAATGATAAGGAATGCATACATGAAACTTTTTATTGCTTCAATCGATTAACTTTAAACTTTGTATACTGATTCCTCAAATGAAATTAGTGAACACTAAGTGAATCTTTTTGGAAATTCTTACTCTAAGTGGATAAAAAGGGGAGTCAACATTTGTATGAAACTTTTTTAATACTTCAAGGGATTAACTTACTTACTTTGCTCTATATATTGGTTCCTGAAATGTATGTCCCTTGAGGAGTGTAGGGAAGTTAATACAAGACATGTTATCTAAGCGAATTCACGCGAGCAATGCAGCGGCCAAAAGTTAGTTTATTTATAAAAACGGTCCCAAAGTCCTAACAGAACACCAGCACCATCTTGTGTCATAAGATGGCAATATGCTGAGTTGGGAATCGATTATGTTTATTAAATGTTAAGTTAGTGTTTAAGTTTTTATGTTACTTTCTGTTACAAATCTAAACAGAAAGAATGAGTTTACTTTTCTTTCTTCCTTTTCATCAGGACAGCTAAACTAAGTAGTTAGTAACTAATAAGGTAGTTTAATATCAACTATTGCAAAAGCCTTCCGTGACCGCGGTTCCTGTAGAGCAGCTGAAACGTCGGATAAATATTCGAAAATATCGCTATAAAATCCGAAAGTTTGATATCCACTGCTGAATTTCAAGTTTCTATTCGTACAACAAGTCAAACATTTATTTTCATGTTTGAAGGACCTACATTTTGGCAATAAAACGACATACGGATACTTGAAAACTAGAGCACCAGATTTAGCAATAGACTACTACATGCTGAATTTGCCAGTACAAAAGTTTAGATTTACCCACATTACAATGCCTAACAATTAAGCTTTTCTTGTTTACAAATGACAATAATCTAAGACTATTTAATAATAATGCCTTACTTTTAAACTTTGCAAGAAAATGTTCGAATAACCTAACTTCTACTAAAGCTTTAGTACTTGCTTTGAAGCCACCATAAATAATACCAACTAATAAGGACCTCATGCCAGTCCTTGACGAATAAAGAACACATTTAATATATAATAATAATAATAATAAACTGTATCCTCCTGTGACGGATTAAGAATACGAATTGTCACCACCCCATATCATCCCATGGGTGTCGTAAGAGCCGACAGAGGGAGCATATTATGCAGAGAACAGCACTGTAAGAGAAAGAAAACTTGATACAAACCCAATACCAACCCGCTTGGCCAGCGTGGTGTAGTAGGCCAATTCCTCCTTTCAAAGGAGAGGCCTAGTCCAGCAGTGGACTATTAAAGGCTGATGATGACAATAAACTGTAATAACTGTTATAATAATAATAACAACTACCGAAAGTATATCCGGTTGTTCGAGTCTTGCCAATGGTCAGTATTTGCACAGACATAACCAAGTGGCCAGGATAATCCATCAGCAATTAGCCCTTAAATATGATCTCATTGGTTCTGAGGTACCGTACTACAGATACATATGTGCCCGACCCAGTTCTCGAAAATGGTCGTGCATTGTTGTACTGGGACCGGTCTATCATTACAGACAGGACTATTGTAGCCAATAAGCCTGATATTGTAGTGATAGACCGAGCAGAGCGACTCGCAATGATAATCGATATCACCATACCGCATGACGGCCATCTCGTGAAAGCAGAAAAAGAAAAAGAGATTAAATATTTGGACCTAGCTCACGAGATTGTTGACATGTGGGATGTAGATTCGGCGATCATTGTACCGATAGTCGTGTCGTTGAATGGTTTAATCGCCAAGAGCCTCGACCAACACCTAAAGAGGCTCACACTAGACAGCTGGATCAAGTCTTTGATTCAGAAGGCAGTTCTTCTCGACACGGCGCGCATCGTGAGGAAGTTCTTGTCTCTGAGGCCCTAACCACCGGTGGCTTGGTCCCTGTACCCGACACTGGTGGGTCTCCGTGGTCCCTTTTATATTTCTTAAGGTATTTCTTTTTCAAATGAAATATACTTTATTAATATAAAAGAAACTACATATGTGTAAGATAATAATTGCAGTGAATAATAATAACATTCTACCACATACACACATCACCATCTAGTCCCAAACTAAGCAGAACTTGTACTATGGGTACTAGATAATGGATAAACATACATATTATATACTTTTTTTTTGTAAATACATACATATTATACATAGAAACACCCAGACCAAGACAAACATCCATGTTCATGCACACAAATGTTTGACTTGAGCCGCAATCGAACCCGCGACCATCGGCAGTTGAAGTAGGTATTACACCTCAGGTACATACACAAAGACCATGATCACAAGATAGTGATCATGGTGATAGTTGAGTAAAATATCACTTATTGCTTCTATATTTGTACAAAATTTCAATAAAATGAGCATAATAATATATAAGTAATTATCAGTAGGAAAGTTAGCAACAAACTAACTCATACAAATAAAGTTAGCCACAAAACCGAGACATGTCCATAAAAGCAAAAGTGGAAAATTGAATAAACCACAACACCAAACTTATTCCATTTATTTTATCATAGGTATTATTTTCTTAAGTTAGGTACATAACTATTTCTGTATATAATCCCTTTGCCTTTTGTAAAGTCAAATCTAACTGTACCCAATTATATTTTATGAATTGATAATTTACTTGCATCTTATATAAGTATCTATCTCTAAAGTGACTACAACGTCTATCAAAAAATATTGATACAACAAACAAGCAGATGATGCTTTGTGGTCGCATATTGACATTCTCTACCAACACATAAACGAACGTAACCTTTCTCAGTCCAGTGCTGGACTGAAACCTCTCTTTTTAGGGTTCCGTAGTCCACAAGGAACCCTTATAGTTTCGTCATGTCCGTCCGTCTGTCCGTCCGTAGCCTAGCTCAAAGACGCCTGGTGCTAGAAAGCTGATATTTGACATGAATATAGACATAAGATATTGCAACAAAACTGTAGAATTAAATTTTGGAAAATATTTTTTTAAGGGTATCTCCCCTACATATATGTATAGTGGGGTTGATTTTTTTTTGGTTGAGTTCCCCATCATGTGGGGTATCATTGGATAGGTTTTAAAAAAATATTATTAGTTTGCTCAAATTATTTTTCGATCAAGTGATTGGTTTGTCAAATATCAAGCATTGAAGTGAAAAAAATTGTTAGACTCAAGTGTCCCCCCCCCCCCCTCTGCCGGCTAAACTATTAATTTGGAAGAGGTGAAAAAAATCACAAATGTAGTACATATAAGGAATTTAAAAGGAAAACTATCAGGGCTAAGTAGATATCACTAGTTTACGAGTAATCGTCGGTTAACTTATAAATACCTATTTTTGTGAGTTTACATTGGGCGCGCTGGCTTAATCTTAAAGATATACGTACTTACTTTGGTATGTAATGTACTACGGTACTACGTATGTATAGTAATAGTATATCTTGGAAACCGCATTTTATGTTTACAATACATAACTGGATCATACAAAATAATTTAGCGGGTCTTAATCGCGTTAACTTAACTTATTTAAGGTATAAATACCTATTTGTTTGAGTCTGGACCAAACCACTGGATAGAACTGCATCAACCACAAGTCTTATCCACCGATCGTCACTATTACTCCAGGATAGTACGTGAAGCGGTACAAAACAAGAAATATAACAATTTCAACCGGGAGGATGGATATAGATTATCGGCTACTTGGAATCCAGTCATCAGCAAATGTAAACACCGCCGCAGTGATAAATCTCAACAGTGTGTAGACGTCATTAGTGTAGTGTGTCGGAGTACCGACATTGCGAACTTAAATAAAGACCAAGTGAGGGTAGGTGCCGAAACGCGCACTTCCACAAGACGGCGCTGAGCTTTCATCAGTCTCTCCGCGAGAAAGCTCGGTGCAAGACGAGCGAAACATCGGAAACAAATAGGTATTTATACCTTAAATAAATTAAGTTAACGCGATTAAGACCCGCTAAATTATTTTGTATGATGTATACAAATCGCGAAAGTTTAAAATCCATTAATACATAACTGGATACATACCTAGTATTTTTCTAAACAAAACAGGTTCTTATAATAGTGTTATTAAAATATTTTTTTCAGCAAAATAAACAGTCGGATTTGTTGTACATTAATACCCTTTGCAGCAAGTCATTATGGGCAACTATGAAACCCGACATTGCGCGTGGCCCGACACGCACTTGGCCGGTTTTTTTTTTCAATACGAGGGTTTGGCCTATAATACCACCTGGCCAAACGCATTAGTATAGGGTTTGATGTCGGGTATTTCGTCTCTTCCTAAATATACTATTTGAATTGTGTTTTTCCTGAGTTGCCTTTTTCGTGATCCACCCCTTACATTTTGTATTCTTCATCCATCATTCGTCACCGCACGAACATACACGAGTAAACTATGTAGGTATTCTTGATCGGTTACACAGCAAGCTCTGTAATAATGTTCGTTTATTAAATACTAACGGTTTCTGTCTGATTGCTCGAGAATTTAGTGCACCGCTACGGTCCTCAAGGAACATACATGCCTAAGTTCAACTTCTTGCGCCCAGTAGTTTTGGCTCTGCGGTGTCTGTCAGTTGGTAACGTAAGAGATTTTATTTTAACAGATAGTTAGTCGTCAGCATGAAAATTAACTTATTCCACGAAACCTAAGAAAAATTTTTAATCAGATTATCATGGACATGCCTATATGTTGAGATTATTCAAGTGAGATGTTAATAGAATCATAATATCATCCCAGATGTGGCATCGTCTCTCACGCGGCAAATTGCGGGGAACGCGCGATGAATTTATATTCTACGAGTCTTTCATACCGATGGGACTATAGTGGTAAAGTTAATATAGAATGCATGTTATCCTTACATTAGGTACCTACGTGTACATTGGGTTGGACAAAACATTATATTTAGATGACTATCTACTAATCATAATCATCAGCCACTGTCCATATAGGCCTCTCCGGTCTACTAATAGCAACACTGACTCCGGTAAAAGGTATTACAAAGTTACTCTATTAAGATTATATTATTAGGTATATAAACCGTGGAAACCCATAGTAGGAAATCACCTACGCACTCTTACGGCAGTTCCGAACAAAAATACCAACATCTTGAATGCAACCAGGATAGCGCTAGGACGACGATGATGAAAGTGCCTGATATGGCTCATCTCGTAGGTTCTGACAAAAGTAACAAATGTATTTAACATGGTGTATATAAATTGTGTTTTAGTACCTCTCATATTATGCTCGGCTCAAAAGAACTAGATTACTAAATGCAAAAACACAATGATTTATCCCATCCAAATAGAGACATAAGTAAATGTTCTTCAATATCGTAGCGATACTAGCCAATAAATAAACCACCTTCTCATCCACATCATTACGAAGCAATATCCCGCAAGTCGATGCGAAACGCGAGCGCATCCCGAGCACCAGTAGTCAATATTAATTGAACCCCGCGGCGCAGCCATATTTCATTATTTACAACCAGCCCCTGAGACTTCCACCATATATATGATAGACAGTTTTTAAAGATTTCCCTGAGCGCAGTAGTTTGAGAGTTTCTGCTTTGCAAATGCAACGAATTTGTCGAGGGATAGAACTGCGGATTCTAGATAATGATCGTGGAGATTTGTATGCAATTTAAATTTTATTTTATAAAATGTCGACTCTATCGAAAATCATGAACTTGGATAAAACCCAGATTATGTTCAACGAACACGTTGTGCCGGGACCGGTTTATGTCGACGGATCGATGCTCGAAGTTGTTCAAGAGTATGTCTACCTTTGGCAAGTAGTCCAGCTTGGTAGAAACAACTTCGAGAAAGAAATCGACCGCAGGATCCAGTTGGGTTGGGCAGCGTTTGGCAAGATACGTCGAGTTTTCTCTTCGCCCCTACCGCAATGCCTGAAGACCAAAGTCTTCAACCAATGCGTCCTACCTGTTATGACGTACGGTGCCGAGACGTGGACACTCACAGTGGGACTAGGCCACAAACTAAAAGTCACCCAGCGAGCTATGAAACGGGCTATGCTTGGCGTCTCTTTGATGAATAAAATCCGAAACGAAGTTATCCAACAAAGAACCAAAATTACCGACATAGCTCACAGAATCAGTAAGCTCAAGTGGCAGTGGGCTGGCCATATCTGTAGAAGGACTGATGGCCGATGGAGCAAGCGTGTCCTAGAGTAGAGACCACGTCTCGGCAAGCGTAAGGTAGGGCGGCTCCCGGCTAGGTGGACCGACGACCTGAAAAAGGTGGCTGGGACAGACTGGATGATTGGGAGAGGCCTATGTCCAGCAGTGGACTGCGATAGGCTGATTGATTTGATTTGATTTTCTATCGAAAATCTACTGAAGCTCGAGAGAATAAATGTCTCATCAAAGTTTAAGCTTGATTTTAAGTTGGAAAAGTAGGCTATTCTTCATGTTAGTCAGATAAATAACTAGAAATCGTATTAATATTCTCTACCTACTTCACAAGCATTTGCATATTCAGGTCGAATATAAAGCTCGACACCTATAAACATATGGTGATATACTTGTGTGTTATTAGGCATTATGTTGGTAGTGCCGCGATAATGTAAGTGACTGCGAATAATGAGATCTCGTAGGTATTCGTTTCCTGAGTCGAGCAATAGTGATATGGGTTTCCTCAAAAAAACTATTCAATAACAGCTCGTACTAAAATAATACTAGGTACATGAATATATTAAGTTCGGTATTTTATGATTAGGTAATGGCGGATCGTTAAAACGAATGGAATAACGATAGTACCCAAACGAGATGCAAATAAAGCAAATAAAATAACATCGAAACTCTATATTTCACATCATCACTAAAACATTTATCATTTTTAAGTCTTAGTAAGTCTTGTCTAATATGAAAGGAGAACTCGAAAGTTGATTAGACGTTAAAAGTGGATCACAGTTCTAACAAAGGCATTTAGTTTAGCCGCAGTTATAAGCATAAGGACACTAGACTTGTATACACGTCGTGCAAAATCCTCATCATCATCATCATCAGCCTGCCGTAGGCCACTGCTGGATATAGGCATCTCCAATGGCACGCCACTGAGCCCGATTTTCGGCTCTTCGTGTCCAGCCGCTGCCAGCCACTTTGCCTATATCGTCACTCCACCTAGCCGGAGGGCGTCCTACACTACGTTTGCCAAGGCGCGGTCTCCACTCTAGAACACGACTACTCCATCGGTTATCGGTTCTGCGACAGATGTGACCAGCCCATTGCCACTTCAACGTGCTAATTCTCTGAGCTATGTCGATTACCTTGGTTTTCTGTCGGATCACTTCATTACGAATTCGATCCTTCAGAGAAACTCCGAGCATAGCCCTCTCCATAGCTCGCTGAGCGACCTTAAATTGGTGGACTAGTCGCAACGTCAGTATCCACGTCTCGGCACCGTAAGTCATAACTGGTCGGACGCACTCGTTGAAGACTTTTGTCTTAAGGCTTTGCGGTGGGGATGACGAAAAGACTCGACGGAGTTTGCTATATGCTGCCCATCCGAGCTGTATTCTTCTGCAAGCCTCCCTCTCGAAGTCGTTTCTACCCAACTGTAAGGTTTGCCCAAGGTAGACGTACTCCTGAACAACTTTGAGAGGGACCCCATTTAGGATAATCGGTTCCGGAGAGACATGTTCATTGAACATTATCTTGGTTTCATCCAAGTTCATCCGGAGACCCATGCGAGCAGAAGAATCAGCCAGGCTGCTCAGCATATACTGCTAGTCTTGCACGGTTTCAGCCTCGATTACGATATCGTCTGCAAATCTTAAGTGTGAGAGGTACTCTCCATTTATGTTAATACCGAAAAATCATAGCCGAATGTAACTGAAAATATATGGTAGGGAGGTAGTAGTGAAGGGGGAAGCTATAGAAATTTGATTAATTACTTTTGACGCAGTAAGTTAGGTATTACCTATAAATAAAAGTGTAGCAACTAGCAAGGGTCTCGGAACTTACAGCACTGTTATTTGTAGTCTTTGAAAGTTTCTTTACGCATTAATGCAAAATTTATATTAAACTGGTAGTAAATCTAAGTAACATCAAGATTTATAAAGCACGCTGTGAAAGCACGTTACAATTACTGAAGAAACTCGCCTTGAGAGTCACCGTATGTAAAACGTATCGTGGATAAGCTAATGCGCGTAAATCTGTTAGAGAACAGAGCAAACCGAAAAACAATCAAGTGAATACTTATACGCATTTTTCGTTTCCACCCTAAGCTTCTGCAAATATTCAACTAAATCACTAAAAATATTTGCTCAAAACGAACCAAACAGCTGGTAAAGCCACATACACACCATATTTTCAGTTGTTCACTAGTAAATATAAAACAACTGCATCGTACAAAACTCTCGAAGTCGTATGCAACAAGTTCGAACTAAATCCAAAGCTTAAATTTAAACTAAAATAAACCTTAACGAAAAGAAATAAGAGTGCTTTGTACAGCATAATTAAGTTTGTTTTAGGTTAATGGTCGTAGTTCGGTTCGCAGATGCATGTGAGGATTAAGCACGCTATAATATTTCAGATTTTAGTTCCAGTTAAATCCCGCCTAGTTTTTACTTATTGCGATGACTGACTAAAAATGGTAAAATCCGCACATTTTAAAACCAAGCTAAGTTGAGCAACTATATTTAAGAAATAACACGATGACTAGGAGAGTAACTGATAAACGACATGATAGGACTAGAACTTAAATCGTGACTATTAGTGATATTAGCCCAGTTATGTTTTATGCATGTATTAAAATATCCAGAATAGTTATCAAGCAGCATGGTACTACATGCCATGCTGCTCATAAATCATCCTTCCTCAAAAAAACTAACTCGTCAAAATGGCGATTGGCGAGTCAACAAGCGGCTCTGTTTGAAATAGAAATAGTTTTTATGATAAGTCAAGTCGATTATATCGATTTAGTAACGTTTAGTTTAGTCTATTGTAAATTTTGACTATGGTCACACTGAACTGTCATTCACTCTCTTTTTTTTGTCGTTTCCCGGTAAAAAAAGTTGGCTGGGCCACGCCGCATCTTGTAAGCACGCAATTTATTGTAATTTTGAGTTTTTGAGTTAATTATAGTAATTAACAACCTCACAACCGTCACTATATGAAGTTGTCCGACGAGGTTGTGAGCGATTGACAAGTAAATTACCCGTTTGGTCTTGGGTCCACGCCGTTTGGTCGCTCTCGCGTGGGTTTGTATTGTAATTGAAATAAATTGTTCGCCTTTTGGAAAGCTCGTCCTAGTAGCTCGCGAAGTGATAAAAAAATTATAAGTAACCTTATAAGGAACATGGTAAAACGTGTGTGAATCCGATGCACGTGCTTGGTGCTTGACGAGTTCGCTGATGAAGGATGCCGAACTGGATTCTGTGGTATTTATTCGATTTTCTTGTTATTTTGGACAAAATTATGAGTTAATCTTATAGGTCCACTCAAGAGCATCATCAGGAACACCAGGAAATATAACGTAAAATTTTCATGTACCTACCTATTACTTGAATTCACTGTGCAATCGCAGTATATCTGTTTAGATATATTGTCTATCGTGGTCAGGTAGATGTATTACAACATCCACTGCGACTTGAACAATTTCCTACCTGGCTACGGTAATTCTAGACATAATTTTTGGTGCAGAGCTGTAGTTGAAATTTAGCCGCTTTTGATTGTATCTAAACTCAGATTGGTATTGTATAAGCTTGTATCTGAGCTATATATTTCATTTGACAGTATTGTAGTGTTTGTCAGGTCAGTTTTTGCCTAACATACATAATATTTATTTGTATAAGTTGACCTAGATAATTTGAAACACATTGTCATACATAACCTCAATCAGTAATTGTTTGATTTGAATTGTTGAAATCTAGCATAGTTTTGTTGTTGTTACTATTAATAAGTCACTTTGATTGGATATATAACAGTTACATGTATCAATTAATGAAGTTAATGGTTAATTGGATATATTGAGTTTAAAACATTATAACAACCAACTTGACCTTGCATCTTGGGCGGGTCACATTAATAAACTTTTGTTTTGTTATAATATATTGATAATATTGTTATAATATATATAGATATTATTGTTGGGTGCATAGGGTTCCCACAAAGAACTTGGGTGCCAAGCCAACCTCACCTGCAAGTGGTGCACCTGCCGATCAACGGACGAGGCTCTGGCAAACAAAATATCCCGATAAGCGGCAATAGGCTCGCCACCTATTACGTGGGATCAAAACACTGGCGAAAAGTGGGCGTCAAATATGCCTCTGCCTACCCCTTCGGGGAAACAGGCGTGAGTCTATGTATGTATGTATGTATTGTTAGGTAACACATTCTATTACTATTGTATATCTCAAATAACGCAGCTAGTCTGTCTGTTGCAAGTAATTAGTTAATTTATTTGAATATTTAACTTTTAATTGCTGTAAGTTATAAACTTTTTTGATAACTTTGTCCCTATGTCAATATATTGAGGCAAGCAGATTTTGAGCTTGTTATTATAATTTTTGTTGGGCAGTAAATACCTGTCACTTACTTGTACCAGCAGTAAACGGGCTAATAGTTTGTTGGTTTCAAAGAATGAACAAATAGTAAGTTTTAAATGTTAATATTATTTAACGCTTGTCCGGGCTCTTTTGAATTTTGATTATGTCAGCTATCAAGGACTTGCGTGCGGCTGCTTGTGCTATTGCATCAGATTTGCGCTGGTTTGCCTCGGCCAGTGCCTTGGTGAACCGGCCTGATCGCCAGCAGGCCTTACTACAAAGATATGAGCGGATCGATGATCGCCTGGCAAGTGTGGAACAGCAATCTCGCATTT
The DNA here is from genome assembly GCA_944739405.2 of Euclidia mi. NCBI lineage: Eukaryota > Metazoa > Arthropoda > Insecta > Lepidoptera > Erebidae > Euclidia > Euclidia mi. The sequence continues at coordinate 17,872,292 of OX123189.2, forward strand.
TGTGTCAAGTGTCAGTTAATGAATTCACCGCTGACCAGCGAAATAAGGTCAGCGAAGATTATGCCCAGGTCTTAGACCTGTATGATGCTGTCTCCAATAGTGCGAGACAACTAGTTGCCGACAGAGACGGGCAACCCGGCTTGAAGCAGGAGCTTCCTAGGTCAGCACCGGGGCTGGTGAGTAGGCTTCCTACCTTAGACCTCCCCCATTTTGATGGCTGCCTAGGAAGCTACCTGGGCTTCGTTAATTTGTTTGACAGCCTGGTCAATGACAGGCCTGACCTTCGGCCGGCACAAAAATTGGCCTATTTGATGTCGGTTCTGGATGGAGAGGCCAAAGGCCTCATTCAGCATCTGCCCGTGTCTGACGAGGCGTACCAGACGGCTCAGGACCTAATTACCCGTAGGTACCATAACAAGCGTGGCCTCGCCGACACGCATATTGAACAGATTTTGGGTTTGCCGACACTCACCCGGGTCTTTGGGTTGCGCACCCAACTTTTGAACCCGCTTTGACCTGCCCGTGGACCAATGGTCCTATCTATTGGTGCACATTATTCCCACCTTATTCCTTATCTACATTAATAACCTCTGTAACATGAAGATTGATGGCGGGCTCATTTTCTCATACGCCGACGATACTGCCATTATCTTCACTACTAAGACTTGGGATGATGTTCGAAGGTTGGCCGAGCGTGGCCTCGCGAAGATAGCAGCCTGGCTAAACCATAGTCTCCTCACACTAAATACCTCCAAATCCAACTACATCTGTTTCACTAAGTATAATAACTCGCAACCGTCTCAAGATTTCCAGTTGAAAGTCCATAACTGCCTTAACCCTACTACTAGCAACCACGGCTGCTCTTGCTCAAAAATTGACAGGTTACAATATACCAAATATCTAGGTGTTGTGATTGACCAGCGCCTGTCTTGGCATATGCACACCGATCTTATTATGAAAAGAGTTAGGAAGCTGATATGGACTTTTAAAACACTGAGACATGCAGCTACAAGTTTTACTACTATAATACCTCATAGATATAGTAGTAAAACTTATGTAAAGTGTAGTAGAGATGGACTAAGTGGTTGAATTTATTTATTTGTTAAAAGTTATTTGATAAAAAAATTAACTGTTAATTTTAATGGTTGAAAATATTAGTTAATTTTTATTCTAACAACACAAAGCCATAACGAAGTTGATATTGCTAGGTCTGCGTTAGTTTCAACTAATTCAATGAATATACTTTCCTTCATAATTTAACAGGCTTAGAACTGTCTAGCTAATGTCACTATTTTTGTGGTATGTTGGTATTATTAGGTCTCAACAAACTTAACGCTCGTTGCAGAGCTTGTCCATAAAGACTATTAAAGACACTAGGTGGGTAGGTATAAATTTTACCCGTTTAAAGTTACTACCTACTTGCACTAAACGTTTACACTTCACACACACTTGTGTTTAATATTAAACACTTAGTTCCCTATAATATTCGTTAACAAACAAAAATAACAATAACACGCTATAGTCAACACAGATCAGTATTTCGTAACTCGCACTTAGAACGCGTGACATCAACTAATCTCACTCAATCACTCAATATTCTACAAAATTATTTAATGAAATTACTGTTTCGTTCCATCAGAATAAAATATTAAAGTAACACTAAACCTCAGCAAGTTAATGATAAAACACATATTCGAATGTCATTCAGGTGTTTAAAATCAACCAATCACATTTATTATTATCAAAAACTAACACTAAACCTCAGCAAGTTAATGTTAAAAATATTCGAATATCATTCAGGTGTTTAAAATCAACCAATCACATTCATTATTATCAAAAACGAATGTTGACTAGGTACTTACGAACGTAGGGATGTATGAGATAGGTTATGTTAATGCAACATGCATCTTAAAGACAAAAAAAAAATAAATGACAGTTAAGTGCAAATTTCATCGTAGTGAATTGATGTACCTACTACCTAGACATTATTTCTTGGAAACGAATCCGAGTTGGCGCGTGGCGCGTCGACGGCCGCGCCGCGCGTTGTCGGTTGAATGAATAGGTAATAATATTTTTATTCAATAGCGTTGATTTTATTTATCATATCATACAGTTGAAAATTTTTATCAGTTAATTTTAATGGTTGATAGTTATATTCACCATCTCTAAAGTGTAGACATAAAATTGAGTGTTACTTTAAAAACAATTGAGTAATTAATAATGGATATATAATTAAATAATTGACATGGTTATAAAATTATTAATGTTAAAATGTAAGATATTATTTAGACAATAATTTGTCGGATTATTTGCCGACGAAACATGTGAAACTCTTGATAACATCTACTGTAAGAACCTGTATACCATGTTTCAGCAAATAAATAAATATATATATATATATATATATATATATATATAACTTCTGAAGCAAGTATACATATCACTGGCCCAATCTATCCTCATGTACTGTCTGTCTTGCTGGGGAGGGACAACAAAACTAAAATTCTTGGAGCTTGAGAGGGCGCAGCGCAGAGAACCTTAATTAAGGTCATGTTCTTTAAACCCTATAGGTATCCCACCCACAACCTATATCTATTATCAGGCCTTTTGTCTGTGAGAAAGCTTTATTTGCTTCAACTTATCTTAAAAAAACACACATCACTCCCGTATGACCCCTCTAAGTCAAAAAGCAGAAGGAGCTACTTGGTCGCTCCAACTGTCCACGTTAGATCTGCTTTCGCTAAAAGGCAATATCCACGGCAATCTTCTTATTTATATAACTTGCTGAATAAAGAATTGCGGATATATTCCATGAAGCTCCGGGACTGCAAAAAAGTTGTAATCGATTGGCTTAGTACTAAAACTTACGACGATGTTGAGTCTATTGTATCTTCTATTCAGTAAACCAATTAGTTACGATAAAATTGGGATGATGAGCGCATGGTTAGTGAAAGAAGACTTATTGTGCTTCTTTCGATCCCAAGACAGTGTCGCAGGGCTAACCTGACAAACGATAACATACATTAGGGCAGCTACGTTTCGTCTAGGCATAGCATGTTAATAACAATCAATAATCAAACGTGAACAAAAATGAACTGAGCAATGCTCATTATATTGTAATTCACACACGACACAACCACACTCTCATACTTACACCCACAATATCTCACACTCTCACACACTTACAACCATACTCACTCACTCATTCATGATACACATCAATCTCTCACACTCTCACACACTTACACCCACACTCACTCACTCATTCATGATACACATATCACACCTACATGCGTGATCTGCTTCTTCCTGTGTAACTCTCATTTATTTGTAAGAACATTTGTATAATTTTAAGTCACCACTTTATTTTCAATGTAAAACTAATGTTAAAAACCACGAAAGTGTCAATTCATATCTCACCATTTTATTTTTGCATGTTTATATAAATTACATAGTCTACATTTCAATTGCATTAAAGTGACAAGTGGAAGCGCGGAGTCTCCTAATACAAGCAATTCCTTGCTTAAAAGGTGATCTCCAATAATATGTATCACAATGCCAATTGTAATTGAAATAAACGTATTTTTTTTTTTACATTGTGTTGAAAAAGCTGCCTGCCGACCTGAGGTCGCGTTTTGAGCAGCGCTTTGGTGGGGATAGCGCGACCCATCTGCCCGCCTTCTCTGACTTGGAGAAGTTCCTCGAGGATGAGTGCCGGGTCCTGGATAACTCCGGTGGGGACACGCCGGCTAAGTCGCAGCCGCCCAAGGTCAAGGAGCAGGCTCGCGTTCACACCCGAGCCAATGTTGACCGGCGCCCTCCTCGCTTTGCAGTCACGCAGAGCCCAGCGGAGTGCTCTTACTGCAAGGTCACGGGGCACAGAGTCGCCTCTCGTAGGCGCATCGCGAATGCCCGCCGCCTTTGCTTTTCTTGCTTGGGGTCCCACTACCAGCGAGACTGCCCAAACTCTCGCCCCTGTCCTCACTGTGGAGGACAGCATTTGGACATTCTCTGTATGAATGCCAGAGAGGTTGGCCGCTTGTCCAACCAGTCGTCGCAACGCACGGGCGGGTGTTTTGAAGGTGGCAGCCGAGGTTCACCGGCGCGTAGCCGAGAGTCGCCTCGCTCAATTGATCGCCGCTCACACCGCTTGGAGAACCGTAGCGTGCGCACGCCTCCTCTCTCTCGCGCACCTGAATGTGCGACTGCTCAGCGGCACCAGCGCCATGACTGCTGCCCCAGGTATTCCCCTCCTTTGGCGGAGCGTCCCCGCCTTGACTCGCACCCACCTCGTTTTTGGGCGGGTGCGTCATTATGACCCCCCACAGATGGCGCGCGGATCGAGTCATCGCGCCTTTGAGGACTTCAAGCCGCACCCCCATTTTGATTTGCCTGGTCCTGGCCAACGGTCGCCGCCCAGGCAACAATAGGTAATTAACACCTGCCCTATAACGCCAACCACCCCTATTGGAACCGTTATCCTACCAACGGTTGCTGTTAGGGTCTGGGGACCCACGGAGACCTCTGTTGTTATCCGTGCTATATTGGACACAGGTTCACAAGGTTGCATTGTTTCCACTTATTTGGTAGGGCAGGTTAAATTAAATATGGGCTCTTTTCCAAATTGTATACGGGGCATAGGTGACGTAGCCTCTAATGTTGAAGGGCAAGTTAAGGTTTTGTTTGGCCCTGTTGAATCTTCACACCCGAGGATTAAAACCTAGCCGAGGTTTCCCTCGGCTATTGTGTTGAAGAATATTTTGGGTATGCACCCACAGAAGCAGCTATCTGCTGCTGTGGTGAATTTGACATCGGGATTGGAACTGGCAGACCCCAAATTTGACACACCGGGACAAATCGACTTGTTGATTGGCTCTGATGTCCTCGGTGGAATTTTGATTGGTGGGAAACGGGTCTTGGTGCCAAATGGTTTGACTGCCATCCCGACCATATTTGGATTTGCTTTGATGGGACCTGTACCTAGGGAACCCCCTCCCCTGAACTTGATAATTTGTTGGCTGTAGGCTCTGCTCTCTCTGATGCGGCTCAGAGGTTTTGGGAGGTAGAGGAGCCACCTCAAGCTGCCTGTTTGAATCCAGAACATGAGGAGTGCGAGCTGTTCTTCCAGAACAACACTTGTCGCCTCCGTTCTGGTCGGATTATTACGAGGCTACCCTTTCTGTCTGTTCAGCCTCCGCTTGGTGAGTCACGACCTTTAGCCGAAAAGAGGTTGTTGGCTATGGAGCACCGCATGGGTCGTGATCCGGAGCTCAGACAGAAGTACATTGAATTCATAAGAGAATATGAACAATTGGGACACATGTCCGTGTCAAATTTGGATTGGTGTTCGGTGGAGTATTACTTTCTCCCGCATCATGCGGTATTGAAGCCATCAACTGGCAAGCTGCGCACAGTGTTTGATGGTTCTGCGCAGACTTCAGCAGGCGTATCCTTGAACCAGTGCTTGCAATCTGGTCTCAAGTTGGTCAAGGACCTTTGTGACGTCATCACCAGCTTCCGACGACATCAGGTTGTCTTTGTGGCCGATATAAAAATGATGTTCAGGCAGACGATTATCCACCCTGATGACCGTCGCTTCCAGCTGATCCTTTGGAGAGAGAATCCTCGCGATCCCATAGTCGTCTACGAGCTCAATACTAATACGTACGGGTTAAGGTCAAGCCCCTACTTGGCAATACGTTCTCTTTGGGAGCTCGCAGACCGCGAAGGCTTACGTTTCCCACGAGCCTCCGCCATCTTGAAAAACGCTATTTACGTCGATGACATTTGCTCGGGCGCCTCCACAGCGGACGAGGCGATCCTCCTGCGGGACGAATTGATAGGTATTTTGGCCTCCGCTGGTTATGAGTTGCGCAAATTGATTTCCAACTCACCAGCGCTTTTGGAAGGCTTGCCAGAATATCATCAGCAAGATCCACATCTATTTGAGATTGTTGACAACCCCGCCATGATGGCTGTTCTCGGCGTCCAGTACATAATAATAATAATAAAAATAATAATAAAAATTTATTAATTCTCATACATCACAAAAATATACATACAGTTCTTTAAAAGTAATTTAGGTAAAATAATGAGGTGCCTGTACTAGGGTAAACCTGTGCCACAGGCGTTAAAGGCACTTACAGTAAGTGATTTTGATCTGAGTTATGAAGTCATCACAATATTTATCATAAACATATTAAACGTAATGTCTCTAAATAAAAATATACCTTCTTAGAATTATTTTAAAACTAATATGAAACCTATAATTATTTGACCACAGTCAGCAGTTCTTCGGTTTGATCATATTTCAATGTTTGTAAATACTGATAGATGCATTGTTTCGATCTTACATAACTTAGGTCATAAATAGATGTTTCTTTGTTTATTTTGTTATAAAGATAGGGACCCAGAAATGTGAAAAATCTATGAGTAAAGACAAACCTTGATTCAGAGCTTGAACTACAGACAATATCTTTCCGTCTCTTGGTGTTAGTAAGGTTGGCGTTGTACGTAAGCGCAGTGTGTTGTTTTAGTACAGTGTACAATATAAACAGTTGACGAACCGTTAGCACTTTGCATGATTCATACAGAAGGCTTGTAGAAAATCGGTAAGGTCGGCGGGTGGCCACTTTAAGAAGGGCTCTTTGCGCTCGCTCTATAGAGAGCATTAAAGATTTTCCTATACCTCCCCACGAGGTAATGCAGTATTGGATTATGGACTGACACAATGCCTTGTACATCTGTATAATGAGGTTATGGTCTAAAATAAAGCGAAGTTTTTTAAATACAAATAAAAGTTTTCGTAGCCTAGACGTTAAAGCGGCGATATGTTGTTTATAGGAAAGGGTTTCGTCCAATATAACCCCTAGATACTTAATATTAGTAGTGCTATAAATTTCCGGACAGGTGCAAATGTTTTTTGAGTTAAGATAACAGTTATGTGCATATAAGTGAAAAGAATTATTATGCGCTTGAGGGTTATGCATACAAAATTGAACGAATTTAGTCTTATCAGTATTTAAGGTTAGTAGATTATGTTTAAGCCAATTATTTACTACGTTAAACCCTTGTTGTGCATACTTCTGAGCTTCCGTAATAGTGTTTGCTGAGAAAATAAGCGCAGTGTCGTCAGCATACGTAACAATAGTGCCATGATGTAGGTTTAGGTTACAGAGATCATTTATATACACTAGAAAGAGTGTTCCTCCGAGCACACTTCCTTGAGGAATGCCGAATTGGGGTAATAGTAATTCGGAACTGATGACGTTGTCTATTTTGACACATTGATACCTATCCCGTAAGTAGTCTTTAAACAGTTTTAACTGTGTGCCTCTTATTCCTAAGGCCTCCAATTTGTTAAGAAGCAGTGGGATTGATACAGTGTCAAATGCTTTTGCCAGGTCTAGAAAGATGCCAATCACCTGTTGACTTTGCCCAAGTTCCTCGGAAATATAATTAGTCAAGGTGTGTACTGCATCTGCTGCGGATAATTTTGATCTGAAGCCGAATTGCTTGTGGGAGAAGAGGGAGTTATTTTCAAGATATGAAACTAATCTATTGTTTATAATTTTCTCGAGTACTTTAGATATCGAAGGTAGTACAGACCAGTCCAAGATATCTTTACGTATAACGTAGACCAGAAATTGCCTTGTTCTTGGACTAAACGTCTCGTGTTGTCTACTGTCGCCAGAACCTTTGAGCCGGATCTGTCCAGTTATATTTTGGGCAAAATGCTTCTTGCAGAAGCTTTGGACAGCAGGATTGACCTGGGACGAACCTCTACACGGCACTCTTGTTGAGGAATGGACCTCTTTTGTATCCTCACTTCCTGCCGTCAACGAGATCTCCTTGCCTAGTCCCATTCTTCCTCCCGGGAAGTACAAGGCCACCCTTCACGGGTTTTGTGATGCCTCGGAACGTGGTCACGCGACCGTGGTGTACTTGCGCACAGTTAGTGCCTCAGGTCAGGTGAAGGTTTCCCTGATCATGGCGAAGAGCAAGGTTGCACCCCTTCGGACATCTCTGACCATCCCAAAATTGGAGCTCTCGGGAGCAGCCATACTTGTACGCTTATTGAACCACGTGTCCAGTACTTTGGGTAAAAGCATTTGTATTAATGGGACCTACGCCTGGACAGACAGCCAAATTGTTCTCTGTTGGTTGAGGGCTTCTGTCCACACCTTGGAGGTATTTGTCGCTAATCGCGTCTCTCAAATCCAAAAATCTGAAGCCAAGCTTGTTTGGAGACACGTGCCAGGTGAGCTCAACCCCTCTGATTGTGCCTCGCGCGGATGCTTGACGCCTAGTTTGATAGGTCATTCACTGTGGTGGGGTCCGGAATGGTTGAGTCGACCAGAAATTGATTGGTCTCGAACGCCAGTTTTGAATACTTCTAATTTGCCGGGTCTACGAACACTCGCTCTTGAGAAGGTGGAATGCGCCTTCGACCCCCATTTTTTGTTGAATCGTTACAGCTCTCTCGATAAGTTGTTAGGTGTTACTGCTTGGATAAAGCGTTTTGTTTTTAACTTTAGGCACCCACAACAGAAACGACTGACACCGTTTATCTCACCACAGGAACGACAGGACTCCCTCACCTTCTGGGTTCGTTCTGTGCAATTGGCGCATTTTGAGAAGGAGAATGCTATCCTTAAGTCAGGGAAATCGAAATTGTCTGGAGCAATATCTAAATTGAACCCCTTTTGGGACGATACGGGTCTCTTGCGCGTTGGAGGGCGTCTCAAGAACGCCAACCTCCCTTACGGGGCACGTCACCCCCGTTTGTTACCCAAGGACGGTTATTTGGTACGCTTGTTGGTAACTGACCGTCACCTTAAAGATTCGCATGCTGGTTGTAATGCGCTCTTGGCCATTTTGCAACGCGAGTTTTGGATCTAGTCTGCCCGAAGAATTATTCGGAGTGTAGTCTTTCGCTGCATCCCTTGCTATAAGCTCAAGGCTTCTACCATGCAGCCCTTGATGGGAGACTTACCGGCAGATCGCGTAACTGAGAGCAGGACGTTTGACGGTGTTGGCACGGACTTCGCAGGTCCCTTTTGGTGAAAACGTCGACACTTCGAAACAGCAAGACTGTCAAGGCCTACTTGTGTGTTTTTGTTTGTCTCTCCACAAAGGCCGTACATTTGGAACTGGTCTCCTCGCTTACGACCGAGGCATTTGTAGCCACATTTGACAGATTTGTATCCCGCAGAGGGCTGCCTTCCTTGATCCGTTCTGACTGCGGCACTAACTTCAAGAGCACTTATAATTATTTGAATGACGTTGTTAATTTCCTTGAAACCAACAAGGCTGATATAGGCAATAGGCTTGCCCGACGTGGGATAAATTGGTTGTTTTCTCCACCAAATTGTCCACACTGGGGTGGTATTTTTGAGGCCGCTGTAAAATCGGCCAAAACACACTTGCGCAGGACAATCGGTGAATCTGTCCTTACATTTGAGGAACTCGCAATTGTGTTTTGTAAGATTGAGGCCGTTTTGAACTCTCGGCCATTGCGCCCGATCTCCTCAGATCCGAATGATTTGGAGGCCCTTACGCCGGGCCATTTTTTGATTGGTCGCCCACTTGTCGCCTTGCCTGAGTACCCCTATATTGATACGAGACCTGGCCGTCTCTCGCGTTTTGAATTGGTACGCCAGATTACTCAGAGCTTTTGGAAACGCTGGAATTTTGAATATTTGCACATACTCCAGCAACGCGTTAAGTGGACCGACAAGACCGATCCACCCAAGATTGGAGACCTCGTTTTGATCAAGGAGGCTAACCTTCCGCCACTCACATGGCGCAGGGGGCGCAGTCTTCGTTTGGTAACTGGGGCTGATGGAGTTCCCCGTTTTGCTGAGGTCTTGGTGGACGGTTCGATTCTGAGGAGAGCGGTTGCAACATTGTCACGTCTACCAACCGATTAGCGGACCGGTAGGCCGGTCCGGGGCGGGTGGATGTTTGAAATAGAAAAAGTTTTTATGATAAGTCAAGTCGATTATATCGATTTAGTAACGTTTAGTTTAGTCTATTGTAAATTTTGACTATGGTCAAACTGAACTGTCATTCACTCTCTTTTTTTGTCGTTTCCCGGTAAAAAAAGTTGGCTGGACCACGCCGCATCTTGTAAGCACGCAGTTTATTGTAATTTTGAGTTTTTGAGTTAATTATAGTAATTAACAACCTCACAACCGTCGCTATATGAAGTTGTCCGACGAGGTTGTGAGCGATTGACAACTAAATTACCCGTTTAGCCTTGGGTCCACGCCGCACATACAGGTATTTTCACGATCTACGCGGCCAAAATTATTTTAATGCTTAATTGGTATCTTAACACTGTAAATAAACAAACAAACTATTTTTTTTACTTTTTACTATTATTTTCAAAAAAACTAAAAAAAAATATAAACATAAAAAACATAATAATTCTAAGTTTTTTGGCTTTCTTCGTCATTATCGTTCGTCGTCATTCGTAAGTGGGTAACATTTCTTCTTGGCTTTCTGTAAGGTACTATAGCACTGAAAAAACTTCTTATTACTCTTTCTTATAATTTCGTACTGTCCTTGTGTCAAATCGGCATCTACAAACATTTCTCTTTTTCTGATTTCAAATGATAAAATGCCTTTTTATATTTAGTTGCTCGTGTTGGAGAGCTAGTAATATCTTTTAGGACATTTGATGCATCCTTTTTACCAGATTCAAAATTAGAACGAAGTTCTTCAGTCTTTCGCCTCTTGCTCCTTTCACTTGCGTCTTCGAACAACTTGGATGGTCGCCCTGGCCGTTTTTGTGTATCAACAACAAGTATTTCAAAAGTACCATCCAGCCAACACTGCTTTTTTTTATAAATTTTTCTTTTTTATAATTAGCTTTCGTCCACCTTTGTACAACTTGTAACAATTTCGTCTTCATTGTAACCTTCACATGACAAAAGATGATCTTTTATATATTTTCATTTGGCATCTAAATTATGCAAATTTTCGTTCGTCATGAGGTCAAATAAGTATTGTTGTGTCACAATTCTTACTCCTGATGCTTCCTGTGAACCTTAATCAAACATAAACTGTGTTAAAAGTCGCTAAAAACATTTTAAATTTTAGACGAAATTTCGCTAAATATCTTTGATCCCTCAAAAATGTATCAAACCGGACATATGCGGACACGATTTTGATAGTTCTTATAAGAAAAAGGATCAAATAATAACCTATATTAAAAAGAATAGCCCGATCTACCCCGATACATAAACAAAAACACAAGCAAATAAAAAATATTGCAGAAAATCACAGTATTAAAATGGGTTTCTTATTTATAAAAAAAAAATGTAGTTTGATAGTTGATCATGACTTTATTTATGTAATATGTAAGTCTCTTACCTTGTCCATCAGAATCCATTACCTTCAGTTCGTAAAAAGAACTTGATAACATAAAAAATCACTTTGTAACTTTTATGTTTAGAAAAGCGCCGAGAATAGATATTTACACTAGGTAACACGGTCAACTTCCGACTGACCCCACGGGTGCGGGGTGTGGGCTAGCAGGTAGATAAACCTTGGATATTGTTCCCAGGTTCGCTGTCAAGAGTGACACCCAGGTACTTTACCTCGGTACACAGCTTGAGCTCTGTGTTGAATAGCCTGGGCAGTCTGTAAGTACCCAGCGCGCGTTTGTGTGTGAACATAACTAGTTCGGTCTTGGCCGGGTTGACTGATAATTCGTACTCATTACACCACCACTCTATAATGCGTCGAGCCTGTTGGGTAAGGTCGTACACTGTATTAGTTACCTTACCTGAGGTGAGAATGGTCAGATCATCTGCATATCCTATTGTGTAAAAAGATGCGTCGTAGATAGGTTCAAGTTTAGTCGCGAGTGTAAAATGATAAGGAATGCATACATGAAACTTTTTATTGCTTCAATGGATTGACTTCAAACTTTGTATACTGATGCCTCAAATTAAGTTAGTGAACACTAAGTGAATCTTTTTGGAAATTCTTACTCTAAGTGGATAAAAAGGGGAGTCAACATTTGTATGAAACTTTTTTAATACTTCAAGGGATTAACTTCATACTTTGCTCTATATATTGGTTCCTGAAATGTATGTTCCTTGAGGAGTGTAGGGAAGTTAATACAAGACATGTTATCTAAGCGAATTCACGCGAGCGAAGCAGCGGCCAAAAGTTAGTTTATTTATAAAAACGGTCCCAAAGTCCCAACAGAACACCAGCGCCATTGTAACGTAATACTACACGTATTGCGTTATAATATCTCGCAGGCGCTTAACGCCAGCTTAGCCAGACATCGTTCGCAATATTACCAAATATGGTCATATTCACTAGCCAAAGGCAGTTGTGAGTCATAGGATTTATGCCTATATAAGATGGGTGCGCCTGTCTTCTTTTAATTTTGATGTGAAACATCGCCGCGGCGCGGATAACGTCATACCCGACGCACTATCGCGGGCAAGTGCCGTGTCGGCTATTGATACTAACACTGATAATGATACTACCGTAACCTCGGATCAGTGGTATAGTACTATCTACAATGGCTGTAAAAACTCACCTACATCTTTTCCTAACTATTCCATCAAAAATGATAAGTTATATCGATATATGGTATCGAAATGTGCACTGCGGAAAGAATTCGAATGGAAAGAGGTTCTACCTACCTCGGATAGATCTACAGCTATTAAAGAAAACCATTCGGAACTCGCTGCGGGTCACTTAGGTATTTTTAAAACGTATAAACGTTTAGCACAGCGTTATTATTGGCCCGGTATGCACGCCGACGTTGTTAAATTTATATCTTCATGTGATACTTGTGTCGCACATAAACACCAAAACCACGCTACTTTAGGTGTTATAGGACGACCAAAGGTGTGCTCTCGTCCCTTCCAAACAATTAGTATCGACCTTGTTGGACCCCTTCCCTCAACTAGAAAACAAAATAGCTATATTTTTGTTGTTACTTGTTGCTTCAGTAAATATTGTCTTCTCTTTCCCATCAAGCGGGCTACCGCCGAGATTATAACTAACATTCTTGAGGAAAAAGTTTTCTTAATACATGGCATACCTTCAACCGTTATTCTAGACAATGGTAAACAATTTGTAAGTGCAAATCTAAAGTCTATGATTAGAAAATATAAAATACCTAACTTGCACTTTACACCGAAATACACTCCGCACGTAAATTCTGTTGAGAGATACAACAAAACCATCGTGACTACTATATCTTCGTTTATCGAAAACGACCATAGAATATGGGATACTTTAATTCCCAAAATTCAATTCGCGCTAAATACTGCGGTTAATGAGGTAACTGGTTATACTCCGAGTTTTTTAGTGTACGGCAGAGAACTAGTAACTTGCGGTTCACACTATATTGATGCCGAGTCAGATGATGTTATTTATATACCTAGGGATTCTTATGCTGAAAATATAGGCTGTCTATCAAGTATTTTCGATAAGGTCCAGTCTCTTTTAATCCAAGCTCACGCTAGAAACTCACACACATACAACTTACGTCGTAAACCGGCTGAGTTTAACATAGGTGATACCGTATGGAAAAGAACCTACTATCTAAGCGATAAGGACAAATCATTTAGCAAAAAACTGGCTCCCAAGTTTACCAAGTGTACTATTATTGCTAAAAAGTCACCACTAGTATACGAATTAGCGGATTCATCGGGTAAATCTATTGGCAGTTGGCACATTAAAGATTTAAAACTAATTAACTACACTGATTCCTAACCTAACTGAATTCTTTCATTGTACCTACCTGCAGTTGAGTTTCATAGTCACTATCTACTTAGCACTGTCTACAGAAGTTCGGAGGACTTAGTTAGACGGATTTTTCTTGTCTAGACACGAAAAATCCTGCTGTACAGAGCGGGGTATTGTAACGTAATACTACACGTATTGCGTTATAATATCTCGCAGGCGCTTAACGCCAGCTTAGCCAGACATCGTTCGCAATATTACCAAATATGGTCATATTCACTAGCCAAAGGCAGTTGTGAGTCATAGGATTTATGCCTATATAAGATGGGTGCGCGTCGTAGAATGGTCACTTTCCCTAGACATCGGAACGCTGCCGCTACACCTCGCGATTATTCTACATTCTACTTCCTATCTACTGTCCCGCTGGGGTTCACCCTACGAGCTCACTGCACCTTACGTTCTTCCTACGGGCTACGTTCTCTCTACGGGCTACAAGCCACGAGCTGCTGGCGCCGTGCCGCTACTAGCCAGCTGCCACCCAAGCCTCCGTGCCTGCCTACGAGCTCCTACAGCCAGGCCACGGACGCCTGAGCCTGACCGCTCGAACCACATCGGCTGCACCGCCTGAGACCCGCTCAGCCTGAACATCGACCACAGAGCTGCCTGCGCAGCGCACCTTGGCCAGCTCATCGGTGACCCTTCGAGCAGCTACCCTACGAGCGTCGGAGAGCAGCAGGAGTCTACACTCCAGCCAGCTCAGGCCAGTGCTTACCTAGTTCGGTCATACTGTATCTAAGCGGTAGTGAGACATAATAAAGAACCTGTTCAGCCTAGCAGTGTTTCACTCGAACCCCGACATCCTACCTGAGATCCTCCGTCTTCCTTCTTGTGTCATAAGATGGCAATATGCTGAGTTTGGAAACCGATTCTGTTTATTAAATGTTAAGTTAGTGTTTAAGTTTTTATGTTACTTTCTGTTACAAACCTTAACAGAAATAATGAGTTTTCTTTTTATTTTAATTTTATTTATTTTAAACTTCCTGCAATTTGCACAAGGCGGACTTAATGCCAAAGGCATTTTCTACCAGTCAACCTTAGGGTGATGCAGAGATGATAGTGGCAGGTGTGTTTTAGAGAATAAAACAAGAAAACTAAATATAATAATAGATTATACAAGGTTATACATATTTGCGAACAGAGAATGCCTATACATACGTACATAATATAACATACATAGGTACATAATAATATGAATAAATATATTTTTTTAATTATATATATATATAAATATATATATATATATATATATATATATATATATATATATATATATATATATATATATATATATAAAAGTGTAATCTGCTAATACATCGGTAATAAGTGAGTGCTGCTACTGAGAAGTTTCCGATTGTCCAAAATATAACTGACGAACCTTGAACTTGAACGTGTCACGTGGATTGGCCATCCTAATTTCAGGAGGGAGAGCGTTCCAAAGTAAGATAGATTGAATGTAAAAAGAAGAATGAACTAGATTAGAAGTGTGGGATGGACAAAGAAGTAGAAGGTTATTAGATGATCGTAAGTTCTTAACATGGTTGGAGCAAAGGTATTGAAAACAAGGCATTAGATAAGAGGAGGCATTAGCGGAGTGGAGAAGCGAGTATAATGTAGTCAACTTATGCAAATTTCGTCGCTGACGAATTGGTAACCATTTCAATTCACTACGGAATTTCGAGACATGATCGAACTTACGAAGATTGAAAACGAACCGAATGCAATAATTGAGAAGTCAGTCAAGTTTATTGAGCAGGTCTGCATTCAGGTCGAAATAACACACATCACTATAGTAAATTACGGTGAAGATTAAAGTTTGCTCAAGCATTGCTTTAGTTTTTAGGGGAGAAAGTTTTTAAGGCGATAAAGAGAGCGAAGAGTTCCGAAAACTTTCTGGCTAACTGCTGCAATTTGAGTCCGCCAGTCAAGGGTAGCATCTATGTGCCAACCAAGATTTTTTACGGTAGTGGTAAATGGTATTACACATCCATCGACGATAACAGGTGACAGACTCGTGTAGTCAACTCTAGCAATCATGCGCGAGCTTCCCACAACGATAGCCTGGCATTTGGATGGATTCACGCAAAGACCGAATCGATCAGACCACATCCTTATTGCATGTAAGTCCTGGTTAACTTTGTTGATTGCATCTGACAGCTTGTCTACCCGTGCCTGAGAGTAAAGCTGCAAGTCGTCAGCATACAGGTGATACGCACACTGAAGTTCACGAGTTATGAGATTAATAAACAATGAAAATAGAAGTGGAGAGAGAATACCGCCTTGTGGAACCCCAACATCCAGATCACACCAACTCGACGATGTTTCATCAATGCGAACCGACTACTGGCGTCCACGAAGATATGAAGAGAACCAATCCCGAGCCTCAGGTGAAATATTAAAGTGTTAAAGGATAGCCAGGAGAACATCGTGACTGACGGTATTAAAGGCGTTTGAGAAGTCAACCAAAGCTAACACGGTTAACTCAGCTTTCTCCACGCCCGCCCTAATATCGCCAGTCACTTTGAGTAGAGCGGAAACAGTACTGTACCCAGGCCGAAACCCGGATTGGAGAGGACTAAGGATATTGTTGGAAAGGATAAATTTGGAAAGCTGCTTGTGAACACAAGCCTCTATGATTTTAGTTGGAATGGGAGGATGGATATGGGTCTATAGTGGTTCGGCATAGTGGGATTGGAGACTTTGGGAAGAGGAAGAACGTAAGCTTTACGCCACACGTTGGGATATTGGCGGGAGGTAAAAGAGAAGTTGATGATATGGGAGATAGCGGGAAGGAGTTGGTCGAGGACAGTGGTGATCATACGACGATTGATCTTATCGTAGCCCACTGCCTTTGACTTGATGGATAGGATAGATTTTTTAATTTCACCTGAGGAAACGGGAGAAAAATTGAACGAATCAATATTTAGAGAAGGCAATCGAGTAATGAAATAAACCGTTTGACGCAGGGTTAGACGATCTAAAGTATTCGAGGTGATGAAATGTTTATTTATATCGTCCAACCCATTAGCCGGCGGAAGATTAGAATAATAATAGAATCTCCAGATATCACCTGGCGATCCGGAGTCAATATTACTAATGATATGTCGGCGTTTGGCATTGCGTATCATCTGATTGCAGCGATTTCTTGCAGCCTTGTAATAAGACCAGTTGTCATCGGAACGATTTCTTTTAAACGTTCGGAAAGCACGATCTCTTCTCCTCATCGCCATCTGTACCAACCTTCTTCTTTTCTTTCTTTCATTTCATCAGGAAAGCTAAACTAAGTAGTTAGTAACTAATAAGGTAGTTTAATATCAACTATAGACAACGTCTTCCGTGACTTCGGTTCCTGTAGACTAGCTGAAACGCCGGATAAATAATCTAAAATATCGCCCTAAAATCCGAAAGTTTGATATCCACTGCTGAATATCAAGTTTCTATTCGTACGACAAATCAAACATTTATTTTCATGTTTGAAGGACCTACATTTTGGCAATAAAACGACATACGGCTACTTGAAAACCAGAGCACTAGATTTAAGACATTTCACCGTGGTAGACTACTACATGCTGAATTTTCCAGTACGAAAGTTAAGATTTACCTACATTACAATGCCTAACAATTAAGCTTGTCTTGTTTACAAATGACAATAATCTCTCTTAGATTATATTATATATTTAGTAATACTGCCTTAATAGTCACGTTATGTATTATATAAGGTACGCAGAAATGTACAGTGTAACTTTGCAAGAAAATGTTCGAATAACCTAACTTCTACTAAAACTTTAGTACTTGATTTGAAGCCCCCATAAATAATACCAACTAATAAGAACCTCATGCCAGTCCTTGACGAATAAAGAACACATTTAATATATTGCAGTTGAAGTAGGTATTACACCTAAGGTACACAAAGGCCAGTTCTTGCACACTGTGCACAGCATGTATGGCGTGTCTATCCTCTAATTAGACGCACTTGAGAGTCTCATCAGCTTGCTTTATATCGTTCGTTATGGCACGTACGCGACGGAGAAAATGCACATTGAATATGTTATTCTGCGTCTGAACACTGCAGACAAACTGCAGCATATATCAGGTAAAATATTCCGGTAATAATTTATACTAGGTGAAACTAACATTGTACAGGATTAGACTAGCAATTGGTTGAGTTTAGCAATGCCGATAATGGTTTTGACCAGGGATGGGACTAGCAATGGGATTGGCCTGACGGAAAGAAGTCCTAAGCAGTATTACTTATTTATAAATTCCAATAAAACGTAACCTCTCGATTCGACTTTATACTTTTGAATAATGTGATGATTGAAAAACCTGTATAACTAAGCGACAATAGATTCTTTTAGTCAGAGACTTCGTCGCCATTTGCTTTGCGAGTGACCGGTTACAATAAGTAGCAACCATTCGTGTTTCTGAGAGCACGTTATGTCGACGGTCCTGACCATCTATAGTTCTATACACTTTCGGTTGCGGCATTAATTGGGCAGGCGCTTTAAAGATAGATAACATTAAGTCAGCGTAGAAAGCGACCTGCAGGCTCTTAGATAAGTCTATGGATGCAATCGGGATAGTGCTGGGATGATAGTTGAGTAAAATATCACTTATTGCTTCAATATTTGTAAAAAAATTTAATAAAATGAGCATAATAATATATAAGTAATTATCAGTAGGAAAGTTAGCAACAAACTAACTCATACAAATAAAGTTAGCCACAAAACCGAGACATGTTCATAAAAGCAAAAGTGGAAAATTGAATAAACCACAACACCAAACTTATTCCATTTATTTTATCATAGGTATTATTTTGTTAAGTTAGGTACCTAACTATTTCTGTATATAATCCCTTTGCCTTTTGTAAAGTCAAATCTAACTTTACCCAATTATATTTTATGATTTGATAATTTACTTGCATCTTATATAAGTATCTATCTCTAAAGTGACTACAACGTCTATTAAAAAATACTGATACAACAAACAAGCAGATGATGCTTTGTGGTCGCATATTGACATTCTCTACCAACACAAAAACGAACGTAACCTTCGCAGTTGAGGCGACATGATCACTGAGTGATCAAGCCTCTTTAAATAAAGAAAAAAAAAAAAAAAAAAACCTTCGCAGTCCAGTGCTGGACTGAAACCTCTGTTTTTTCAATCGGAGTGTTTGGCCTATAATGCCACCACGCTGGCCAAACGCATTAGTATAGGGTTTGATGTCGGGTATTTCGTCTCTTCCTAATTAATATACTATTTGATTCGTGTTTTTCCCGAGTTGCCTTTTTCGAGATCCACATTAGAATTCAAAATGCACCCCTTACATTTTGTATTCTTCATCCGTCACCACACGAATATACACGAGTATACTATGTAGGTATTCTTGATCGATCACACAGCAAGCTCTATAATAATGTTCGTTAATTAAATAAACGAGCATATAACCACAGAATATATAATTAGTACCTGCGGTAATATAACCGTTTCTGCCCGATTGCTCGAGAGAATTTAATGCACCGCTACGGTCCTCAGGGAACATACATGCCTAAGTTCAGCTTTTTGCGCCCAGTAGTTTTGGCTCTGCGGTGTCTGTCAGTTGGTAACGTAAAGGATTTTATTTTAACAGATAGTTAGTCGTCAGCATGAAAAGTAACTTATTCCACGAAACCATTTTTTTTTTGTTTTTATGTATAATATGTAAGTATTTACAAAAAAAAGGTATATAATATGTAGGTATGTTTATCCATTAGGTATCTAGTAAGTACCCATAGTACAAGCTCTGCTTAGTTTGGAACTAGATGGTGTTGTGTGAATGTGGTAGAATATTATTATTATTATTTTTAATATGTTATAAATATTTACACCTTTTCCGACGCAGTATGTGATGTGCTAACCGTAATACATAACAACTGAAATCTACCATACAGCAAGCGAAAATAAACATTTCATTTCATTCAATCAAATTACCATGGACATGCCTATATGTTGAGATTATTCAAGTGAGATGTTAACAGAATCATAATATCATCCTAGATGTGGCGTCGTCACGCGGCAAATTGCGGGTAACGCGAGATGAATTTATATTCTACGAGTCTTTCATACCGGTGGGACTACAGTGGTAAAGTTAATAATATACAATGCATGTGTTGCTTGCATTAGGTACCTACGTTTAGTAAATATGTACATTGAGTTAGTAAAAGGATTATACTCAGGCGACGATCTACCTACTAATCATCATCATCCTCTACCTGCCATTGTCCACTGTGCATATAGGTTCTCCGGTCTAGTACTATCAATACTAAATTCGATATACGGCAATACAACGTTACTCTATTAACATTATAATATTATTATGTAAACCATCGAACTCTACAGTAATAAATTACCTACGCCCTCTAAAACGGTAGTTCCAAGCAAAAAAATACCAACATCTTGAATGCAACCAGGATAACGCTAGGACGATGATGATAAAAGTGCCTGGTACGGCTCACCTGTTAGGTACTGATGAAAGTAACAAATGTCTTTAACATGGTATATAGAAATTGGGTTTAAGTATTCTTCTACCATATTATGCCTCCTTAAAGAGAACTAGTGTACTAAACGCAAAAACAATTATTTATCCCATCCAAGTATAGGCATAGGTAAGTAAATCTTCTTCAATATCGCAGCGATACAAGCCAATAAATAAACCATCTTCTCATCCACATCATTACGAAGCAATATCCCGCAAGTCGATGCGAAACGCGAGCGCATCCCGAGGGCACCAGTAGTCAATATTAATTGAGCCCCGCGGCGCAGCCATATTTCATTATTTACAACCAGCTCCTGAGACTTCCACCAGATATATGAAATAGTTTTTACAGATTTCCCTGAGCGCAGTAGTTTGAGAGTTTCTGCTTTGCAAATGCATCGCATTTGTCGAGGGATATAACTGCCGAATCTGGATAATGATTGTTGAGATTTGTATGCAATTTAAATTTTATTTTATAAAATGTCGACTCAGAAAATCTACTGAAGTTCTTGAGAGAATGAAGGTCTCATCAAACATTAAGCTTAATCTTAAGTTGAAAAAGTAGGCTATTTCATGTTTTGTCAGTTAATAAACTTGGATATCATATTAATATTCTCTATGGTACATACCTCACAAGCATTTGCATATTGAGGTCGAATAAAAAGCTTGACGATAAGTCTTGTATTCGATTCCCTCCGTCGCGCAGTAGTAATGTTGTGTTCTCCTCAACAAAACTATTCAATAACAGCTCGTACAAAAAAATCTGCGCTTTTCTATACCCTTGCGTTAGCAAACATGTTAAGCCTTAGCAGCATTTATAGGAATGTGAACGCCAAGTTTAAGTACCTACTTGTGTTTGCGCACACACTTATGTATATCATATCCCTCGTAATGAGCACCCAAACAATACCTAACATAATAATACATACCTATATATACAAAGTGGTTGGATGCGGTCGGCTCAAAATCGGTCTGTGTGGAGAACCTTGGGGGAGACCTATGTCCAGCAGTGGACGTCTCTAGGCTGAAATGATGATGATGATGATATACAAAGCTGGGTATTTTCCTAATAATGGTCGATCGTTAAAACGCATTAAATAGCTATAGTAAACGAGATGCGCTCCTATAAAATACCAATAAAACTCTGTCTATCACAATATGATCGCTAATAATCATTTGGCATTTTTATGTCTTATTAAGTTTTGTCTAATTAGAAAAGAGCAGTTGAAAGTTGATTAGACGTTTATAAATGTACATGACATAAGCCGCAGTGATAAGCATAAGTCCACTTGTCTACACGTCGTGAAAAATCATGTCAGAATGAAAATGAAAATCTATGGTAGAGAGGTAGCGCAGAGGATCACTACGGCAAATTGATCACTATTTACTTTCGGCACAGTACTACCAATAAACAAAAGCATAGCTTTGAAAGTGTTTTTGTATTAATACAAAATTTGTATTAACACGGTAGTTAATCTTGTTTATTACATCAAGATTTATAAAGCTGTAACGAGCTTTTTAAATCTTTTCTGAGGAAACTCGCCTTGAGATTCATCGTATGTAAAACGTATGGTGGATAAATCAATGCTCGTAAATCTGTTAGAGAACAGAGCAAACCGAAACAAACAAGTGAATAGGTACATATTATACGCATTTTTCGTATCCATAAGCTCCTGCAAATATTCAACTAAATTACGAAAAAAGTTTGTTCAAAACGAACCAAACAGCTGGCAAAGCCACATACACGCCATATTTTCAGTTGTTCACTAGTAAATATAAAACTACTGCATCGTACAAAACTCTCGAAGTCGTATGCAACAAGTTCGAACTAACCCGAAAGCTTATATTTTACCTAAAATAAACCTTAACGAAAAGAAATAAGAGTGTTCTCTACACCACAATTAAGTTTGTTTTAGGTTAATGGGCGTAGTTGGATTCGCAGATGCATGTGAGGATTAAGCACGCTATAATATTTCAGAGTTTAGTTCCAGTTAAATCCCGCCTAGTTTTTATTTTGCAATGACTAACTAAAAATGGTAAAATGCGCACATTTTAAAACTGATGTCATGTTATGTTCTCCAATTCGATGCTAAGCTAAGCAACTAAATTTAAAAAATAACACGGTGACTAGGAGCGTAACTGATAAAGGATAGGACTTGAACTTAAATCGTGGCTATATTACACCAGTTACATTTTATGCACGTATTAAAATAGCCAGAATAGGTAATAATACCCGGTACGGTACAAAACGCAACGCTGGTTGTATATTATACTTACAGAAAAGTTCAGAGAACCTCCTGTCCTTTTAGAGTTTCAGAAATAAACTATCTCGCCAAAATGGCGATTGACGAGTCAACAAGCGGCTCAATAAGCAGATTACTTTTATCCCTTGACGCTGAATGGTTTTAAATAATACAGAACATATTTGAAGTATACTGTACAAATATAAACATACATATCATATAAAAATATTTTATTATTCTTATATCTTCTAGAACCAGCGGTTAAGGCACATAACCATAGTAAAAACAGAAACATAACGGCGTGCGCCGCCCCGGCCGCAGTTGCTCCACACAATTTACGAGACAGTTAATTTTAATTCTGATGAACACTTTTATGCGCTACTGCTAATAAAATCCAGCCGTTATACTATTTATAAATAACGTTTTCAGTTAAAATAAGCATTTTAATGCTTTTATTTTATAGTTAGTGGATAATGCTGATTAAATTATTTTCTTACTGCATCCTTAGCTTCCCTTTGACGACCAAGGGACATATGTGTTCCCAGCCTATAATTTGAAAATACATTATTAATGAAGCCAATGAACAATTATAATTTTTTTGTATGTTATTGAAAATTTTATTAAAATTTTTTTGCTTGACGGTACGACGTAAGTAATACGGTATATTTTCTATAAAAATTGTAATATGACTGTTCGTTAAGCGCGCACTTGGCTTATTTCTCAAGAGTTTTTAGGAATTTCAAAATGTTTTATTTTTTTATTGCACTATAATCATAGCTTGGCAAGTAAATTTATATTATATTCATTCATTAAACCATTATTTATGTTTTTATAGTGATACTGATAAGACATCATAAACATAAAGGGACGCCAGTGTCCCAGTGGTCCGGAAGGGACACTATTTGTAATAAATTGTTAACTTATTCTACTGATGATTTTGTGAATTATCTTCATTTTTATTGATATTTTGCCAGATTACCTTAGCTATTTAAACTCAATCCATCAACATTTATAGAAGTACCTATATCATGTAGGTACTTCTATAAATTTTGATGGATGATTATAGTGATGAAGAAGATGATTTACAACTTGACGAAAAAGGTCAAAGGATTTTGATACAGGATCAAAGAAAGGGTTTCTGATATTGAAATTGAAGATTTGCTAGTTCAACTCCAGGAACCAATAAGTCTACCACCTAAACCAGCGGTCGGCAACCTTTTAATAGGCAAGGGCCACTAGGAGACAAAATAAACTAAAGGCGGGCCGCACTTTTGGTAATAACTAGACAGCATTGTTACAAGTTTGCAGCAGTTCTGCCACTGAATCATCAGCAAAGCGGAGATCTCCTCTAGCGTTGCTGAAGAGTTTCGGGGATATATGTTGTGTCACTTTGTGCTATCTCTTGAAAATATTGGATGGTTTTTTTGTTGTTCAGGGCTCGTACAGAAATTATTGACATTTGGTTCTCTTATTCCTCCACATATTTTCAATACACATGGCTGTGCTGCAACAACTACAGTGCAGCCTAGATTTCGATCGAGTCGAAAGCTTTTTCAGCATCCACAAAAGCCAGATGAAAAAGCTTCTCTGCCTCATCACACATACATCATATCAGCTTGTTGCAGTCCACTGCTGGACGTAAGCTTCCTGCAGGGTACGCCACAAGACCTGATCTGGCGTTTTCGCCATCCAGCCACTACCAGCTACCCTCCTAAAGTATTAATCCATCTGGTGGGAGAGCGTCCAACTCTATGCTTGTCGAGAAGTAGCCACCACTCGAGAACCTGCCTACTTCACCGCCCATTCGTTCTGTGACAGATGTGGTCACCTGCCACTTCAGTTTGCTATTCCTCTGAATTATGTGAATAGAGTAGACTTCTGCCGAAAAATCTCGTTCCGGACTTTGTTCCTCAACGAGATCCCCAGCATTGACCGGTCTAAATAGATAGCTCTTTGAGTGACATGTAGTCGGTGGGCTAGCTTTACCGTCATGTTCCACGTCTCAGCTCTTTACGTCATGTCATGACTGGCAGCGCACATTGGCAAGACCAAGGTAACCTTGGTCTTAAGGAATTGAGGCAAAGATGACTCGAAGATATGAAGTAGCTTCCCAAATGCTATCCAGCCCAGCTGCACTCTTCTGATGAATTCACGGCTGGGAGTCGTTAACTCTTGATGCCAGACAGTTGAAACACACAACAGCTTATAAACGTGGCTCAATCGTATTATCTGCCGATAGCTTTATCTCCTTTTCTGAAAAACAACGCCACAACACATCTGCTCCATGCCTTTGAGTTTTTAGTCCCATTGATTATTACAGAAGTAAATAGCCTTCTAAGCTCCTCAAGTAGAGGTTTTCTTTCTAGGAGCTAAGAGGCCACTCCATCTTCCCCGTGCTCCTTACTATTATTAAGCTGTCTTAGAACCGCTACGATTTCATCGACATCTACGCCAGGAAAATCCTCCGTTAAGTGGGGCTCTAGGATCGGTCGTGTTTGGCTTCGGTGCATGATTGGCATACAGATTGCCATAGAAATCTTCAACTTTAGCGAGGATCTCTGGACTGTTAACACGGTATTACCCTTCGAGATATTCAGCTTTGTCAGGTGACCCCTTCCCAGTCTTTTGGAGAATACTTTTGACCACGATTTTGCTTAATCGCTTTCTGTACGAGGCGAGTGTTCCAGCTACCAAGGTCACAATTTACTAAGATTCGGAAAGCCTCCGGTGCTTCCCGTCAAATCACATCAGTTTCAGAGTCTCGCTTGAAAGTTTAGAAAATGCCGCATTCCCAGTTCCTGTACTGCCCCGATAATGCCGTTCAGGTCCTCATCAACATTTTCAGATTTGCTGCACTAGAGACCCCTGCTAGGGGTCTCTAGTGCAGCAAATCTGTTTTTCAGTTTCAGTTAAAACGTATATACCATGTCCCGCTATCGGGACAGTTGGACTAAGAACAGACCTCATCATGCTTGAAATAGATATTTAGAGTGCCTCTTATAAGTCGGGGGTCGCTGCCGGTAGTGAACCTATTGATCACTGAGACATCTCTATATATATTATGCTTCTTATCCGTCATGATGAAGTCACCTATTGATCACTGAGACATCTCTATATATATTATGCTTCTTATCCGTCATGATGAAGTCAATCTTGTTCTTTGTGCAGCAATGGTAACAATCCCTGCCTACTGAGGAATTTGACCAACATTTGTCCCCTAATTTTCTGCTCCCATAAGCATGTGGACCCAAACACGATTCGCCGCGCTCGTACCTTTGCGTTGAGGTCCACCATAAATACAGTGAAATGTGTATTTATGGAGCAATGTATGGCCTTCGTCACATCGTTGTATACGGCATCCACCTCTGCATCTGAGCTACTTAATGTCAGCGCATATACCTGTACCATTTTAAGAGAGTCTCTCTCGTTCAGTTTCAGTACAAGCTGTATGCTATCCGGATCGAGACTGATCTGTTACGTTTTCACGAAGGGTTTTGTTAAAGAGAAACCCTACGCCACCTTGGGATCATTGGGATCCCTCCCTGAAGTAGAATAGAGGCCTGATGCAAAGGTTATCATGTCCTCCCCTTTGCTTTCGGACTTCTGATAGACTCAGTACATATTCTGGCTCTATCTTGGGTTCGTATCTTGTCTAATTCTATTATTCTACCTCAAGAATGTGCAGGGTCTTTTCAAGGCGTAAATTACTTCCATTGTATGTAGCCAGGGTCAATTGATTTTGGGAGCTGTCCGTAGCCCCGGGATTCTTAGCATGACCAAGGCCGCTGCCGTGACTTGGAACAGTAAGGCGGCCGGGAACTAGGGGCTGTTTCTTTCCTGGGGAGTTTTGATCCATAGTCCCATACCACGCTGGGAAGGGGTGTTGACAACCGCAGTATGCTGAGCGGTACTTACACAGGGAAAGGCTACTACTCTGCCTGGAAAAACTTAGCTTAAAAGTTCAGCTCTAAGCTCGCCGGTGTGTGGTTGAGGCGTCAGGGCATGCGAGACATACATAATACAACTATTCGAGGTAGTCAGCTTTGTCGGTAGACTCTTGCCCAGTAACTTCAACTCTTTATTTTGCCTAATCGACCTTATACGAAAAGAGTGTTCCAGCTTCGGAGGATACGCCTCTAGTTCCAGGTCTTTTTGTAGTAAGAATAAGAGTGACTTTGTAGGGTCTTAGAAGGCTGTCTGCTGTTTTTCATTAAAATCGAATCAGTTGTGCTATTTTAAGCCATAGGGCGCTTTAGTTCAATTTATAAGACATTTTTTACAAAACATTCGCTGGCCGCAAGTAGGACCCACGCACGCACGCACGAACGCACGCACGCACGCACGCACGCACGCAGGCACGCACGCACGCACGCACACACACACACACACACAACCATATTTTAAGCTTATAAAACACGTCGCCCGAGCTAAAATTGTTAAAAATGGAAAGAAATCGTACCTGGCACCCACAGGACAGGCTATGCCCAGTGTGGGGCCACTGATAAAGCCGATATGTAATGATTAATGGCAATAAACTGTTTTTTTTTAATTCCATTTATGATAAAAATCCGAAAAAAACAGTACACCTTTGCTAGTCCAATGAATGATAACACAAAAACTGATAAAATCTCTAAAATGTATAATATAAGTTTTTTTTAATAGCCTACGCTGTCCCACTGCTGGGCAAAGGCCTGCCCTAAATCATTCCAGACCTGCTCGTCGCACGCAATTTCAAGCCAGCTCTTATGGTAGGCGTCCAAGTCATCCCGCCATCTCTTTCTGGGCCGGCCTCGGCGATGTCGTCTGTTCTCTAGTACCCACAGTGTTGATATTCTTGCCCAGCGATCCTCGTGCATACGGCTGACGTGGCCCGCCCAATTCTATTTGAGACTGGCAGCTTTTCTTTCCACGTCTTTGATGCCTGTTCTAGACCGCAGCTCAGTGTTCCGTATCCTGTCTATAAGCTTAACACCCAGGATGCTGCGCTTCATAGCTCTGGCAGATCCCAAGGCGTGATCTTTGAAGCTCAGTTAGTGAGATGTCTGTGTCAAATTTGGATTGGCGTTCGGTCCATCAGCCCCAGTTACCAAACGAAGAATGCGCCCCCTGCGCTATCTGAGTGGCGGAAGGTTAGCCTCCTTGATCGAAACGAGGTCTCCAATTTTGGGTGGATCGGTCTTATCCGTCCACTTAACGCGTTGCTGGAGTATGTGCAAATATTACAAATTCCAGCGTCTCCAAAAGCTCTGAGTAATCTGGCGTACCAATTCAAAACGCGAGAGACGATTAGGTCTCGTATCAATATAGGGGTACTCAGGCAAGGCGACAAGTGGGCGACCAATCAAAAAATGGCCCATAGGGTGCATAGGGTTCCCACCAACTTCGAACTTAGGGTCCCAAGCCAACCTCACCTGCAAGTGGTGCACCTGCCGATCAACGGACGAGGCTCTGGCAAACAAAATATCCCGATAAGCGGCAATAGGCTCGATCATCAAAACACTGGCGAAAAGTGGGCGTTTAATATGCCTCTGCCTACCCCTTCGGGTAAACAGGCGTGAGTCTATGTATGTATGTATGGTCAGTTACCAACAAGCGTACCAAGTGACCGTCCTTGGGTAACAAAAGGAGGTGACGTTCCCCATAAGGGAGGTTGGCGTTCTTGAGACGCCCTCCAACGCGCAAGAGACCCGTATCGTCCAAAAAGGCATTCCACCTTCTCAAGAGCGAGTGTTCGTAGACCCGGCAAATTGGAAGTATTCAAAACTGGCGTTCGAGGCCAATCAATTTCTGGTCGACTCAACCATTCCGGACCCCTCCACAGCGAATGACCTATCAAACTAGGCGTCAAGCATCCGCGCGAGGCACAATCAGCGGGGTTGAGCTCACCTGGCACGTGTCTCCAAACAAGTTTGACTTTGGATTTCTGGATTTGGGAAACGCGATTAGCGACAAATACCTCCAAGGTGTGGACAGAAGCCTTCAACCAACAAAGAACAATTTGGCTGTCTGTCCAGGCGTAGGTCCCATTAATACAAATGCTTTTACCCAAAGTGTTAGACACGTGGTTCAATAAGCGTACAAGTAGTGCTGCTCCCGAGAGCTCAAATTTCGGAATGGTCAGAGATGTCCGAAGGGGTGCAACCTTGCTCTTCGCCATGATCAGGGAAACCCTCACCTGACCTGAGACACTGACTGTGCGCAAGTACACCACGGCCGCGTGACCACGTTCCGAGGCATCACAAAACCCGTGAAGAGTGGCCTTGTACTTCCCGGGAGGAAGGATGGAACGAGGCAAGGAGATCTCGTTGACGGCAGGAAGTGAGGATACAATGGAGGTCCATTCCTCAACAAGAGTACCGTGTAGAGGTTCGTCCCAGGTCAATCCTGCTGTCCAAAGCTTCTGCAAGAAGCATTTTGCCCAAAATATAACAGGACAAATCCAACCGTTTGGATCAAAGGTTCTGGCGACAGTAGACAACAAGAGACGTTTGGTCCAAGAACAAGGCAATTTCAAGTCTACGTTGCACGTAAAGATGTCTTGGACTGGTCTGTACTGAACGCCGTGAACAGCCATCATGGCGGGGTTGTCAACAATCTCAAATAGATGTGGATCCTGCTGATGATCCTCTGGCAAGCCTTCCAAAAGCGCTGGTGAGTTGGAAATCCATTTGCGCAACTCATAACCAGCGGAGGTCAAAATACCTATCAATTCGTCCCGCAGGAGGATCGCCTCGTCCGCTGTGGAGGCACCAGAACAAATGTCATCCAGGTAAATATCGTCCTTCAAGATGGCGGAGGCTCGTGGGAAACGTAAGCCTTCGCGGTCTGCGAGCTCCCAAAGAGAACGTATTGCCAAGTAGGGGCTTGACCTTAACCCGTGCGTATAAGTATTGAGCTCGTAGATGGCCATGGGATCGCGAGGATTCTCTCTCCAAAGGATCAGCTGGAAGTGACGGTCATCAGGGTGGATAATCGTCTGCCTGAACATCATTTTTATATCGGCTACAAAGACAACCTGATGTCGTCGGAAGCTGGTGATGACGTCACAAAGGTCCTTGACCAGCTTGGGATCAGAATGCAAGCACTGGTTCAAGGATATGCCTGTTGAAGTCTGCGCAGAACCATCAAACACCGTGCGCAGCTTGCCAGTTGATGGCTTCAATACCGCATGATGCGGGAGAAAGTAGTGCTCCACCGAACGCCAATCCAAATTTGACACAGACATGTGTCCCAATTGTTCATAATCTCTCATGAACTCAATATACTTCTGTCTGAGTTCCGGATCACGACCCATGCGACGCTCCATAGCCAACAATCTCTTTTCGGCTAAAGGTCGTGACTCACCAAGCGGAGGCTGAACCGACAGAAAAGGTAGCTTCGTAATGATCCGACCAGAACGGAGTCGACCAGTGTTATTCTGGAAGAACAGCTCCCACTCCTCATGTTCCGGATTCAAACGGGCAGCTTGAGGGGGCTCCTCTACCTCCCAAAACCTCAGAACCGCATCAGAGAGAGCGGAGCCTACCGCCAACAAATTATCAAGTTCGGGTGGAGGGGGTTCCCTAGGTACAGGTCCCATCAAAGCAAATCCAAATATGGTCGGGATGGCAGTCAAACCATTTGGTACCAAGACCCGTTTCCCACCAATCAAAATTCCACCGAGGAAATCAGAGCCAATCAACAAATCGATTTGTCCCGGTGTGTCAAATTTGGGGTCTGCCAGTTCCAATCCCGATGTCAAATTAACCACAGCAGCAGGTAGCTGTTTCTGTGGATACATACCCAAAATATTCTTCAGCACAATAGCCGAGGTTTTAATCCTCGGGTGTGAAGATTCAACAGAGGCAAACAAAACCTTAACTTGCCCTTCAACATTAGATGCTACGTCACCTATTCCCCGTATACAATTCGGAAAAGAGCCCATATTTAATTTAACCTGCCCTACCAAATAAGTGGAAACAATGCAACCTTGTGAACCTGTGTCCAATATAGCACGGATAACAACAGAGGTCCCCGTGGGTCCCCAGACCCTAACAGCAACCGTTGGTAGGATAACGGTCTCAATGGGGGAGGTTGGCGTTATAGGGCAGGGGTCAATGACCTATTGTTGCCTGGGCGGCGACCGTTGGCCAGTACCAGGCAAATCAAAATGAGGGTGTGGCTTGAAGTCCTCAAAGGCGCGATGACTCGATCTGCGCGCCATCTGTGGGGGGTCATAATGACGCACCCACCCAAAACGCGGTGGGCGCGAGTCAAGGCGGGGACGCTCTGCCAAAGGAGGGGAATACCTGGGGCAGCAGTCATGGTGGTGGTGACGCTGAACAGTCGCACATTCTGGTGCGCGAGAGAGAGGAGGCGTGCGCACGCTACGGTTCTCTAAACGGGGTGAGTGGCGATCCAATGAGCGAGGCGAAACTCGGCTACGCGCCGGTGAGCCTCAGCTGTCACCTTCAAAACACCCGCCCGTGCGCGGCGTCGGCTGGTTGGACAAGCGGCCTACCTCTCTGGCATTAATCCAGAGAATGTCCAAATGCTGTCCTCCACAGTGAGGACAGTGGCGAGAGTTTGGGCAGTCTCGCTGGTAGTGGACCCCAAGCAAGAGAAGCAAAGGCGGCGGGCATTCGCGATGCGCCTACGAGAGGCGACATGCAGATCCAAGAATGCCCTACAACTGGCCGTTCTGTGCCCCGTGACCTTGCAGTAAGAGCATTCCGCTGGGCTCTGCGTGACTGCAAAGCGAGGAGGGCGCCGATCAACATTGGCTCGGGTGTGAACGCGAGCCTGTTACTACACTAATCTGAGGTTAGCACTCTCAATAGCGGCTAAGTACAATCAACCGAGCTCTGCTACCAACATTTTATGTTTAGAGTTTGGCTAGAAAGCTGGGAAAGGTTTGCAAGGGACAGTGGGAGAGATTAATTCATCCAGTCTGGTCTAGCCAAGGCAAAGATCTAAACATGTATGTAAAAAAAGAAAAAAGAAACCGCCGCCGCCTCTGTCCGAACGGGTCGGTAGGTAATGTGCGAATAGCTGGCAAAGCGAGACAGATAGGTGCGTGCGAGCGAAAGCGAAGAGTCTGGTCCGGTAGGTATCAGGTGCACAATAACTTGACTCAGGCAGTTGAAATAAGCTTACAGCAATGTAACAGAAATCACTTGTTTATTGCAGCACTCACTATTGTCACACTGTGTAGAAATATTTATCTCTATTTTACGTAAATATTAATTCGTAATATGAATATAATTATTTTCTTGTATATAAGTTTCATGTTCACCACGTCACGAAGAACAGCGATCGTGTCGCCACGACCGATCACAAGCTGATTGTGAACCGTACTGGCACATCGATTGCGACGTACTGTATACGAACTTTACAACGAATTATATGTAATAGCTGTGCTTTGTATGTGTATTAGTTGACTACTATGTACGTATAGTATTTGTTGTATTGTGAATTGTATAGGTATCTAGCTGTTTGTATTATATTTATTGTATTGTGCGTTGTATTTGGTGTGTCAATAATGATTTACTTACTTACTTACTATAAGCCATCTTAAAAGAATTATACCAGAGGTAACTGCAATTCACTGTGTCATCCATCGACAACATCTAGTAGCGAAAAATTTGAGTGACAAATTGCACTAATCTATAAAAAAGTGTGATTAATGGAGTTAACAAAATAAGAAGTAATGCATTGAAAACTCGTTTGTTTGCACAATTGTGCGATGAAAATGATGAAGTCTTTATCATTTTCATCGCACATTGCTCCAACGATTGCTCTTACATACTGAAGTAGGTATGCTGGTTGTAGAAAGGTGCATGTTTCACAAGATTTTACTCATTTTTTTAATCAGTGTTAGTTTCTGGAAAGTAAAGATCCAGATTAAAAAAAGAACCTGATCAATTCGAAAGCAGACATCGCGTATTTGACAAATTTGTTCAAAAAATTTAATGACATTATCTTACTATTATAAGGGGACAGCCTTAATTTAATAAAAACAAAGAATGTAATTTCAGCTATAGCAGGCAATAGGCTCGCCCCTTATTACGTGGGACTAAAGTATATCTGGCGAAAAGTGGGTGTAGAAATACACCTGTGCCTACCCCCAAGGCGTGACGATATGTTTGTATGTATGTATGTAATTTCAGCTTTTCTTGGAAAATTTTGAAAGTGATCTATGAGAAAAATAAGTTTGGGAACCTCTGATCTAGACTAAAATATCGACTTGCAGTCAACTAGTTGCATTTCAAATTAAGACTATTCTTCAGAAAAGCTCCTTACCGTATAAATGTATTAATATTAATAAACATGAGTTCTCGTAGCGCTCAATTAATGCCATTTCGTATTGCTTCAAAGACATCAAAACATTTCTATATATTTTAACAAGTAGGTACCTAAATACGTGCACACTTCATAACATAAGTTGAAGTACATCAAGTCAAAGAGTCTAGAAAGTACCTACGTCTAGACTAGAATCTTAATTTTTAATTTTTATGTCGAGCTAATTCTACCCTTCGACGTACAAACTCTTAGAACTCAGTCGTTACCATTAACAATGGGTACTCAATCTCAAAACGCGAGTTGCTCAATAATTCATATTGTTTTCACAAAAACCATTAAAAGCCACTTGTTTTTCAGTACCGAGCATTTTCTTAAGCTGTTGCGGTCAATAAAAATATGAGAGGCGGTCCACTACGTGACACGAATAAAATGTAGAACAGAAAGGCCATTAAAAAAGCGGGTAATTAAGGAAAAATATTTTCATGTCATCTTTCAGTAAGAAACCTAAAGAGGATAGAAGTTATGTTATAGGTATAGGTTTTGAACCACCAGATTTAGGTGGTCACAAAGTAGTCCAAAGAGCGTATTCCGTTCGGGAAGTGAACATCGAGCTATAAAGGAGTATCATACCTACGCCCTACACATAGGGGTCAAAAATACCATGGTGCTTTTGAATTAGTAAACTTTAGGAAGTCACATATATACGCCGCTCCATTGGATACTAAATTAAACATTTGGTTCAATTTGTGGCCCAGTGGCAGGATACTCGCAACGAGGGATAATAAAATCTCTGTATCTGCATTTATTGATAAAAATTCATAATATTTATAAAATAAAGTGAAATAACATAACATAGGTAGCTTCACATCTTTTATCCCCGAAGGGGTAGGCAGAGGTGCGATTATACACCCACTTTTCGCCAGATAAGTTTCGGTCCCAATTAGGGTTCAGAACCGGGATATCCCGGTCTCGAAAGTACCGGGAATTCCCGGTTCTTTTGTCAGTAAAATGGAACCAGGAAATCAAATTTTGAATCCCGGTTCTTTCGGTACTTTCGGGAATTTTATTTTCATTACGCGATTCACACTAGTTCACATTACTATTTAGTTATTTACTTTACTTTTCCACACTTTCTACTATTCAAAAATTCAAAACTAACGTATAATTACTACTAAAGAATAATTCAGCGTTAAAAGAAATAACGCGCGAAATTAATGGTGCGCTCGCTATAACCAATAACTACCTACACTCGCTCGCTGTTGCTAGGACAGGAAGGAAAGTAGTAAGTAGAAACGCAACTGCGACGCGGTGTAGAGCTGCCCCGCGCTGCCGCGCATGCCCAGCCCGCGCGCCGCGATCTCTCGTTCACTCATGACTCACTCAGTTTTCGCCGAAACGCATCCACGCCGCTCCTTCATAGGTGGCACCTATGAAGGAGCGGCTTGGATGCGTAGATTACACACATTACTTACCGCTGCTCTAACCTCCAGGCTGGAAGTTAGAGCAGCGGTAATACTTGGGCACTTCAAGAACCTGAAGGACGCCTTAGCTCACGCTGTGGAGGTGGAAGCAGTACGAAGCGACAAGCGCAGCCACCGCATCAGGGAAGTTGTATCGTCACCTCGGTGCTACAACTGCGGGGAAAAAGGCTTAGAGGCCATATCCGCTTGAGCTGCCCAAAGCGTAGGCCGCCTCGTGGGTTTAAGGTTCCACCATTTAATAGCTCGTCATCATGGTCAGCATACAAGATCCAGTTTGAGGCTGTGATGCGATCTAATGGGTGAAATAAAGAACAGGCCTTAACCGCCCTAACCTTGGGCCTTCGTGATCGGGCGTTGACGGTGTTGGGGGCACTCGGGCAAGACATCTCCTACGAGAACTTTCTGGAGGTGCTGGAGGCGAGATACGGTGAAGCGCACCTCGAACATGTGTATCGTGTTCAACTGGAGGACAGGACACAAAGCACCGGAGAAACTCTGCAGCAGTGGGCTCTGGAGGTGGAAAAGCTGGTCAGGAAGTCATACCAGTCGTCGCCTGCTCTGATAGATGGGACCCTCGTAACATTTACGGATGGAATCCGCGACCTGGAGTGGTTGCACCCTGTCTCCACCAAAGGGGTCGCCTGCTGTGTGGCGTATATAACAGGAAAAGGAGCAGGAAAACGAGCAGGAAAACGAGAAGGAAAACGAGCAGGAAAACGAGTAGAAGCCAGGACTGCGGGGCGGGTGCTGGCTGGTAATAGAAGAGCCCCAAGCATCTCGATCACGCAATCATGTGACGGGAACAGCCTGATAATTGAAGGCGAAATTAATAAAACGCCATGCAAGCTGACATTGGACATGGGTGCTTCGCGGACAGTCATCGGTTTCCATCTGGCAAGACGGGTTCTTCAGGGCTGCTTCAGGAACAATGAATGTGTGAAACTGAGAACAGCTACCGGTCAGCACATAACCTTCTGAGGTGAAATGGAGGTGGATCTGAAGCTAGGCAACAAAGTTTACCGTCACAAAGTCATCGTGGCCGATATAGTGAGTGGACGACTGCATCTTGGGCCTAGACTTCATGTTGAAGCATCTCTGTGAGATCGATGTTAACCAGGGAGTGTTGAAATGTGGCTCAGAAGACTTCTTCATGGAAGGTGCAACTTTAGGAAAAGTGTACTGCCTGAAGAATGTCATTCTTCACCCGCGGTCGGAAACGGTTGTACCAGTTTGTCTACCAGGGCATTCGGGTCAGGGGAACCGGAAAGGGATGTTTATTATCGAAGGCCTAGAGAAAGATGCCTCATAGAAGATTGCACGAACCTTGGTAAGGGGTACCAACGTTTCATCAGTACGCGCACTGAATGCACGTGGCGAGGGAGTGTTGCTCAAGAAAGGGACGGAATTGGGCACCTCGTAGGTGCCCAATTCCGTCCCTTTCGGTCCTTTCCGTTGTCTATAACAAAAACTAACAAGAACCGAAAATACCGAAAGAACCGGGAAATCAATCCCGGTTCCGTTATACAAAAGTACCGAAATTCCCGGTTCTCAAAAAGAATACCGTTTCCGAAAACACTAGTCCCAATGTAATATGGGGCGAGTCTATTGCCATCTACCGGGCACATTATTAAGCGAGCGATAATTAACATTTTTAATACACAAATAACTACGAAAGGTGTGTGCCCGGGGTACCTGGGAATCGAACCCGCGACCATCGTCTCTGCAGTCCGTTACGTACACCACTGGGCTACCGCCGCTTTATAAATAAAATAAAGTGACATTAGATAATAAATAGGTACCTACTTAACAACAATTTTTATGACATACCTATGGTTATGCATAAATATCTACACATAAATTATCCTCTGACTGAGAATGTAGACGGTAAACAAAGGTTTAATATAATAAACCTCAATTTCTGGAGCCACACAAAGGTCTTGTCCATTAGGCACGACCATTCAGTATTGCGCAATAAGTAGGTATTTCATTTTATACCAATTCGTTCCAAAACGTGTTACCAACTGTAATCACAATTAAAACATATACCGTATTTGTTTATTGAAATTATTCGTGTTGACATTTTATAATGGACTGTTTTTCTTGTAGGTACCATTGCGACAAAAACAACAACCTTTTTCTCAATTGTGCGTTTGTTTGAAACACCAAGTAATTTTAAAGGAGTTTCGTTATCGCATTGGATACCTGTATGTTTCTGGAATAAACCTACTATCCTGTAGTTATAGTCCCATTAAAATTAGAATAGTTAAACGGTTTTAAAAATTAAGTACGACAGACAGAATCTAAAGTCAAAAATAAAAAAATAAGTCTATGTATTGCACATGAGAAAATATAACTATTCTGAAATCACTTTCACCTAAAACATATTTATAGTTTACGAAAAAGTACCTAAAGACGGTCGAATCTACTGTATTCAGTTGATATAATTAGCACTAAATCAAGATTATATAAGTACGAAAACGTAAATTTATAAAAAAGCGGGATCCACGGAGAAGAAATTAATGTTCACCAACTGCCGTAGTCACACATACCTATCTATCTAACAACTAAGCACTCAGCGTCTAACACATCGACTATGTAATT
Organism: Euclidia mi; assembly: GCA_944739405.2. NCBI lineage: Eukaryota > Metazoa > Arthropoda > Insecta > Lepidoptera > Erebidae > Euclidia > Euclidia mi. Next base: position 17,909,191 of record OX123189.2, read on the forward strand.
AACATTAGTCAACGCAACGCAATGACTGCACTAATCATAAAAAAAAAAGAAATAATTTTATTACGCTTATAAAAGAACCATCCATAATAAAATCTGAGTACAATGTCACGGGCACTTAGCGATAATTGCGTGGATAACAGCGTACCCTTATAATGACTTATAATATAGCGATCCTTCGTCCAGAACGGTCAACTACTTAGTATTAAGTTACACATTCATGATCAACACTAAAGAAACAGTCACACTCGATTGACGATTAAGCTTGCCAAAAGAAAAAATTATTTCGCATACGCTTTAGATTGATACTTATATTGTATTCATCGTCGGAGCCTATACCAAGATAGTTTATACCCGTGTTAAAACTTCTATAAAATAAACAGTAAAACGAATATAATATAAAAGTAAGATGGAGAGAGGAATATATAGGTACATAATTATTGTGCTCATCAGGACGGACGGGTAAAGTAGGTACACTAAAAAGTAACTCCGTAACATTGTAACTTCTCCGGTGAAGAACCCTGCATGTTTTTCTGTGACACACGATTGCATAAAATGTGTATCTACAAGCTGATGATATTTTACTTAATGTGTGCATCCTTTACATTAAATTTACGGCTTTATTAATTACTAGATGAGCTCGCGGTAACACCCGCGTTATTTAAGGCCATTGCTCCGCTCCCGTGGGTCATAGCGTGGTGTTAAATAGCCTATAAGCCTTACTCGATAAATGGGCTATCTAACACTGAAATAATTTTTCAAATCGGACCTGTTGTGCCAGAGATTATCGCGTTCCAGTAAACAAAAAAACTCTTCAGCTTTAAATATTAGTATTAGAGTTTTGCGAGACCTTTCAATATTTTCAATAGTTTTAAGACTAATATTCTGAAAAATAAAATGATTAAACCATTTTACGCGCGTGCTTATAATACACGAAATGATGACCTTGACAGTAATAAAACATATTTTCTCGACACCTTAAATTTTAATATAAACTATATATGTATTTTCGAAACATTTAAATCGTAAATTGGATTAGAGAAGCGTTTTGTGACTTTTCTACCGTGGTAATTGCGAAATGCAGTTGATGGGATGCAGCGTGATATGTAAAGATAAAAACGTATAATATTTTAGTCAATTTGTTCATCCCAGCTATCGACAAAAAATAACGGACCGTGAATATAGTAGGATACGGTTTTCGCGTTGATATTGGAACATAAAACTATAGGTAGCCGTAACAAGACAATACACATAAATCGAAACTTCACTTTTCTGTCTGTTTATTTGTCGTAATAAATAACTATCGCGCTTGTAAACATCCGAAAGGATAGGAAAGGGTACCAATATAAAGCAAGTCTATTGGCATTTATCGCTCCAATATCAGAGCTCAATTGAGTAACATTTCGCAGGACTTGGAAATTGCCGATATTATACACGTTTGTCAAACTGTATACTAAAAGAAATAAAAAAAAAAGTAATATTAAAAACTATTAGGTATGTATGTATTTACTTAAAGCAGTAATGTTGGACACTCTTATATTGTTCCGTACAGAACTTTGCGTTCTTTAAACTGTTTATTGAAAAACATTATTTGAGCAAATGGACTACAAGTACTTACACAATACACACAAGCAGGAAAAGAGCACTCATTAATGTTACATGTCCAAAAAGATCTTAGAACTTATTACCTAACTAGAGGACGCCAGCAGCTACGCCTGCAATTTTTTTAAATTTACCCGTTTTTGCGGATCCCGTGGGAATTTCGGGAAGTCCCTTCTTAGTGCACTCCTAAGGTCCCCAAGGAACATACTTGCCAAATTTCAGCTTCCTTCGCGCAATAGTTTCGGCTGTAGCGTGTCTGTCAGTCAGTCAGTAATGCAAGGATTTTATATATTAAGATTACCTAATATGCATGGATGTGCCTAACCAAATTATCATCCGGCATCACATGTGAAATTAAGTTGCCTGGTTATAGTAAGGAATTCAAAATATCCGACAAGCTTATGATCGATAGGTATATTTATCAGTATGCATCTCCATATACCTTTCCACCTTTATATAACTTAACTCTGATCTCTCCAGACGATCTCCATATGAGCCATATTATGTAGTACTTAGTATGTACGCAATTCACGTACATAAACTTACGTTACTAGTAGGCAGTATTTTCCTGTATATGGTGGTAAATCGCTAGACAAGGCACCAGGTTCTGACGCTCCTTACTAAAAGGCCATAAAAGCTTCCATGTTTGTAGAACTAAAACATAAATGCGCGTTCACTTCTCTTATAAAATATAACTAAACTAATATATCGCAAAAAAACTAGTGACACGAGGCGAATCACTTCAGTTCGTCATAAAAAACATAAATGACGGTTTACGACAAACCCTCGAGCCTTACAAGAGTACGAGAGGAAATAATGGTGCCGCTACAATCATAACAAGCGGACCGGCGATAAAAGTTTAGTGTTACTTTCTTATTTCCACGTGCTTGACGGATTGACCTTCATTGACTTTGAACGTTCAACTCAAGGACGATGGTAGTAAGGAAAATTTGGTACTTTATAGTAATTGCCAGTGAATCCGACTAATTTAAACGTAAATATTTGCAACAACTACACACGTCTTTTATCGCAACATCTGTAATCTACCTATCTACCATCTATCTACGAAACAGTAACAACAAATTTATTTCTGACAAGCAATTATAAATTAACTTAAAACATTTTTAAACTGAAGGTTTTATAGAACACATTTAATTGAATTACTCTTTTATGAGACCTTATAATAACATGTGTGATAAAATTGTACTGAAATGTACGATATTCTTCCCATTATTCTGGATTGCATCTTTATTCCTTGACTTCTCTATTACATGATCTCTTTATACCTCGTTTTCGTTTAATTCGTTTAAAAGACACCTTTGAACGCTTGAAGCAGGACCAGTTATTGCGTTCATGAAACGCAGCAAATAATTCATTTTAAAGCCACGCTCGGATGGGAGAACTGAGGGCAGATAGCGGAAAGCCATACGTTCTGCAAGAGATATATGTACAAAGCACTCTCTACGGAATACACAGTACCTAAACTCTGTAAAACCGCAACTATTGGAGCACCTTGTTAACGACGCTGTTTTGGACAGTTGTGAGGATCACCACTGTACAAAAGATGAACGCAAGCAAATTAGAAGTTGGTACTACTGCTTTTAAACATGTGGACAAAATAATAATATACTGTCCCTATACGAAACAAAAACTCAATATAATCATAAAGGCTATAACGTGTGGAGCAGACATGATTGATGACGCGAGCCTTCGCTAGATAATGGCGTCGGAAATTGTGTTGCACGGTGCAGCCCCTGTTTAAATTATATTAACATTACGTCAGCCTGTGATATAGCCCGCTCAAAGATAATTATGGTTAAGGTAATGTACCCTGTAGAGCAACAGTGGCTTAAATGTCTCTTATTTGCTTTATCTGAAATGCAGTTATTTACAGCCGTGTAGCTTGAGTAACTTTATATGAATGAAGAACGCCTTTTCATTGTCACACGCACCCAGTGCCGACTGTTGACAGAATGAGTAGGTATGCTACTTGCGCGACTTCGAACCCAGATGCCAATATGCTTCATGCATCTTTATTACACAAAAACTGTTTAAATGTGGTGGTGTAGTTTATAGACCTCAAAGGCAAGGGCCTCCAACATGGCTTAACAAACCTTGGCTTGAAACAGCAACTAGGACCAGCGGCTTTAAGTTCCCTCTGAACCTCGGTACCGCTTTCATATAAATTCACAAACGGGAATACAAACTTTTGTAAATGTAGATTAACTTTACCGATCCGTTATGAACAGCATGTCAAGCATCGATGTGAGGGCTCGACGGTATATCTAATTCAGGATTATACGGTCTTTTAGATTCACAATCTACACCAATCACTTCACCGTCTTGACTTGACACTGACGTTTCAATGCTGTTGACGAAAATCTTACATATTATTTTAATACATAACAAAACAATTTGGAAACACGAGGTATAGCTGTATAGTATAAACTTGACCTAGACAAAGTATGCAATAGCGCGGTTAATTTGCCCAATATTACTGAACGCTTTCATTTCCAACATTCTGAGCATAGTATCGATTCCAATATTCACTCGCATCTAAGAAGAAATTAAGGTTCTACATTGAGGTTGGGAGCAAATTATTAAAGCAGTTTGCATGTTGGCACTAAAAAATTGGGCAAGTGCGAGTGGGACTCGCGCACGAAGGGTTCCGTACCATCATCTTTAAAAGATAATCACGTTTGTTGTATATATAAGTACTTAAATATTTTTAAGTTTCTACTTGTTTATTAAGATCGAGTAACAAATTGCTTAAAATTTACGTTTGTTGTATGGGATTATTAACTTACCCTTTATTATTAACGTTTTTTTATTTAATTATTTATTTTGAAAGGTAATATACAACTACATATTCCGTAAAAAATTTAAGCGTCTACCTGTTACCGTTAGTAATTTTGAGCAAAAATACGAAAAAAGTAAAAACACATTTATTGTATGTATCTTAATATTTTTATTTTTTTTTATTGTTATAGCGGCAACCAAAATACATAATTTGTGAAAATTTCAGCTTTCTAGCTATCACGGTTTATGAGATACAGCCTGGTGACAGACAGACGGACAGACGGACAGACAGACAGACAGCGGAGGCTTAGTAATAGGGTTCCGATTTTTACCTTTTACCTAAAAAACAAACTGACATGACATGACATTGAGATAACATAACTCTGTGACATGACATAAAAAAATGCATCGTAATATTAGCTACGATATTTTGTATTTGGTATTTTCTATTAATCGATTTAAAATTTGCATAGGGTTCCGACCAAGAACCCACCTGCCACCTGGTCCCAAGCCACCTGCAAGTGGTGCACCTGCCAATCAACGGACGAGGCTCTGGCAAACAAAATATCCCGATAAGCGGCAATAGGCTCGCCATCTATTACGTGGGATCAAAACACTGGCGAAAAGTGGGCGTTGATAGGCAGAGGCATACCTCTGCCTACCCCTTCGGGGAAATAGGCGTGAGTCTATGTATATATGTATGTAGAGATATTTTGGACCATGGAGATGGACATAGGCTACCATAAGTTGCAAAAAATAAACTGGGAGGAATTGTAGGGAGAAGTTTGTACGGCACAAATATATAGAATCGATAGATAATGGTAGATAATGTCATGGATACTGACCGAGTTACTTTGTACCCTATAGAGTTCCTGAAGTCTTTAGAATAATCTGGAGTGTCTTCACTCAACTTGATACTGAAAGTAGATTTGTGTTACCCCGAATTTAACGCGCGCGAAGCCCCGGGCAAAAGATGGTTTACTTTATAATGTACTAAGTATTTAGATAATTATTCATACTAGAGCTCGCCTAGTGGTCGAAGGTCGACCATAATTTATTAAAATTTTAAGTTTCTACATCATTAAGGTTGTGCTGTCAAAGACTACAATCACTTCACTTCACCGCCCAATGAAAATAAGGAATTTTCTTTTTTTGAAATGGGTAATACTGGAACGGCTATTAAATACTTTTCTTTGTTATAAAACTCTAAAACAGATGTTACCATTAAATACTTTTACATACATACATACATACATAACGTCACGCCTTTTATCCCCGAAGGGGTAGGCAGAGGTGTATTTCTACACCCACTTTTCGCCAGATATACTTTAGTCCCACGTAATAAGGGGCGAGCCTATTGCCGTACCGGGCACATTTCCAGACTCCGTGCGGCTACTGAGAATTTCGTGACAGAAAAACCCAATAACACTGCCCGATCCAGGAATCGAACCCGGGACCTCCCGATCCCTCGCGCACATTTATGCCGCGAGACCAACGAGGCAGTCGTATAGAGTTTGATGTCGAGTTTTACGTCTCTACGTAAAGATGGTATTTGCATCGTGTTATCCCTTAGTCGCCTCTTACGACACCCACGGGAAGATAGGGGGTGGTGACACTTGTATTCTATGCCGTCAACCACACGGCAATACTTTTACTTTATAAAAATGTCATTATCTTGCCCTTGGGCAGTATGTCCTTTGCTTCCATACTTCTTGTTATCTAATTATTTACTCCTTTCTCTTTCATCCATATCCCATCCTCACACAGTCGATTAATGTTTTGCTTGGCCTGATCTTCCTTTCAACTTAATTTAAGACTGCATGGTTGGTTGACACTGCGCAAGTATTGAGGTTTCGATACACACACGAGGCAATACTTGTGTGATCCATCAATTGTTGTTTCGAGAGTGTACTTTGTGTCCGTTGATTGTCTGTCAAAGCCCACCGGATTTATTCTTAGTGCGAAAGTTGTCTCTTAAAGAAATAAAAAATATTCACTTGTTGACCTCAACACAAATAATCTCTTCGCATAACATGTCCATACCAAGCCAACCGATATTTTCCTTCACTTTTAGTCTATAGGCACCACTTTCAGACTACCTATTAGGTACATGTCGGCGATATGCCATGGTTATGGTGTCCAGACTCCATAATAAAAACACTCACGTAATATTACTTGGTTTATTATCAGTTGATTTCTAGCACAGAATTGCATTAAAATGCGAACTACAGTCCTTTTTATAAACTAACCGTCATTACACTTAATGTAACGTTTAACAACTCCTTTTCAACATATAATTGAAATTACTGTACGATTAATTATAAACTAATCAAAAATCGACATTAATATTGTAATGAATTTTGCACAACACCAAATTATTTATTTTACACGAATAACAAATTTATTTTATTAACTAAACGCTGCTTTACAACATCATCAACAGATGGCGCTATCAACAGGATGCAAATATAAACGCATGTTATTTATTACCGTAAAAATAAGTGTCAGAATAATATTATATAATACTAATTGATTTTACTTTGAAAGTTTCTGGAGTTATCTTAATAACTAAGCGATAAATTAAATACCCAATCTTTATAACAGTTAAGCAGCCAATACAGTGTCTAATATTGTAAAGTAGTGAAGTTCTCAGTTCTGTGTTCACAAATAGTTATTTAAATATCATCTTAAATATTATTAATATTTTCGTAACAATATAACCATTATATATTAATTTGCGCCCATACGGCCATTCTGATCCAGCGCGCTCCTCGCGCTGATTATTTAACGGTTACAGAATAAACAGCATAACAAACAAAAAGAATGAATATAAAAATTACATAAATAAGCGTTTATCATACAGAATGAACTAAAAGTTATTTAACAAGGCTTCACCTAATCATAGGATCTTAGCCTGAGGCATGCGTCACCCATCACGGGATCTAACAAACAATGCTTCACCCATGTCTAAGCCGATTACGGCATCACCGATTACGGGATCTAGCGCATACAGGCATCACCCACATAGGGATCTAGCCCACGCGGCATCACCCATCACGGGATCTAGCCAACACACGGCATCACCCATCACGGGATCTAGCCAACACACGGCATCACCCATCACGGGATCTAGCCAACACACGGCATCACCCATCACGGGATCTAGCCAGCACACGGCATCACCCATCACGGGATCTAGCCAACACACGGCATCACCCATCACGGGATCTAGCCAACAAGACCAGGATCAAGGATACGCATGGTGGCCAGCCAGCGTTTTGGGAAGGATGTTGGATAGGAAAAATTAAATTTTACTCAAACACATAAATGCAAAATTTGCCTCATAAACACATCAATGCATATACATAAAATAATGATCATCGTTCGTCATGATCAGTTATATCAATACAATGCAATTACATAGGTCCAACAACGACAGTGGAGGAGGTAGAGGACCCCCCACGTAAATCGGTATCTGACGAATCCTCCGCCCATACGGTCAAGCTGCTCATACAGTTGTTGATGTTGATCAGCAACAAAGGTTAGCAAACAATGCTTGACTCCAGCTCAGTACAGCACCCATGCGGCACGTGTGCGCGCAGCCCACACACAAAACCACCGACGTCAAAAGGGCGGGCCACAGTCATCCATAAATACCAATCAGTAAAGGACCGCTCGTCCATCTTCTCCTCACACCAAGGTCAGGTCATCTGCTAGGATGTCATCATCAACCTGCAACACTCAAAAGACAGGTGGTGGGCAACATTTCCCACCCAAATATTAGTTCCATGAACCTTCGTTACTGTGGATGAAATAAAATTCTACTCTTACAAAGTGGGCCGGTCTATTAAGCTATAACTATATATCAGGCATGTTCAACCTGTACAGTTATCTTAGCTACAACAGTGTTGGAGCCCATATTTTACGCATAAGGTAAAATACAAAAGACACTGAATTTTCTCAGGTTTTAGATAATCAAATATAAAGTTATCAGGATACCCATATTTTGCAGTTCTGAAAAAACAGTTAAAACTTAATATAATCAAAATAAGTTTTATCCACATCAAACAGGAAAACAATATGGCAAGAACAAAGAGAGGCCTATGTTCAGCCGTGAACAGTCGGACTGTTGGTGAAAAATATGAAATGATTTCAAACCATGCAGATCCAAGGATTTCGAAAATACTAGTGCTATAATTATTATTCATGTAAGAACATGTTTAATCTTATATTGAATATTTTTAGGCATAGTGTAAGCTGTGAAATTGTTTAGATGTTTGCCAACTGAGCCATAAAAGAGAAATTTACAAGCTACCAATATTACAAAGCAAGATTAGTGCCGTCTTATTTTTAAAAATGATTCCACTCAGATAAGAAATTTACTACAATAAACCTTAAAAGCCAATAAAGACTCAGATATTGGTATTTTATAATTAATTCAAATAGACCTTTCTTTCTGAAATGAATGTTTCCATTTATCATTCGTCCCCTCCATTATGTAATTCAACTTTAGTTTTATTTGACTTTATATTTAAGGGAATTTTCCAATTAATGTTAATATTTATCTTAAACTGTTAACATGTGGTGCCAGTGTAATTCTTATCAATTCATACACAATTATTAATTGTTTATCCGAATAAATAAACTTAAACTGACCAATCACAACTGACTTAGAAATACAGCATGAGCAGTCCACACAACTACTTTTATTTGCCAAGAATAAATACTGCTAAATGGGAAAAGAGATAATATGGATTTTCACATCATGTTCCCCAAATACACCTATCATTATCCTAACAACCATACTCCGAACTGTCTTGCATCCCACAAGAGCTAAGCAATAAGGTCGGCACCAAATTTTATTGGTTTATCACTGGTTGTCATCTTGAATATAGATGCAACTAACTTTGCAAATGAACTCGCAAATAAAATAAATTGTATTTACCAAGTAAAACACTAAGGCTTGGTATCTATAAAAGAAAGTGAGTGCATATGTCCATAAAGAAATCTACTGTCCAGATCTCATGTTTCTAGCTTCAGTAGTTTGGGTTAAGCAAGGACGTATCATGGTCGGAACAAATCACTATACAGGTATAAAATTAAGCGACAAATATTAAGATATGTCGGGTTCCCTTGTCTTATTATATAACCTTAACTTGAGCTGCAAGTTGACAGTAACAATTTCAACATAATGTTAAACTGAAATCATGTAGGCACCTACAGAGTCCACGAATATATAATAAAACCTATTTCGTAACTTTACAAATATTAGCTTTAAAAATAATTATGTATCACAAATTTATTTTTATATCTACTTACCTTCTGAATATTTATCTGTACTAATATAATAAAACTGAAGCTGTTTTGTTGAATGCACTTATCTGTGAAACTACTGGTTTTATGCAAATAATTATTTTTGTGGTGGATAGTCATTTATCAAGAGAAGCTTCATAATCGCGCCGTGAGCACTAGCCATAAGTAATGCAGTTAAGTAGTTAGCCTTATGTAATGTGTAACCAAGGGCTATAAATAATGTTTTGATTCCTTTAATGTTTTACTACTGAGATAATCTATTGACTACAGATTGAATTCATATTCAGCACATCAATTAGCTTATTTAAACTGAAAGCAAATCAGGTAATTTATACAATTGATCTATATCAGAGCTTCAACTTGAAAAGGGCAGTTATACCGTTCTTTACAAATAATTACATTAGTAGAACCACATAACAACAAAGCTTTTTTCTCTTTCTTGTGTAGATAAGTAAGTTTTACAGAAAGTTTCCGACATGGCCTAACGATTAATAAACAGACAAGAGCCCCAGCCGACGGCATAACATGACTATAAGCACAGTAGCACTGCTATGTACCAAACGTGGATAAACAACAGTTACCTATAAGTTCTATTTGGGGTGTAACGTTCGTTATTTGGCTGTATAATGTTTATCAGGTAATCCTTACGGGGATAGTAGGTAATCGTGTAAGCACCATAATTTATAAAATTATGGATGTTTCTCAAAAACTAATCAAATCAGCTGTGGATAAATACCTCTGGTCAGTGCATCAACAACCCGCATCTGCAACCTTTGGTAGCACTCAGAGCAGAACAGCGTCCACGCCACAGCTCACCCCGGTGCGTGCACCCCGTCGTAGTCGCTCTGTCGCTCTCGCTCGCACGTGGTCTCACGTGAAGTGTAGACGTGCTCGCCATAACTCCGACACACCGTGTGGTCTCCGATCAGGGTTGACTAGCGCCAAACACGGCTTCCAAGCGCTTGTCGCATCAGTCTTCAGGTCATCATTGGTAATGGCGGCCAAGCCAAGAGACCCAACACTCTCGCACCAACCGTAGAGTAGATCCCGAAGTCTCTTAGGGGGCGTTTATCCAACCGCTGCTGTCGGCGATATGCCAGGGTTATGGTGTCCAGACTCCATAATAAAAACACTCACGTAATATTACTTGGTTTATTATCAGTTGATTTCTAGCACAGAATTGCATTAAAATGCGAACTACAGTCCTTTTTATAAACTAACCGTCATTACACTTAATGTAACGTTTAACAACTCCTTTTCAACATATAATTGAAATTACTGTACGATTAATTATAAACTAATCAAAAATCGACATTAATATTGTAATGAATTTTGCACAACACCAAATTATTTATTTTACACGAATAACAAATTTATTTTATTAACTAAACGCTGCTTTACAACATCATCAACAGATGGCGCTATCAACAGGATGCAAATATAAACGCATGTTATTTATTACCGTAAAAATAAGTGTCAGAATAATATTATATAATACTAATTGATTTTACTTTGAAAGTTTCTGGAGTTATCTTAATAACTAAGCGATAAATTAAATACCCAATCTTTATAACAGTTAAGCAGCCAATACAGTGTCTAATATTGTAAAGTAGTGAAGTTCTCAGTTCTGTGTTCACAAATAGTTATTTAAATATCATCTTAAATATTATTAATATTTTCGTAACAATATAACCATTATATATTAATTTGCGCCCATATACATAATCCTTCTTTCTAATTCTGTCCATTCTCGTCACTCCACACATACATCGTAAATCGTAACATTATCATCTTTGCTGCATTGAACCAATAATAATCCTTCAGTCTTCGCTTCGGTTACATACATTAATTTCCTATAATACATCATATATTTTCTATATCTACCTATTCCTCCTCCTTTATAACAATAACATTCTCAAGGAGGGTTGGCGTCAGTCAGGCAGGCGGCTAGTAAAAACACATGCCACAACCCTATTGCAGGGTGACCATTTGCAAGTACTATATAAACAAAGTTTTGAATTATGTGAAACTGAAAACTCTGAAAATTTACCAATACCAGCGATCTGACATTAATACATAAAACTGATAGATGATTAATGTATTACTTCACTCTAATTCACAATTATCTCAATTAGTTCAATACAGCTTTTCAACTAAATTTACACACACACAATCATTAAATTAAGAAAGCAGCATTTCCCCCGTGCGGCGCGGCGTTCTGAATTCAAACTTTTGACAACTGCAATTTATTTTTGCCTACGGATATAAATAAACAGATATAATTATGTTATTTTACACGTTGTCAGAAACTTATAATAATAATTTTTAAAATACCATACACTTAATAAATAAATATTTTATTATTTTATTTTAATTAAAAGCCAAGATAAATTATATTGTTAAAATACAAAATCTATTAGGCACAATACGACAAACCTTGAACAAAAAAGTATATACGTGTAATAATTATTTCATCTATTTTCAGTATGAAACTCTTAATTAGATTATACTTATTATGTAAATATGTGATTTATAAAAAAGAAATCCAAGATAAATATATTGTAATAAATACAAAATCTCAACAATCACCGGCCGAGTACCTAATGACTGGGCCACAGCTGTAGTTGTGCCTCTTTATAAAGGAAGAGGCTCGCAACAAGACTGCAAAAACTATAGAGGCATTAGCCTTCTCAGCATTGTTGGCAAATTGTATGCAAAGGTAGCAAAGGTACTGATTGAAAGAGTTATGAAAGTAATCGACATGAAAATATGGGATGTACAAGCGGGATTCCGAAAGGGTATGGGATGTACGGATCAGGTTTTTTCCTTGCGAAGCATAGCCGAAAAGTTTTTGACCAAAGGTCAAAATGGTGGATTTGGAAAAGGCTTACGATAAAGTGGTGAGGAATGAAATGTGGTCGGTGCTGTCAATGAATGGGGTAGACAGCAGCCTCATTCGAGCTCCGAAATCCCTTTATGAGGATTCTAGAGCTTGTGTGAGGATAAACGGGGCATACACTGACTGGTTTACCATCGAGAAAGGTGTTAGACAAGGATATGTAGCGTCGCCGTGGCTGTTTAACCTTTTCATGTTGTTTGCATGATTTAAAACATAGTGACTGCGGATTAGGCATGAATGGGTTACTCGTCAAATGCCTCCTTTATGCTGATGATCAGGTAATACTTGCGTCTTCAGCCGAGGAGTTGTAGGAGATGGTAACAATCATGCATGGTGCGTTAGAGAGGAAAGGAATGAAAGTGAATGTAAGTAAAACGAAAGTTATGGTTTTTGAAAAGGAGGAATGCGTTACGACTTGTAATGTTTTGATCGATGGACAGCGAGTGGAACAAGTGAATGAGTTTGTATACTTAGGTACGTTGTTTACAAGAGATGGTAAAAATGAAGGAGATATTGAAAGAAAAATGAATGCAGGTAATAGAGTAAATGGAGCTCTGAAGACGTTTATGAACAGTCAAAACGTGTCCAAAAAGGCACGCTTGGCTGTGCATAGAGGGGTGTTAGTACCTACACGTATGGTAGTGAAAGTTGGGTATGCCAGAATAGACATGAAAGTAGAATAAATGCTGTAGAAATGAGAGCACTGAGAAGTACGTGTGGAGTGTCGTTGACCGACAGAGTAAAGAATTGTGTGATCAGAGAGTGTTGTGGGGTAAAAGAAGATGTAGTGACAAGCATCGAGAAAGGCATGTTAAGATGGTTTGGGCACAGTCATGGAGAGGATGGATGACGAAAGACTGACAAAGAAGATATATAAGGCAAATGTGAATGGGACAGGACGAAGGGGAAGACCTAGGCGGACTTTCTCTGACCAGATTGGAGATATCCAAAAAAAGGGACATGTCAGAAGTACCCTAAACAGAAGAGCATGCATGAGAAACTTGATGGAAGTGAATGCAGCAAGAGAGGTATGTCAGGATCGTTGCAAATAGCGTTCCGTAGTCTCTGCCTACCTCTCCGGGAACAGGCGTGAGTCTATGTATGTATGTAGGTATGTACAACATCTATTAGGCAGAATAGAACGAACCTTGAACAAAAATGTATTGCTTTTATTTTTTTTTACTTTATATATTTTCTTTTTCAGTTGTACTGTTTATAAATGTAAAATGCTATACTAATAAAAATATATACATTTTATAATTATTTCATCATCATCAGCCTTAAACAGTCCACTGCTGGACTAGGCCTCTTCTTTGAAAGGAGGAATTGGCCAACTATACCCCGCTGGCCAGACGGGTTGGCATGTGGGTTTGTACAAGTTTTCCTTCTCTTACAGTGGTGTTCTCTGCATAATATGCTCCCTCTGTCGGCTCTTACGACACCCATGGGATGATATGGAGTGGTGACATTCCGTATTCTTAATCCGTCACCCCGTCACCACACGGACAATTATAATTATTTAATTAAACTATTTTTAGTTTGCCAGTCTATGGGTCTGTATCAATATTATTGTGGTAAAATGGGTTAACTATTTTTTGCTTTATGTTTTTATACATAGGTAAAACTTAAAATTAATGGACTATTCATATATGTATATTTTTCGTATAAATAAAATATGCCAAGGTAAATATATTGCAAAAAATACAACATCATTTCACGCCGGAGCAGCTGTGTCTATTATACAAGACTCAGGTTCGCCCCTGCGTGGAATACTGCTCTCATCTCTGGAACGGCTCCGCTCAGTACCTGCTAGATGCCCTTGATAGGATGCAGCGGCGTGCTGTCCGTATCATAGGTGACCTTGAGGCTACTAAGTCCCTTGAATCTCTGCAATTACGCAGGGACGTAGCCTCAATGGCTGTCTTTTACCGATTGTATCACGGTGAGTGTTCAGAAGAACTCTTTCAACTCATCCCACCCTCTCCTTTCCTATCCCGAACAACACGTGCCGGGTTAAGGTGCCACCCTTATACGGTAGATCAGATACCGTCACGTACGAAAAGGTTCGGTACGTCTTACCTTTGCCGTACCATAAAAATGTGGAACTCACTGCCAGCTCACGTGTTTCCTTCCTCCCTTGATCCTGGGTCCTTTAAGCGGGGCGTGAAAAAGCATCTCTCAAGGCCGTCAAAGTGAGGGCCATCATGTCACATTGCTTAACCAGCAATTGGGGATGGTGGCCTTCCCAATAGGACTTCACTGTCAGCTTACCATCAGGCAGCGTGAAGTCAATTTGACAGGTTCTTTCCAATAAAAAAAAAATAAAAAAAAAAAAACATCTCTTAGGCAGAATACGACAATCCTTGAATAAAAAAGTATATACATGTATTAATAAACTCTTTTCAGTTTGAACATCTATGGGTCCATAACCGTAAACTAAAAAGTAATATTGTATACGTATAGGATGTTATGCATGTGTGTGTGCGAAACGTATTGCATTCAAATCATATATTTCTAACGCATATTTAATAAAAAAATTAGCATAACCACATGTAAGCAATAAGTATGCCAAATTACATAATCCCCCGTTCGCGCATTTCTCGTAAAAAGGGGATCACAAAACTTCGCTTTACGTATTTATATACAGACTAGCTTTTGCCCGCGGCTACGCACGCTTTAAATTCGGGGTAACACAATTTATCTACTTTCAGTCTCCTTCCCAGTTAATTTTTTGCAACTTATGGTAGCCCATGTTCGTCTCCATGGTCCAATCTATCTTTGTATACAATTTCAACAAAATCGGTTCAGCCGTTTTAGCGTAAAAACGGAACATACATACATACACACTTTCGGATTTATAATATTAAGTACGGATGATGTATTTGCCTAGAACTCACAAATACGAGAGTGCCATATCCATGCCACATCGCACTTTAATGCTCGATGTTCTCAATATCGCGTCGGTACCGGATGAAACATTCCTGTGTTTGGCTTGCACTACACAGCGCCACAATACACACCATATCGTCTGTCTTGATTTAGTGTCGCCTCTGTTCTATAAGATCGAGAGCTATGAAACCACAAGTCAATTTTATAGAATATCAATTTTCACTTAACTTTCTAAAGCGAAACATGTTGATGGACTTTCTTGCTTCTATCCATATTATATATCATGTAAAATGCTGTGTTACTGACTGACTGACAAACAACGCACAGTCAAAACTACTGGAAGCAAGGCACTGAAATCTGGCGTGTGTGTTTCTCGGAGAGTGGAAGGAAGAACACTAAGAGAAGGATTTGTTAAATGCCCCAAGGGGTAAAATCATTACACGAAGACGAGGCCGTGAGCAATGTAAAGTTATCTATTTATTATTATAAATAGACACATACATTCGACAGAACAATATATTTTATAGTAGGTACCTAGGTTAATAGAGGCAGAATGTACCAATGCACTGACATTATAAATAGCTAAGGCACCAAATCATTCGCTACATTGCGTCGCCTTAATGTTCTGCACACACAGCTTGTTACCAAACGATGTGGCTCCTATTACGTATACGCTGTTATTTCTATTTGCTATCAAATTAATTTCATAATAAATACTTTTCAGCTACTTTTCTGTCAGCAACAAACATTTTGTTAGGCGTTGCCTTACAAAAAGTTTGTTGCTGTGCAAAGCACAAATACTTATTAACAGACTAGATGAGCCCGCGTTTACACCCAACGCGGGTGTAAACGCGACTCCTCCGTTTCCCCCGGCTGATAGCTATGTTATATAGCCTGTAGCCTTCCTCGGCAAATGGGCTATCTAACACTTAAATAATTTTTCAAATCGGAACAGAAGTTTCTGAGATTAGCGCGTTCAACCAAACAAACAAACTCTTCAGCTTTATATATTAGTATAAGATTAATGAAACTAACAGAAAAACGAACTTTTAACCCAATGCTAAAATGATAATTAATAATGCAAGCAAAAAGTTTCTTTAGCAGAGGTATTGTTGTAGACTAAAAGGTAGGCAGCTCGGAATGTCAGCAACCACAACGCCGTCCCCGAAGAATAAAATGATAACTATAAAAATGCAACTTTGCAGGAAAAATGAAAAACATGTTTTCGTCGATTACTCCTTAAACACTGGACGTAGACAGATGATTGTAAGCTTTTAGAGAAGGTTATTTTTTTGTCTTTTCTAAATGTTTTAGGGAAATACGCCTTAGTATCAAAATAGCGATATTATTTCAAAAATAAAAGGTTAATCAAAATTAGCCATCATCTAAGTTGTATAACGGCGATTATCATTTTATTCTCCGTACAGCCTGACCAGAATCAAATATTGTACTCTTAACTTATCATTTTATTCTATAAGCCTTATAGAATAAAATGATAATAGTATAAGGTTTTATAGAGCAAGTGATACTGATAATACTTTAATATATTATGTCTTTCTGTTCAAATCCACTACAGTCATATTACTAACACGTCTTATACAGAGCGACTGGATGGTTTTGAACGAGAATAAAATGATAACTGCATTTATCAGTATTTAGTCGCATATTTTTTCATGAGAACATAATTCTATGACTGTTTGTCATATTAACAAGTAGGAATACATTTTGATAATATTATATTAACACTTTATTCTCGTAATTTAAAACTTGTTTTAAATCTTTGAATACTATTGAAATATTTTGTAACTTCGTAAATTACTGTAGAAAAATTAGGAAAAAATTGAGCATATGTATTAGCACCCACAGATCCCAAAAATGACATAACACTAAAACTAAGATAATGGCAGTTATCATTTTATTCTCCGGGGACGGCGACAACTTAAAGGATCTTTGATTGCCCGTTACACATGATTATTCATAATAATGAGCTTAAAATTTTTGCCATCTTTACTAAAATACAAAAATTTTAAATTGCTTTCATCCCATATTTAATAATAAACCGGCCAAGTGCGAGTCGAATTCGCGCACCGAGGGTTCCGTACAACCCCCCCGTGGGATCTCCACCTTGTTGTGGTGGGGGGGCTCAGTAACCGTGGGTTTCAGGTACACCCACGGTGAAGCTAAGCGGGATCCAGGGAGGGGATGCTCCACGTGGGCTTGGGTGAGGCCTGCGTAGGATGCGTCCCAAGGTGCGGTTGCGGGGGCAGTTCTGTCTGTCCCTCGCAGTCGGGCGCGGTCGCGGGAGGAGAGGCGTGTCGGTGTTGCGTTGCCGCGCGCCCTGTCTCCCACGACCAAATGGGGGCGCACCATTGGTTGCGTCGCGGTGGGGCCGCAGAGGAAGAGGAGATGCGGTGTTGCGTTGCCGTTCTCCCTATCCTCTGCGGCCGTTGGGTGTTTTGGCGGCGGAGCCCAACACCTTCATCCGCCGCCAATGGGGTTTTGTTCGGGGCCCGCCTGACCATCTGGCGGGTCAATACCCGTCGGGGGGTAGCGACGAATGCTTATAATACCCTACCCTCCAACACACGGGTATATGAGGAAAAAAAATCTGTTCCAAGCGAACCACCAAAAGTGTTATAGACCTTAGTAATTGATATGAATTTCAATTTTATAACTCTACGCGTTCACGAGGAAAGAGGTACCTAGTAACTTAATTTTTTTTTTAAATGTTTTTATTATATGCAATCAAATTAAAACTAACATAGCTAAATGACTATTTACACATAAAATAAAACAATAATTTCTATACTTAAATAACTTAAAATACATTAAAAGAAAAAAAAAGAAAGGAAAATTAAATTATTATTATTAAATTAAATTATTATTCATCATCATCAGCCTTTAATAGTCCACTACTGGACTAGGCCTCTCCTTTGCAAGGAGGAATTGGCCTACTATACCACGCTGGCCAAGCGGGTTGGTATAGGGTTTGTATCAAGTTTTCCTTCTCTTACAGTGCTGTTCTCTGCATAATATTCTCCCTCTGTCGGCTCTTACGACACCCATGGGATGATATGGGGTGGTGACAATTCGTATTCTTAATCCGTCACCACACGGACGAGAGAGAAATTATTATTATAGTTATGAATATGGAAAATTTTCCTTAATCTGTGCTAAAAGAAGTTGCCTCGTACCAAATTTCAAAATTCTAAGTTCACGGGAAGTACCCTGTAGGTTTTGATTGCCTTGTGAGTTTCAAACATTTGCGCGAATTTAATAATAATATAACAATATTCTACTACTTACACACATCACCATCTAGCCCCAAACTAAGCAGAGCTTGTACTATAGGTACTAGATAATTGATAAACATACATAACATACTTTTTTTGTAAATACATACATATTATACATAGAAACACCCAGACCAAGACAAACATCCATGTTCACGCACACAAATGTTTGACTTGAGCGGGAATCGAACCCGCGACCTTCGGCGTAGCAGTCGCTTACACTCGCGCTGCACCAACCGGTCGTCAGTTTGTGGCATAAACAGCTGCATCTTTTGATTGGAATGGCTTAGAAGTTTGATTTTGTAACAGCTTTAAGATATTATAGACCCAAGTATTGGATATGAATTTAAATTTAATACCTCTACGCGTTCATAAGGAAAGGGCTAGTAACTTTAATATTATTATAATAATTTTTACTAGAGGACCCGTGCTGCTCCACAGCATTTATTATTTTAATATTATAAAAAAGCTCTTACATATAGGTATGATGAGTAAGTAGGTACGAGTACATTTTAGCCTTATCTAATAAGTAAAAAGATGATATTCTTACCAAAAATATAATGTATGTATGTAATACTTTTATTTCAGATTAAATACATCAATCCATATATAAAACAAAGTAAAAGTTAATTTGTATACAGTCAGCACAGAAACAGGAAACAAAGAATACATTAAGATATTACAGCAAATGGTACATAAATGATAAATTAATACATCATAATAAAATACTTTACAATTATAATGTCAATGAGAAAAAAAAAAAAAAAAAATCTTATGTCAATAGATCCATGTCAATAAAAATAAATATAAGGAAATAATAATAGTCATTAGTAGTCAATTATAATAATATCAATCTCGTCCGGTCATTATACTTATCCACTTGTTTTGTATAGGACAGTCAAAGCGCGATGCAATCATCTTCAGGATGCCATTGCTACTGTCTCTCAACCGCCTTAGTAATGAAGCTACTCTTTTACGTATAATGGCTTTATAGCCATCCGTATGAGCTTCGGCAAACATTAGTGACGCGCTGCAGTAGGGAGGCAGCCGCATCAGCATCCTGAAGATATTGTTATATTGTACACGCAGGGCACTGGCGGACCGACGGGTATGATTTACCCACAGGCTGCTCGAGTAGAAAGACTGGCAGTAAGCCTTAAACAGACAAATTTTCACACCTGACGAGCAACGAGCGAACCTGCGGGCAACCATATTCCCTCGCACCGCCAATGCCCTGCGCTCGCGCTCCAGATCGGCATCATCGGACAAGTCTTCCGTTACAATATGCCCCAGATATCTAAAACTGATTACTCTCTGCAACTCTTCACCGCACAACATAGTTGGTGGAACCCGAGCGGACACATGCAATTTTCCTTTGAAAATAAGTACCTTGCTCTTTTTTGTATTATATGTCAGTCCATGCTCCACCGCATATGACTCACAGATGGTCAATAGCTTGCGAATAGAACCCCCTGATGGTCCCAGCAGCACCATATCGTCCGCGTAGCTGATGTTATTAACACACACATTATCAATATGACAACCGGTATGAGTGCTGCTGAGCTCACCAATAAGGTCATTTATATAAAATAATAGATCACAAAACTTATTTTCTCACAACATTGGCTTTGCGTTGCACCTTAGGTATCGTGAAATTTCCACCTTGGCATTACTGAATGGTTTGCCGCGCAATAGGGATTTATATAATATGTATAACTGAACATTGACGAAAGAAAGTTCTTCAATATGACTGTGCTGCCCTACCATTCTTTCCATTAGGACACTGTAATGTCCTTCGTCCAGGTGCCCAGAAAATAGCAAGTTATGAACAATTTCGCCAGTACCATAGTCAGTAATCGTATTACTGTTTTCCAGATGAACTCTGAATTGACACTCGGGATACAGCTCACTTACACTCTGAAATTCAGCATGCCCTGCGTACTGTCCATTGGCATCCATCACACGTTTGTAATCTGTTGCATTTGTAATGGTCTGGCCATATGCTTCGTCCCCAACAGTGAAGTTACTATATACATCCCACTTATTGACAATGTTATCAACAGTGGCCAAACGAATTTCATGATGTTTATTCTCACTTCCATATAAACAATAAGAAATTGCGCGGAATAAGCAATTACCGTCACCAAGAATGGAAATCAATTGAAAATTGTTGATGGTAGAATTAATCAAATCGGAACCCGTTTCCACCCGTATTTTTTTAGCAGTAGGAGGACCATCCGGTACCAAATCTCAAACAGGGCCGTCATTGACCAAGACTCTTTGTTCAAACTTTCTCTGAGCATTTTTCAATTTCCTTCCAACAACCATCATTATAATTGAAAACACAACTACTCACAAAAAATACGATATTAAATCAGAAACTTAAGTACCTAACTAACTTACGCTAACTTCACTTTTTTCTTTTTTTTATAAGTAAGAAAATAGGTTTTATTTCTGTTCTCCAGCTAAATATTTCTGTGAGAAGCACGATTTATTTTGTTTTGTGTATGGGTGTGATTAATCCATCATAATTTAGAAATGTAATAATGACGTTTATAGTTATGGTCAAAATTGTACTTTTGGTAGGAATGGTAGCTTTGGTAGCAATCGTAAGTAACATTGCTACCAAAACTACAATATAA
This sequence comes from Euclidia mi, assembly GCA_944739405.2. Classification (NCBI taxonomy): domain Eukaryota; kingdom Metazoa; phylum Arthropoda; class Insecta; order Lepidoptera; family Erebidae; genus Euclidia; species Euclidia mi. The sequence goes on from OX123189.2 coordinate 17,930,625, forward strand.
TATGCCAAAATACCATTTCTACCAAAACTACTATTCCTACCGAAAATACTATTCCTATCAAAACTACTATTTGTACCAAAACTACTATTCGTACTAACACTAACATATCTACCTTTTTTTAACTACCATTTCCACCAAAACCGCCGGTGCTGTCAAAAACCTTTTCTCTAAAAACTACTATTCTTACCAAAGCTACAATGTCTACCATAACTACCTACCACTTGTTATAATATAATTATATGACAATAGTACCTACTATGAACCGCTGTAATAATATGTTCCACATAAAAAAAAATTAAGATGCCCGAAGAAAGTCCGTAATTTAAAAACACAAAAATTTTCCTAACTTAAAACGTAAGGAAAATTCCTCAACATCAGAGATCAGTTCACCCAACATGGGTTAACTGGTAACATTCGGGGAATATTACCTGCCATTAGCATTAATTCACTATAGTGATAATTTGACCAACATCGGGTATAATTTTACACACCACCACACTCACACCCGTATGAAAGTAAGGCAAGGTCACCCTATGGAGGCATAACGTTTTTTCCTGGCAGTTACCGCAAGGAAATTATTAGATGCCATAAAAATATTTTTGAATTAAGAACCGTCCATGTAGAGAGAAAGCAATGGAATCTTAGGAAATTTATAGGAAAATATTGAAAAATAAGTTCAATGTCCACACCTATCTTCCTTCAAACTTACCCAATTTAAATGAGCATACCATCAAATGAAAGAGCTCTTTTCAGCGCGTGTTTTAGGCCTATAACGAAACGCCTACCTCAATGAGAACCAGATATATAGAAGCAGAAAGTCATTGACTACGGCTACGAAAACGTAAAAAATGTATGGGAGAAAACTGTTTTTGCATATAACTTGATGAATGTGCAAGTTAGGTAATTTCTAATGCTTGATGACAAATCTATGCAGCGAGAGCTTTCATTTAAAAAAAAAACATGCGAATCGGTTGCTAAGAACGGGCTGGCGGACTCGTATTATAAAACACAAATTCTTTTAATATATAGAATATATGATTTAATATGCAAATTTAAAACATCAAAACCGAAAACAAAAATACTAACAACTGAATCCAAAAAAATGCTAGCGGAACGAAATTTAATGCCAAGAAATACCTTAGATTACAGAAAAATAGATAGAAAACTCAAATGCAGCTTAAAAAACGATATCAGACAATACAACTGCCACTTGGTACAAATAGCCATAGAAAAGAACAGGTCACTAAGAATAGCAAAAAAGGGCATTTCACGAGGCCGGACTTGGATTAACTGCCTTAAAGATCGACAAGGTATTAAACATAGCAGTAGGAACGAAGTTATGTCAGTATCTACAGAGTTCTATAAAACTCTTTACTCAGACGATACCCCTGCCACAGAAATTCCAGAATATTCCTTGTCCGATCGCATACCTATCATCACAGAATCTGAAGTACACCTGGCTCTTAAATCCATGAAATTCGAAAAAAGCCCTGGGCCAGATGGCGTCACTACTGAAGCTCTCAAAATAGGCGGGAATATTACATTACCGCACATCACTCACTTTTTCAATAATATTTTGGAAACAGGTAAAATCCCAGCTAAATTGTGCCACTCTAACATTATTCTGCTTCACAAAAAGGGTGACAAATCCGATATTAATAATTACAGGCCAATCAGTTTGCTATCGCGTTTGTACAAATTATTTATTCGCATTATTTTAAACCGAATAGATAAAGATCTAGATTATCACCAACCCCCTGAACAAGCCGGTTTCCGGAGAGGATTTGCTACAACGGACCATATCCAAGCCTTAAATCAAATAATAGAAAAGTGCAACGAATACAATAAACCGGTTTATTTAGCTTTTGTTGATTACACAAAAGCTTTCGATAGTGTAAAACATGAAGCAGTGTCCGAAGCACTAAATAAACAACAAATAGATAACACTTACATCAATTTACTTAAGTTAATTTACAGAAACAGTACAGTAAGTTGTGTCAGTCTTCAGGTCCATCTTTCCGGGTAGCAAAGGGTGTTAAGCAGGGTGACCCCCTCTCTCCGAAACTGTTCACGTGCGTTTTAGAAGAGCTCTTCAAGACCTTGGCAGAACCGTGGGCAAGCGCGGGCATCGTTGTTGGCGATAAGAGGCTTACTCACCTCAGGTTTGCTGACGACATCGTCTTATTTGCACCAACCGCAATAGACCTTCAACAAATGCTCGAAGATCTGAGCAAGGCGAGCCTTGAGGTTGGACTTGCGATGAATCGTTCAAAGACCCAAGTTATGACCAACAGGAGTAAACGTAGGGTTGAGGTTGATGAGCAGGAAATACAGTATGTCGACGAGTATACCTACTTGGGCCAGATAGTGTCTTTCGAAAACAGGCAAGATCGAGAAATCGATCGTCGAATCGAGAATGCCTGGAAAGCCTACTGGTCCATGAAAGAGTTCATGAAGGGCAAACTTCCAATAGCACTAAAACGCAAACTCGTCGATATGTGCATTCTGCCCATCCTAACCTACGGTGCTCAGACCTGGTCCTTGACCGAACTTCAAAAGTCCAGCCTCAAGGTTTGTCATAGAGCAATGGAGCGCAGTATTCTGGGATATAAGAGGGTTGATCGAGTGCAAAATGCCGTTCTGAGATCACTGACGGGTGTTGCTGATGTGGGACGGAAGACTGCCAACCTAAAGTGGGATTGGGCGGGCCACGTGATCCGGATGCATCCTAGCCGATGGGCGAAAATCGTCACGCAATGGACACGATAACCCTTGAGTCAGGCAACCTGTTCTACTTTCGAGAAGGCGATCAGCCCTCTCAGGGCGGTGTCGGTTTCCTCGTTAACAAATCTCTCGCTAACAACGTTGTAGAAATCAGCAGTGTGTCGACAGGGGTTAGCGTACCTGATATTAAGGATCACCGACAGGTACTCCCTGAAGGTGGTACAGCTATATGCGCCGACCTCGACATACTGCGATGACATAGTCGAAGCCATGTATGAGGACATTACTAAGGCTCTATATCATACCACCAAGACACACTACAGCGTTGTTATGGGAGATTTTAATGCCAAAGTGGGAGTACAAGAACGCGACGAAACGAGAATCGGATCCTATGGCATGGGGTGCCGAAATCACAGAGACTGGCACAATTTGGCAGAAGATAGGGACGCTTGGAGGAGTGTAAGGGAGACATTTGCCCAGCAGTGGGACAACAGAGGTTAAATAAATAAATAAAAAATAAAATTATATGATTTAACTAAAAAATTGCGGTTTTCACAGTTTTTTCTTTACCTGTGCTATAAGACGTTGGTTCGTCCCAAATTGCAAGAATCTGAGTTTTCGGGAGGTACCCTGTAGGTTTTGATTCCCTTGCCAGTAGTTGCGAGTTTGAAAATATGCTAAAATTGCTGTTTCTTTTGATTGCTCTAAGATAGAAGTTTGATTTTGTTACAGCTTAAAGGTATTATAAACCCGAGCATTTGATATGAATTTTAATTAAATAACTTCACGAGTTCATGAGGAAAGTGGAAGTAACTTTAAAATTAATTCAAATATTTTTTTATTATGTAACTAAAAATTTACGGTTTTTGCAATTTTCTCTTTATCTGTGCTATAAGATATTGCTTAGTACCAAATTTCAAGATTCTGAGTTCACGGGAAGTACCTTGTAGGTTTTGATTCCCTTGCGAGTAGTTGCGAGAAAATATGCGGCTTAAATTGCTGTTTCTTTTTATTGCGTTGACATAGAAGTTTGATTTCAATACAACCTAAAGGTATTATACACTGAGTATTTGATATGAATTTCAATTGAACACCTCTACGCGTTCATGAGAAAACGGTAATAACTTTAAAATTACAAAAATATTTATATGATATGATGTAACAAAAAATTTACGGGTTTCGCAATTTTTCTTTCCTATAACTGTGCTATTAGACATTGATTCATACCAAATATCTAGATTCTGAGTTCACGGGAAGTACCCTGTAGGTTTTGATTCCCTTGCGAATTTCGAAAATTACAAAAATTTGCATCATAAATGGCTGTATCTTTTGATTGCGTTGGTTTAGGAGTTTGATTTTTCACAGCTTTATGGGACAGTAGACTTGACTATTTGATATAAATTTCAGTTTGATACTTTCATGCGTTTCTGAGATAATGTGTCTTGACAGACGGACGGACAACAAAGTGATCCTATAAGGGTTCCGTTTTTTCATTTCGAGGTACGGAACCCTAAAAATGTAAGTTTTATTTGTGCAGTAGCCGAATTTGGCTATCAACTTGATTTTTAACAGTATTTCATTTCATTTGTATCACTACTTTTACACAATATATGAAAAATATATTGTGTAAGTAAAAAATATTTATATCTTGCCGCATTAACTATAGTTTGTCCTTTTTCACCTTAGCTTAAATAAACGAGTCAATAATAATTATTCGCTTTATTTATTCAATAACAGATGTGCAAATGAATAAATCTGGCGAATAATATAAAGCAAGCATTTCTGAAGACTTTTATTTCATATGTATTGTGACAGCCCCTGGGAGGTAGTTCATTGCGAAGGTAAATATGCACAATATTTTTATACCTCTTTTCATCATCAGCCTAGTGCTATCCAGATTGCATTCAAGACTCTCGCCTCGCAGCCCGAGGTCTGCTTTCTAATCGCTCCAGATGTGCAGAGATAATATTACTTTTCCAAAGAGCGACTGCCGACTACTGAGCGCTGCAACCCAAAGGGATAGCGATATGCCATGGTTTAGAACAGTGTAATCAGTTTGGGATTAAGTGGTGGTGGTATGTGGTAGAATATTATTATTATTCGCTCTATTCAACATTATTCGAATCAAAATTATTTTTTAAATGTATTATTATAGCTATATGGTAAAATATTCTTATTATTAATCAAGGGTACTGGCAGCTATGTTTTGAATTTAAAGCTTAGCTTCAACGGTCGATGCGGTCGTTTCCAATGTTGTATATACCTATTGAGTCTTTTCTTTCTAAATTTCTATAATACCCATATACATAATAGGCTTGTGTGCTAAAATGTAATTAGTGATTGATTCGTACCTTTATTAGATGTTAAACCGAAATAACTGAATATTTCTTCAATAATCGATCAGCAACATTACTAATTACGGCTTTTTAAAAACTTTTTTAATTTGACCCGAAAACGCTGTAAACAAACCATCATTACGGTTGATTGATGTCTCAAATTGCCAAACAAAACAAACCGTGAATGAAGTCTGGTCTGGTAATAACCACTTTTATTTTGTTATATTCGATTTGACAGGTACAAAGTTTTGCATTTTAGTTGTATCTAATTCAATTTTTTTCAAATTCAAATATTTTTATTTCAAGTTGGTAATTTACATACTCTTTTGAAACGTCACTGACTCTAGTTGCTGGTTCCAAAAGGTAGGCCCAGGGAGAAGACTCCGGCAAGAAACTCCTCTGGACACTCTTTTAAAATATTTGTTTTTTTACAATTTTGTTTCAAGAGTTACAATATCTTGTCAAGAAAAAACGAGCACAATGTAGAATAGCAAATATATAAATTAACTGTGAGCAGTAGTTTGCCAGATTAAAGATCTGGACTTTTATATGAGAGATACTTTGACGATCATAGTATTATCAGCTAACATTGTGCTCACTTTACAAAGTAGATTACTTTAAAAACAATGAATATAATAACCTACATGCTGAAAAAGGCAAAACTGGGATACCTGCTGTAAACTAGAGAAAATAAACTTTCTAGGTCCGGTTACTTGGGACGGGGCCTGCTTCGGCGGGCCAGCTCAGGTGGGGTCGCGGCAGTTATACAAACGTAGTTCCCGTGACCCTGCCATTCAATGGGATCGGATAGAGGAACACCATGGTGGTTTTAGTGGGTAGTCCCGGCGCTTCTCGTCGGGGAGTCACCACACTCTCCCTGGACTGAGCCCCTTTAGGGGCCCAGCCTAGGGGGGTAAGCCCGTAAATTGTTTGGTTTCCACCATGAGTCAAAAAAAAAAAAAAAAAAAATAAAAAAAAGGTTACTTAGAAATAAATTTGACTAATAAATACTAGGGGTGCATGTGGTTCCCACTAAGGGTGCATATGGTTCCCACCAAGAACTTAGGGTCCCAAGCCAACCTCACCTGCAAGTGGTGCACCTGCCGATCAACGGACGAGGCTCTGGCAATCAAAATATCCCGAAAAGCGGCAATAGGCTCGCCACCTATTACGTGGGATCAAAACACTGGCGAAAAGTGGGCGTTTAATATGCCTCTGCCTACCCCTTCGTGGAAACAGGCGTAAGTCTATGTATGTATGTATGTCATAAATACTATAATAAGACTTCAACAATACCTAAGGTTACTTCAGTTGCCAGGGAAGCCGCATTTGCAGAAAACTATCTACTACCAAAACGTCAACAACATCAATGGCGGACGCACTGTTTGACGTAATGCTTTCTGATTGGTGTTCACTGACACAAGAATAATTATATTCTTATAGTTTTAGAATCCTAAAAATAACATTAATCTTACCTTTTTATAATAAATAATATACTTTATTGACATCTACAAATAATAATGAGTCTATACCTAGAAACTACAATCAAACCGATTTATTCTTAGTGGACACAAGCCTATTATATGTATGTAAGTAATAGAGCATAGCATCTCCTACTATTAGGAACGAACTCAGCCGGGCGATTGTTGACAAACTGTGTATTACATACGAGGGTCAAACTGAAAGTTCTTAGAAAATCAAAAACTGATTACATTAGCCAGTTATTAGTTTTATTATATCTTTTCAAAATATTGTCCATTGACGTCAATACACCGCTGGATGCGATGGAACCACTGGGAAAAGCACTTTGCCCACTCGTCCTTAGGGGTCTCTTCAATGGCATCGCGATACGCAGCCACCGCTTCTTCAGCATTCATAAACCGCTTTCCTTTAAGTTTTTCTTTAATTTTTGGAAATAAATAAAAATCACAAGGCGCGAGGTCGGGGCTATACGGCGGGTGACCCAGTAATTGAACGTTTGATTTCGCCAAATAGTCGATCGTTCGCTTGGCGGTGTGCGACGAAGCGTTGTCGTGGTGAAGGAGGATCCTACTGCGAGGTCGTTTCTCTCGAACTTTTTCCAAGACAAGTGGCAAACAATTGGTAGTGTACCATTCTGCAGAAACTGTTTTTTGATCCTCTAACACAATTGTTGCGAAATGACCTATCCTTCCAAAGAACGAGGCCACCATTTTTTTTCCCGCACTTCGATCTCTCTTCACTTTAGTTGGCAACTCCTCGAAAGGAAACACCCACTGAGCAGATTGTCTTTTGGTTTCAGGATCATAACAGTAAATCCAGCTTTCGTCACCTGTTAGTATGTCGAACACAGCATTTGAGTCACCTCCGTTAAATCTTTCAATCATTTTACGGCACCAATCCACACGATGGAGTTTTTGAGCCTTAGTCAAATTATGAGGTATCCACCGGGCGCAAAGCTTCCTGACCGCTAAATGTTCGTGGAGGATTTTGTGCACTTGACTCATACCGATGCCTAAGCTTGTCCGAATCTGCTGATAGGTCACTCTTTTGTCAGTCTCTATCATACGCCGCACAACACAGATGTTATTTTCAGTCGTCGCCGTAGAAGGCCGTCCCTCACGTACATCATCAGTGAGATTAGTGCGACCACGTTTAAACTCATTAAACCAGTTGTAAACAGTCGCACGAGATGGGGCTTCATCGTGAAAGGCCAATCGTAGTCTATCATAACTTTCTTGTTGACTTAAATGACATCGAAAGTCATAAAAACCGGCCAAGTGCGTGTCGGGCCACGCGCAATGTAGGGTTCCGTAGTTGCCCATAACGACTTGCTGCAAAGGGTATTAATGTACAACAAATCCGACTGTTTATTTTGCTGAAAAAATAATTTTAATAGCACTATTATAAGAACCTAAGTTTTGTTTAGAAAAACACTAGGTATGTGTCCAGTTATGTATTGTAAACATAAAATGTGGTTTCCAAGACTACGGTACTACTATACATACGTAGTACCGTAGTACATTACATACCAAAGTACGTATATATTAAGATTAAGCCAGCGCGCCCAATGTAAACTCACAGAAATAGGTATTTATAAGTTAACCGACGATTACTCGTAAACTAGTGATATCTACTTAGCCGTAATAGTTTTCCTTTCAAATTCGTTATATGTACTACATTTGTGATTTTTTTCACCTCTTCCAAATTAATAGTTTAGCCGGCAGAGGGGGGGGACACTTGAGTCTAAAAATTTTTTTCACTTCAAAGCTTGATATTTGACAAACCAATCACTTGATCGAAAAATGATTTAAGCAAACTCATAATACTTTTTTAAAACCTATCCAATGATACCCCACATGATGGGGTACTCAACCAAAAAAAAATTCAACCCCACTATATATGCAGGGGAGATACCCTTAAAAAAAATATTTTCCTAAATTTTATTCTACAGTTTTGTTGCAATATCTTATGTCTATATTCATGTCAAATATCAGCTTTCTAGCATCAGGCGTCTTTGAGCTAGGCTGCGGACGGACAGACGGACGGACATGACGAAACTATAAGGGTTCCTTGTGGACTACGGAACCCTAAAAATCATTGCACGAAAATTTTGTCGTGTTAAATTCATGTTGACGTGACACAGACAATTTTCAATTTGCCGCCAAATCGTAAAACAAATGACAAATGAATGAAATATATACTCAGTAATATTGGCAAAGAGTTCTATTTTCAAATTTTAGAATATTTTTTTGATTATATCTATACTAATATCTATACTAATATAATAAAGCGGAAGAGTTTGTTTGTTTGTTTGTTTGTTTGTTTGTTTGTTTGAACGCGCTAATCTCAGGAACTACCGGTCGGATCTGAAAAATTCTTTTTGTATACGATAGCCCAGTTATTCCGGAAGGCTATAGGCTATATAACATAACGCTTCGACCCTTTGGGGCCGGGCAAAAGGCTAAAAAGTCTAAAACATAATGTCGGCTAATCTCAGGAACTAGCAGTCGGATTTAAAAAATTGTTATTGCTTATGATAGCCCAATTATTCCGGAAGGCTATAGGCTATATAAAATTACGCCACAACTTTTAGGGGCCAGACAAAAATATTAAAATGGTCAAACGAGAAGAGGGGGGGGTTGGGTCAAAGGCAAAAAAAGGCTAAACAAATAGGATACAATCTACATGGGTATCGTTTTCGAGATTTTCGGAACGCTGATTAATAATATGAAATTTATTTAGTGATCCAAGATGGCGGATGGGAAATCAAAGATGGCGGATGAGAAAATTTTTAATATCAATATGGGTATGGCCTTCGATATTTTCAGGGGTGGAGAATCGAAATACAACATCTATTTCGTGATCAAAGATGGCAGATGGGCAATCAAAGATGGCGGATGGGAAAATTTAAAAAAATCAATATTGGTATCGTCTCCGATGTTTAAAGGAATGGGGAATCCAAATACAACATCTATTTCGTGATTCAAGATGGCGGATGCGAAATCAAATATGGTGGATGGGAAAAATTAAAAAAATCAATATGGGCATCGTCTCTAATGATTTAAGGGATGGTGAATCCAAATGCAACATCTATTTCGTGATTAAGGATGGCGGATAAGAAATCAAAGATGGCGGACGGGATTTATTTTAAAAGTCGATATGGGTATCGTCGCCGATATTTAAAGGGATGGGGAATCCAAATACAACATCTATTTCGTGATTCGAGATGGCGGATGGGAAATCAAAGATGGCGGATGAGAAAGTTTTAAAAAATCAATATGGTTATCATCTCCGATGTTTTAAGGGATGGCGAATCTAAATAAAACATCTATTTCGTGATCAAAGATGGTGGATAGGAAATCAAAGATGGCGGATGGGATTTTTTTGAAGTCGATATGGGTATCGTCTCCGATATTTTTAATGAATGGGGAATTCAAAAACACCATCTATTTCGTGATTCAAGATGGCGGATGGGAAATCAAAAATGGCGGATGGAAAAAATTAAAAAATCAATATGGGTATCGTCTCTAATGATTTAAGGGATGGTGAATCCAAATACAACATCTATTTCGTGTTCAAAGATGGCGGATAGGAAATCAAAGATGGCGGACGGGATTTTTTTTAAAAGTTGATATGGGTATCGTCGCCGATATTTAAAGGGATGGGGAATTCAAAAACAACATCTATTTCGTTATTCAAGATGGCGGATGGGAAATCAAAGATGGCGGATGAGAAAGTTTAAAAAAATCAATATGGTTATCGCCTCCGATGTTTTAAGGGATGGCGAATCTAAATACAACATCTATTTCGTGATCAAAGATGGTGGATAGGAAATCAAAGATGGCGGACGGGATTTTGTTAAAGTCGATATTGGTATCGTCTCCGATATTTTAAGGAATGGGGAATTCAAAAACACCATCTATTTCGTGATCAAAGATGACGGATGGGATTTTTTTTTAAATCAATATGGGTATCGTCTCCGATGTTTGAAGGGATGGGGAATCCAAATACAACATCTATTTCGTGATTCAAGATGGCGGATGGGAAAAATTTAAAACATCGATATGGGTATCGTCTCTGATGATTTAAGGGATGGTGAATCCAAATACAACATCTATTTCGTGATCAAAGATGGCGGATAGGAAATCAAAGATGGCGGATGAGAAAGTTTAAAAAAATCAATATGGTTATCGTCTCCGATGTTTTAAGGGATGGCGAATCTAAATACAACATCTATTTCGTGATCAAAGATGGTGGATAGGAAATCAAAGATGGCGGACGGGATTTTTTTAAAGTCGATATTGGCATCGTCTCCGATATTTTAAGGAATGGGGAATTCAAAAACACCATCTATTTCGTGATCAAAGATGACGGATGGGATTTTTTTTTAAATCAATATGGGTATCGTCTCCGATGTTTGAAGGGATGGGGAATCCAAATACAACATCTATTTCGTGATTCAAGATGGCGGATGGGAAAAATTTAAAACATCGATATGGGTATCGTCTCTGATGATTTAAGGGATGGTGAATCCAAATACAACATCTATTTCGTGATCAAAGATGGCGGATAGGAAATCAAAGATGGCGGATGAGAAAGTTTAAAAAAATCAATATGCTTATCGTCTCCGATGTTTTAAGGGATGGCGAATCTAAATACAACATCTATTTCGTGATCAAAGATGGTGGATAGGAAATCAAAGATGGCGGACGGGATTTTTTTAAAGTCGATATTGGCATCGTCTCCGATATTTTAAGGAATGGGAAATTCAAAAACACCATCTATTTCGTGATCAAAGATGACGGATGGCATTTTTTTTTAAATCAATATGGGTATCGTCTCCGATGTTTGAAGGGATGGGGAATCCAAATACAACATATATTTCGTGATTCAAGATGGCGGATGGGAAACATTTTAAAAATCGATGTGGGTATCGTCTCTGATGATTTAAGGGATGGTGAATCCAAATACAACATCTATTTCGTGATCAAAGATGGCGGACGGGATTTTTTTTAAGTCGATATGGTTATCGTCTCCGATATTTTAAGGAATGGGGAATTTAATATAAAAATCTATGTTTGTTTTTGCATCATTTATAGACCCTAGAATGATAAGAGATTAAGCGCTAAGTTAATGGTAACTTTGGAAAAGGGGCTTGGAAAAAAGGGAATTAAATAAAAACTCTTAAAAAGGCGATACGGAGTTCGCTGGGTCAGCTAGTCTTAATATATAAAATCCTTGCGTTACTGACTGACTGACAGACACGCTACAGCCGAAACTTTTGGGCGCAGGAAGCTGAAATGGCAATTGGCATATATGTTCCTTGGGGACCGTAGGGTTGCACTAAGAAGGGATTTCGCGAAACTCCCACGGGATCGGCCAAAACGGGTAAATAAAAAAATGCAGGCGTAGCTGCTGGCATCCTCTAGTTGTTTATAAGTGGCCAGTTCTAAGAACTTTCAGTTTGACCCTCGTAGTAACAATTTTTATAGGCTGAGGTCTATTTCAAATCATATTTTACGTGTTACACATTGTATAGTATTTAATGTACTAAATTTGATACTTTAGACAAATAATATATATAATATATTATTTGTCTTGAGCATCCATTAGTATACTGTGCTAATTCTTGCTTTCAGGTTGGACATGATCAGGACTGTGTATTTATTTTTTATATTATGGATCCTACACGCAAGCTATGGAGACACCTTCTCGCCGAGACGAAACTTACGCTTTCAAGAAATGGCAAACTATGACGGATATCCCGCTGAGTCACATTTTGTGCCTACTAAAGATGGATATGTATTAAATGTGTTTCGTATACCTCCAAATAAACAAAAGTGTCCGGAAACAAAAGAAGTCACCTTGTTTGCTCATGGTCTATATCTCAGCGGCGACGATTGTATTGTGCCTGGACCAGGAATAGGGCACTGTTATACCTATTCTGACAATTGTCATGATGTATGGGTAATAAACTTTCGAGGAAATGTATACAGCCGTAACCACACCAGCCGTGATCCAGACAAAGACTCCGAGTTTTGGAATTTCACCTTCGATGATATGGCTATGTATGACCTACCAGCAGTCATCGACTACATCTTGGTAACTACAAGTCGCACTCAAATATCATATGTGGCTCATTCCCAAGGAGTAGCTGTATTGCTGATTCTGTGCGCTAAAGTACCGGAATACAATGCCAAAATTAAAGTCGGCATTGGCTTGTCAGCAACAGCATGGTTGTATCACTCCAAATTTTTTATCCTTCAACTTCAAGGTGTCATGGCTCTACTTCTGACACAAACTGGATTACTCACAGAAGAAATATTTTCTCGCGGTGGATTTATACAAAGAGGTGCTGAAATTTTATGTGGCGTCTCAAAGCTTCCATACCCTATTTGTTCTTTTTTGATCTTCGCTTTGTTTGGTTACGATGAATTTCAGATTACTAGCGAGATTCTGCCAGTTATAGTGGGTCACACACCTTCTGGAACATCAGTAAAAAACGCTAATAGGTGGGGGCAAATAGTCCAAACAGGCTTCTGCGAATATGATTATGGGCCGATCAAAAACCTCTTAGTTTACGGTAACAAGAAACCTCCAGAGTATGATGTGTCTAAAATAACAATGAAGTGGGTAATATTAGCCAGTTCAAATGATGTAGTAGCAGATTTAGAAGATGTAAAATATCTTGTATCCAAACTGCCGAATGCGTCATTATGTGTGATCTCTAATGAAAAATTCTCACATTTGGATTTCATTTATGGTAAAGATATATCCAGATACATAACACCCGTTGCTTTGTCGACTATAGCAACCGGATACTATGAATGCACTTAAATATATACGTATACGATAAGTAAACGCCTTTGTTTATAGCTGAATATGCTGAATTAAGTCACACAATGCTTCTAAGGGCCAGCATCCACATAGCGAAGCGTTGGGAAGAGCATTTTTCCGCTGTCAAACTATTATCGGCATTTTCCTCATTTAAGTAATGTCCTAAATCAATTAACAAAATTCCGAGCCGGTCGAAGCAACTACTTTCTTACTCTGTTCTTTTGCTGACTGTACTTCCATCAACACTAATAAGTACATGCGCATCGTAAGGGGCGTATGGACACCAGTGTTATTTCGTGGGGCGTCTTTCCAATAAGGGGAGACTCTTGAGGGGCGATTAGGCTCGGAGCCACATTACGTATTTAATAAAGTTTCAAATAATTATCACGTACCGACTAACATTATTTTTGTTTATCTCCAATAATTATTATCCGATAAATAAATATGATTTCAAAATTTTAGCCTATTCACAATGATAGTGTTTTATTATAGTATATTTATTGTGTGTTCATAATATGGGTACACATTTCGTTTGTTTTTTGTATTAGTAGTAACAAGTTGCACAGTTACACGGCTGCATAATAAGTAGGTAATATAAAAACCAATCGTTTGTAGCTAGTAAAGAAACAAATATTTTAATGTATAATTGTTCCCTGTCAACCACCTGCTCGAACCGTCCAAGGTTAACGAAAGTAATATACTAGCACAACTTTGTCTCAAAAAGAAGGTTCTTGATATGTGCGTGTTGCCAGCGGTGACTTATGGAACTGATACGTGGTCTCTAACTATGTGACTTATCAGGCAGCTCAAGGTGACTCAAAGGGCGATGGAGAGAGCTATGCTCAGAGTATCTCTCCGAAATCAAATTAGAAACGAGATGATCCGTAGGCGAACCAAAGTCCATCATATTTCTACGAGTAGCCAAGGTGATGCAAATAAATCACTTACATTAACATATATGTATACCTCTAAGAACCGATGGCCGTTGGGTAAGAGTAGCACTAGAGTGGGGGCTAAGTACTGGACGACACAGCAGGGTTAGGCTCATGAGGTGGATCGAAGATCTGGTTCTGTTGGGCGGCTTAAAACGGTCTGCGTGGCCTTGAGGGAGGCCTATGTCCTGCAGTGAATTTTATTTTATCGTTCTTATTTATGGTTCTTTATAATTAATATTTAGATAGATTTTAAGGACTAAGCATTTTAAAGACTAGAAGAGACTATATTTCTACTTTTACAAAGATAAGCTTCGTATAAAATATCTTAATATTTATAATATCTTTAGACTGACTGACACCAATGCAATTTCCGTTATTCTGTACCTTCCAAAATATTCGAGCTAAACAGAAACCTCATTATTAGGTACCGAACCAAAGTTAACGTAATCAATACCCACCTGACATTTCACCTTATCCATCATTTCAACAAACAATATCAAAAACTGAGAGTCATCCTTCAATCTACCTTATTATTTTATCCGGTACGCGGCGCGGCGGCGGTTCAATTTCTTTATGCATAAACAACAACGTAGTAATTAGATGGATATTATATACACATGTATATCGGAGTTTGGAGCCCATGCGATTTCTAGCCTAACCAGATTATGACAGAATGGTAGCTGAACATCCAAACAAATACCACTAGAAAATATGTCGCAACAGAAATGCGAGCAGATCTAAATAATAAGGTTGGCAAAAGTTGGGATTATGACTATAAATAGTGAAACAATTTTCTAAAGTATATGTATATCTTATATTATCTTCTTCGTCGTATTCTTCATTGCTAAAGGTCTTTAGTCTGGTAAGCCCCGGTAGAGGAGATGACGAGCTGCTTCCACGTTACCCAGTAATCCTCGTAGTGTTAGAGCCTCAATAACAGGCAGTCCCAGTCTCATAGTAATGTATGGTAATAATTAATCATCTATAATGTTATTATGAAAATTACTCGATCAAGACTCCGTAATAAAAAACTACTTACTGGCAGTCCCATAATCTCCTTAGATTTTACCGTCTTCTTTGCCAACAACGAACAGTTTGTCGAGATTGCCTGCGCTTGATTGAGCTATGTGGCCAAAGTAATTATTCTTTGCTAGCAGATTTCGTTCTAATTTCAAGCTGGCCAAGAATTGGAGTGTTTAATATGATTTTTTAAACACGTCAAATTAATGAATGAAGTAGGTAACCTGTTTTTTTATTGGTCTAACCTGTCAGGTTTAGACCAATAAAAAAGTTTATTTTAGAATTTCCAAAAAAGAATTAAACAAAAGCCACTACTAAGGCAATAGTTCTGCTTCCACTAGTTTAAAAGGAAACCGTTTCCAGAGCTGTATTTTCTCGGATTAGGATTGGACGTAGTGCGAAACCGCTCTAATTCTCCTTGTAGGTAATTAGCGTAAACTGTCAAAAATAATAAAAATTAAAATAATAAAACATGTTTTACAACTTGAACCTGTCATTGATACAATATTTGAGTAGGTACGAAACGCTCGTTAGGAAATATCTTACATTACTTTTTGCAAGTCCTGGGAGGTGAAGTACCCAGTTCCCGTATTTGCACAGCATTAATTCACGGCCAGCCCTCGGCCGCGACGGTAACTTTTTCAATAACCGTCCCCCGGGATTCAGAGCCCGGGCAAATCGGACCTCGCGAACGTAGCGAGGTGCCAGTTACGGCGGAACGCGAGAATGAATTTACTACTTACACAATTTTACAAACTACTAAGTCGTAAAATAACTTTTATCTATGAATTCTAATATGTAACAAAATTAGTAATGTTTTCGTGTAGGTTTGTCACCAACTCTGATATCGGTGTTTTTAGACCGAAAGCCTCTGAAGTGGCCTATAGATTCTTGTACTGAGACAAGAACCAGATTTGACACCTTTGCGTTCAATCAGAATGACAGTAGCGATATAAATTTCACAGGAGGTCATCCATCTAAGTGATAACCCGAAGGTATTAACTGAGTACTCTTTATAAAGTAAATATACTTAGTACAATTTTGTAAAAAAATATGTACCTATTTCCAAGTTCAAAGAAATTTAGATTCAAACTCTGGTTAGAACAAGGTTAAAATTATATTACCTGGATTAATGGTTGATAGTGCAAATTGACGATTGTTTGCCACAACAAAAGACAATTCTTCAAATGAGTCTCCGAGCTGCTAACTCAGGGAAGAAAAGTATTTTCTTTTTTTTAATTGCTGAATGCAGGAATCTGAAACAAAGAACACAGCAACATAATGGTTTGATTGTGTCCCTTCAATAGATATACTTCTGTAGAAAATCTGTACAGGATCCAATATTCCTCTCGAAAAAACAACACACAGAATTCTAAATAGGTATGTGGGACAATTTATCCAAGCGAAAAAGTTATTGAGCTCATGAGCTCTCAGAATGCATAAAGACATCCTCATTTGGTCTGGAGACGTGAATTGCTGAACATAGGCCTTGCCAAGACTCCAAACAGACACAACTTGAACCGCCCTGATCCAAACGCTTCCCAACAAGATCGGCGATCCACCTTGAGGGATGTTTCCTGCGATGTAGTGAGTATATTACATACATGACATATTAAATAAGTAATAATAAAATAGCCGTTGTTAATAGCCTTACACGCTACCACTGAGCTCACAAGAGTGCCAGGCTTAATAAATAGGAGCTCGTTACACTCTCTTCAACCTATACAGATATATAAACTTCTTACTGGTGAAAATTCTTGAGCAGTTACCTAGCAACCATTGTATTTTTTATAGAATAGGTACTGAATTTTTTACAATGCACTCATGCGCTTCGTGCTTAACTGGATAACGTTTTAAAATTATTTTAAGGCCTTTATGAAAGCAGAGATTGCGAGAACTGTTAAAAGAGAACTGTTTGTCCTTTTTGCAATCATACATAAATAGATTGTCTGTTCTAGTCTTATTTTAAACATAACATACCACACACACAAACACAAAAAATAATTTAAACTGAATTTTCTTGAGATATTCCTACAAAGTACAATTAAGAATATTTCACAAGAAAGTGTTAAGAAGTGACCGATCAAGAGTTTATTGATAAATAAATTACAAAATATTTTTTGTACCAAATCAAAAACTTGATAACAAGTTTTGATATAAAAAGTTAAGTTACGGCATATAGGCACCTACTTACTACGGAATTCAATATTCGATCTATCCTTCCTACTAAGCCTCCTCTGTCTGTATGTCTGTCACCAGGCTGTATCTCATAAACCGTGATAGCTAGAAAGCTGGAATTTTCACAAATTATGTATTTCGGTTGCCGCTATAAAAACAAATAAAAAAAAATTAAGTAGGGGATACTGGGGAATATTATTAAGGGGTCCCATACAATAAACGTGTTTCTTTTTTTTGTATTTTTTGCTCAAAATTACTAACGGTAACAGGTAGACGCTTAAAATTTTCACATAATAAATAATCAAATAAAAAAAAAAAATAATAAAGGGGGGTCCCATACAACAAACGTAATTTTTAAGCAATTTGTTACTCGATCTTAATAAACAGGTAGAAACTTTAAAATATTTAAGTATACATACAACAAACGTGATTCTCTTTTATAGTTTGAGATTTAAGATTCGTTTTTGACATAAGCTCCGTACAAAATATTGAAACCGGCCGTTGGTCATTATAAGACTACTGACTAGTATAGTATTATATTATCTGTAGTATAAGTGATTTTATCTACATAGGTATTTATGTCCGTGTGGTGACTGATTAAGAATACGGAATGTCACCACCCCATATCATCCCATGGGTGTCGTAAGAGCCGACAGAGGGAGCATATTATACAGAGAACAGCTGCTGCACTGTTAGAGAAGGAAAACTTGATACAAACCCTATACCAACCCGTTTGGCCAGCGTGGTATAGTAGGCCAATTCCTCCTTTCAAAGGAGAGGCCTAGTCCAGCAGTGGACTTTTAAAGGCTGATAATGAGGTATTTATGAAGATAATCGTGCATGATCAGCATGATGCTCGAATTGGAATGTATAGCAATCGATATTCAATGTTTAACACTTTTAAAATACTATAGTATGAGCGTCGTTTAAGAAAATTTCATCAATAACTTCAAAAGAAAAACCATGACTGGCAAATATAATATAATCTAATATAATTGTGCATAAAAGACGATAACATGACATATGACCTGCCTGCATACGCTTTTATTATGCCACTATTTGCAACTCCAAGATCCATAAAAGATTTTATTAAAAATAAAATTATAGTTTTCTATTCAATGCGAAGGGGAGGTGAGGTGACATAAAACTGAACGATTATTTCGTCCAAAAATCAGAAGGTGAAACCATTAAGGCCGCCACATCGGCCATAAAAGAAGAATTAAGGACCGTAAAAATAAAAATTTGTTGTGTCAAATATTTTTTTATATAGTTAGATATTTTACGTTCTGCCATTTTGTTGATATGTTTATTATGTCTTTGAGCCCTAGACATGCCTAATTCATAGAAATAAGTATACTTAGGTAATTGTTGTTTGAAATTAAAAAGCATTTAATTTAGTACCACTCCGTATGTAAAATATTATTAGATAAACATTCCAAATTTGCTTAGCACTTTTCATAAGATTGGGGCAAAATTCCATTTATCATCAATCACCATAACCTTGACCATAATGTCCTCTCAATGTATGGATTATGGCATGGAGCCGCTTGCAATCGGTCAATCATACGGAGTTTACAGCCGTGCACTATAATTATATTCAAAATTACCTCGAAACATAAGGAAGGGAAGTTCTTAGTGCAGTAGTTTTTTAGGGTTCCGTACCTAAAAGGTAAAAAACGGAACCCTATTACTAAGCTTCCGCTGTCTGTCTGTCTGTCTGTCACCAGGCTGTATGTCAAAAACCGTTATAGCTAGAAAGCTGAAAGAACAATGGCAGAATTCGGTCTGGGTTTGTTGTGGCGACCTTAAACTTCATATGAACAAAAGAAATTGTTTTTTTCTACGATTTTTAATATTTTCACTTTATCTCGTTAAAGCTGGAGTACACGGCAGGTAATCTTCATACAAAATATTTCAACCTTAGTCTATGGGACTCACATATCTTATTTGACAGTTACCTCCCGCCCCAAACCCCCAAACCCCTGGAACCTGTCGCCATGTTTGCTAATCTGTCAATTGTCAAACTTTTGACAACTATGACAGTTTTGTCAACACCAACACCAACAAAACGTCACAGCATCGTTTTAATGTTGTATCGATTTCACATAAAATCGATTTAAAATGTGCAGCTCTGCTTTTGTCTTTGGCTGTGACAGTTAGATGCTACGAATACTTCTGCGTTTTGATGTCAATCTGACATAATTTCATTTGATAATTCAAACGTAAGTACCTACATTGTTCATCCTTAACTAAAAACTAAAACAACGATATCTTATTTTTCCGGGTTTCCCGAGTGAAAATAGAATCATTTATAGACTCTGTTACTTACGCCGAATTTTTTGAAATATTTTTATTACTGTGCGCTTCAATTTAATTTAAGACATTTCGATGTATGGAGATCTGCCATTGTCCTTTTCACAAATTATGTATTTCGGTTGCCGCTATAACAACAAATACTAAAAATAAAAAAATGAAAATATTAAGGGGGGTCCCATACAATAAACGTGTTTTTATTTCGTATTTTTTGCTCAAAATCACTAACGGCATAAGGTAGATGCTTAAAATTTTCACAGAATATGTAGTTTTCAAAATAAATAATTAAATAAAAAAAAGGAAATAATAAGGGGGGGGGCTCCCATACAACAAACGTAATTTTTAAGCAATTTGTTACTCGATCTTAATAAACAGGTAGAAACTAGAAACTTAAAAATATTTAAGTATACATACAACAAACGTGCTTTTCTTTTATAGATGATGGTACGGAACCCTTCATGCGCGAGTCCGACTCGCACTTGCCCAATTTTAGATAATGTTTCGACAAAAACCTTTATGCCGCGTTTCCACGCTTGCCAAGCCTCGACAAGCTTCCACAAGCTCCAAGCGTCCACAAATCTCGCTTGGCGTTTGGGAGCCGTTTACACGCTTGTGAATGCGTCAGTATGCTACGTACACCCAAGCATGGCGGACACCGAACTTGTATCGACTATAACCTTTGGTTTAACCTACTTTTATTTGAAATACACTTAAAGAGAAGCAAAACCAATTATTTTGTATAATGTAGATTGCCAGGGCCTTTTCCTTACCCTCTACGGAAAACCTTACCTACATAGCCTCGAAATATTACTGGTGCCATATAGGTTACGGCATTAGGTATGTCAATACACCTGCATATTATTAATATGTTCCCTCGTGACATTCCTCTGGGAGCGATATAGTGCATAATCATACAAACAAGCAAAAGAAGTTCGACCAGCCACTCATTTTGAGACAGAACTAGACGTGCGTTCGTTTCGAGATCACAGCGACTACTAAGCACGCGCCAACGTGTGAACGCGTCGCAAGCGCTTGGCGCAAGCGCCCAAAAACCGGCACTAGACAGGATCCTGTACAAGCGTCCACAAGCTCATGCAAGCCAAGCCAAACGGCCTGTTTACACGCTTGTGCTTGTGGAAGCTTGTCGAGGCTTGGCAAGCGTGGAAACGCGGCATAACAACAAACTGTAGGTAGACAAAACATACACTTTGCGCGAAAACATACGTATGTACCTACTCTGAAGCGTCAGACATGTCGCTGCTATCATTCATTTTTACAAGAACATTTATAAAAATATAATATCATTCTACCACACCATACCAGTAGATGGTGAGTAGATGGTGTGGTGTGCATGTGGTATGCACACCACACCATCTATGTATATGGATACCAGACAAGGGATAGCTATATTGTATGGTGTAAGTAGACCAGTGTCAGGATATTGGAGGCTACTTACTGACTCCTCGTAATGTCTGTCTCTCTAAGTTCTTCATGACAGGCGGGTACGACGGCTTAATGTGCTCTCCAGGTCATTCAGCACGCGGTAATTAAATTTAATAGTCACATGAAACTCTGAAAAGTATGTGGTGCAAGCCATGGGAACGAACCTAAGACCCATCCGCTCTGCTGATATCTAGCAGTCCTAGCTGATCGATGGTAGGTGTATTATAGTAGATAAGTACAGTAGATACATAAATTATGGTATTGGTAGTGCTTACCTATGGAAGTTTCAAGTCCAATCATGATATGTTTTTGAAAACTTGTGAAAATGTTCATTTCAGTTCATGTCATGTTCACTATGTGTAGATAAATGTTAATGATGTAGGTACATTTTACCAACAAAACCTTTTGATAATAAATTATCAGAAACGACTTTAAGGTATAATATATTATACCTTTTAATTAATTACACACAAGCAGTACTATAACTAACAGTAAAACAAAACGTGTAGGAATTCCATAATATTTGAATTCGAACACCATATTTTTTTATATTTGCTAATGGCTATCTTTTATTTTTATTCTTCTATGCGGATTGGTATGTCCTAATGTCACTAAAGAGGTTGTTGTAATTTAAACCGCCAGCGTTCAGAATACATATACTTCAAGAAAATGTTGTTTAATTTACTTGTGCAAGATACAGAACATAGTTTGCCAATATTTCGGAACCTTTTTGGGTTTTCTCACCTGTCTCCACGTACTCGAACGTGAAGAATAACGACAAACTTTATTCCTTAGCTCCAGTTCAAGTGGCCATAACTCCTAACTAAAACAATAAAACACTGCTGCTAGGGACGTAATGTAATAATGAAAGGAGTTTATTGAGCAACTAGCCTTTAGATACGTTAGTGTTAGGTATAAATTATTGTAAGAAGCAGTGGCGTAGCGTGGGCTTGTGCCGCCTGGGGCCGTTCGGCAATTCGCCGCCCCCTTTTTATCCGAATGTTTCTGCAAATGTGTAACGTTTTTCGGGTTTTGGTATGTTTGTATGTTTATTAGTATGTCCTGTAGTTTGGCTTTACGCGCTGAACGGCTTACAGGATTAAAAAAGAAATGTTGTCATTTGATTCGTCTCACTTGCTCGAATATCATAGAGCATACGGTATGTTAATTTTACGGCAAAACGTGGCAGCTCTCAGCGGTGTTAATGGGTCGCGCACGACAGCAGCCGTTTCTCTGCTGCAATATATGTATAGCTTAGTCTAGGCCTAGACGGCTTAAAGGATTTTAATGTTAAAATATGTCGATGAATTTCCGTCATCACTAGATGCTTTTTTGTTTTTAAGAGCCGACCACACCTCACTCTGTTCGACATTCGGGACGGCTTCGGTGTAATGGTGCGTCAGTACTGAGGTTAGTTAGGTTTTGAGTTTTTTTTCGAGTTACTGTGGTCGTCGTTCTGCCCGCGAGGAAAACAAGTGTCGATAAAACCTTTCAACGTCTTCGAGAATCTCTAACTTTGAGTTCACGATGCGGCCATCCGCGATTGTAGTGTCGTTTGATTGTGTCGCCTCAACTGCAGAGCGAAGACTTATGATCCCCGGGGTTTTCTCGATCGCAGCCTCGATGGCCCGAGTGTTAATGCGTAGTAGGTCTCGTTGCGTAAGATTTCGTATTTGTCGTTTTACGGCCTGTCCTTCCGGCGAAGACAGCCGACAGGATGGCATCTCGCGTCTTTTCCTCAACAGTTCGAGAGTCTCGGCTGGCAGTTTAGACTACTTGTTTTTTTCTCTATGCGGAGCAGATCTTTCGAGACGAATCTCCTAGTACCGTGACCACTGTGGCCGTCTTCTGCTTAATGCTGTCGGTGGGAGGAGCCGCCTCGTACTCGTCGGTGATCGCTTCAGGTTTTATCGTATTGATCACCGACTTTAAATATGTGTTTTCAGTCCGTCTTGATGTAGTCATTCACCTTGCTTCTCACATTATCGCGGTTTGGCCACCACTAGCGTCTTGGGGTCCACTGCCTGTGAGGCTTCTTCTTACAAAAGGAGTTCATTAAGATAAGGCCCTCTGCTACGAGGTAGTTAACTACTTGGCCATATGATTCTCGTGCCCCACGCCACGCCGTGGCCTCCAATTTTCGTTTCGCCGCGTTCTGGTACTTTCACTTTCGCGTTGAAGTACTGAGCTTTGGTCTTAGTAGGTATTGCAGTGTTCTGGTACATGGCCTCAGCCATCTCGTAAGGGTGAGTTGATTTGCGCGCATATACTTGAATCATCACCTTTAGACCGCCCTTATTGGTGAGTTTAAGTACGAGGTACGCTACACGGGTCGACACACTACCGACTTCCACAAACTGTTCCTCCTGACCAGGCAACCGACGCCACCCAAGAGTAGGTCGCTTTCTCGATGGTAGCAAAAGTCACCTAACTCTAGAGTTACCATGTCCTCCCCCTGTCATCAGACTTCTGATAACCCCATTATGTGCCACGTTATGTGACTTAATTCTACCTCGAGCTCGGCGAGATGTTCTTTTGCCGTAGATTATGTTCGTTGTAAGACGCAAACAAGGTATACTGTATATTTGATTTTGGTAGCCGGCCGTGGCCCGATAGTCTTACAGAACACATGCACCGCCGTACCCGCCACCACGTTCTTGGCCGGGAATAACGAACCTGCCGGGAATTGGGTCTGTTGCGTCCAAAAAGTAGTAGAAGGCGTTTGTAGTATGTGAAATAATCGGCTTTGATTTTAAAGCAAATATCATAAATATTGGAGTCAAAGTTCAAATAGCGTATAGTTAAACCGCAGGTGTGACTATTGCCATAGGAGACCTGTACCTGCTTTCTTCCCTATTCAACTATAAAGATTATGTTGTATTATTTTATCTGGCACGCGTCGCCCCTATTGTCCTGGCGCCTGTGTGCGCACGTTGCGAAATGGCAATAGGGGCGGCACACATCGCACACAGGGGCGGCTCGGCCCTGATATATGGATTTATTAATTACTCATGTCATAACAGGCTCGCAGATCACCGGAATATCAACCTATACAAAAATTAATAAACGGACACAAGCAAGTCTTCACGTAATGAAAATCATGATGATTTTGTTTTCGATTGTTGTTCTTTCTACTGCGCCCGCGACGCCGCACGACCCTAATGTGTCAGTGCGCGCGCCAAGTACTTACTAAAAAAATAGTTTCTTTTTCGCGGCGTCTTTTGCCGCCCCCTTAAATGTGCCGCCCGGGGCCATGGCCCCCCCGGCCCCCCCCACGCTACGCCACTGGTAAGAAGTATATCTCAGCCTGTTTTCCTTTACTGGCATAACTCTCTGAACAAAGCATAATAATATGCTCGTAGAAGAAAAACCGGATAGGAAAAATTGCGCTGTGAGGGTGCCATTATTATTGCTTGTTTATATTTATGTATTGAAGTAGGTAGTTAAATTAATTAGAAAGTTTATATCCCATAAATAAATACATATGTCGTGCATGATTTTCTAACTAACTAAGTAGAATATGTCCGCATCTGTCTCAGACATTAAGTTTTTAATTATGTGGTAATTGAACATGCATAGATTAGGCGAAGACTGTAATGCCTTGGTTTACTAATGTAACCTCTTCGTATTTGGGCTCATTAGATTCATAATAATATAAGTTTTATTCAATTCTCCTTCTGATGACTAAAAGCTGCTATAGCGGAGTGGAGAGACCGATAGACTACTACTCAGAGGGTCTCGGGCTCGAACCCACGGCACACACCAATGACTTTTCGATATTACGCGCGTATTAAATTGTTAATTATCGCTTGCTAAACAGTGGCTAGCGTAGTGAACTATGCCCTAACCCTTCTTGTAATAAGAAGAGGCCCGTGCCCATGCAATGAGACATTTTATATTTATACAGGGCGGATGATGAGATGATACTTAAATAAAAATAAATTAAGATGCTAACTAAAATATTGTTTTTAGTATAAAGTAGGTACTTTTAGTATAAAATTTGTACTTTTTTAATAATCATACTTTATCATTTATTGACTCTAGCCGTTTATCCTAGCTTAACACGTGATGACTTAGGTAAATATAGCCTATTTTACTCCGAGATAATTATCTATGTCTGAGTACTTACCTAATAGGTATAATCAGGATCACCCAGTTTTCAAACATAAATAAATTCACGAATAAAAATCTCTTTATAATACTTATTAGTAGACTAGCCTTGTTTTTATTTTTTGATGTACGGTTGGAAGATCCTCATGGAGTCCCTCCGCCCTGGGGGAAGGGCAAAGGGGACCGTCAGACTCTTACTGACTAAAAACCAAACCGTGTTCCTCATGTACCCGTGTGTCGGTCGGTCGGGTATCGCCGAAGCATTCCTCGCTACCCTCCGACGGGTATTGGCCCGCCAGATGGTCAGGCTGGCCCCGAACATAACCCCTTGGCGGTGGATGAAGGTGTTGGGCTCCGCCGCCAAGACACCCAGCGGCCGCAGAGGATACGGAGGACGGCAAAGCAACACCGCATCTCCTCTTCTTCTGCGGCCCCACCGCGACGCAACAATGGTACGCCCCCATTTGGTCGCGGGAGATAGGGCACGCGGCAACGCAACACCGACACACCTCTCCTCCCGCAACCGCGCCCGACTGCAAGGGACAGAAGAACTGTCCCTCGCACGCGCACCATTGGACGCATCCCTCGCAGGCATCCGTCAAGCCCACGCGGAGCGTCCACTCCCGGGATCTCGCTTAGCTTCACCGTGGGTGACCTAACCACGGTTACTGAGCCTCCCCACCACGACAAGGTGGAGATCCCACGGGGGGGTTAGTAGACTAGCCTAGCTATTAGTAGGGTTCACCGGAAGGAAGGAAGTTCGCCGGGTCTTATATGTAACTAGTAGGTACTAGACCTACTAGTTACATATAAGACCCGGCGAACTTCATCGCGTTTTTTTTAATACTTAAAATACTAAATCTTATCCTGACAATAAGAATCACATGAAAGAAAGATTATTGCAATTTAGCCAATTCGGTGCAGTCGTTTGGAAGTTATGCGCTTGTATATATATATTTCTGTGATTAATTTTTAATTAACTAGATATACAGGGTGTCACAAGAGCCATCACCAAGCCGAAGTCTACTCGTGGACATCATGCCAAGTCATACTAACCAAAAATAATACCTGGGAAACGTTTTTTTGTTTGAGTTTTCACATTTTTTAGGCTCGAAATACCTACTTATCCATGGGGTTATAGAGCATCTAAAGAAAACATTGGCGGGGTAAATGCATCGATTTTGTACCTAATTAGAAAAATTCCATACTAACTTTGAGCCTCAATATCAACTGAACCAGTAATTTCCCAGGTATGGTGCCGAAGTAAAAAATGGTTGTAGTGATTGATAAAACATGGGATTTCAGTTTTCGTTAAGGGTTTTTTTACAGCCTGTATGTAGATGCGAGATCGAATCAGAAATGACGAGATCCGCAGTAGAACCAAAGTCGCCGACATAGCTCTCCGGATAGCCAAGCTGAAGTGGCAGTGGGCAGGGCACATAGCTCGAAGAACCAATGGCCGTTGGGCAGAAAGGTTCTGGAGTGGCTAATCAAGATCGCGGGAGGCGGTTGGGTGCGGGCGGCTCAAGACCGGTCTGTGTGGAGAACCTTGGGGGAGGCCTATGTCCAGCAGTGGACGTCGTTTGGCTGATATGATGAGATATATGTACCTATCTAGATAAAGGTAAAAATAAGTTGAACTCGTAGGTACTTAACAGGCTTTTTAGATACTTAGTATAATTTTCTTAGGTTTACGCGAATTTTACACATTAAAATTAAACTATGATTTACGGATTCTATCGCGATATATCGGTTTTTGAGGTATTAGGTAGTAGGTACATTTAAACCGAATCGTGTGGTTGACGGCATAGAATACAAGTGTCACCACCCCATATCTTCCCGTGGGTGTCGTAAGAGGCGACTAAGGGATAACACGATGCAAATACCATCTTTCCGAAGAGACGGAAAACTCGACATCAAACCCTATACGACTGCCTCGTTGGTCTCACGGCATAAATGTGCGTGTGGGATCGGGAGGTCCCGGGTTCGATTCCTGGGTCGGGCAGTGTTATTGGGTTTTTCTGTCACGAAGTTCTCAGAAGCAGCACGGAGTCTGGAAATGTGCCCGGTACGGCAATAGGCTCGCCCCTTATTACGTGGGGCTAAAAAAAGTATATCTGGCGAAAAGTGGGTGTAGAAATACACCTCTGCCTACCTCTTCGGTGTTATAGGCGTGAGACTATGTATGTATGTATGTATCTAGAAACAATTTTTTTTATTATTACTAACCGACTAATAAAAAATGTAGTTTCTAAGTCAAGTCTGTCTTTTATTTTAAGACGGCTAAGATGTGGGTCACATATTGGAATTTTTGTTTGGTGAGTCGCAGCTCATACAACTTTGAAAGCCACTGGTATAGACTATAAAAATATCATCTACTTATAAGTACGTCTAGATTATACGTTCCTAGATGGGACAGAGGGCGTCCAACAGAGCTTTCCGTTCGATCTGGAGCTCCTCGCTTTATTTCGCTCTAGGTCTTGCCTATGTTTTTCGCCTCTACGATGATTGTCCGCCGCCAGGACTGTTTAGGGCGGCCACGTTTTCGCTTTCCTTGGGGATTCCAGTCTAGGGCCTGTCTTGGTATATGTTCAGGGTCCTTACGGAGCGTGTGGCCTCACTTCCACTTGCGTTTGATCTAATGGTCGATCCGAGTCTCACCGCAGCGTTCCCACAGCTCTGCGTTAGAGCGTTAGACATTTTCTCGGGTCAGTAAACACCGAGAATCGGCGAAGGCAACGGTTGACCTCGACCTGAATACAACGCGAGATGTCTTTTGTTTGTTTGTTTTTCGTGTGAGTGTGTGGCTAACTCTGGTGTCGGACTTTTCAGACCGCCCGAAGGCCTCCGACATGGCCTCACGATCCTTATCCTTAGATAAGAACCGGGACCGACAGCTTTACTTGCCCTCCGAAGCACGGTACCGCTCAGATGTAAATGCCACACACGGTCACCCATCCAAGTGGTGACCTGTGCAAACTTTGGTTACGAACGGCAAGCCAAGTCTCGCTATGAGCGCTACGACCTTGTCTTTTGTGACCTTCTACGTCTCGCATCCGTACCTACAGCAACACGGTTTTAACGTTGGACCGGAATATCTTGAGCTTAACTCTCCTAGTCAATTACCGTGATTGCCATCCAAGACGGAGCCGTGCGAAGGTTGCTCTCGCATTGGCGATTCTAGAGGTGGTGTCCTCTTCGATCCCTCCAGTTTCTGACACTACGGTACCGCGATATTTGAATTTGTGGTCTCTTTCCACAGCCTCTGTGCCAATGAGCAACGGCAAAGAGCTTGTTGCGCCGCACCTCATTTCCTGTGTCTTCCTGGTGTTGAATTCCAGTCCTCTCCATTGCTAATCGTCTAGCTTAGCTTGCATATGAGCGCGTGTGTGAATTAGCAGACATACGTCATCGGCATAGTCCAAGTCTTCCAAGGCGCTGTCCCCACTGCATGCCGCGGCGCTTGCCGTGAGAAGCTTTCTACATGACGCCATCGAGGACCACAAGGAAGAGGAGAGGTGAAAGGAGATACACCCTTGACGCACACCCGGGTGAGCTGGTATGTCCTCCGAAACGAGACCGTCGAGAGTTGCTCTGCAAGAGTGCTTCCCGTAGATAGCCTTAATCAGGTTTGTAATCTTCTCGGGGATACCAATTTCACGTAGCCGGTCCCAGATACGAGTCCACCTCAGCGTATCGAAGGCTTTTTCGAGATCGACGAAGGTCATGTTTTTACATTATTTATATACTTACAACATAATTTAAAATACATAAATTACAGTAGGTAGTCAGTTGAGAAAGATAGGTAGGTACCTACTTAATTCAATATGCATCATTGTCAAGCGTTATCTTTATACCTGCTAGTAATTAAATAGGTATTTAATTTTATCAGTTGCATTTTTCGTGAATCTTAACTCCGGTTTGGTTGCGGTGTTTTCCAAACCAACTACCTACCTACTAAAGCAACGCGTTAATAAATTCCAACGATGTTTAGCGTGAATACATATTGAAACTAACTGAAAGCGATACAATGAAAGAGAAACTACGGGTCGTACCTATTTGTTATTTAAAAAAGCACTCTGTGAACTCAAGACCGCAGTATACATACGAGTATGTAAAATGCAAAATCATAGCAACAATACAACCTCCGCAGTCCCACACGTAAAATAAGTACTTACCTAGATTCTTTTATTTGTTAACCTGGCACCTAAACTAATGCATAAAGTATTTAAAAACTCATCAGAACGCAGAAAATAGGAAGTGTAACAATTTTATATTCATACCTTTAAGCTTTAGTGGTTCAAATGTTCAACTCAGAATTAAAATTCTTGCGGAACTGACTGACTGACAGACAAAGCTACAGCCAAAACTATTGGGCGTAAGAAGCTGAAATTTGGCATGTAGGTACCTATGTTCCTTGGGAACCGTAGAGGTGCACTAAGAAGGGATTTCATTCCTATAGTATACCTGCGTGCTTCCTCTGGTGTTTAAAATATGCTACGTTGTATCAGTATTCAAGACAGCGATAGCCTATTGGATCTCCACTAGGCTGTCACACCAACATACTGCCATTGAGAAGTATCCCAGATCAAACCCACAGCACTCACCACTGACTTGCCCAAATTATGTAGGTACGTATTGCACCGTGTATCCTAGAGCACGATAAGCCTTCAGTCCCAGCCGTCATGAAGGCCACTTACAGTTGTTAACCCTTGAATAGACCTACTGACACTGGTATTTCGCTATTCCTTTGGGTTACGGAGGTCAGACGGTAGTCGGTAGTATGTAGAAAAGCTAATATTCTGATGTAAGCTTAAGTGTAAACCTTTAACTTGATACCTACTTACCCAAGAAGATCTTTAATTTATTTATATTGTACGTTAAGTCGTAATATATAAATAAAAATAAATCGTCTGTATTTAATAATATCGCTATCGAAGAGGGAAAATGCTAGAGCACTTGATACTACATGTGATCTTCATATATACCTTCTTAGAAAGAAAAAAATTAAAAAGATGAGAACAGGGTAGACCCAGAGGGAATCATATAGACCAAGTGAAGAAAAAGGACTTCACTTCATAGAAGAGCCAACAGAAAAAAATTGTTATGGATCATAATATGTGACTTGGACAGAAAATGGGTTAATGTACATGTATATAGGAAAACTTGTCTGCAATATAGGTACTGGATAATCTTCAAATTGATAGAATTGTCGTACCTTATTATATTCTCGTTAAGTTTCTTGATAGAGTTAATACTGTTTCTGAGACAGTAGACGATGTCCGAGTGGTGACGGATTAAGAATACGGAATGTCACCGCCCCATATCATCCCATGGGTGTCGTAAGAGCCGACAGAGGGAGTATATTATGCAGATAACAGCACTGTAAGAGAAGGAAAACTTGATACAAATACAAACCCTATACCAACCCGTTTGGCCAGCGTGGTATTGTAGACCAATTCCTCCTTTCAATGGAGAGGCATAGTCCAGCAGTGGACTGATAAAGGCTGATGATAATAATGAGACGATGTTGTAATATTTGGTGATTTCAATCTGGGTTTTCTTGATTATACTCCATTTGGTTAGGTATTTAACTAAAGGTAAACAATCTTGATGTGACTTTTTTTATCTAAAATCTGTTTGAAAATAAATGCTGCTAAAGGTCAATGTAAATACAACAACAATGATTTCTAAATCAATTGAACCCTTGGTTTAAGCAGTAGTCTATTTGTTTAATAATAATAATAATAAAACTAATAATAATAATAATAAATTTTTATGTCAGACAAGGTCCATATAGTTACAATTACATACATAAAACTTAACCTATGTTAGTGAACACAATAAATTTACTAATCTAGAAGGACTCGCAACCATCTCCTCGATATATCGGAGTCATACTTATCGGCAATGACATTCAGGCTGCCATTTGTACTACCCCGTACTCTTTTTAGAAGAGATGCAATGCGTTTACGCATAATAGAGTGGAAACCATCCACTCTCGTTTCCGTAAACATGCCAGAAGCACTACAGAAGCGAGGCAATCCTAATAACATCCTGTATCCATTGTTATACTGCACTCTCAGAGTATTTAGCGACCTTTGAGTAAAGGCGACCCATAGACTACTCGTGTAGAATGATTGACAATACGCCTTAAACAGAGTTACTTTAGCTTCATTACTACAGCGAGCAAATCTACGGGCCAGCATATTAGTTCTTACAGCCATAGCCCTGCGCTCCCTCTCTATATCCATCTGATCATCAAGACTCTCAGTAACATAGTGTCCAAGATATTTAAATTGTTGAACCCTTTTCAATTCACAACAACTTTCAATTTAGTTTAATTTGTGGTACACTTAATGGACATTTACCGAGAGCCTTGAAAATCAGGTACTCGCTTTTTAGGCAGTTATACTCGTATTTTAATTCATGACTATTGCTATAATTTTCGCAGATTGCTAACAGCCTCCTCAATGCGCCAATAGATGGAC
The DNA here is from genome assembly GCA_944739405.2 of Euclidia mi. Lineage (NCBI taxonomy): Eukaryota > Metazoa > Arthropoda > Insecta > Lepidoptera > Erebidae > Euclidia > Euclidia mi. The sequence continues at coordinate 17,962,494 of OX123189.2, forward strand.
TCAGCAACACCATGTCGTCCGCGTAGCTGAGATTATTCATACAGACATTATCAATAGAACACCCGATTTGTGTGCTACTGAGTTCAACCATTAGCTCATTAATGTACAGATTGAATAACTTTGGCGAACTTAGTCCACCCTGCCTCACCCCACATTCCATTCTATATGCAGTAGAGAGACTATTAGCCCACTTAACACTATTAATTTGGTTAGCATACCAGAAATGAAAAAGTCTTTGCACCTGCGCATGCACGTCCGTCTTCTTGAGCTTTTGCCATAGTGAATCGTAAGACACCATGTCAAAAGCCTTTGACAGGTCTAAAAAGCATGCATACACAGGTGTACTTCTCTTTGTGTAATATTGCACAGTGTGCTTAAGGCTTAATATGGCTGTTTCGGTAGAAAGTCCGGGTCGAAAACCAAACTGCGCATCGTGAAAATTTAGGTGTTTTCCAAGTTCAGAGTCAAGCACACTGTCCAATACTTTAGCCACCACTGTGGCTAGAGGCCTGTAGTTATTCTTTTGTGAGAGGTCGCCAGTTTTATTTTTCACAATAGGGATGACAACTGTTCGCATAAGGTCGGGGGGAAGATACGAGTGACTAAAATAAACATTAAAAAGCATCGACAGTACGCGAGGCAGATGTACGCCTGCAAACTTCAAGTGCTCGATACTGAGTCCGTCGTGCCCAGGCGACTTACCCCTTGACATTTTACTCACAATACAACGAATTTTTTCGCTGTCACAATAAATAAATCGTCAGCCCCGACGGACCCAGCATCGGTGTGCGACGTAGACGGGCCCAGCGATGACTTTACAGTGAAATGGTTCCTAAATAATTCCGCTATACCCATACTATCACTCACACCTTCCACACTCACAGGAAGGCCAGGCTTAGGAGACAATTTATTTGTCGCCTTCCAAAAATTACTAAAGATTTTAGAGGCCTGATGCTCGGCAATAACATCCATGGTAATCTGCTCTTTATTATCTTGACACCATTTCAAATTACGTTTAAAAACTCTCCTGCTTTCACACATTTCATTATATATTACACCCTGTCGCGGTCTACCACTAGTCACCCAATACAAGAATTTACGTCTAGCCTCAATGTGCGCCTGACAAACATGTGTGTTCCATCCCGTTTTACGACGTTTCCGTCTACATGAATCTGTATTATTTTTATTACTTTCTATAGCTGATTCACATAATGTCTTAATTATATCATTGTATAATTTATCTATCCTACATTTGTGCTCAGGAGATTCGCAAACATAATTACAACATAGTCTAAACTCATTCGGAAAATCTAATAATTTAAGTTTTGTATTACAAAGTTTACTATATTCATTTATCTGATCATCTGTTCTCAATCCCCATATCACCTTATTCTTAATAAAACAACTCGAGTCCGAACTAGTTTTGGGTATAATACTATTTAATTCACACTCAATAACTAGCGGTAAGTGATCTGACCAAAATGAATCATATGTCACCGAGATACGTGTTATTGTTTGTCGGGCAGATTGACTCACCACGCAGTGATCGAGCCATCGCATGCATCCTACATACATGTATAATTATTAGATGTACAGCCTAATATTTCTAAATCCGCGCAAACCCATTGATTCTCCGCACATAAAGAATTTAATTCATCCCCAAAAAGCCCCCCCGGATGTGCATTGAAATCTCCTAACATATACATAGTTTCTATTGAATAACTTTCAACAATAGCACATACCTCGCCAAAACACGCCGTAAAGTCCGGTAAATTATCCAATGAATTTGTTGGCATATACACACTAAACACAAGGAAAGAACGACCATCGATTGACACTTTAATTTTTTTTTTAAATTTGGCAATCTGTCGACAACTTTTCGACAATTTCTGCCAGTGTCGTGTAATGACTAGGAACACTTATGGGCAACGAAGCATTAGGCAGTAAAGTTATACCATACTAATTATTGTGGTGTTAGATTCGAGCCTGAAACAAAAGACGATCACAGTTACAGATGTTAGTTAATACAATAAGTGAGATATTATATAATAATATACAGACAAACAATATAAATTCTAATACTTATTATAGTTTTATCGTGTTAATAGAGATAAATTTAATAAAAGCACGAATCATTATAGGATTTGGGAAGAAGGATAAGAGGTGACGCACATTAACTGGGAACTGAATATTTAATTTGGATACAAGTTGATCAAATGGGAAGGCTATTTTTAATGGGCAGTTAAGAAAAATGTGGTCCAGGGTACCATCATCTAGGCCACATTCACACAAAGAATTGTCTCGAACTCTGATCTTATGTAGGAAAACAGGAGAGCAGCAATGACCAAGGCGGATTCTGCAAATAACGGAGGTTACTATTTTAGGAGTCTTTTTGAATTTATAAAACCAAGGCTTTATAGGAATGTCAGGTTGGATGGAGGCATATAAAGAGCCCTTAGATTTACTTGACTCAGACCACAAAGACTGCCAGGATTTGTACAAATCTGCCTTGCATGTATGCAGAAAGTCATAAACTTGGATGGAATAGTATTTCAGATCAGCCAGGCTACTATTAACAGCTTCTTTGGCACACTCATCTGCAAATTCGTTGCCAGTAATACCAGAATGACCAGGAATCCATACCAGGACTACCTCTATATCCTTCTCGACACATGAAAGCAAGCAGCTCCTAATTGCCATGATAATAGGGCTATGAATGTTATTCCTAAAAGGATTTTTAATAATAGCCTCCAGGGCACTTTTACAGTCTGAAAAAATTACAGCTTTAGAAATGGCATCATGAGAAAGGATAAATAAACATGCTTCAAGAATGCCTATACACTCGCCAGTAAACACAGAAGATTCAGGGGGACATTGAAACTGAAGGATAATTGTTGAGTTGTCATAGAATATTGAAATGCCTGTTTTACCATCTATGGACAACTTTGAGGCATCAGTGTAAAATTTATGATATTCGCTCCAATGAGCTTCAACCAGAGAAGAAAATTGAGCATTAACTTGATGGGAATGTTTATTCAAGGCCGTGATGAAATAATTTGGACAATAAAATAAGACTTTATATGGATAGCAATATAGAGGAATTTTGGAACACTGTTGAATATAAACAGCTTCTTGTTTTAGCCGGATCTTTCTATAAGAATTTATAAATAAGGGGGGGTCCTTGTGTCTCCAGTAATCACTCTGATCCAGAAGAGTAACTAAATGGGCAAGTTTGGAAAGAATGTTGTGGTTGTTCATAAAATATCTTTTATAAACAAATTTGTCTGCAAGGAATTGCCTGCGCAGTGAAAGGAGGGGATCGCCACTCTCTACTTGAAGACCATTAATCGGTGTGGATCTCATGCAGCCTAAAACTATGCGTAGACTCTTCGACTGAATGGAGTCTAGTTTAGCCATTGCAACTTTACTGCAGGGTTCCAGCAAAAATGTACCATAGTCTAACTGGCTTCTGATAGTTACGTTGTATATGAGTTTAAGGGTGAAAGGATGCGCTCCCCACCAAACACCTGCAAGCGCACGAAGCATGTTTAGATTTTTCTCTAATTTATTTACAACATAGTTAATATGAGAAGCGCCAGATAGTTTTGAGTCCAAGATAATACCTAAAAATTTGACATTGTCCTCAAACTTTATGGGAGAACCTTCAATCACAAGGTAAAGCCTTGGGAGTATTCTCTTACGAGAGAAGACTACAGCCGAGCTTTTGGCAGGTGAAAGGCTGAGTCCATGGGAGTTGAGCCATTGATTTAGGGAGTTGAGGGATATCTGCATGGATTCCTGAGCATCGGCAATTGACGCTTTCTGTAAATATAAACATATGTCATCGGCGTATTGTAGGATTTGGCAGTCGATGTTGAGAGACCTATGTAAATCTGACGTGTAAATACTATATAATAAGGGGCTCAATACCGAACCTTGTGGAAGACCGCGCCAAACAGTTCTCGGGTCAATATTATCACCTGAACAGTGCAACTTGACTTTACGGTCTGAAAGGAGGTTGCAGATACAATTCAGCATTCTTGGCGGTATACTCAGCTGACGTAGCTTACTTCTGAGTACAGCAAGAAGTACATTGTCGTAAGCTGCTGAAAAGATGCTCGAAAATTTTATAAAGTACCGGAGAGAGCGCGACTGGCCGGAAATGGTCTGGGGAATTTGGAGATTTACCGGGTTTTAAAATGGGAATGATCAGCTGTGTCTTCCATATGTCCGGAATATAATTAAGAGTGAAGCAGGTATTAATTAAGTTTAAAAGGAATACGCGGCTCCGAGGGCTAAGCCTTTTATAAAATGAGTAAGGGAAACCATCAACTCCAGGGGCGGAATCACGAACATACTTGAGCACAGCATCCAACTCCTGTAAGGAAAAAGGAGCATCTAAAGGGTCATTGGAGACATTATCTGCAGTCAGCGGGAGTTCATCCTGTAAAGGGACAAAAAAAGGGGCAAGTTTATTGAAGAAAAGAGAAGCCAAATCTGGAGAGATTGGAGAATATTTCACAGGGGAGCAGCCGCGACTAAACTTCTTAAAATTCTGCCACACAAAGGTAGAAGGGGTTGTTGGAGAAAGGGATGCACAAAACTTTTTCCAGCCCTCACGTTTTTTCCTTTTAAAAAGACGTCTGGATCGTGCAACAGTCCGATTATACTCAATCAAATTTTGGAATGTCATGTTGTTAACATAAGTTAGTTCAGCAGCATTTCGGGCTTTGATGATTTGAGTACAATCCCGGTCCCACCAGGGGGGAGAGGCTATCTTACCTGAAGCTGCATTCTTATGAGGAATGCTAGCCTCGGCTGCGGAAGAAATACACTCGGAAAATTGCAATAAACAGTGGTCAATGTTGGTATTAGAAACACTAGGAAGCGAGGGAATTTTGTCCTGCATGATTTGTTTATACAAATCCCAGTCAGCATCTGCCAATCTATATTTCAAAATGGGATTATTGTCTCTCTGAGGTAGGGACCTTCTAACTAAAGTAATGCTAATAGGATAGTGGTCACTGCCATAACATAAATTCAGACGCTTCCAGTCCAGCTGGGCAGAAAGATTGGAGGAACATAGAGACAAATCAACACAACTCTTCACTTGACCAATTCTTGGTACACGTGTTGCTGACCCATCATTCAGGACAAATAATCCTCTGTCATCTATTAAGTCAACCAATTCATTGCCTGCACTGTCATTGTGAACAGAACCCCATAAACTGTGGTGGCAGTTAAAGTCACCTAGCAGAATGATAGGTTTAAAGAGAACACAGATGTTGTGGAGAAACTGAAAACTTGTAGTATTTGGGGAAGGAATATAAATGGAAATAAAATTGATACCGAGGATGTTAACTCCGACAGCATCAATCTCATTCCCATGACTAGGTAAGGAAAGTGGAGAAGAAGGGAATAAGTTGCTAACCAGGATAGCAGCCCCTCCATAACCATCAGGGCGGTCATGACGGAATGTGCTGTATCCCGAAAAATTAAAATTTTGGGTTGGCCGAAGCCAAGTCTCAGCTAAGGCAATAATTACAGGTTTATGTGTATTAATAAGGTGGGAAATCTCATGTCTTTTTGGTATGGCCCTCCTGACATTCCACTGTAGGCAATGTAGGGCCATAGTTACGGAATTTAATGAGGTTTACAAATTCATTGGCAACGTTGTCCGGTAAACTATTTTTTAAAAGAAAAGAGGAAAGAGAAGAGTACCTATAAATTATTAATTTCTACAGTAACAGGGTCATTAGGAGGAACGGTTAATTGGGAGGGGTTATTGAGAGCACAACCATTGGTGGAAGGATTAAACGAATAATTGTTAAGAATGCTTTCATGAGCTCTGCGGTCATAACCAGGCGAAAGTTGAGGACGGGGCTTGGGTTTGGAGAAAGTGGTTTTTCTGTATGAAATAACATTAGGGGATTGGTGAAGAGATTTAAGGCTGGAAGGTACTTGAGTGAGATTATTGAAATTAGGAGACTGAGAAAGAGTAGGAGGGTATGATGAGGAAACAGCAGCATATGACCTATAAGAGGGCGAAAACTTTTTGGAAGCTTCTTCATAAGATAAGCACTCCTCAGCCATACAGAGCTTAATATTCTTTTGTCTTATAAACTCTGGACAATCCTTACTGGTAGCAAAATGTGGACCAGTGCAATACAGACAGATAGTGTCCTCAACGGAGCAACCATCACCAAAGTGTTCCTCACCACAGCGGAAACACCGAGGTTTGGAACGACATTTGGATCTGGTATGACCAAATCTACAACATCCGTAACATTGAATGGTAGGAAATTGGTATAAATCCACCGGTAGGGAGTTGTAACAACAGAATACTCGCTTGGGCAGGGATTGACCATCAAAAGTGATGACTACCGAGGGAGTTGGTTTCCATTCTGCAGATCCTTCAGTGCTTACCTTGTGGTTGAGTCGCCTAACCTTAAGAATTGGGCAGGGGGATTTTAGGTTCTCAGCAATCTCCTCTTCAGACCACTCAATAGGCACTCCTTTTACCACACCCATTCTTGTTATGTTGTAACTTGGAATTGAGGTAACATAACCTTTAGCAAGTATCTCAGAGTTATTTAGAAATGCATTCGCATCTTCTGGGGTTTTAAACTCTACAGAGATCTTGCTTCGGCCTACTTTTTTAACTCCATCAGGAAGTATATTTTTAATATTTAGTTTCAACAACAGCTGGCCAAACTTCACCGGGTGGATGGAGGTACCAGAGGAAGTGTCATCAGACTTAAATGAGGCCTGAACTACAAATGGAGCCGAGTCCCTGGTCGAATATCGAGACCGACTGTAGGAAGAAGGGGACGCTAGGTTCTGCTCATTGTTAGTATTAGGTTTTTTAGGAGGGGGAGGGCCATCACTTTCTACAATGCGTTTCCGGGCACGGTTTTCTATGTCCTCAAAGGACGATAACGGCACGGATAAGCCTGGGGAATACGGGAATAGGTCCTGGGAGGTATTTATAGTAGGAATTTGTTGGGGTAGGTTGGAGTTACTTTGCGAAGTGCTAGGATCGGGCGGACGACCATGGAGTTCAAAATCAACTTCCATGGTCGCGACCTCTCCACATGCCTCAATAAAACACAAATAAACTTACCGAACAGGTAACAAATAATCACACAACAAAAAAACAAACACAGACACGAAACTGACACAGAAAATAACACCAAAATTTAGTGATTCAGCCTAAGAAAAACAAATTAAACGCTCCACATGTGCTTGCCATAAACACTTACCGGAGAGCGACACTTTAATTGCACTGATTCGCGGGTTTGTACACTCAACTACTGACACTTCCGTAAACATACTCTTGCGCCACAATATTGCCAGTCCTCCATAGGGTCGGCCTCTAAGTATACCCTCAGAGGTGTCCACTGCTGATGTTCCAGTGTATGCAAAATCCTGATCAATGGTTCCAAGGAAAGGTATGTCGTGGGGAAGCAACCAAGTCTCCTGCAAAGCTATGATATCCGACTGATCTCTTAAGCGACTTACAGTTAAAAGTAATTAATATAGTTTTACTATTTATTTGTGCATCCATTATTTAGCGTGCTGTTTGCTTTCACCATTCATGTATCTTACACTTTCATAATGTCCCTTGTTGTTCTTGAAGTAGATAAAGCGGCGAAAAGATATACCCTGCGGCCATAGACCATCGTTTAAAAACAAGTCCAGCTTCTGTTGTGGTACAAGGTACAAGAATTTTAAAGGCATTGTAATCTCTGTCTTTTTTCATATGGATTTTCTTCAATATTACTTCTGTTTGGGTTTTAGACATAATGTATGCAGTGATATCACTTTCTTGCGTTTCTTTGTCAACATTTGTTATAAAGAGTGGGATTTTTGTGTCCGCCGCCCGAAATTTGTTGCTTGGCTCCATGGTGGCTCTTCCTTTACATCCCATTGGTATACTTATATTAGCTACTTTTTCGTTGGGTTTATTATGAGCCTTACCCTCTATAAAACTTAACTTATTTGAATATCTTTTACGCTGCATCAATGTCCATTCTTCGTTCTGGTTTTTATCCTTCCATTGTCCTTCTGTTCCCGCAATGTTCGCAAAAGTTTTATTTTTATTTGCTGTTGGAGTGGATGCGACAATATTTTTATCGCTCATATACGCGGCGTCGACAACAGTAAGACACTCGTTCTGCAATATGTGATAATTTAAAAAGTCACATCAAGATTGTTTGTTTACCTTTAGTTAAGTACCTAACCAAATCGAGTATAGTTAAGTGAAAATAATGTCATGTTTTGCTGGTAGGTAGTATTGGGGATAATAATCAACAAAGACTGACATAAAACGTTGTTAGATTTTATTGCATTAAATGATTTGAAACAAACCAGTCATTTAAGTAATAATGACAATAAAATCTTAGATCTAATAAAATAACTAATTAATCATGTTCTGTTGCTAAGACTGGTGCAAAAAAAATATAAACGTCATTTTTCGCGCGCTTTATTTTGATACCATAGATAAACAAAATGATTTATCGGAACGTGTTTTTAATGAAAGTGAATTAACATTTTTCTCTAAACGTATATCGTGTTTGAGTGAATGTGAAACCAGTTATTGCGTAAGCGTAAAATTCTTGTGTTGCTAAGATGAATTATATCTGAACTTGTGTTTGTTGTTATTTTTTTTAATTCATTCAAAGCGGTTGAATGTTTTAGTCGATATTTTATCTGTTCTCACATAATTATTGGAGATTATACGATTCGTTCTGTAACCCTCATCCATAAATTAAAATTGTCGCGTATGTTTGCCGTGTGATTGACGGCATAGAATACAAGTGTCACCACCCCCTATCTTCCCGTGGGTGTCGTAAGAGGCAACTAAGGGATAACACGATGCAAATACCATCTTTGCGTAGAGACGGAAAACTCGACATCAAACCCTATACGACTGCCTCGTTGGTCTCGCGGCATAAATGTGCGCGGGGGATCGGGAGGTCCCGGGTTCGATTCCTGGGTCGGGCAGTGTTAAGTATTGGGTTTTTCTGTCACGAAACGCAAGCAGCACGGAGTCTGAAAATGTGCCCGGTACGGCAATAGGCTTGCCCCTTATTACGTGGGACTAAAGTATATCTGGCGAAAAGTGGGTGTAGAAATACACCTCTGCCTACCCCTTCGGGGATAAAAGGCGTGACGTTATGTATGTATGTATGTATGTTATCTGAGTTATGGCCTGATGCGATGTTTTTTTTTCTTTGTTACATTAAGGAGGAACTGAAGTGACAATAGTATGATTGTACTTAGTGAAATCAGACACATGTACCTAGATAGAAAATTCTTGGAAAAAGTTGGGAACCCAATCCGTCGTCGCATCGTTAACGCATGCGCATAATTGTTACCTTTCTACGATAATTACTTAATTTGTTGGACGTAGTTTGCATAGTGAGTAGCCAGCGCAAAAAAGATGGCGTAATTTTTAGAAATTCAGTACTACTTTTTTAGTGAAAAAGGAGGCTATGACACTGTAATAAATGGCGTGATAAGGCATCAATTTTATTTCGGGGAATGCTTTATTTAACAATTATTTTCAAACGTGCTCACACTTAATGATAAATCTAACGCTTCAGACTCTGTATGAACTAAAACTTTTATCTTTTATACTTAAGTTTACAAATGTTCACAATACCTATTTGTAACCCATGCAAGGGCGGATCCAGCTTTGGCGCCAGGAGGGGGTCACATAGTCGTGGTCAAGTCAAGAACTTATAATTTAATTTTGATAACAATAGATACAAGTAAAAAGTTGGTATTTAATTAATGTACGTAATAGACCAATGCAGATTCCGCATCGCTTCTTGCTTGCGCTTGGGAGCTGTTTGCGTTTCTCCGCATCGCTGTCACTGCAGTGAAGCCGTCGACAGTCTTGGCCACCATGGCCTATCGTGCAGCAGGAGTGCTGGGCGTATTTCCCGACATGCCCATAGTAATGACATACTCCGTCGAGCTCTTGTCACCGCCGGTGTACCAGCTCATCTTGAACCTAATGGCTTGGTACGCGACTATGGGAAGAGACCAGACGGTATGACGTTATTACCTTGGAAGATGGGTAGGCCTTTGGTGTGGGACGCAACATGCGTCGATACCCTTGCGCCATCACATCTTTCAAGTACAGCTGGATCAGCGGGCGCTGCTGCTGCATCGGCGGAGGCCCTCAAACGGCGTAAATATGGAAACCAAGCGGGTAATTACGTTGCCTCTTTTGTTTTTCGTTAGTTTAGGATAGTTAAGGTTTTTAAGTAGTTTAATTTTTTGTAATACATGTTATAAGAATGTATATAATTACGCATGTAGAAGAGTACTTTAATTTTAAGGTTGAGTTTCCTATTTAAAAATGTAAATAACATACCAAATAAAAGTGCAGATACGTTACAAAACGGTAAAAAGTTAAATAAAATTACAGTAGGTTGAGACCCATTGGAGAAGGAAGAGAATATAGCGATCATTAAAGGACAAATAAATTAGGGGCGATCTGAGGTCGGGAATTGGATGGGGTTGCGATTTTAAGGGTAAAAAAGGGTTTATCTCGATTGCCAGCAAAACTACAAGTCCTACGGAAAAAACGTCAATGGCAAAGTTGTAGGTAATAAAAAGATCTACAAATTTCGTATTTACATTTTATTCACACAACGTCATAATTTATGTAAAAAATTCAAATAACCAAGTTTTTTGTTTTTTATTTTTAACTTTTACAATAGTAGGTATTTTTCTTTTACACGAAAGGACAATGGCAGATCTCCATACATCAAAATGTCTGAAATTAAATTGAAGCGAACAGTAATAAAAAATATATCAAAAAATTTGGCGTAAGTAACAGAGTCTAGAAATGATTCTATTTTCACTCAGGAAAGGTGGAAAAAGAAGATATCGGTGTTTGAAGTTTTAGTTAAGAATGAACAATGTAGGTACAAGGAAAGTTATAGTATGAAAGTTAAACAGTGTAGGTAGGTACGTTTGAATTATCAAATGACATATGTCAGATTGACATCAAAACACGGAAGTATTTTGTAGCATCTAACTGTCACAGCCATAGACAAAAGCAGAGCTGCACATTTTAAATCGATTTTATGTGAAATCGATACAACTTTAAAACGATGCTGTGACGTTTTTATTTGATTTAAACGTTGTTTTGCTTCAAAAATATTAGCTTATTGATATAATGTTGATTAAATGTTAAATAACTGCATTTTAAACCAAACCAACTCTATAAAGGTCGATCGTATCGATTACTTATTTAATAATCGATACGGATATAGTACTCACGTCTATTCCTGTCACACCATTGTCTATGGCATCAATCAAATAAAATAGTATTCGTAATCAATTGGAATGCTTTTTATCATCATAAAATACTCCAGCTTTAACGAGACAAAGTGAAAATATTAAAAATCGTAGAAAAATAAACAATTTGTTTTGTTCAAATGAAGTTTAAGGTCGCCACAACAAACCCAGACCAAATTCTGCCATTGTTCTTTGGTGAATACTTCCCTTTTTATGTTCCAAACACACTGTTTATGTTTTTTATTTAAAGTATTTAATTTTACGCCTTATTTTGACTCAAATCGAAATAAAACCCTTATTTTCAATTGAAAATTCTCTCCTGGATCCGCCCTTGAACCCATGAATATACACTATGGATTATTTATTTTTTTGTCTTGCGCGGGAATCAAAGCCATAGCACATAGTAAGCATTTAGTGCATTGGTCTTCGCAAAGCTGCAACTATACTGCTATCAGCCACTAAGCAATTATTAAATTCTTAATACATATCTTTGCATTTAAATTGAATTTGTAAATTGATTATTCATTTGTTAACAGCGCGAACTAATTTTTATTGTTAATTAATACAGACATTGAATTTAATCACATAATAAATGTTTTGATCTACATGGATGAATTTGTATTGACTTTAATCTGATTTTTAACAATAGGCCACCAAAATTTAATAGCTATAAATATGATAATATTGATAATACATTAAGATTACAAGCATAATTCAATAAATTTATCATAAAATTGTCATTCAAAGGATAATCGAAATAAAATTCTAATAATTTGATGGTAAAATACTATGAAATGTGGTAAATTAAGACACATCTTATCACGCATAATCGATGAAGACACTCTACAGTCTTTCGCAGCAGTCCACTGCTGGACTTAAAGACATAGGTATTTCCCAAGTAGCACAGAAGTGCTGAATAGTAGCTGAATCACTGTTCACAATGAAATCTTCAGCTGAATAAACCTGCTGAATAGGAGCGTTAGAGGCGCCTACTCAGCTGATATAACTCTGATTTGGGCACAAATTAATCAGCTGTTAGCTGAATAATGTAGCTGGTTGCACTATATCAGCGTTATTTGAGCATTATTAAAGGTAACAGTCGCCCCAAGAGCTGAATAATGACTGATTATCAGGGTATGTGTTACCTTTTATACACCACAAGGGCTGAATAATAGAGTGCTTGTTACCTATTTTTCAGCACAAAATATACTCCAGGATGTAAGAAACTCTTTTATGGAGCTGACAATTCACAAGTGGCAAAATTGTGAATAATTTTCATCCTACTACTTAATTATTATTTTGATATGTTTTGTGCGAACCATTTTTAAAGTGTTTGTGGGAAATAGGCAAATGTTTATCGCTAAGAAAAATGTTTTTCCTCCCTGTGCATGAAATTCGAATGGGAAAGAGAGTTTATTGTCAAATACTATATAATTATGGACGAATATTTTCACGCGCTCTCAAAATATCACTGTTTACTTGAAAATTATAGTATAAAATACGTTGATGATACTATTATAAAAAATAATTATTTTTATTTTTCCTTTGTAAGTAATTTGACAATAAGCTGTTTACGTATAAAATCATTACATTTTCTATTCAAATTCTGCTGTTATTTTCGTTGAATAAACAAAAACAAATTGTTATTATATTGTATACTAGGTTAGAATCTAAAAAATGGCAGACAAGCAGTGTGTACCGCATTAACCACAATCAAACGGCATGAGCTGCTTAAGTATCCACTCGTGGCACATGAATCAGTAACGAGCTGTTACGAGTGGTTCTTGTATTACACAAGTCAGCTACAGATTCATGTAAAGCTTGATAGTGGGTAACATGTACGCAAATAACTGTAGGTAATCATCAGTGAACCGATAAACTCTGCAGGAATTTTAGGGATCCGCGAATTAAGCTTCATCATCATCACATTATCCTATATTTTTTAGATTAGCGTATGTTAATCATGTACCTAGTAAGTATCAAATTTTTCTCGACCAAAGTAGACATAATTAAGTAAAAAAAATTAAAGCTCAGGCTTTTAAACAGTGTGGTCATTGTGAAATGAAAAACTTAGGTAAGGTAATTAGGTACCTTACCTAAGTTTTTCATTTCACAATAACCACAAATAAATTAGACCACATACATAATATTTATAAAAGTACCTACTAAATAAATAAATAGCTGCGGCAGCTCGGTCTCAACTCAATTTCATTTTTCTTGCTTAGACGTGTCTGTAGATGAGGCTTAACGGGTATCCCAAACCAACTACCGTATTTCACAATATTTTATAACATAAGAAAATGTTACCGTGTATGCTACCTCCTAGTTAAATAAAAATAGTAGTCCACTGATTAGCTTTAATTTGCCCTTTGAACATTAATAAACGTCAGGAACAACTAGGTTCCTAAAATTGTTATTTTTGTGATTTTATTGGGATGTGATATTTTCTTATGTGAAAAGGATGTACTTAAATAATAAATAAAAGTACAAAATAATCAGTACCTCAAGTTTTTTATTTTCTTACATTGTATGTTTTAATGGAATATATTTCTTACATTGTATATATTACTATATTATTGTATGTATTACTGTCGTACTGTATGGACCTGAGTGTTGGGGTACAAGGAAGATGGATGAGAAACTATTACATGTGGCAGAGATTAGAATGTTACGATGGATGTGTGGAGTGAAAAGAATGGACAGAATAAGGCATGATTACATTAGAGGTAGTACGAAAGTGGCGCCCATAGTTGAAAAGGTAAAAGGGAGTCGATTGGCCTGGTATGGACATGTTATGCGGAGAGATGAGATGTATGTAGGTAAAAAAGTGATGAATATGCATGTAGAAGGACAAAAAGGGAGAGGACGGCCGAGGAAAAGATGGATGGACTCTGTGAGGATGTATATGAAAGAGAAAGGGGTAAACGATCGATTGACAGAAATATATATTTGTCTTTTTTGTCATAATTACTAGATACACTGTCACTATCTGAACTTGCAGAATAGTTAGATCTATCTGCCCATCTTTATTCATTGTCATTTCTGCACAATACGTTACCAACCACTATCTTTTAACATTCGCTGTATACTTGAAGAGTTTTATCCATCTAAATCTGCACATGCTTTTACACCAACATTTTCGAATACGGAACCCGCCCGTTCTAAAATTTCATTCACACTTGGATCATTATTCACAAAACGTGTAGCCTATTCAATGTTCACTGTATCATCTGTATTTGTGTTCCTCACATATTGTGCATTAATTTTTCGGCGTATTCCGCCAGTATTTTTTTTTATATTTCCACGTATCACAATATCTTAAACGACGCGATTGGCTACTTACTTACGAAGCGCTGAATAAAGAAGTCTTCAAGGTCTTATTTAACGGCACTAGTAGATTAATTGTCAACGATAGTACAAGTATTCAGCTCTCACTGAGATTATGAGTAAGATGTGAGCTAATATAGAGCAGTTTGCTTTAACATAGCATCTTATAATGTTCACTCATGGTGATCATGTAGGCTTTATAAGAGCTATTATACGATTGCGTGTAACAAGCTGATTAACATTACACAAGTTCCACTGTGTGCAGCAAAAGGCATTATATCTTTGTTATTTGGAGCCACAGAATAACTGATTACATTATAGAAGCTCACGAGATCTTTCTTAAAATGCAAGTGGTCTAAGGGTACAGATGTGGTCTTCAATTCAGAATATAGCTTAGTTAAAGTCCACAAAAACCCTTTAAATTGCTTAAAGACGTATAATACTGAACTGTTACCTAAATTAACGCTGCAAGCGTTACAGCGTGGTCTCCGTGACGCATAATAACGTTCTTATTCAGGTGAAAGCTCACTTTTCACCTATTGCAGGTCGAGTGTACTGTAATAACTCTTCATAAGTGCTTAAGTTACCGATGTTACCTCTTGTGACATCTTATAATCGAGTTTTGTGCTACTTGGGTTATTTCCGCATTTTGGTTGTTAACAACACTTATACAAGTCAAAATACTATTCTAGATGATGCCGGTGCTAGTAAGCCTGATGTATACCATCCTTCGCTCGAGTTCATATTAGAGAATTAGAGATATCGTTAGACTATCCAACAGCACCTTAGCCTCGCTTGAACTTTAATTTCTGTAAGGCTGATTATAATACTATCTTACCTGCCCTAAAACGTGTGGATTTGGATAAAGGGTTTTTGTTCGTGTGATGGTGTAGTAGACGCCAAGCTTCCTATCCTGTGTGGTTCACAAGAGATCTTATTTGCCGTTTAAAGGAATAAGAAAAGTTAATGCTTAAGAGGCGTAAGCATAGCAATCCGCGTGATAAACTTGAATACGAACAAATCAGGAAAAGGTGCGATAAACTCATCCGTCATTGTTATCCTGACTACATAAGCTCCATAGAAAACAATCTTAAAAACAATCCAAAACTTTTCTGGAGCTATATTAAACAGCCTACCCACAGTAATGCACAATAACCAGCAACTTACGTCATCTAATAGTTCTGACTTCGCCAATATGTTCGCTTCCCACTTCAGCTCTGTTTATTTGAACTCCTCTAATCCTATGTCATCTGTTCATTCATACGCTAATAATATTGATTTATGGGAAATTGGCTTCTTATCTTCTATCCATGTCTCCAAAAATGATGTCCTTTTGGCACTGAAACGCTTAGATTCTCGTAAGGGTGCTGAACTTGACGGTATACCGCCTCTTTTTATTAAACTATGTGTCTTTAACAAGTCGCTCAATAGTAGCAAATTCCTTAGTGAGTGGAAATGAGCGCGAATAGTACCAATTTTTAAAAGGGGAGGCAATAGTGATGTTCGAAATTACAGACCGATATCAATATTGTCTTGCTTTTCAAAAATCTTTGATCATCTGCCCAATTTTGACTCAGCACACGTCCCAACTAACTATAGAGCAGCACGGCTTCCAGGCTAATAAATCGGTCGAAACTAATTTAATATCTTTCATATCCCCCCCCCCCCCCTCCTATCATAGAAGGTGTTGATAAAGGCTACCAAATTGACTCAGTATATACTGATTTTGCAAGTGCATTCGATCGGGTGGACCATAATATCATGGTATTTAAACTTAGGGTGCAGTATGGAATTTGTGATAGCTTGTTGGGTTGGTTTGAATCGTACCGCAGCAACTATCGGTTGCCGAGGTACGATTCATTATATTGTGGTAGTGAGAGGGCACAAAAAAAAGTATTTTGCAAACTCGGGAGTGCCTCAGGGCTCCCATCTAGAACCAATTTTGTTCCTTCTCTTTATCAATGATATAGTCAAACGTATCCATGGCCGTAGCTAGGGGGGGGCATTGTGGGGCAATGCCCTACCTTGAAATGACAATGCCCTACCTTAAAAATATCAATAACTAAGATAAATGATTATAATTAAATTAGTTTGTTCATAGTTAGAGATAAAAAAATGTAGCGATAGTTATCTAAACTTTCCGAACATACCACAGTATGTGACATTCATTTCATAAACTAAATAAGTAATAATAACAAAAGAAAAGGAAAATCAATAAAAAAAGAAAACCTAACTACAACACGTAAAAAAAATTCCTCCGCAACGCTGTCGGCTGATAGCGTGCCTAGAAGGCTGTCGGCTCGTAGCGAGTCTAGAAGGCTGGCAGCAGCAGCATTATGCCACGCTGAATGGCAATGCTTATTCAGGGAAGCACCGATCGGCCGCTAGGCGATTTCTTTCTACAAAGCGCGTGCACTAGGGCCTTATGGTCCCAGCGTTTAGACCCCAAACGGCTCAAAAACGTAATTACTTGCTAATACGGAATACTGCAAATATGGAAACGTATCTGTTTCCGTATTTGCACCGTTTGAGGGTGTCCGCACTGTCCGCCCATGCAGCAGTAGCGCTGGCCGCTCCAGCTGTGCTTGGAAGAAGATGATGATGTGATGGCGCAAAAGTATCGACGCATGTCACGTCCTCCACCAGAGGCCTGCCCATCTTCCAAGGTAATAATGACATACCGACTGGTCTCTTCCCATCGTCGCGTACCAAACCATTAGGTTCAAGATGAGCTGGTATTCCAGCGGTGACAAGAGCTCGACGGAGTATGTCGTTATTGATGTCGGAAAATATTCCTACTGCACGATAGGTTATGGTGGCCAAGACTGCCGTATCGACAGCTTCACCGCAGTGACAGCGATACGGAGGAACGCAAACAGTTCCCAAGCGCGCATGAAAGAAGCGATGCGGAATGTTGTATCGTGCAATAAAATGCAACATAGTTCCTAACAGGATAATTAGCGGGTTATCTAAACGAAGTTCTTTGCATTTTTAATAACATGAATCGTAGAATTCAGCTGTTTTATATCTTTTTATTATTATTTTAATTATTATAATAAGTTTCCTAACGTGGTCCCTGGCCAAAATTTAGAAGTTCAAGTTGAAGATTTGCCAAAGAGCCATGTAGCGTAGAATTCTGGTAGTGAAGAGGACCGATCACGTCCGTAACACTACGCTGCGCTCCAAGACAGGCGTAGTTGACGTAGAAGCAAAATCAGCCCGACGAAAGTGGGACCGAGCCGGACACGTTTGCCGCATGCAGCCGGAAAGGTGGGCTCATGCAGCTACCAATACAGTACCAGGCGGTCAGCGGCGACGGGCACGTCCCAATCGGAGATGGCGGGACAACCTAGATGCATTTGAGAGTGACTGGCCAGAGATTGCAAATAACCGTGATTTATGGAAATCTAGGGGAGAGGCCTTTGCCCAGCAGTGGGATACTACAGGCTAATTATAGAAAAAAATTGCAGAAACATTATATGATCTAAATGGTATTTTTGGTCGTATCTATTTACTCTTATCACCCCACCCAATAATTCATTATTAGGTACCTCACTCTCAATCAGACATGGATCTCTACAGCCAAATCTGGAAGTTCAACCGTCTTGTTCACTTATTTTTCACCTTTAAGGATCTAATAGTTCTCAGATCCCTGCTCATGTTTTGTCGCAGAAATTATTTGTCTACGAATAGCTATTGAATGTACATCACTGACCTAGAGGTCAGTGGTATACATGGTGATTGATTTAGGAGTCCGTGCTTCGGAGCAAATCAATTAAGTATGATAATTTTTTTACTTCCGACCTACCTTTAACCAATGCTGCCCTACCTCAAATTCGACTCTAGCTACAGCCCTGAACGTATCCGCCACTGTCATTGTTTGCTCTTTGCGGATGACATGAAAATTTCTAGACAGATTGATTCGAATGATGACATGATGGTGATGCAAGCTGACCTTGATCGTGTTCACGAATGGTGTATCGAAAACAACATAATGCTTAACGCCGCCAAATGCCAACATATTCGTTTCACAAAAAAAAAGAAAATACCTACCAACTCAATTTCACATTTAACGGGGTCCCGATCGCAGTTACCAATGAAGTGCGTGACTTGGGCATTGTCTTGGATTCTGAACTTACATTTATTCCTCACTATAACAACTTTGTAAATAAATAGAGTAGCCATAATGCTGGGTTTCATTACACGCAATACCAAAGCCTTTAAGTGGTCAACATCTAAGATACTGCTATTAAAGTCCTACTAAGAACCATGCTTGAATTTGGCAGCACCGTTTGAATCCCCTGTATGCCGTCCACGCGCAACGCATTGAGTCTATTCAACGTCTATTCAATTCACCAGGTATGACCGCAGATTGACATACTTTAAAATGAACACCTTGCAGAATAGGCAGATGATGTTGGATCTCCTTGTACTACAAAAATTATTAAAAGGCACTTTCCACTGTGAGGGTTTACCTACTGGATCGCATAAAAATTTCTGTACCAAAACTAAATGCTAGAAGGAAATGTTCTAACTTCTTTAATATTATTCATAGAACTAACTTAGGCTCTCGTTCCCCAAATTGACAGCTTTCAAAACAACTTTGCTTCGAGGTATTGAGCTGTCAAAAGTGTCCTACCCAGACAACTTCCAAATTCGCCACTGGAGTCGCTAGTTAGAATCTCAGCATCGCCAATTTTCATATGTTCATTCCTTACTAAATATTATATGTATATTGTATCCATGTCCTAATTTTAATAATGTAGTGTATGTCTGTAATTGGCATCATAGATACCTAAGTATATTGGCATAAGCATAAAACTTTGTGTAATTTGTGTTTTTTTGTAGTTGTTCACGTTTATTCTGTTGACATGCCTTATTAATAATTAAATAAATAAATAAGTACCTATCACTGGCCCAATCGTTTCAAAAGCGCAATTTAATAATATTATAATTTTATCGCAACGCGTTAAGAAGCAATAAACTAAGCGATCACAGTGAATATTATTCACTGCGATTCGATTACATTCATTTCAATTCGCTCCTCTAGTCAGTAGTCACTCTCTCACTGTCACAGTGTCACAAACAAAGTGACAAATCAGCAATAAATCAGCTGTCTTGCTTCAAGAGCGCGTCGTTTGCAAGTTTGCGATTACGCGTCAAATATGCGTCTGGCGTCAAATTATTATCGGTATTCGTATTTGCCGTAATAGTTTTTATTAAAACGAATACGCACAAAATTTCGCTATCAATTATCAATGTAGTAGTGAGCGTTTTGAGCGCAGGCGGAACACACACGTTTATTTTTTCAAAGTCGAGCATATAAACAGTTCCTAGTGGTAGGTACCCTTTGAACTTGGTGAAAATGTCTTTAAAAAATGTATTACTAAGGTAAGACCACATAAACAATTTATTACTTAAGATTTGGCAGTTTGTGCTTTGCTTTCTATAATAAGAACTGACCATACCATGTGTGATGATGTAGGTAAATTAGCAGATTAAGTTAATGTAAATAAACAGTTCAATGTCAAGCGTATATCAGCTGACGTAATGATAATTTGGTAAATATTCCACTTGAATGAAAGTGAAAATAGTTGAAGCTTGTGGCTGTTATGTTTTAAAATTAGTATGTTATTATATTTTTAGGATGTCTCCAATCTGGTCAGAGAATGTCCGTCTAGGTCTTCCCCTTCCTCCTGTCCCATTCACACTTATATAACTTCTTGGTTACATAGTCTTTCGTCATCTATCCTCTCCATGTGTCCAAATCATCTTAGCATACCTTTCTCAATGGTTGTCACTACATATTGTTATATTATTGTTTTTATATTATCACTTAATATTATGCCTAATATTAATTTAGGACTGCGTTTGAGTGGTATATAGGTCAAACTTGGTGTTATGACTTCTAAGTCATTAACAATATTCAATGACTAATGGGATCAGAACTATAAGGTAGTAATATGAATACAATATTAATATTACTTAATATTACTGAAATAATTCATTCATGACCCTAGTTTCACCGAGCTTCAGCAACCAATTGTTACTTAAGATTTATTTAATCGTACACATTTGCTTGTTTGTACATATTTATTGGGTATTAGTACAAAATAATGCTTAATAATAAAAAGTTATTAAAAACGTATGTGTTGTTTCAGAGCTATTCATCAAAAGAACAAGTTTGTGCATATTGCTTCAACAGCAGTAAGGATCAACCATGAGCATCAAAGCCATAAAGAACAAGAAAGACAACAAAAAAACTATGGCAAAACTATTTCAACTGTACTCTTTGGTGCAGTTATCTTAGCGAAAGCTGTCAAAGGTATTTCCATTTTATACATTTTCTTTTTTTTTGTAGTACTTTTTATGTATGCGGTTACCTTAATTTTTATATGACAATCTTAACTAAGTAGTGTTCTTGTAAACCAGAATCAATAAATGATTTGCAGCTTTGGACTCTATTACACTACACAACAATTATTAACTTGCCAATGTGCAATACACATGGATAATAATAAAATTAGTTTGCTTGATAAATAAATTATAACACTCATACAACATTTGTGGGTTAAACATCCTTTAATCCTTTAAATGGCAAATGAAATTTATTCACCATTAGGTACATAATATATTATTTCTTTCAATAGCAGACCCCAAGCTCTAAGGCCTTGCCTTGGCCTTGGATTGCAATAGACATTCAAAATAAGGAAAGAATTTGTGGTATTACTAATTTTAATTAATGTAATGGACAAACAACTCACTTGCAAATACCTACTAATAACTACACTAATTGGATTGGTAGAGTTAAATTGCTGAAAGTCAAATAAAAATAAACTGTAAATATACCAAATTCTGTACATACTATGTAATTGTAAAACGAATTTTACTACAACTTTTAATAGGTAAGAACCTACTTACTAGTTTTATTGCTAAGATTGCTATACTTACTAGCTGTTTCCCGCGGTTTAACCCGCGTCCTGCGGGAACTACTTTGCGTACCTGGTTATTTTATAGCCTAAATTACTCTTTGGTACATAAGCTATCTGCTACCCGCTACAGTGAAAGGCCCGTCAAAATTGGTCTAGCCGTTCCAGAGATTAGCGAGAACAAACAGACAGACAGACAGACAAAAATTGAAAAAAAAATCATTTCGGTACTTATATGTACTGTGTATACATCCAGTAAAAAGCGGTTATTTTAATTAAAAGCGGTTAGGTAATTACAAACAGACACTCCAATTTTATTTGTGTACCTATAGACTAGAGGCAACTGCTATAAGATATTTATAACATTGATAATTAAATAATGTACAAATAGGGTACCTATCTAAATAATTTACTGTTTTATTATAAACATAAAACAAACAGTGTAGATATTGAATTGTGAAAACACCATGGAACTACTTGTAGCATAGTTTTGCTTCAATTAGCATTTAATAGAAAATACGAGTAATACTAGGAAACAATCTACGATCGAATCTACGAAACAGGCAAATGGCAAAAACAAACAGAGGCCTAGTTCAGCAGTGGACACAGTCGGGCTGTGGATGATGATGATGATGATGATCTACTATACGATACTACACAATCACAACCAATAGAAAACTTTTTTCTACCATAAGACCCCTTCAAGTTCTAAAAACTACTGTCATCAGTGGGAAGGTGCTCATGGCCCCTTACACGGTAGGTACGATCCGTCGTTTCAGTTCAATCGCATCGAGGAATCGATAGAATAGGTATGTCCAAATCATTAACGACATACTTACAGGAACAGAAACCAATACAATCAGGAATATCGTAAGGATAAATCGAAGTTGTATGACTCTTTGCAATCGAAGATTGTTTTTTTGTCTCAGTCTCAGGTCGTAGTCTTCCCACGCGAGCTATATCGATAATAGATAGTAACTAGGTAACCTACCAATGGTTTCGATCAATCCTTTCGTATGCTGAGCAGCATATTTGGCGAAGTGGATCTTTAAGATTTTTTTCAGATTCTTCGTAGCAACGAATCGTATCGTACCTGCGGGGAAGCCTCTTTAGAGATACCTAGTAACTTAACGCAAGGCGTATCGAGGAGGACTTACCGGCATCTGAAATAAGTACCTACTTATCTCAGCTACCTAACCCGCAAGCCTCTTCAGGTCTTGGTCGATGGTATTGACGATCAGTCCATTCACCGGTAGTCAAAGTCAATTCATAGGTTTCTTACCTCTTTATAGTTGTGGGCAAAACACTTAAAGCGTTTACCCACAGCTATAAAGATACGACAATCGGACCAATGATTACCGAATTTATATCCCACATGTAGGTATGCATGTATAACACATACGCACTCTTGGATACCCGTACGAATAAATTAATGATTATTGGCCAACTACACGTATTTTACGGTCACGGGCAATTGAACACATGCATTAAAAGAAAATAGTTTAATTTTGTCGCCTATTTATTGTGAAAGCTTGGAAGAATGTATTCTAATATCGTTTCTATATGCCACATGGCTTATCACACGGCGGAAACTAATGTTTGCCAAACTCATTTCATCACACCATACGAATACATAAGTAGCCTTTGTGGTAGCGATAAGTTAAGTCGTCAATGCCACCTACACTTACGTTTCTTCGCGTATGAACAAATTATAAGTAGGTATCTAGGTGACGGTTTTCGACCAAACTTTCACTTGATAAAATGTAAAAATATAAATGGTAGGAACCTACGTTCAACCCAATTTCTTTTCGACTAGGCGAACAACTAAGGAATTGTCGATAGCTGTGAATGTCGGTCTCCAGTGGTAAACACTTCGCAACGAGATCTTATACTCTCCACTCATTTTACTTGATCGGAGACCCTCCACAGTATACATTCTACAAGAAGGCACAGTGCGTAATTCGCAATTTTAAACCTGAATACTTCTCTACTTACATGCTTTGTCAAAACGGTGAAAGCGCTTTGATTCACATGGAGACTTATCAGTTGTTACGATGTTGATCTATAGATATCTTATCAACTGATTCGTTTCCATGTGACCTTAAGTGAAGATAAGAAAAAGTATTAGTTATACGACAGATATAGATAACCTTGTTGAAGTTAAAGTCGAGATGAAAGAGATGCCAAATGCAGGCTCCCTTCACTCGGCCGTACCTACAGCGATAAGTGCCTACACATTCGCGCTGCTTCCAAGCCCGGCGTCCGATGCGCCGCGCAAGGGTTGTTGACTTGAAAATTTGGAATTATTTATTTTACGAGAGCAACTTGAATTAACTTATTATAAAATTATTATGGTGTCAAATTAAAGATCTAGTTCAAAAACCATTTTATCTGTTTGAATCATGTAAATCGGTCCACGCGTTTAGGAAATAACTAAGAATTAGTATAGTGAAAATGTAAACGACCAGAATTTTGCGGTTTTTGTTCTACGAGCTCAAATAGTTGGATATATACTTATAGGATGATTATTTATTATTAGGTACGTGGTCAAGTAGGTAGATAGACGATGAATAAATGTAATAGTAGCAGCAGCAAGTCGACAAGCCTAGCGCGACAGCTAGCGCGTCACTCCGCGCCAGACAGCGACAGCGTTTATATGTTAGAAAAGAGCGGGAACGGTTAGGTGAATATCGCATTAGGCACTGAGTGCTTATGCGAGCTGAATTGCACTTTGTTGCTTAGTAGCAAGAGTCGCAATTTCAATGAATTGGTTTGAGAAGTGGTGCTTCTGTACGTAAGTACTGTTTATTCTGTGCCAAATGGCATTTAAAAAAAAGGGAGGTATGTTCGTATATTGATTATATCAGTTGATTGAGAATGGTCCGCTCGGCAAATAGAAACAAAATTGGGCAAGTGCGAGTCGGACTCGCGCACGAAGGGTTCCGTACCATCATCTATAAAAGAAAATCACGTTCGTTGTATGTATACTTAAATAATTTATAAGTTTCTACCTGTTTATTAAGATCGAGTAACAAATTGCTTAAAAATTACGTTTGTTGTATGGGAGCCCCCCTTTATTATTTACTTTTTTTAAATTTAATTATTTATTTTGAAAGGTAATATACAACTACATATTCTGTGAAAATTTAAAGCGTCTACCTGTTACAGTTAGTAATTTTGAGCAAAAAATACGAAAAAAACCACGGTTTTTGTATGGGACCCCCTTAATATTTTCATTTTTTTTATTTTTAGTATTTGTTGTTATAGCGGTAACCGAAATACCTACATAATTTGTGAAATTTTCAGCTTTCTAGCTATCATGGTTTATGAGATACAGCCTGGTGACAGACAGACGGACAGACAGCGGAGGCTTAGTAATAGGGTTCCGTTTTTTACCTTTTAGGTACGGAACCCTAAAAATAGGCAGACCGATAGACAAAAAAATTAAAAAGTTGGTTTATGCCTTGGTATCGTGTAACAAACTGTATGCACTTGAAAACAAAATTATTTTGAATAGCTATTTTGAAGTAGAACCGCCCAATCCAACGTATTAGATAAGTATCTATTAACATTGAAAATTATATCACATATTATCGACACACACCCACTGACACTATTTTATTTATTACATCGTTACTGATAGCGGAAGCCTTTACTAGGCTGAATATTATTTGTAACAATATCTAACTGATTAGAAAACCTACTATCATAAATATGTATATATAAAATTCTATCATTACTGACCAATGCAAAGCTGTTGGGTCAAAGAAGCTGAAAATTGTCATTTAAGCTCTTTGGAAATCGTAGGGACGAAATTAGAAGTGATTTGTCGAAATTGCCACGGGATCGGTCAGAAACAGCTGTTAGATTAAAATAAAATGTGCGGGCGTAGCTGCGGGCATCCTTTAGTTGCTAAACAAAATCATCATCATCTCCCTAGCGCTATCCCGGTTGCATCCAAGACTTTCACGCCTTGGAACCCAAGGTCCGCTTACTAGTTTAACCAGATATGACAGAATATCAACTTTTCCACAGAGCGACTGCCGTCTGACCTCCGCAACTTGAAGGGATAGCGATATTCCACGGTTTAGACCAGTATCAGTTTATTTGAGGGTACTGACTCCCCGTAACGACTGTCAAAGATCTTCATGACAGCCGGGACCGGTTTAACGTGCTCTCCAAGGCACGGGGCAAGCGATAACTAACAATTTAATACACACTTAACTTCGAAAAGTCATTGGTGCGTGCCGTGGATTCGAACCCGATACCCTCTGCATGGCAGTCCGTTGGTATCTCCACTAGGCTATCGCTGCCTAGTCGTTAAATAAGATATCTATTTCGATTGATAAGATCAACTTAGCATGTCATTATGACTCACTGAATTGTGTTTATCGGACTCTATGCCAGATAATCCGCTATTACATTATAAGATAGGCCTTCATATCTTGAGTCGTGTCAAAAAGTAAGGTACTTACTAGCTATCTTCTTAAAGATAAACGGTATCATTTAAATAGCTGGAAATAAAGGAGGAAAATGAACCACGTGACCTGAGATTTACACTGCATTTATTGCAACAGAAAAAGACAGTACAAAGACTAATGATACTGGAATTTGCATAATATCTATATCTACTACCAAACTGGCAGCACCCTGCTTTAAAATCCAACATTCATGATTCGGCACTGTGAAACTGTGTGCATACACGATATAATAGGCTTCAAATCTGTATATCAATGATAGTGGTCGTGACATTAAGTATAATACTATAATCGTGCTAATACACCTGAGAATTCACTTGTAACAGAGCAGCGAGCATTCGCAGTTTTTTGTTTTTCCGAACTGAACAGCGAACAGTGCTGAACATTAAACGTCAAAGCAAATTTACTGTTAATTCGCTAGAATGCTCGCCCGCACGTTCGTAAAGGTGGATACAGACTTTGCGAGGCATGCGTTACGAACGGCGCACAACGAATGCCTCTGTTTGAGGCGTGCGTGTTGAAAACCTATACCAACATATGCTCGGGTCGAGCCATCGCGTACGAAGCAAACGCCTCGTTTGCCTGTCTTCATGTTTGTTGCGAGGCATGTGCTACGCACAGACGCGCGCGTGCGAGCCGCGCGTTTGCGCAGTGCGGCAGCCGGCTCATTGCGAGCAGCGCGTTGCGTTTGGACGGTTGTGTCCGCATCGCTGTGATGTTCGCACGCATTATGGACGACAAAGAAATTTTATTACAGCTTATTTCCGCATTCATAACGCAGGCGGAAGAACTTTTTAACCCACCAACGACGACGACTTTTTTCTTTCCTTTTTTTTTAAATAATTGAATTAATAATTATAAAAGCAGCAGCGGATACGCGCACGCGATACAAAGGCCATCTGGACTGCTGCTGTGTGGGTTGGAGCGGCCCGAGCATGAGCTGCGCGCTGTTTGGCCCGAACAAACCCTATGCCAATTTTCGCAGTCGAGGCGTACGTGGATATTGTACGCGGTGCACACCTCGAACGTGCATGCGCGGCTACGTCCACAACTAATGTAATGCTCGCACTGAGGCACTTTGATCTTGTAGCATTTGCCGACATTCGTTGGCTCGCCCTCGC
Source organism: Euclidia mi (assembly GCA_944739405.2). NCBI lineage: Eukaryota > Metazoa > Arthropoda > Insecta > Lepidoptera > Erebidae > Euclidia > Euclidia mi. The sequence goes on from OX123189.2 coordinate 17,989,668, forward strand.
ACGTGCGTAGCACATGCCTCGCCACGAATATAAAGGTACACACCTTACGAGGCATGCGCTGTGCGCCGTGCGCAGCGCATGCCTCTCAAAGTCTGTATACGGCTTAAGAATACTCGCTAAACACACTCGTTTGTTCTGCTAGCATTCGCAAGAATGCTCATTACTGCTCAAATGTGTGATATATTTACCACTTTCGTTCCATACCACCAGGTATTGGAGCGAAACTGGTGAATTACTTCGTTCATTTTTAAAGATACTACGGTAATCTTTAACTGTCGACAAGAGTACCACTGGATCAAACAGCCAAACTCAAAAGCATAATTATTACTTAGTAAAAATATTTTGGCCACTTTTACCTCTGTAAACATAATATGAACTAAATTACAGACAGTGATGGAAAGGGAAATGTCGAAGATGACAAGCGAAGTGCTGATAGCAGTAACAAGACACAATCCGAAGCTGGAGAGAAAAAGCCGGGTCTACCTGTATATAGGGCTGAAGAAATAAGCAAGCATGATACCAGGTAAGTCGTAACAACATTGTATACCTACGTTATTTCTCAGAGAGCGCATCTTCGTAAATCATAAGTTTAGAAAATATGGCGTAACAGACCACAGAAAGCTTAATAAACTGTAGTTAGCATTTTACAAAAGGTTTACTAGAGCTTTCTCAGTTACACAGTAGCCACTTCGACCTTTGTACCGTTCGCAAATCAAATCGTACTGCAACTGTTTAATTTGACTTGTCGTTGTGTGTACAAGATATTCTCGTAATTTTGTTGAGATCTCACTCAATATGACTATATCACTATATACTAGTTTCCTACGATTTATTTTCCTTGTGTAAGCACTGACCTGTTTTCAGAAGGACCAACCTGTTTTCAGAAGGACCATAAACACCAAGTCTTGTTCTAAGATAAAAACATTCACATCAACCGATACACGTCCTCTGTTGGACATAGCCCTCCTCCAAGACTCCACGTAGTTCAATCTTGAGCCGTCCGCAACCATCCGGGATTTCAATAAGATCGTCGGTTCACCTTACGATATTATACTCCCTCGTATATTTCTAATAATTTCGATATAATTTTCCAATAATCCTGTCAAGACATTCACACAACAGATAGACCTTTAAATGGTTACAATGAAAAGTGCTGCTTAAAATTTCCAACATCAAATCTTAAAGATGTTCATGATAGTAAAATAAATCACTTGCAAGGTAAAAAGATAAGTACAGGATAGATAGAGATAATATGTGCAGAGATACGACACGTTAATTATACTGCACGCGGCGATGTGTTTACATATCTCATATCTGATTAGGGGCTGAAACATATTATACATGATGCTTACATTTTTTTTCCATTTTAAACGACTAAAACTAGAGGACAGCATATTTTAATATTATAAAAAAAGCTCTTACATATAGGTATGATGAGTACATTGTATATAGTCTTTATCTACTCACACGGTAGGTAGAATACTGTATGTAATGCATTATGTCAGTAGACAAAAACGAACTATATTTCGATATTATTCAGAAAAGTTTATGTATTTGTTTAGAAAAAAAGGTTTCATTACTGCTAAATTAAGATAGGGAAAACTCGAAAGAGAAACTTGATGGGAGTGAATGAAGCAAGAGAGGTATGTTAGGATCGTTGCAAATGGCGTTTCGTAGTCTCTGCCTACCCATCCGGGAAACAGGCGTGAGTCTATATATGTATGTATGTAAAAACCCTATGCCAATCCGTCTGGCCGGCGTGGTATAGTAGGCCAAAACCTTCATTAGGAGAGGTTTAAGTCTTGCAGTGGACTGCAAAAGGCTGTTGATGATGAACAATAATTAAACCTTTTTTTTTTTCATTTCGTGTGCTTCACATCGACAGCCTTTTCCAGTCCACTGCTGGACTGAAGCCTCTCCGTATGGAGGTTTTGGCCTACTACACCACGCTGGCCAAACGGGTTGGTATAGGTTGCTTCGTGTTATCTTTAAGTAATAATTACTTTTTATTTATTTGAGAATGGTGAACAAATCAGGAGGACTACCATGAAAATGTTAATTTCGAAATTTCGGCTGAAAGAATATCATGAATAGTACCTGCCGTGGAGTTGTTTCAGACGTCGTTTTTTGTGAATCATGCGGCGGGTTTAGTTTTGGTAGGTAGGAGTGGTAGCTTTGGTAGCAATCGTAAGTAACATTGCTACCAAAACTACCATCTCTGCCAAAAAATACCATTTCTACCAAAACTACTATTCCTACTGAAACTACTATTCCTATCAAACTACCATTTGTACCAAAACTACTATTCGTACCGAAAATAATATTCCTATCAAAACTACTATTTGTACCAAAACTACTATTCCTACTAACACTATCATATCTACCATTTTTTTTAAACTACAATTTCTACCAAAACCGTTGGTGCTGTCAAAAGTACCTTTTCTCTCAAAACTACTATTCTTGCCAAAGCTACAATTTCTACCATAACTACCACTTGTAATATAATTATATGAAAATAGTACTATGAACCGCTGTAATATGTACATAAAAAAATTAAGATGCCCGAAGAAAATCCGTAATTTAAAAACACAAAAATTTTCCTAACAAAAAACGTAATTTACCCGTCTGTAGGGTTGAATTTCCCAACATTAGGCGGAAATTTCACTACATTTGGGGAAAATTCCTCGGGTCACCGGTATACTGACGTCGTTACCGCGACCCCGTCATGAGGGTCGAAGAAGGAACACCGCGGTGTTTTAGTGGATATCTAGGGGGGAGAGCCGAGTCACACACCTCCCCTCCACCTGCACCAAACTCGGTACAGAGTTGGCGGAGGGTTCCCTATGAGGGACAGTCTGTAACTGGATTTCATCGCGATACAAAAAAATTGGGCAAGTGCGAGTTGGACTCGCGCATGGAGGGTTCCGTACCATCATCTATAAAAGAAAATCACGTTCATAGTATGTATGCTTAAATACTTTTTAAGTTTCTACCTGTTTATTAAGATCGAGTAACAAATTGCTTAAAAATTATGTTTCTTGTATGGAACCCCCTTTTATTATTTACTATTTTTTTATTTTGCTTATTTATTTTGAAAGGTAATATACAACTACATATTCTGTGGAAATTTAAAGCGTCTACCTGTTACAGTTAGTAATTTTGAGCAAAAAATACGAAAAATAACGCGTTTTTTGTATGGGACCCCCCTTAATATTTTTATTTTAATATTTTTAGTATTTGTTGTTATAGCGGCAACCAAAATACATAATTTGTCAAAATTGGAGGTTTCTAGCTATCACGGTTTATGAGCTACAGCCTGGTGACAGACAGACAGACAGACAGACAGACTGATGGACGGACAGACAGACAGCGTAGGCTTCGTAATAGGGTCCCGTTTTTTACCTTTTAGGTACGGAACCCTAAAAAGGGGAAAATTCCTCAACATCAGAGATCAGTTCACCCAACATTAAGGGTTAACTGGTAACATTCGGGGAATATTACCTGCTATCAGCGATAATTCACTATAGTGATAATTTGACCAACATCGGGTATAATTTTACACACCACCACACTCACACCCGTATGAAAGTAAGGCCACCTTAAGGAGGCATAACATTTTTTCCTGGCAGTTACCACAAGGAACTTATTAGATGCCATAAAAATATTTTTGAATTTAGCGTGTTTTAGACCTATAACGAAACGCCTACCTCAATGAGAACTAGTAGAACTAGATATATAGAAGCATAAAGTCATTGACTACGGCTACGAAAACGTACAAAATGTATGGGAGAAAATTGTTTTTGCATATAAATTGATGAATGTGCAAGTTAGGTAATTTCTAATGCTTGATGACAAATCTATGCAGCGAGAGCTTTCATTTAAAAAAAAATCATGCGAATCGATTGCGTAGAACGGGCTGGCCGACTCGTATTATAAAACACAAATTCTTTTAATATATAGATTCTTCTCTTTATAAGAAATATGCTGCAGCATTATGAATAAGCAACGATAAAATATCATACTTGCTACTTCTCGAAGAGTGCACAGAATTGCTCACTCTGGTTATTGACCGAGTAAATACAACTATCATCCAATCAGGGCTATAAAAGAAGTAGGAAATTATTATAGAGTCTATTTTCAACTACATGTAATCTGAAAGCCATTTCTCGTATTTTATGACATCGATACGGTATTTTGAAGATTTTGAACGAAATGCGATTAGATTTTGAAATGATTCTGCTAACTTAATGTCATTATCGTCTCATTTGACATTTAAAGTATCTACGGCATTGACACATAGATCCACGCGTTGTTCAATTTACGACCTAGTAACGAAATCATTCAAATATCAGTTAATTTTAGGAGAATACCATTTATGCATATATTATAATATTACATACTTACCTATTTTTTTGTTTTACGTGGTGGAAGATCCCTTCAGAACTCCGATTCTTGGGGAAATGAGAGCCGGAGTATGTGGTGTTACCACTAAAAACCACCTCGACTTTCTCATGTACCCGTTTGTCGGAGAGGGTCGGGTATCGCCGAAGCATTCGTCGCAACTCACAACCCCCCGACGGGTATTGGCCCGCCACGTGGTCAGGCGGGCCCCGAACTAAACCCCCTTGGCGGCGGATGATGGTGTTGGGCTCCGCCGCCAAAACACCCAGCGGCCGCAGAGGATAGGGAGGACGACAACGCAACACCGCATCTCCTCTTCCTCTGCGGCCCACCGCGACGCAACAATGGTGCGCCCCGCGGTCGCGGGAGACAGGGCGCGCGGCAACGCAACACCGACACGCTGCTCCTCCCGCGACCGCACCCGACTGCGAGGGACAGACAGAACTGTCCCCCGCACCCGCACTTTGGACGCATCCTACGCAGGCCTCACCCAAGCCCACGTGGAGCATCCCCTCCCGGGATCCCGCTTAGCTTCACCGTGGGTGTAGGTACCTCAAACTCTCGGTTACTGAGCCCCCCCCACCACGACAAGGTGGAGATCCCACGGGGGGAATGACATACTTACCTAAGTATGACACTGACGTTAGATCGAAACTGCATACACATGCATTTGGAACAAATATATTTACGAGAATAAAATTAGCCCTATTATTACGTATGCTATTCATCATTTAATAGATATCAAGCCAAATAAAGAAAATACCCACAGACACTTGTGACACAAAAAAATGTCCTAGTTAAAAAAACATCTAGTGAAGCTGAAGCTATTGAGCAGGATGATACTGTGACCACATAATAAAATGTAGGGCTTGCGGTAGACAAATAAGTCATTAAACCAAACCACATCAAGTAAAGATGTAACTTCGTCAATATATGTCGCTCCATGTCAAAGTACAATAGTCAATAAAGTGTTATCTTATTTAAAGAATACCGACATACACACATCAACAAAGTCTAGGGATATCTTAATCCTAAATTATTTACGAGTTTATAGTTTAGAACCTTGTTAGTTTCCACAAAAAGTTTATATACAGATTAAAACCTCTTTTATTCTATTTTCAAAATTTGAACATGGAAAGAAAAAAAACAAAATAATAAACAAAATATGGCGGCAAATTTGCTAGTAATTCGTTACATTAAAGAAAGTTAAAACTGTTTTATTATAATTATTAATGAAAAGGGTTTTTAATTGTTTTTCTTTTTTAATTTAACGTGACGTACGAACTTTAAAAGTCGTGTCACGTCGTCATTTGAGTCGAGATGAAATGTTACGAGCCGTGGGCATGTTAGAAAATGGTGCAATTCAACGCGTCGTTGCTGAGGCCCTACATACCAGTCAAAATGTGATATCAAGGTTGTGGTCACGTTATCGCAGTACTGGAGATGTGGCCGAACAGCACACAGGTAGATATCGTGTTACTACGCAGAGACAGGATCGATTTCTCCAAATGACCGCCAGAATACAACCCAATATCACAGCGCTGCAACTAGTGCAAAGGCTCCAGGAGGACCACCAGCTGCTGGTAAGCGACCAAACCGTGCGAAGAAGGTTACATGAAGTTGATCTTCATGCTCGAAGACCATTGCGTGTTCCAGCATTGCGACGTGGCAATCGCGGTCGGCGGCTTTCGTGGGCTCGGGAGCATTTACCATGGAGTGACGAACAATGGTCTTTGGTGCTGTTCACCGATGAGTCCCGGTTTGGGTTTCACCCGGATTCACGAAGAACACGCGTTTGGAGAGCTCCAGGGAGAGTTAGCCGTCTACGGCACCCTCAGGAGGTCCACCCATACCAAGGCGGGACAATCATGGTGTGGGCAGGAATTCGTCTTGGCGGACGAACCCAACTCGTTTGGATCCAAGGCAGCATGACTGCACAAAAATACCACGAGGAGGTAGTAGAGCCCGTTATTGTCCCACACAGAACTCAAATAGGCCATGAATTTCTACTCATGCACGATAATGCTCCTTGCCATACGGCGCGGCTGGTATCGACCGCTCTCCGAGAGCACGATATTCAAGTTTTGGATTGGCCTGCACAGTCGCCCGACTTAAATCCTATCGAGCATGCCTGGGACATGTTACAACGAAAAGCTTTGAGAGATTTTCCACCAAATTTGACGACTGAACAACAACTTTACGAACACTTGCAAAGGACATGGGACCTCATACCGCAGCAAGACATTGACAATTTAATTTTAAGTATTAACAATCGATGTCGATGTGTAATCAATGTATGAGGTGGCAACACTGATTATTAATGATTAGATTTTACAAGATTTTTTCCATTTTTATTAAAATTAATAGTTTTTTAAGAAGAAATGTTTGTTGTTATCATACTAATTTTCCATGATGATTAAAAAAAATATTTTTTTTATTTAAAACAAAAAAAAACACGAAATGTTTTTTATTTTTATTAAAGACCTTAAAATAATCTATGATTCTTCTATTTACTGTATCAGAAAATTCTTCATAGATTTTTAGATATTTGATGAAATATAAAATATCCCTAGACTTTGTTGATGTGTGTAAGTGGCTGTCACAAATAATTGTAGATATGAACTACTTAAATGTTATGTCAAGATAATATGATCCGATTTTGTAAGTAAACACATAGATAACATTTATCTACGTTGACTGAATTCAGTCGAACATTTGAAATAGATATGCCATAGATAGTTAAAAGTGAAACTTAACCTTTTCTTTAATGTAAATAAGATACCTAATGTTTTGTTGTGGCACGTTAAAATCAGTATCCCGCATGTTCGGTGCTTGTGTTTCATGTCAATAGCAAATACTCTTTCATAGCCAGTCCTTGAAATTGGGCACAGAAAAATTACAGATCCATTATGGCTAGAAAGAAATATTACACTAATATATCAGAAAAGCATGATGACGTCTTTTACTCTTTTCTCAAATGACTTGATCGGTTAATAAATTGAAGCATCAAGATAGTACTGTTATTCATCGCCACAACATTTTAAACAGTAACCACAATATTATTAGCTTTGATGACGTCAAAAATAATAATATATTATATGGTTATCACATAATAAGCTTTAAATAAAGATTAAAAGGTCGCATAAATATCGGATATGAAATGTGTTTATAACATGTATGCTATAAGAGTCAATAACTAAGTATACACACATACAATAATTAGAACAATGTTTTCAGCGTATTTCGTCAGCACTATGGCTATAATAGAATCTTCTTTCTCTTAGCGTTATCCCAGTTTCAATCTGGGGTCCGCTTACTAGTCTAATCGGATTTGGCTGAATACTAGCTTTTCCACAGAGCGACTGCCTGTCTGACCTCCGCAACCCGAAGGGATAGCGATAGTCCATGGTTTAGACTAGTGTCAGTTTATTTAGAAGGTACTGACGCCCTGTAACGAGTAGTAACGACTGTCAAAGATCTTCATGACAACCGGGACCGACGGCTTAACGTGCTCTCGGAGGCACGGGACAAGCGATAATTAACAATTCAATGCGCACATAACTCAGAAAAGTCATTGGTGCGCGCCGTGGATTCGAACCCGATACCCTCTGCATGGCAGTCTGTTGGTATTTCCACTCGGCTATCGCTGCCTATGGCTATAATAGAATAATAATATTATAATATTCTACCACATACACACATCACCATCTAGTCCCAAGCTAAGCAGGGCTTGTGTTATGGGTACTAAATAATGAATAAACATACATAGGTATATACTTTTTTTGTAAATGCATACATATTATACATAGAAACACCCAGACCAAGACAAACATCCATGTTCATGCACACAAATGTTTGACTTGAGCGGGAATCGAACCCGCGACCTTCGGCGTAGCAGTTGCTTACACACCCACTGCGCCAACCGGTCGTCAAGAAGAAGAATGATAATGAAGAGTGACCGTTGTGTTGACTTCAAATGTCTAGCCAGACAATAAAGATTTTAGAGCGCTCTAATTAGCGTTCTAAAATCTTTAAAAAATTCATGCACATTAAATGGACTAGTAGTGTAATACTTTCGAACACTTGGAATAGCTCTCGAATACCAAACACAATAATTATTAGCTACCTACAACCATTGTATTTAAATACTAAAAGATACAATTATAGTAATTAAATACTTGTTTATGTCTTACAGAGAGAGCTTCTGGGTGACATATAGACATGGCGTGTATGACGTCACATCGTTTCTACCCTCACATCCTGGAGGAGACCAAATACTCAACGCAGGCGGCCTCAGCATCGAGCCTTTCTGGAATGTATATGGCATGCATAAAACGAAAGATGTGTATACACTGCTCGAGACATACAGAATAGGTAAGTAGCACATTTACTTATTCAAATCGTCCTAATATTCTCTTTCTGCTTTTGAAACAGACTTTATATTATTTTTCTTTTTTAAGACAACTTTTAAATTATTTTTAGTCGCCTGTCGCCTAAGACTTAAAAAAACATGTCATAACAGTCACACTCACCCATAGTTTCTTCTTTCTCATGTTTTTATATCATTAAGTATCCATTGACTAAAAGGTGACCTCTTGGTATCAAGTACAGAATAAAAAAGCATTCACAGCACTTTGCAGGGAACCTGCACGATGACGATATTGCGGACTACACGGATGAAGAAATGTGGGCAAAAGAACCTTTAAGAGACAAACGACTAATAATCAAAACGAAAAAACCGTTTAATGCAGAGACACCTGCCAAGTTGCAAATCACACAATTCGATACGCCCAAGTAAGTATATACCTACTGGCAACAACATAATATTTAAAGGTAGTGTAGATTTTACAAATCTATGCATGCCATCACAAGAAGGAAAGCCACAGACCCACAAAGGGTTGTAGCGCCTAAGTAAACTAAGCATGCCATCGCAAGGCTCTTAAATCAATATCAATCTTGATGAGATAATAATTGCATTAGCTTAGCATTCACATGAATCTCCAAATTGTCTTGGTACTCGCTTAGTTATTTTTCGTTTTATGAAATCTAAACATCCAAAATTCATCCACCAAGAAAGCTATTTTATTTACATCCTCTTTTTACCACATTTTAATTAAATTAATTCATATTTTTTGTCTCTTTTCCAGCGAATTATTTTTCGTCCGTCAACACATGCCAGTTCCGGAGTTGAAGGCACAAGATCATTCAATACAAATCACTATATCAGATAATAAGTGCGAACACCGCAAGCAGTTCACTTTGGAGGAGTTGGTGAACAAGTTCCCTAAAGGCGAAGTCCGGGCGGCTCTCATGTGTGCCGGGAATAGACGGAGTGAAATGAACAAGGTAATTTGGTTTTACTATGTTGAGCTTTTGTATAGCTGTAAAATTTCGTAAGGCCAATATAGCCTGCGTACTAGCAAAATTGTTCTAAAACAAGCCACTACTGCAACACTAGTGGCAGTTTGTTAAAGAGCGATTGTTCAAACTTAAACACTGCCTACTAAAATATCCACATACCTAATACCAATGATAATTATTGGAACAACTCGATTTAATGGCTTCGACTGTTTAACTAGCTATGTACTAAAAACCTGACTACTATTGGATTTTTATTGCGTTTTTATCACAGTTGTATTGTTGGATTTTTAATTAGCTTTATTTATTAATGATGTGAGTTGAAATTACGTGCACATTGTATTTAATATAATGATCTTTTTTATGCTAACTGTATGGTGGCGGTCAAACGAATAGGTGCTGTATTCGTACAACGTACCATATCGCAAGTATAATATATAATAAAGGGAAAAATTTTAATTTTAAAAACCTTTCCATCGCACCCTGTATATAGACCATCCTTTACTTTTTTAGAAGTAATCGTGTTGGTATTGGTACTTTAACTTTTGCTAAGTAGTTAGCTTGAGTGGTTCTTAAGCAAATGTTGACTTTAATGCCCCTTGAACTAGTCACTGTAGAATGTTTAGTACAAAACACTCCATTTTCATTTCAATCAATGTTTGTCAAGACTTTGTTTTGGATGCTGCCAAAAAATTATGAGATGTTCCATGTCATAAGTTAATTTAAACTACTTAGTTCATATTGTGTGCAGGTACCTATTGTGCAATAATTTATTTTGTTGTGCATACTTATTTACAATACACGCGTCGTGAATGTTGAACCTATTCATAGCGAGGCCCTTTACTTCAACGCATGGCCGAAAGACTGCTTGGCTCATCTGCATGACTATTTTGCACCGCGTAGTCTTTCCATAATATAAATATATTTTTTCCTGACTCTGCTTTTTTAGGGTTCCGTACCTAAAAGGTAAAAAACGGAACCATATTACTAAGCCTCCGCTGTCTGTCTGTACAAATACACATTATGTATTTTTGTTGCCGCTATAACAACAAATACTAAAAATAAAAAAATGAAAATATTAAGGGGGGTCCCATACAAAAAACGTGTTATTTTTCGTATTTTTTGCTCAAAATTACTAACTGTAACAGGTAGACGCTTTATTTTTTTACAGAATATGTAGTTTTATATTACCTTTCAAAATAAATAATTAAATTTAAAAAAAAGTAAATAATAAAGGGGGGCTCCCATACAACAAACGTAATTTTTAAGCAATTTGTTACTCAATCTTAATAAACAGGTAGAAACTTCAAAAGTATTTAAGTATACATACAACGAACGTGATTTCCTTTTATAGATGATGGTACGGAACCCTTCGTGCGCGAGTCCAACCCGCACTTGCCCAATTTTTATGTAGTAAGCTTGCATGCGTTTTATTTTGTTTGTTTCGTGGCTGAAGGATGTAGAGTGTTCACGGGACGTTCGCACGAAGCAGGTGAAGCAAGTGAAAGGCATCAGTTGGCAGCAGGGCGCCATCAGCAACGCGGTCTGGTCGGGCGTCTACCTGCGAGATGTGCTCGTTTACTGCGGAGTGGACACCGCCAATACTGTTGGGAAACATGTTATTGTAAGTAAATTTTATATTGCTTATAAATATACTAAGGTGCTGTTTTACGGCCAATATTCGATCTATCCATGAATTTGTCTACCCGAGATACATATTTGACATATTTTGTATGAAGCTTAGGCCAAAGGAGAATGCCGATACCTGTACCAATTGCTTTAAAAAAATGATATACCGTAAATACTTTGATACTTTTTGACTGCTATTACTAAATTATGAACCATTATTAAATCCGCGTTTACGAAATATTATAAAAAAGTTCGGTAACCCAAATTCTTGACTTCCGAATTTGGGTTACCAAACTTCATTTCGGGTACTCAAGAATTTGACATTGCCAGCACAAAAAAAAGTCGATTCCGAGCGACAAAAAATCGAGTGTGATATTCTCAACATTAACGATTGCTTAGACGATTAAAATGATTTTGGATTCAATAGAAGGCACTTTGATAGTGAATTAAAAAAAACTGTGATCTGTGTGATTTTATTGAGTAGAAATACATATTTAGGTACTTAACTTGATTTCAGACTTTGGTTGATCAATTTATTCATTAATCGATTGTTTTATAGGTGATATCGATTTTAGATATAATTGAATCGAGTTAGCAACACTTGCGGGGCGACATTTGATAACTTGAGCAACTGTCACTGTCAAAAGTCAACCCCACATAACTATTTCTCGTTCGTCGCCTACGCTTCGTTCGTGTTTGTTTGTGTTATTATTTTGTTTTTATCCGTTGAGTTCAGCTTTGTGCCTCCGGGTCGAAACCACGTTTCTTTTAACTTGTAACTTCATTCATTTATTGAAATTGCTATAAACAATTAGAAATCAAGAACGAATTCCTTCCTTTGTAATATTTTTGGCGGGTTTTTAAAAATATGCTTATGAGAAAAAATCTCAGAACTGCGGATTCGAAAACAAAAACGCTTCATGCCTACAGTTATATTAAACAATAAGCTGCCTAAAAATGTTTATTTAATGAAAAAGCAAACGATACAAAAACCGGCATTCTCCTTTGTATCTTTCAAATCCATGATTAGATCGGATATTGAAACAGGCCATTACAAAGGGAGCCAACAAACTCCCTCTCACAGAGTATCGACGTAAAGTAACAGTATTCCTTCTTCCTCACCCCGCTACTCCTATTTCTTTTTCCATCCCAGAGAGCGGCGATGCACTTATCGGCGCAACTCCCCGGTGTTGCTTGTTACCAGTGATAGCGACAATCGCTTACCATCAGGGAATCCGTCTGCTCCTTCGCCGTCGATTAACCATTAAAAAACTAAAATAAAAAGCAAAACGTTTTTACTGTTTGGTTACTAATTTATTTTATTTAATTTGCTGCCCCATGAGCGACATGGTTGTCTGTTTCTGTTATGAAACAGTGAACGTGTTAATTAAAGATATCTTGGATTTTTACTTTGAAGTATATTTCTAATACACATTTGCGTAAACATAATTATAATAGTTTTTGATGATTTTATTGCTATTGACTTGTCTTGAAGAATAGGCTTGTGTCCACTAAGAATAAATCGGTTTGATTGTAGTATCTATAGATTCATTATGATTTTAAGATGTCAATAAAGTTTATTATTTATTATAAAAAGGTAAAAAGATTAATGTTATATTTAGGATTCAAAAACTAAAAATAATGTATTTATTCTTGTGACAGTGAACACCAATCAGAGAGCATTACGTCTAACAGTCCGTCCGCCATTCATGTTGTTGACGTTTTAGTAGTAAATACAACTAGAACGTCAAACTTTCTACCTGTCAAATCGAATTTAACAAAATGAAGATGTACCCAACATCAGACCAGACTTCATTAACGGTTTTGTTTTGTTTTGCACTTTGTGATATCACTCAACCGCCATGATGGTTTACAGCGTTTTCGTGTCAAATTCAAAAAGGTTTTTAAAAAGCCGTAATTAGTAATGTTGCTTATTGATTTTTGAAGAAAAAGTCAGGTATTTCAGTTTAACATCTAATAATGGAACGAATCAATCGCTAATTTCATTTTAGGACACAAGCCTATTGACTCTTATTTTCTCATTAAAAATAATATTTACAGTTCACAGGTTCGGACATAGACGCGACTGGAGTGAACTTCAGTACATCTATACCTTTGGACCAGGCTTTGAATCCTAATGGCAAAATATTACTAGCGACCCATATGAACGGGGAAGAATTGCCGAAGGACCACGGGTACCCCTTAAGAGTCATAGTGCCTGGCGCCCCAGCTGTCAGAAGTGTCAAATGGCTAGGTAAGATTAAGTCGTTTGGTTTATTTAGTCTGTTGCCTTGGCCAATGCTTGAACTAACGACTTCGTGATCTTATTAAAATTGGAAGAAGCAACTGTTGCTTAAGGCGAGGTTCCAGTACTTTTTAAGATTTTTGAACGTCTGAAAGTCCCATGAACTATGATATTTTTAATGAATAAAAATTAAAGTATAAAAGTTGAACATATCTTCTAGTAAATCGTGAAGATAGAAACACGATTTGGAATGATTGGCTCGACAAAAAATATGTCAAACATGGCACTAAACCACAATTTTAAACGTGTACTGCTTAGAGATTCCATAATGAATTTATATGAAAGTATTATTAATAGAAACAGCTCTTTATTTTAAAATAAATGGTAAAAACAGATTTCCTAATTTCGTTATAATTTTTCTCCAAGAAAAAAAATAGTCAAAATGTTGGCATTATATCGCTCGCCGGCCGTTCATCAGTGCCTGTCTAGGCGTGATTGACACACTAAGAATTAGATAAGAAGTGTAATTGAGATAGCACATCTAATCGCAAGCGCGAAAAGAGATAAACATAAATACTCTCTGTACCGACGCGCATTGTGACATCATGCTGACCGTTTCACAAACAATAATTTGACTCAGATGCGACATGATCACTTTGTCTGTCTTAAGTAAATTCAATTCGCCTCAAAGTAAAATTGATTAATTCATTTAAGGTAGGGAAATAAAAAGTCGATGTGATTTATTTATAACATTTATTAAAAAAGTACATTTTATTCTTCTTATTTCATTAAATGGAAACCTAAAACAGTACGTTAATATAAAAACTGTGCGCTGCGGACCCACCGTAGCCCTGGCAATACCCCTGAGGGTATGGTGGGTCTTTTAAAGCTTAACCGTACTCCTGGCTGAAATGCTCGTAGTGTTGTACCAACGTGCTACATGGACATTAAACTGAACAGTGTTATCTCTCGTATGATAATGACTTACTACTTACGTTTTTATATTTTTAGACAAGCGAAGACAAGCGCTAGTACGATGATATAGTGCAACAAGGAGATAAATTAGAGAATAAAATCTTTAGGTATTACTGCTAATGGTTATAATGCTTTGTATATTATAGGTATAATCTGTGGTACTGTTGAAGACCCGTCATCATCATCATCCTAGCGCTGTCGGATCATTCCCACTAGTTCTATTGAACAGTTCTATGATAGAACTAGAGATACTTTTTTCCCACTAGTTCTATTAGCACAACTTGAAAAGAAGAATAGAACTAATGGGAAACAGTTATAGGAAATTTCCCACTAGTTCTATGTATGTTTTACAAGGGTAGTGTCACAACATCGCGCTCACATATCCGAATAAATATGTATGTATAAAAATGTGTTAAACGAATGAACGTCTACAAAACAATTGATCGTCTACAAAACAAATGAACGTCTACAAAACAAATGACTACCAGAAAGTGATCAGCTATCGATAGTGATTGCAAAAAACAGGTGTTGGACGTTCATTTATTTTGTAGGCGTTCATTTGTTTTGTAGACGTTCATTTGTTTTACACCTTAAACAAATGAACGTCTTCAAAACATATTCATTTGGATATATGAGCGCGATGTCGTGACACTACGGATCATTCCCAGTAGTTCTATTGAATACCCTTGTAAAAACATACATAGAACTAGACATTTCCTATTACTTATCCCATTAGTTCTATTCTCCTCATCAAGTTGTGCTAATAGAATTAGGACAGTTCTATCATAGAACTGTTCAATATGGCTACTGGGAATGATCCCACAAAATAGTAGAACTTGAAATTAACGAAGTGAAATTAATAAACTTATTACACAACAATATTATCTGGGAGTACGGTTAAGCTTTGAAAGACCCACCATACCCCCGGGGGTACTGCCAGGGGTACGGTGGGTCGGCAGCGAAAACTGTGCAGTACAATCTACTTAGTTGTTTAATACTAAAAGGAGAAAAACAAGAACAAGTGAATGGACTTTGATCATCCGTCAATGTTTGTAACTTACGTATGATTTTGTATTATAATATTATATTGTGTTGATTCAGCCTCAAATCACTTTTATTATTTGACAAAAACACACATCAGTATTTTATTATTACGAATGTCCCATCTGGATACTTTGTTTTTTAGTCTTTGAACACGCACAATACTGCTTCTCTTTTCCACTCGCTAAATGCCAATTTTTTTATTGACTCTATTATTTGTGATACTGAATTTATTATAAATTGTAAATAAAACGTTGTAATATTGTATTAACTCTAGTATAAACTCATGAATGAGAAGTGATTCCATAACTTTTAGTCATTTTCCTACCATAGTTTGTGCAAAATCTCATTACACACGACAGCATTTTCAAATGTAACGTACACACGCGCGAGTAAAAGAGCGAGCGCTTCCGACCGCAGCGCGTACGCGACTAAAGCCAAATGAGACATTTAGCTTGTTTTTAATGTGCCACTTTTGAAGTTCGCATAACTCATCTACGGTATTTTTTACGCTGCTCTGTGGCACACGCAAACACGAATACCCCCCCCCCACTCCCCCCGCTCACTCGCTGACGCCACCACCGTGTTTTTGTTTTTGCGGGGGGTGAGGACGAGCTACGCACTGTACTGCAACCTCGCCTTAACACTTTCACTGTCCGACCCCAGACACAATAGAAATTCAATTGTTATGAGCCACATGTGGCTCATGGGACTGGGAATGGGTTAAATGCTTAGATAGTGATATCGCTATACAAGAGACGCGAGTTAGATTACAAGCATAAGCGAATATAATTAGTTTGACTATAAATATGAATAATAAATTGGCTCAGTTTTACCACATCTCCGGGTCTAGATAAAATGCTAGGTTGTCTACGCTATCTGGGTAGCCATCATCTTGTTTGAGGTTATTTGCCTATTAATTTTACCTTAGCCGTGTGGTTAAAGGCATAGAATACAAGTGTCACCACCCTCTATCTTCCCGTGGGTGTCGTAAGAGGCGACTAAGGGATAACACGATGCAAATACCATCTTTGCGTAGAGACGGAAAACTCGACATCAAACCCTATACGACTGCCTCGTTGGTCTCGCGGCATAAATGTGCGCGTGGGATCGGGAGGTCCCGGGTTCGATTCCTGGGTCGGGCAGTGTTATTGGGTTTTTCTGTCACGAAATTCTCAGTAGCAGCACGGAGTCTGGAAATGTGCCCGGTACGGCAATAGGCTCGCCCCTTATTACGTGGGACTAAAGTATATCTGGCGAACAGTGGGTGTAGAAATACACCTCTGCCTACCCCTTCGGGGATAAAAGGCGTGACGATATGTATGTATGTATGTATGTAATTTTACCTGCCGCTATCGGACAGAGATGTAACTAGCCCTCGGTCAGCTAGTACCTACCTAACTCTGCAAACCAAATTACGTCTTTTTGAAAATGTAATCATTCAAATCATAACTTTTGTGCAAACTATTGGAATCCAAAATATGCTACTTATGATCACAGATACCTTATTCATTGTCTGCAGAAAAAATAACAATATCTTACGACGAGAGTTCGTCCCACTGGCATCAGAAAGACTACCGCTCGTTCAATGCGTCCAAGACTTGGGAGACGGCCGACTTTCCGTCCGCCCCTCCTATATACAGCTTGCCTGTTACCTCGGCCATCTGTGACCCAGCCGACGGAGACGTGTGTTATGTGAAGAATGGCCATATTGAGATAAGAGGTAACTGATATACCTATCAATAACTATATTATGTCTTAAAAATAATGTCTTGCCACAATTACTCGAATTGTCTGCACAAATCGAAAAGGCATTAAATATTTTGACATAGCTAAAGTATTTGATGCCTCCCTAGTTTTATAATGAATGGAGCGCATCGACCACCTTCTCATAGAATATAGACGTAAAATAATTGTTTATACTGCTACGTTTTGTTCGGTTAGCGGAAACTTAATAGAAAACCCCACGGCATACATTTTATGATTGAAGCCAAAAATGGCTGGTAGGCATTTAGATGCGAAAAATATAGTAGAATATTTTCAGACCCAGTCAGCTAATCAAGATTCATGACATAACTACTGGAGCGCCAACACGCCATTCCAGTAAAATTATCAAAGCATCCAGAAGCCTTTTTTTTTCATTTATCCAAATTGGTCCAGTGGTTTAGGAGTTAGATGACAGACGTCCAAAATAATTACACGAATTACGATTACCATCATTCTGTGCCAGGTTACGCATATTCAGGCGGTGGTGCAAAAATCGTGAGGGTAGACCTATCGCCGGACCGCGGCCGCAGCTGGGTGCAGGCAGAGGAACTGATACACGACGACGCGCCGGCCAGCCAACACTACGCGTGGACTTTGTGGACTGCTAGGATACCCGTGGAGAAAGGACAAACTCAGGTAAATATCTCACATTGCGTTTAGTTAAGACATTTGTTTAAGACTGATGTAAAGGGCTGCTTCTTACTGCGTCCTTTTGATTTTCGTTCAGTCGCGCGATGAAGCACAACAACGTTACTTTCACGTGTGTCACGCAGATTGCGTGCTAACACAGTAAAACAGGCGCATGTGCAATTTCTATATTAAAATTGAGTGATATTCGAAGCTATTAGCAGAATAAGGCTAGTCCCAGAGTACGTGTAAATTATGAGAGTAGGCATTGGTCGAGGGTTCAATCTGTCAGAGTACTGGAGGTATTCATTTTACAGTTTAACACAAGACCGAGCTAACTTTTAGGCAATCTTTAGTTGGTTGACTAAACAATTGACCAAGAAGAGAGATCTGGTCGAGCGAACCATTAATATTTTTACATTTATCGTGTGAAACTTTGGTCGAAAACTATCAAAGTCGGGATCGGACAGGGGGTCATGAAACACCCTGTATAATTCTTTGTCTCTCATTATCAAGTAATGTGAAAATAGCCTGCGAATGCCGACTATCTAAAACTACCCAAACTACCTATAATAAAATTGAGAGTTGTTAAGTTTGGGGCCGATTTAGTACATCTGTCAGTTGATATACCATCATCATTCTTTTTCAGCATTATCAGCCTTGTTCATTTAGGTATCTGTCTCACTGATGGACGCACGCAGGGCAACTGGCGCCAGTAGCGGGTTGGCTAACTTCACATGCTTTTCGAGAACTATATGGAGAACCCTCAGGCATGAAGGTTTCCTCACGATGCTTTCCTTTACTGTTTGTCAAGCGTTCATTTTACAGTTTAACACAAGACCGAGCTAACTTTTAGGCAATCTTTAGTTGGTTGACTAAACAATTGACCAAGAAGAGAGATCTGGTCGAGCGAACCATTAATATTTTTACATTTATCGTGTGAAACTTTGGTCGAAAACTATCCGTCAACCATTTCTCCTATCAATATGCCTGTACACCAATGTCCGATGACTATATTTAGCTAAGTAATAATCTAAATAATGTTCTTGTTTCAGGTGGAATTATGGGCAAAAGCGACAGACAGCAATTTCAATACTCAACCAGAAAAGTTTGAAGACATTTGGAACATACGAGGATTGCTCAGCAATGCCTATCACAAAATTAAAGTGCATGTCAAATAATAATATAGAGATTTATACATATATTTACATAGGTTAAGTTAAGCTAAATAATGGCTAAAGACGATTTCAAGATATGCCTACTGGTACGTATCCTTTGAACTTTATAGCTACCCAGTGAAAGTTCACAAATATGTGACAAGAGGTGAAACAGTAACTATGAAACTTCCCAAGGGCGTAGCCTGGATTTTGTTATAAGAGGGACCGGCGAAAGAAAACCGTAAATATACATCCTATTAATAATATTTATTAGTAGAAAAGTTAAAATCGGTAATTAATGAACTCGAATCAGGCTCGCGCGAAAAGTATTGAAGAAGTGAATTAGACACATGGCAACTTTAACAACTTATTATTATTTTACTGTTTAGTCTTCAACAAGTTTTTTTAACTTTGCGTTCTTCAATTTATACCAAAAAGCGCCTCAATAATGGCTGTGCTAAATGTTTTACTATAATTATAGTTAATTTATTCAGTTATTCGATTATAAGATCTGAAAAAGAAGCTTTTAAAAGTATAATTACGGGAGAATCATAAGACGTGTTCTTTGAGCTAAGCAATCTTTTTAGTTTTGCAACATTTTAGATTTGCTTTGTTTTTTCGATTTTCTGCAGTCAACATTAATGTTGGCTGAACTATATAATAGTTCAGGATATTTATAACTTTGTTTTTATGTTAAAAACCTAATGTTGTAATAGCAATAGTCTCACTATTGTAGTCTAAAATGTAATTAATCATATTAATAATAAGATGCTACATCCAATTTTTTTTTTATATTAAATGTAAATACTTTATTTTGTATACTATATAAAAAGATACCTATACGTCAATTTATAACATATTTTCTTAATGTTGTACTACTGTATTGCGTCTTAGGCCCACTTCCCACGGTGTGTGGTTTTGCAGTCTGACGCGCGCAGCAACCTTGAGGGCGGTTTCAGATTAGCGTATTTTTCTGCGCGTATACGGTCGTTTTAGCATACGCGCTTGCACACGCGCTACATTACGCGCTTCAAAAAACCGGACTCGCGTAAACGGGTATATTTCGGCGTGTTCGCTCGAAACGGTAGTGACATCTTGTACGTGTCAACATGGATTCTGACGGCTAAGCGCGTCATCGCTCGTACAAGTTGCGCGTGTGCCAAATGGCACGCCTATATGCGTCTACATGCGCTTCCGAAAACGAGCTTATACGCGCGTATAAAACGCTAATCTGAAACCGCCCTGAATTTACACATCCGCAAGTCGGGTAACTTCAAAGGTGCCTCGCGAGGTCGCACCGTGCGGAGCTTGCGCAAAAAAATAATATTCGACGTCAGGCTCCAGTATGAATAGAAAACTGTTGTAACGATACGAAATTATATCTATGGATACGAATAATGTTGTTTGGATTTATATCTGGAATATATTTATTATAGTAAGTAAGTATATCTGTTTTTTTATTGCCGTATTTCGACCAAATCTCAACAAACTGTAATTGATAAAACAATCAAACATAACACTAACTTTGCGTAGCCAAATCTTTTCACATCATCTGAACCGGTAGGCACGAGTCAAATTCGCGTTTGAAGTAATTCAGCTCTGATTTCTTCCATCGTTGTCTTCAATACAGGGTGTTTCATAACCTCCCGTCCGATCAATGAAGGGGTTGTAGAGTAGCGTAAAATGATGAGTCATTATTCCCTGGAAATTCGAGATAAAATTTTCCCATGTAAATTTTATTAATCTTAATATATAAAATCCTTGCGTTACTGACTGACTGACAGACACGCTACAGCCGAAACTATTGGGCGCGGAAGCTGAAATTTTGCATGTATGTTCCTTGGGGACCGTAAGGGTGCACTAAGAAGGGATTTCCTGAAATTCCCACGGGATCGGCCAAAATGGGTAAATTTAAAAAAATTGCAGGCGTAGCTGCTGGCGTCCTCTAGTTTTAAATAATATCATATCAGATTACCCATGGCAACACTGAAGACTCATAAATCGTAATAGCTAAGTATCTACCTAAAGTTTATAAAGTTCAAAAGCGGTGCCTTTGAGTGCATAGGCCAGCCGACCGTCTCCTTTGACAAAAGCCGCCGTCGCGAGTCATCGTCCTTTACACGTGCCAAGTATTATTTTAGGTATAACAGATTTTATGCATTTGATGCAACAGCTGATCTCTTGCTTCGTTGGTGTAGGTAAAAAAAACGCAGTACCTATTTTTTAGGTTGTCTGTTTGTTTCGTGCGAGTGCGTGGCCAACTCTGGTGTCAGTGTTTTCAGACTGCCCGAAGGCCTACGACATGGCCTAACGATTCTTTGATTCGGCTTTACGTTCCGTCGGAAACCCGGTACCGCTCTCATGTAATGTCACACGCGGTCACCCATCTAAGAGAACACTTGTGCAAGCGTTGCTAACTTTGCCGACCTATTACGATCGGCAAGCCAAGTCGCGCTATGGCTATGACCCGACGGTACTTACCTATGTTAATAACAACTTTTTAATTGGTTCAATCTTACGTAAGTAGGTGCCTACGTTAAATTGATAAAAATATCAACTTGCTATAAGTTGCTACGTCCATCCTCCGCATGTCCTCCGCTCACGTCCAGACACTTACGGCACCTTTGCACCATCTCTGAACACACACTACTTAACACTCCTGGGCTTAACACTCCTGGCACTTTGAAAAGCTGCAACGATGTGAGCACCGCACTGAAGCCGTCGAAACGCGCGTACCGACGGCACGGGTAGACCCCGTGGTCTAACATACCGTTCCTCGTACTCCCTACGAGCTCCTGCATAATTACATTCACTCCTACCTAAACACATCAACATGTTAAAATATTCAGGGTTTGAATACGACATACCTAAAGAATTTAATATTTCACGATTTAAAGAGATCCGGAAGTCTAATCAAAAGGCATGCTCGCGATTTCGCGAAAGACTGAGTGGTCAAGTAGGCAAATTGTTAATAATTCGTAAATAAAATAGGTAAATAATTAGAGATGTAACCAATGATATTCATTGGAGTAATTTTTTTATCGATATTTTATGTTATTGTTTACCTGATACAATATCGGTAGGTAAACCCCTAAAATGTTAGCTTTGTGTAATTGCATGTTTTTATGTACTTGTCTTTATGTTATTCAATAAATTATTCCATGGTTAAGACCAGTATCAGTTTATTTGAGGGTACTAACTCCCCGTAACGACTGTCAAGGATCTTCATGACTGTTGGTCCGACGGTTTGACATCCTCTTCCGAAACAGGGGGCAAACGTTTATTAACGATTTATTAAGCACGTAACTTCGAAAAGTCTTATTAACTTATTATGTATTATTATTATTATTGATACGCACCGTGAAGTCGAACCCGATACCCTGTGTATGGCAGTCCGTTGGTATCGCCACTAGGCTATTGTTACCAGTTTGTAACATGTCACATTAAAATTAAATAAATCGATATTATGTGTTGATCGTAAACATCACTAGAGCGGTCCCTTTGTGTACGGCGGCTCGCTTGACGGTAAAATTGCAATTTTAAAAAGGCGGCATGCCCTGTGATACGGAAAGCGACGAAAGCCGACGATATTTTAATAGAATCATCTGTTGAGGGGAGTGTTGTTAGCTTAGAGAATTTTTCCCAAATTCGGGGTAATGTTTCTCCATAGTACTGTGCTAAGGAAATAAATGCTGATGTTTTATGACGAGCTAGTTTTTTTTTATTATTTTTACTGTAATGCCAGACAAGTCAGTAATATGTTCTTTCGGGATCGGACAGGGGGTCATGAAACACCCTGTATAATTCTTTGTCTCTCATTATAAAGTAATGTGAAAATAGCCTGCGAATGCCGACTATCTAAAACTACCCAAACTACCTATAATAAAAATGAGAGTTGTTAAGTTTGGGGCCGATTTAGTACATCTGTCAGTTGATATACCATCATCATTCTTTTTCAGCATTATCAGCCTTGTTCATTTAGGTATCTGTCTCACTGATGGACGCACGCAGGGCAACTGGCGCCAGTAGCGGGTTGGCTAACTTCACATGCTTTTCGAGAACTATATGGAGAACCCTCAGGCATGAAGGTTTCCTCACGATGCTTTCCTTTACTGTTTGTCAAGCGTTAATAATTAAATTTGATAGGCACATAATTTCGTAAAGTTATTGGTGCGCGCCTAGAATTTCAGCCCTGGGAGTCCTGGGACCCTCCGCGTAGAAGTCTGCTAGTCTCTCCAAGTCTACACTAGGCTATCGCTAAATGCAAAATACGAGTATATTTTGCCCCAGTGTAAGTAAGTAGCTCATAACTGTTAGTGGGTTCAAGCCCACGAGCTTCGGTGAGCACGTCAATGCCATGGCCCTAGTTTTCATGAAAATCTTCCAATGATGAGCTGTCATGAGGAGTCAGTACCTACTAGGTACTACCCTTGAGAGAATAATGACTAAGCCATGGAATATTTCCATTCCTTTGAATTGCAGAGGTCAAGCGGCAGTCGCGCTAATATTCTGTCAAATCTGTTAGTAATTGGTAGACTAGAAAGCAGACCCTGGGCTTCAAGGCAACAGAGATGATCTATTTAGAATGCTAGCCGGGATAACGCTAGGACGATGGTGTCCTGTAGACTAGATCAGTTAGCGTACATTTTACAAAATGTTTTTAGAGCACAGTCAAATTCAAATGGGCACATAATTTGAAGAACCGATGGTCGTCGCCGTCGGGGCAGAAAGATTGAAAGGTTGTGGAGTAAACGCTATGCTCTGGACATCACAGCAGAGATAGACCCCTCGCAAGGCGGGTCGATGATTTTGTTAGAATCAGGGGCATCAGATGAATGCGGACAGTTCGATATCGGTCTATGTAGAGAACCTTGGGGAGGTCTTTCTCAGTAGGCAGTGGACATCTTTCGGGTGAGATGAAGATGATCAAAATACGAACTCATAGAACCAACAAAAAGACAGGTAACTTTGTATGTACAGTTAGGTTAATTGGATGTTATGTATCGGTTTAATTAAGATAAAGGCGAACATTAATCTTGTATTTTAACACCAGACTTAAAGTTTATCAGTTTTACAAATATACACAGACGTAATAATTGTTTAAACGAGATAAAAGACTATTGTAGAAGCATGGGTCAAAGTCCTTTGGGGCCTAGTTTTACTGTTACAGCGTTGCTAAATGCCAATATAGCCCTGTTAGGTATGCAAGACATTGGTTTGACGGTGCAGTATCATGTGTATGTGAACAAATCATGCGAACGCGGTCACGGAATTAAATCATCCCGGCAAATATTTATAATTCAAACAGAATACATTCATTCGATGATATTTATCTCAGTTGCCGCTCGCCGGTTCTCGGGTCAACATGTTTGCCTTGAGAATAAGTAACAGCACAAATAAACTCGTTAAGTCGCTGCCAAAAGTTGCAAAGCGAATTCACAGTCACAATATTTTATATAAAAATAAAACTAATGACTTTCTAAATGTAGTTATTCGTGGTGAATCATTGCAGTTTCCCTACGTCTGGTTGAGAGAAAATTGCCAATGTGAACAGTGTTATCATTCATCAGCTCAAAGCAGAATACTTGATTGGAGTAAATTTGATCTCAATGTGAAACCAAATGAAGTGTCTGAAGACGCAAACTCTTTGCGTGTTTCATGGAGCGATGGACATACTTCTCAATACAACTTCAACTGGCTAAAGTTTAGAAGTTTTACTCCAGAAAATCAGAAGAATTATACTGAGGCCATCTACAAACCTAAGAAAGTAACGTGGAATAGTAAAGATTTTAGTGAAATATTTTACAAAAGAGATTACAATGAGATTCTGTCTTCAGATGAAGCTCTATATAGTTGGTTGCACAAACTCTCAGTGTATGGTGTTGCGTTAATACAGAATACACCAAGTTCTGAGACTGCAATCGATGCTGTTGTGGAGAAAATCGGCTTTACCAAAAGAACTCATTATGGCGTCAAGTTTGTTGTACAACACGTCGAAAATACGAGTAATGTTGCTTATTTATCAAACAATTTACAAATGCATACAGACCTGCCGTATTATGAATATTGTCCTGGAACTAACCTGTTACATTATCTTGTACAAACTAAGAGCCAAGGGGGGGAAAACTTATTATCAGATTGTTATTACACAGCCAATTACATGAAGACCCATTACCCTGAACAATATAAACTGCTTACTGATGTCGAGGTAGAATGGAGAGATGTTGGAACTGAATTCGGCAACAACTTTTTCAAACTTCATCGCGCTCCTGTGATTTGTTTAGATCGTCATGGCGAAATAGAAAGAATCAACTTCTCGATACCACAAAGAGGTAGTCAATTTCCAGGACCCATAGAATTGGTAAAGCCTTGGTATGAAGCTCATAGTTTGTTTTATGATTTGAACCAAAAGTTTGCAGCAAAGTTAAAGGCCGATGCTGGAGATATATTAGCCTTCAATAACATAAGACTGCTTCATGGGCGAAGCGCATATGAAGACACTTCCAATAATGTAAGGAAAATAATTGGCGCTTACATTGATTGGGACGAAATATATTCCAGATTGAGATGCTTGAAAGTGAAACTGAAAAATGAAGATGGCATATGCTAAAATTGGAGCAAAATAGCTATCTGATGTAGGTAATGTTTATGACTATGAACATGAAGTGAGCATTTTATTAATCACTACATAGTATAAAACAAAGTCTGTCTACTGTCTGTCTGTCCCTATCTATGCTTAGGTATATCTTAAAAATTGGGCAAGTGCGAGTCGGATTCGCGCACGAAGGGTTTCGTACCATCATCTATAAAAGAAAATCACTTTCGTTGTATGTGTACTTAAATACTTTTTAAGTTTCTACCTGTTTATTAAGATTGAGTAACAAATTGCTTAAAAATTACGTTTGTTGTTTGGGAGCCCCCTTTATAATTTACTTTTTTTATTTAATTATTTTGAAAGGTAATATACAACTACATATTCTGTAAAAATTTTAAGTGTCTACCTGTTACAGTTAGTAATTTTGAGCAAAAAATACGAAAAAAGAACACGTTTTTTGTATGGGACCCCCTCTTAATATATTATTTTTTATTTTTTGTATTTGTTGTTATAGCGGCAACCGAAATACATAATTTGTGAAAATTTCAGATTTCTAGCTATCACGGTTTATGAGTAAACATTGTTATCCAGCGGGTCAAGGTCGTGGCATTCGACGCTAGGGTTGCCGCGCGTACCCATATAGCATGCACATTTTTTTGTAAATAATAGTTTAATGTTATTACTTGATATCTTTATGTACCTAATTAAGAATCTATATTTCAATTTGTCCTTGTGTATCTTATTAAAATATCAAAATTAAATTATATTTTAATAATCACTCATAACTAAGTCAATACAAAATAATTAATGTAGGGTTTTCGTTAGAAATAAAACACAAATATTTTACAATTTCTTTTCATTGAATATTTTTTGTTAAGATATTCCTTGAAGATATTTAGGTCTACTTGGAATAAATAACCAACAACTTATTTATACTGCTTTCTGTTAGTTTAAGATGTCTGCTGGAAAAAAAAAGCCTTTTAAGTAAGAAAAGGACCTTTCGACTTCATTTGACATAACAAAGACGTATTTACTTTAAACTTGTGAAATAATTTGAAAAGTTTATATTATTAATTTTTCACTTAATGTTAGTGTTGCCAATTTTAAAAATATGTTAACACTTTTTAACATTACAACAAAAATATGAAAGTAAAGAATAGATGAAAACATATTTTTAACATAGATGCTTGTAAAAATTTGATCCACAGTGGCGTAGCGTGGGGGGGGCCGGGGGGGCCATGGCCCCGGGCGGCACATTTAAGGGGGCGGCAAAAGCCGCTGCGGAAAATAAAATGAAAAACAAACAAATTTAAAAATACTTGGCGCGCACTGACACGATGCCAGTAGGACCGTGCGGCGGCGCGGGCGCAGTAGAAGGTAGTAGAAGGTTAACAACAATCGAAAACAAATCATCCTTATTGTAATTAAATAGGATGCAATATTCCGGTGATCTGCGAGCCTGTTATGAGTAATTTATTAATCAGTCTATGACTAGTCTCACACTGGTGTTATCAGAAGACCGACACAGGAAGAGAGCATGGTAACTCTAGAGTCAGGTGATTTAATTGTTCTAAGTTCAGGAAGGCGACAACCTACACTCTTGGGTGGTGTCGGGTTCCTGGTCAGGAGGAAACTTGTCAACAACGTTATGGAAGTCGGTATATAGTGTATCGATCCAGGTAGCGTAACTACCACGTACTTAACTCAGTAATAAGCGTTGCCTAAAGGTGATACAGGTATATGCGCCGACCTCAACTCACCCTGACGAGATAGTAAGGCCATTTACGAGTGCATTGCTAAGGCAATACACAGTAAGACCAAAGCTCAGTACAATTTGTCTTGAGTGACTTTAATGCCAAAGTGGAAGAAGGATACAGTGAAACGAAAATCGGAGCATACGGTATGCCGGGATCCAACGAAAATAAATTCGCAAGAATTTCGTAAGAGTCAACTGCTAGTTATTTTCCTTGAAGCAGGCGCTCTTTTTAATGAAATCCTTTTTCAAGAAGAAGGCCTCACAGGCAGAGCACCGAAAACACATCAAGACATCTCGATGATCAATAGGCTAAACATCGGATGCGTTCACCAACTAGTACGAAGCTCTCTAAATATCAACATTAGGTATAACTGAAAGAGCCCAGTCAATGAAGTCTACACTGCAGTTCCAGCTAGAACTGCAGAAAGAATCCTTTCAATCAGTTAGAAACCACCGACAGCATTAATCAGAAGACAGACACAGTGGTCACGGTACTAGGAGATCAGTCACAAAATGTCCTCCCTCTTCAAAAGAACAAGGAGCGTAAACTTTCAGCCGAGACTCTCGGACTGATGAGGAAAGGACGCGAGTTGCCATCCTGTCAGCTGTCTTCACCGGATGGGAGGGCCGTAAACCGACAAATGCGGAAGCTAATGTGACGTGACTTCCAACACTAACACCCACACCAAGGAGGCTAGGATCGAGGAAAACCGGGGATCATAAGTCTTCACTCTGCGGTTGAGGCGGCCCGATCTAATGAAACTAAGAACTACGGATGGTCGCACCCTCAACTCAAAGTTCGAGATTATCGAGGAGGTTGACAGTTTTTATCCACAATTGTATACCTCGCGCGAAAACAGACCAATTGGCTCTAGTCCTTACGACCACAAAGCCTCACTGATGCGCCACTACACCGAAGACATCCCGGATGTCGACCAGGGCGAGGCCAGGCGGGACCATAGGACTTGAAACATTTTTGGTCATTACGATAGTTTTTACATTTTTCTTTGGGGTATATTATTATACCACAAACGTTTGTATTGAGTAGGCAACCGATATTTCGGCACTGCTACAAGCACTATGTTCACGAATGTAGGTACTCTACAAACTCTACAACGTCACGTGGTATATTATATCCCGTAGAAGAATGTAATAGTAACACAAAGCACTCGGTGTCGGTGATGATGGATCTACTTTTTTAATTGATTAAAACCCATACAAATTTTATTTAGGAAAGTTCTAAGAGTCGTCAAAACCTAGACTAAGCTATAGGTACCTACATATGTTGCAGCCGAGAAAGGGCCGCGACCACAGATTACTAAATAGTTACTTCGCCGCGACCCTGCGCGACATATAAATTTAATACCGCTCAGAGCCGCCAGATTTCTCCCCTAAAAATATTAAACCCAATGTTTTAAGATATTACAATTGAGATGAATCAAATGATAATTTGTATAAATCCATCAGGCTGTTTGGGGTGTAAAGCCAAACTAATGAACATACAAACATACCTACACCCGAAAAACGTTACACTTCTGGCAAATGTAGTGGGATACCTAAAAGAAGAGGGGGCGGCAAATTTCCGACCGGCCCCGGGCGGCGAAAACCCACGCTACGCCACTGTTGATCCAATATATTATGACGACTCACAGTGTTTTATGAAGACCATTTTTCGGACACCGTCTTTTTATTAAAGAAGCTAATAGATATATTCAATAAAAAGAAATATTTCGTATCCCCATTAAGCTAGCATCTCTAGTTTTTTAGAAAAACTTTTTTGAAAATCTTCATATTTTGAAGCGGATATTTAGAAAAAAAGATATTCCTCTTAAACTAAGCATGATACGCAATAATAATGTTACAAGCACCGATAGCGTCTCTTTTACTGCAGATTTTACAGTTAAAATGAACCTCTTAACTTGACTAGATTCAAATTTAAGCGAGATTTTGGATTTTTAGATTTTCTTACTTTTCCCGAAGATTCTACCAAATGTGGAAAAGTTATATATACAGAAAGGATGCTCTTTACTTTCCTCATCTACTCAATAAATTTCAGACCCCAAATCCATGGAATCTTAGAAGTTATTCCATATAACTGTTTTTGCTAGTTTTTTCATATTTATATTCTGGATTTTATTGATTAAATTTTTATTCGACATTGATTTCTTTACAACATAAAATTTAGTTATAAAATCAATATCGAATAAAAATTTTATCATTAAAACCCGGAATACAAATGTGAAAACCCTAGCAAAAACAGTTAATTTGGAATAACTTCTAGATTCCATGGATTTGGGGTCTGAAATTTATTGAGTATATGACTGTATATATAACTTTTCCACATTTGGCAGAATCTTCGAGAAAAGTAAGAAAATCTAAAAATCCAAAATCTCGCTTAAATTTGAATCTAGTCAAGTTATGAGGTTCATTTTAACTGTAAAATGTGCAGTGAAAGAGACGCTATCGGTGCTTGAAACATTATTATTGCGTATCATGCTTAGTTTAAGAGAAATATATTTTTTTCTAAATATCCGCTTTAAAATATGAAGATTTTCAAAAAAGTTTTTCTAAAAAACTAGAGATGCTAGCTTAATGGGGATACGAAATATTTCTTTTTATTGAATATATCTATTAGCTTCTTTAATAAAAAGACGGTGTCCGAAAAATGGTCTTCATAAAACACTGTGCGACTGCGAAATAATAATTTAATATTTTTGAAAATAATTTCGCCTTAACTTTTAAATTACATTGAAGTAGTTTAGAGTAATTAGTGAAGAAGTTATTACAATACGAAAAAAAATACAATACTATATAGCTATACTTTAAAAAAAACATTTAAAACTATAATATATTTTAATTAAATAAAGGTATTGTACGATATAACATAATCGAAAAAGCTTATTAAATGTATGCACCTACGTGACGCATACGTATGACAACCCTATTGTCGTGCGCTACCGCACTGCCACCATTTTTACCCGCTCGATAACGATGTTTATTTATGAGATACAGCCTGGTGACAGACAGACAGCGGAGGCTTAGTAATAGGGTCCCGTTTTTTACCTTTTAGGTATGGAACCCAAAAAACTATGCAACCGATTTTAATGCGGTTTATAGTAAATAAGTATAATAGATAGAATTATTCAAGAGGAAGGTTTATATTATGTATAAATTGACGTGGGCGAAGTCTAGTAAAGTTATTAATAAAAAGATCTGGTATTACATAATTAACTTTTATTATATTGATTTTAGCCTAATATCACAGTTTAAACTAGATATAAGTTGTAATGATGATATTTTATTACTCTATTAAGAATATTAGGATCATTTCGCCTGTTCGCGTCCATTTAGTGCAGTTGGCAAGTTTGAAGGAGAAAATAAAAATGTTCCAGCAAATTGATTCAATGAAAAATTTATGTAATGCGTTCATTATATAGTCTATTTTAATAATAACTTTCAGTTTTGTTCGAAACTTGTTGTGTTTTCTTTTTAAATAGACAAACTTCAAAATATGGCATTTTACCCAGTTTGCGTCCAAAAAATCGAAATTGCGTCCACCTGTGGACCAGTTCGCGTCCACCAGCTTAGTCTTAACAATATCAGCCTTATAATCCTTCATATGAGGGTGATATTGTTAAGACAATCTAAAGAAAGATTGGCTTTTAACAATTTCTACATTTAAGATTAAAGTTATAAAAAATCTACATTATTATCATTATTAAATCACTTTATAGAAACTATAAATAACTATTTATTGTTCTCAACATCGATGGAACTTAAAATCAAAGATAAAAAGATAACGATACATGTTGTCCAATATTGTGGTCTTCGGAATAGCATAAGTTTTACATAATTTACATAATTATGTACATATTTGTCTTATCGATTTCTTCTTCTCACGGATATCACAAAACGCTTTCGTTATTTAATCGTCTTTTGTATTTTTTTTTTCCTTCTTCTTTCTTATCTCCTAAGAACTCATCTTGAATAGAAAAAATATGGAATAAAAGAAATTAAATGTAATAATTCAATTTTAAACTCAGTCTTAATCAAAAATGCATTTTAAATTATAAAAAAATATATATATAGAATGTATTTATGCGATCATTTCCATTTCATGAAAATATGGACGCAATTTGCTACAATATTATCCCTTGCAGGTATAATTTGCGTCCACTTGTGATCGATTATTATATCGATTGTATCTTTTATTACAATCATAATAATGTGGACGCAAATTGGTAATTACAATTGCATACTATTAATGTTAAAATAAACAAAATCCCAATTTCTCTCTCATATTTTAATCACATAAAAATAAACAACTAAAGAAATCATAAATAGACGAGTTCGCGTCCCTTGTGGACGCAAAGTGGAAGTTTTATAAATTCGGTGTTGTAATTCGCGTCCATCTTATTTTAATTGTAACTATAAAAAAAAAACAAGCTAATTCATAATTCATACTATTCGTCTTTTCATTATTAATGTCTAGAAACAGCTATGTATCCTAAAATTCACATAAAACAATAAAATACTTACCACTATTTTTTTATTTATATCCCGTGCATCTGCACTCTTTTGTTGAACAACTGAGATTAACAAATTTTTTTAAACAGGATAAGCTGGGCGCACGGAACTTTTGTCTATTTGTGCGTGTCTCTTATACGTCGAGGTATTGGCGATACTGACTTTTCATTTTATTAGTGTGTTAGTATACTTATTTCCGAGCATCTTTAAAGGGAGGTCCGCAAAATGGACGCGAATAGGGGGATGGACGCGAACAGGCGAAATGACCCTATAACAGATTTTAAAATTTCTCAATATGTATACACAACATACAAGTTTATTAAATGGGTGTTAATGAACTGACTTAAAATAGTCATGGTAGAGGATGAAAGACCCTCTGCGGCCCTAACCTTTGTAAACCAGAAATAATCATTTATACCATAAACACCAATTTAATAAACTTGTATGATGCATTTATTATTTAAAAATGTATGATAATTGTGTTTATTATCTACATACATACATACATAGTCTCACGCCTATAACCCTGAAGAGGTAGGCAGAAGTGTATTTCTACACTCACTTTTCGCCAGATATACTTTAGTCCCACGTAATAAGGGGCGAGCCTATTGCCGTACCGGGCATCTACATAATTATCATAAAAATTTTCTCTGCTTTTATGTACTAGCTAAGTATGTGGATACATCTTTATTATTTAGAGTAGTGCTCTATACCAGTGGTTCTTAGCACAATGTTGCCTGCCTCAATAAATGGGCTATCCAACATTAAATAAATTATTCAAATTGAACAAGTAATGCCTGAGATTATATTATCCTGTTGAAAGCCAATGCACTGATTAGTGCGAGACATGATAGATATTCTATTGTGTCTGATATTGCAACATTAAAGAGGTTATAGTATAGGTGGTTAAACTTGGTTATTACATATTACTTTACAGGTACTGGTTGTAAATATTTTCGAGTATCATCTTAGAATTTAATACAATTCCAAAGAAAAATATATTCCACAGAAAATGTGTGAATTAAACAATCTACATATAATTTTTTACACACTTAGAATTGTATATATCTCTGAGGAAATTTATACAGTTATCTACATTTCATACATTTCCTGTAAGAAATACACTAAATCTAAAATGTATGACAGAAATTCCTTTTTATTACAACTACTTCAACTCAACATAAGTGTCTATAAAATGAGTCCTTACTGGAAACCTCCTAAGTGGAATAATTCGATCAGTTTCTTCATGTTTTTCTTCAACTTCAACTAGTGGAAAATTCTCAAATTCGGGATTAACAGCCATTCCCACTGCCATGGATTCGTTCGTATGTATATAAATGGTAAAACTGGTATCTGCAGGCAAATTCTTCAATTCACCGCTAATTGACGATAATTTCAGACAAAATGCTCTTAAATTTTGTTCTGCTTGGATCAGATAAGCGTCTATAGTTTCATCAAAGGAGCTGTTTGTATCAAATTGAAACACGAACTTTACTAAGGGTGTATATACATCGTCCGTTACAGCAAGTTGTACACAATTTAGTTGACCACTTTTTAAACTCTCCGCAATATTTTTCAGACACAAATCAATATACTGAGTGACTTCTGGATGTATAGATTTGTAAACTACAATGTTGTACTTTTTTCTGCTCTCAAAAATACTTTTAGGATAGACAGATGTATAATACAAAATACTATGAAAAGCAACACCGAGAAATTCGATAATTATATCAATGAAACAATTGTCCATTTTAGGTTTACTTTAGGGCTTTTTTTAGGGTTCAAATCAAATTCTCAGATTAAGTAAAAAATACTGTTATCTGAGATCAAATTATGAATTTATGGATAAGTTCATGTTATGAGCACAGGTTATGAGTTTATGACATTTAAGACAAATTGACATTGACATCTGACATTTCGTGTCCCCCTGAACCACAGATTGTGAAGTACCACCTACTTGGTTGTTGCATGTAGGTTTAATGCCAACTGTGGTTACTACTATTTGAAAAAAGAAGAAATACAAGAACAAGCGAACAGACTTTTGATTACCTGTCATCACTTGTATCTACGTATCTTACGTAGTATTTGTATACTCTTTGTCTACGTATTCATTGAGATAACATAGTTGTTATACAGATCAATGTTTTTGTATTTCTATAATAATATATTATGTTGATTCAGCCTCAAATCAACTTTTAATTACTTGACATGGTAGCAGAGCGTCGGAACATAACACAGAGGTACGTGATTCAAAATGTCGAGTTCAAAAATCGATCCTCTCACACGAGAAAATTACGATACCTGGGTTATACAGGCTGAGGCTGTTCTAATCAAACAAAAACTATGGAAATACATAGAAACTCCACCAGACGCTGGAACTGCGGTTGACAAAGAAGGAGATAGACAGGCGAGATCAGAACTGATTTTGATAATCGCTCCTTCTGAGCTCAAGCAAGTAAAAAATTGCGTTACGGCGAAAACATTGTGGGACAAATTAAAAGATACATACGCCAGTAAGGGACCTGCACGAAAGGCGTCTCTTCTAAAGCAGCTTATCCTAACAAAACTAGACGGACACGATATACGAAGTCACCTAAACAAATTTATGGACATTGTAGATAAGCTAGCTGATATGGACGTGGCAATAAATGAAGATCTTCTTACAATCATGATGCTGTACAGTTTGTCGGCAGAATACGACAACTTCAGGGGTCGCTATCGAGTCACGTGACACTCTTCCGAAGCCAGATGAGCTGAAAATTAAAATTATCGAAGAATTTGAAGCGCGACATAGCCAAAATATTATAACAAAAATCGAACCCGAATCGTCAGTGCAAGAAGAAGCTTTGTACGCGTCCTGTTAAATATGCAAACAAAGAGGTAATATCTTTAAACGCAAAAGTTATAAAATATGCACAGACTGCTGGAAGAAAAATAAACAAAAGCCTAGCAAAAGTAACAACAATTTTAACAAAAATCATTTTGCTACGCATTGTCTTCTAACACAAAATACGAACACTGTAGACAACAAATGGGTCTTAGACAGTGGCTGGACGTCGCATATGACGTATCAACAAAATTTATTCAAGACCATTAAGAGCACATCCAGGAAACTGAACTTCGCAACTGAAGATCATACGGCAGAAATTAAAGGAACAGGTACCGTCTCATTTACGACTAAAAACGGTGATGGCACTGCGCTTACACATCTACGAGACACACTGTATGTACCTAGTTTGTCTATCAACTTGATGTCCGTTAGCAAAATGACAGAGGCTGGTTGCTCTGTCCTGTTTACTAAAAATAAAGCAACGGTTACAAATTCAAAAGCTGGAATAACTCTCACTGCATATAGACATGAAAATGGTCTTTATTATATGAAACCTAAGCATGAGCGCAACAATCTGGCCAATGATAACGATGATACGACTCCAAATACTACTAAAAAAGGGCACTCATCAAACATTTATGACTGGCACAGAAAACTTGGTCACATGACTACCAAAGATCTAAAATTAGCACTGAAAAACGAGAACTTAGTTGGATTAAATTTTGATCCATCTGATACTTTACCTGAATGTGACATCTGCGTACAAGCAAAACTGCATCGAGTACCCGCTCCCCGAGAGAAAACAACTCAACGAACAACAGAACGCCTAGAAATCGTTCATAGTGACGTTTGTGGACCAATCACAACGCCGACAGTGGGCGGTAGTAGGTATTTCGTCACTTTTATTGACGATTACAGTCGATATTGTCGTGTTTTCATGATTAAAAACAAGAACGAAGTCTTAGAAAAGTTTAAAGAATTCAAGGAGTTAGCGGAGACGCACACAGGTAACAAAATCAAGTTCTTACAGTCAGATAACGGTTCAGATTACGTGAATAAGGACTTTGAAGCTTATTTAAATCGTTGCGGGATACAACGAAGACTCACCGCACCGTATACACCGAATCAGAACGGGATTGCTGAACGCAAAAACCGTACCCTCGTTGAGAAAGCGAGAGCGATGATGATTGACGCACATACACCTTTAAAGTTTTGGGGCGAGGCAATTTTTACTGCGAACTATCTGTCAAATAGAAGCATTAATAGCGCCATACAGAACCAAACGCCATTCGAACTTTGGGTCGGCAGGAAGCCATGTGTAAACCATCTGTATGTATTTGGTTGTAAGACCTACGTTTTATTAAATGAAAAAAACGGTCACAAATTCGCACCAAAAGCGATACCCGGAATGTTTGCTGGTTATTCGGAAACGTCTAAAGCTTTTAGAATATTTATACCATCGAAAAACGGTATTATGATATCGAAAGATGTAAGAGTAATGAAGACAATGTTCTACCATGAACATAACAAACATGAACTCTTCAACTTACTTGACGATAATGAGAAACCATACAAACAACCTAAGCAAGTGGTTATTAATTTCGACGGAGAAATATTACAAGACCAAACAGACACAACAGTTGTTCAACAAAGAGAACCAAGAAATAATGATGAAAGCGACTATGAATCTCTCTCCGGCTCTTTCGTTGACGATAATAACGATTTGGTCAATGCTGATGAAGTAGAACCAGTTGAAACGAGATCTTTGAGAGACAGGTCCAATATCACAGCTCCTAAGCGCTACGATGATTTTATTTTGGCAGCTGCTGAAGAAAAGAAAATGATACGGGAGAAGAAGAGAAAGCGAATGAAAACTTTCCCTATCGACAAGCTGTGGGTGCTTTAGCATATATCATTATCTTTAGCATTATCTTTGTAAAAGACTCTCCTCCACACTTGGTCTGTTATAGTGACGCAGATCATGCAGGAGACCAGAGCTCGGGAAAATCAACATCGGGAATTTTATGCTTATTCTCTGGAGCTGCTATTAGCTGGAGAAGCCAAAAGCAAAGTACAGTTTCAATCTCTTCAACAGAAGCAGAGATTATTGCAGCTAGCGAATGTGCGCAAGAAATTTTATGGTTGAATCGTCTGCTTAATAACTTAATAAGGACCGATAAACCATTGTTGAATTTGGACAATGAATCAGCTGTAAAACTTGCACATAATCCTAAATATGAATACCATAAGCGTACCAAGCACATTAAGCTGAAACATTTCTTTGTTAGAGAATGTGTTAACAACGGAGACTTCACAGTCAAGCAAGTTTCCTCAGAGCCGCAGTTGGCTGACATGCTGACAAACCCATTATATGGTCCTAGGCTGCAAGAGTTGAGTTCCAGGATGGGGCTGAAGAATTTATCTCTAAATTCTTAAAATCTCCGAGAGTGTGAAGTACCACCTACTTGGTTGTTGCATGTAGGTTTAATGCCAACTGTGGTTACTACTATTTGAAAAAAGAAGAAATACAAGAACAAGCGAACAGACTTTTGATTACCTGTCATCACTTGTATCTACGTATTCATTGAGATAACATAGTTGTTATACAGATCAATGTTTTTGTATTTCTATAATAATATTGTTACGAGCTGGGGTTCGACGATAAATTATAACTCACTATGCCAGAAAAACTGCACTTTATTCACTAACACAATAACACTAGATACACACACTTATTTTCACAACACTAATAAAACACACTATTCACACCACTAGAACAACACTAAACACTTCCGACTTATTTCTCTTCGCTTCTTGTTGATCGCTTCGATATTCCAATTCTAACTGTCCTGTCTCGCGCGCTCTCGCTCTATTTATACTGGCCGGATAACATCACTAGCTCATTCTAGATACTTCCACAAAACTGTCGAATAATCGCGAACAGTCTATGCTCGATACAGCAACGCCATCTAGTACAGAGTAGCTGAATTACCTTTAAACCACCGATACATTCAATCTCTTCTAGTACCCCCATTCACCGATAGATGGCGTAACACTGCCCCCCTCTTAAACGTGTTCGTCTCGAACATCGTTGGACCCATGGTAACGAGCCAACCGGTCCACATGAACAATCTTCGGTGCACCTCGCGACCCCTTCTGGATTCGATAGGTGACGTCGTTCATCCTGGTAATTATGCGATATGGCCCGTCCCATCTGGCTTGTAACTTAGGCGATTTTCCTTTGCTTCGTACTGGGTTATGAAGCCACACCAATGATCCCTCATCGAAGCCTTTGTTGTTTGCCTTCCGGTCGTAGCGAGTCTTCATCTTCTCAGACATCTGTTGTCCAGATTCCCTGATGTGCTCGTATACGTCGTTCATCCTGTTGCGTAGCTCGGTTGCGTAATCCGTTATATTGCGTGGAGATTCTGGTGGAATACCGGTGATAAGGTCTGCAGGTAAACGGAGTTCTCTACCGAAATTGGCAAAAGCTGGTGTTATTCCTGTAGTTTCGTGGACCGCACTGCGATATGACAGGAGAAATGGTTGGATGTGCTTGTCCCAATCTCTTTGTTTGCTCTCCACGACCTTCGCCAGGTACCTTTCCAGTGATTGGTTAAACCGTTCAACCATGCCATCTGATTGCGGATGATAAGCCGTGGTCCTGGTTTTATGTGCACCCATTACGCGACAAGTCTCCTTGAACACCTCGGATTCGAAGTTCCGGCCTTGATCGCTGTGGATTTCCAAGGGCACCCCGAACCGACAAAAGACTTCATGCACCAGCTTATCGGCCACTGTGGTAGCTTCTTGATTTGGGATTGCAAACACTTCAGGCCACTTTGTGAAGTAATCCATCACAACCAAGAAGTATTTGTTTCCGTCCTGGCTCTCAGGAAACGGCCCAGCGACATCCAAGGCTATGCGCTCCCATGGGGCTCCCACATTGTACACCTTTAATGCACCTCTGCTTCGAGTATGTGGCCCCTTGACAGCCGCACAACTTGTGCATTTGCGGCACCAATCCTCGACGTCATCCCGACAGTGGAGCCAATAAAACCGCTCCCGGATCTTAGTAAGGGTCTTCTTAACTCCCATGTGACCTCCCGAAGCACCATTGTGATAGAGCTGCAAGACTTCCGGCACCTTAGTTTTGGGCACTACCATTTGCAAATGGCACTGGTTACCGCGAGCGTTTTCCCATTTGCGGCACAGAACTCCATCCTGGACGACCAAGCTTTCGCCACTGTGCCCAATAACTCTTGGTGTTAGGGCTCATTGCTGCGATATCACTCCATTTGGGCCTAGGAGCGCCTGATTTCTTCCATTCAAGAATCGGCTGTACATCCTTGTCATCTTGCTGAGCACTCTGCAAAGCTTCTCTCCATTCGTCGCTTAGATCCGTCTTTAACATCCTCACTAGCGCTGCCTGCTTTGCTTCCTGTCGGCTACAGTGCTTGCACTGGTCGGGGCACGGCCTACGCGATAGGGCATCTGCGTTACCATGGGACTTGCCGCTGCGATGTTGTATTACAAAATCAAACTCTTGCAGTAGTTCAATCCATCTGGCTACTTGTCCTTCTGGGTCCTTAAATTGAAGTAGCCATTTTAGCGCAGCGTGGTCGGTTCGCAGGTGGAATTTACGCCCCAACAAATATTTGTTGAAATGCTGCAATGTCTTTACTACAGCCAAGAGTTCCCGCCGGGTGACGCAGTAGTTTCTTTCGGGTTTGGATAAGGCCTTGCTGAAGTATGCTATAACAACTTCTTGGTCACCCTTTCTCTGTGACAGCACGCCGCCAATTCCGGTGTTACTGGCATCTGTGTCAACTATGAATTCATGCTCATTGTCAGGGTAGCCTAGAATAGGTGCAGTACACAGATGTTCCTTGAGCTTTTGGAATGCAACATCACAGCTCTCATTCCAACAGAACTGTACTCTGTCTTCGGTGAGCTTATGAAGAGGTCGAGCAATGTCAGCAAAGTTCTTCACAAACCGTCTATAGTAGGAGCATAATCCGAGGAATGCTCTGACCTGCGTTTTGTTCTCTGGAACTGGCCATTCCTTCACGGCAATGATCTTATCTGGGTCGGTTTGAATACCGTTCTCCGAGACCACATGTCCTAGAAAGTTCACTTGCCGTCTGAATAACGCGCATTTCTTCGGACTCAGCTTCAGCTCAGATACGAGGAGCTAATTTAGCTCCTCGTATCTTTGACAGCACTTGCTCCAAGTTTCGAAGGTGATCCTGGAAGGTGCGCCCCACGATGGTGATGTCATCCAAGTAGACCAGGCAGGCGTCTCCAATCAGTCCCATGAGCACTCGCTCCATCAGTCTCTCAAAAGTAGCCGGAGCGTTGCACAATCCAAAGGGCATGACGTTAAATTGCCATAATCCTTTCCCTGTGGAGAATGCCGTCTTCTCCTTGTCTCGAGGATCTATTTCCACCTGCCAGTAGCCACTTTTTAGGTCTAAGGTAGAAAACCACTTCATCCCCGTCAGCGTATCCAGTGTGTCATCGATCCTTGGCAGCGGGTAGCTGTCCTTCTTTGTGATGTCGTTTAATCGGCGGTAGTCTACACAGAAGCGCATGCTGCCATCTTTCTTCTTAACTAGCACCACCGGCGAACACCACGGGCTGGATGAAGGCTCGATTACGCCTTCCGTCACCATACCGTCGATCATAGCTTCGACTTCACGTTCCCGTGCCACTGGCACACGTCTTGGTCGCTGGCGAATTGGAGCTTCACTTCCCGTGTTTATTTTGTGCTGGACTAGTGCTGTCTTCCCTATGTCGGCATCACTGGTCGAGAAAATATCGGCGAACCGGTTCAACATCTTCTTAGCCTTGGTCTTCTCTTCTTCTGACAGGGTACTTTGGCAGTCCTCCAAAAGTGAAGACACGTCGAATCGTGCAGCCTGAACCTTGGCGCTGGTAGGTTGCTCCTGACATCTACGCATCCAAGCCGCTCCTTTATAGGTGCCCAATTCCGTCCCTTTCTTGAGCAACACTTCCTTGTCACTTGCATTTAGTGCGCGTACTGATGAAACTTTGGTACCCCTTACCAAGGTTCGTGCAATCTTCCACGATGCCTCTTTCTCTAGGCCTTCGATAAGTACGCAGCGGTTCCCTCGACCAGAACTCCCGGGTAAACAAACCGGTACAACCGTTTCCGACCGCGGTTGAAGCGTGACATTCTTCAGGCAGTACACTTTTCCTGAAGTTGCACCTTCCATGAAGACTTCTTCCAAGCCACATTTCAACACTCCCTGGTTAACATCGATCTCGCAGCGATACTCCCGCATGAAGTCTAGGCCCAGGATGCAGTCGTCCACTATATCGGCCACGATGACTTTGTGACGGTAAACTTTGTTGCCTAGCTTCAGATCCACCTCCATTTCACCTCGGACGGTTATGTGCTGACCGGTAGCTGTTCTCAGATTCACACATTCATTGTTCCTGAAGCAGCCCCGAAGAACCCGTCTTGCCAGATGGAAACCGACGACTGTCCGAGAAGCACCCGTGTCTAATGTCAGCTTGCATGGTGTTCTGTTAATTTCGCCTTCGATGATCAGGCTGTTCCCGTCACATGATTGCGAGATCGAGATACTTGGGGCTCTTCCATTACCAGCCAGCACCCGCCCCGCAGTCCAGGCCTCTACTCGTTTCCCTGCTCTCGCTGCCTGGAAGGCACATCAGGCGACCCCGTTGGTGGAGACAGGGTGTCACCAGGCTGCCTACGCTTTGGGCAGCTCAAGCGGATATGGCCTCTTTCTCCGCAGTTGTAGCACCGAGGTGACGACACAACTTCCCTGATGCGGTAACCTCGGTCGTCGCGTCGCACTGCTTCCACCTCCAGAGCGTGGGCTAAGGCGTCCTTGAGGTCCTTGAAGTGCCCAAGCCTCACTGCTGCTCTTACCTCCAGGTCCCGGATCCCATCCGTAAACGCCTGTACGAGGTTCCCATCAATAAGCGCAGGCGACGACTGGTATGCCTTCCTGACCAGCTTTTCCACCTCCAGAGCCCACTGCTGCAGAGTTTCTCCGGTGCGCTGTGTCCTGTCCTTCAGCTGAGCACGATACACATGTTCAAGGTGCGCGTCACCGTATCTTGCCTCCAGCGCCTCCAGGAGCTTTTCGTAGGTGACGTCTTGCCCGAGTGCCTCCAACACTGTCAAGGCCCTATCACGAAGGCCCAAGGTTAGGGCGGTTAAGGCCTGTTCTTTGGTCCACCCATTCGATCGCATCACAGCCTCAAACTGGATCTTGTATGCAGACCATGATGACGAGCCATCAAATGGTGGAACCTTAAACCCACGGGGCGAGGGCGCTACAGCCGCTGATGTCACTTCCAGCCCACGCAATTTCTTCTCCACTTCAGCAACACAGGTCTCGTGGTGGTCATGTACGCGCTTCTCAATGTCGCTGATACGGGCCTCATGCTGCTGGAGTTCCTCCTTGACCGCCTTCAAGTCCTTCCCCACTGCGGCGCTGAGGTCCTTCATGAGCACCACCTGCTCCTCTAGGCGGCGCGCGTGCTCCTCCTTGTCGCGCTGGAGCTGTTCTTCTAGGCGGCGCGCGTGCTCCTCTTGACGGCGAGCCTGCTCCTCCTTGTCGCGCTGTAGCTGTTCCTCCAGGCGGCGCGCGTGCTCCTCTTGACGGCGAGCCTGCTCCTGTTGACGGCGAGCCTGCTCCTCCTTGTCGCGCTGTAGCTGTTCCTCCAGGCGGCGCGCGTGCTCCTCTTGACGGCGAGCCTGCTCCTCCTTGTCGCGCTGTAGCTGTTCCTCCAGGCGGCGCGCGTGCTCCTCTTGACGGCGAGCTTGCTCCTCCTGACGGCGAGCCTGCTCCTCCTGACGGCGGGCCTGCTCCTCCTGACGGCGGGCCTGCTCCTGCATGAACGCCATCAGAGCCGCGATGTCGGGCACCGTCACGGAGTGTGTAGCGCTTGCAGGCTCCACTGCAGCCGCGGAGTCGCCTGGTCCACCAGGCGATGGAGAAGGAACGTCTCCGAAGCGTCTCTGGTCCAGGTCTTGCTGGCGCTGGTTCCTGGTACGCACACCTTCAGTTTCTTCCTTCGGCATAACCGGCATAATTTATCCCACTTCTGACACCAATTTGTTACGAGC
Organism: Euclidia mi; assembly: GCA_944739405.2. Classification (NCBI taxonomy): domain Eukaryota; kingdom Metazoa; phylum Arthropoda; class Insecta; order Lepidoptera; family Erebidae; genus Euclidia; species Euclidia mi. Next base: position 18,032,704 of record OX123189.2, read on the forward strand.
TGGGGTTCGACGATAAATTATAACTCACTATGCCAGAAAAACTGCACTTTATTCACTAACACAATAACACTAGATACACACACTTATTTTCACAACACTAATAAAACACACTATTCACACCACTAGAACAACACTAAACACTTCCGACTTATTTCTCTTCGCTTCTTGTTGATCGCTTCGATATTCCAATTGTAACTGTCCTGTCTCGCGCGCTCTCGCTCTATTTATACTGGCCGGATAACATCACTAGCTCATTCTAGATACTTCCACAAAACTGTCGAATAATCGCGAACAGTCTATGCTCGATACAGCAACGCCATCTAGTACAGAGTAGCTGAATTACCTTTAAACCACCGATACATTCAATCTCTTCTAGTACCCCCGTTCACCGATAGATGGCGTAACAATATATTATGTTGATTCAGCCTCAAATCACCTTTTAATTACTTTACACAGATCTATGAATAACATAGCCACTCCCACGTCCAGCCCGAGCGACTGTTATAGCCTTGTACGTCCGGATACGCGCAGCCATGATTCGGGTGTCGCCGCGCTCGCATGTGTAACATGAAAACCTACATAGCTACTTAACTATACTAGCTAGAATAAAGAAAAAAACTGTAAAAAAAATAACAAGAATGCTAATTAAAACTATGTATGTTTTAAGATCCACAAATTTTATTTAAGCTGTTAAAAACAAGTGTCAACATTGAATTCGGTCAAAAATGAACATGTAAATTGTATTAATTCACACCGCAACAGATAAATATTGTTAATTTTACCAATAAAACAATGTTACAAGAAACTAGACGTATGTGCCTTTCGAATGATGTATATATCTTCTTTCTCTTAGCGTTATCCCAGTTTCAATCTGGGGTCCGCTTTCTAGTCTCACCGGATTTGACTGAATATTAGCTTTTCCACGGAGCGACTGCCTGTCTGACCTCCGCAACCCGAAGGGATAGCGATATTCCATGGTTTAGACTAGTGTCAGTTTTATTTAGAAGGTACTGACGCCCTGTAACGATTGTCAAAGATCTTCATGACAACCGGGACCGACGGCTTAACGTGCTCTCCGAGGCACGGGACAAGCGATAATTAACAATTCAATACGCACATAACTCCGAAAAGTCATTGGTGCGCGCCGTGGAGTCGAACCCGATACCCTCTGCATGGCAGTCTGTTGGTATACCCACTCGGCTATCGCCGCCACGCGAATGATGTATATATGATTATGTTTAATTATCGCTAAGTAGTTCAATAAATCGAAACAAAACACCTCTCTTGTTAATTTTGTCGCGGAATCTCGTGCGCTTTCGTCTCGTTCGCGAAGTCAAAATATAAGCAATATGGCCGCTTATCTAAGGATCCGTCCACACTTTGTAATTTACGCAACTTAAAAATAGGTAGTCATATATTTTTGTAGTTTGAGTTTTAAATTAAACGCCAATAATAAATTTGTACAATATAAATTATAAATGTGCAAATCGAATTATATAAAAGTAAAAAATAAATATGATGTAAAATTCATCATCAGTTGGTGATCTAAAAGTATTGTATGTATGAATTTAAGCCAACAATCGAATTAAGGACTACAAATTTAATAGTGACTTATAAACTCATAGCAGTGCAGCTTCGAGCAAATAACAAAATGCACATGCACATACTATGAAGAAATAAATATTTTCAAAACCAACTATGGCAATAAACAAATGAGCACAATACATACGGTATATATAGTATTATTATATCGAAGAATAAATAATATTGTTTAAGTTTATGAATTATTATCAATAAATCACAAAACTCTACTTAGTGATATGAAATAGTAGAACACATAGAACCTCTATGTTAGAAAACGGAGTTAAAAAGAGAGCAAAATTATATTATTAGTAAGTATATCCCAAGAAAATTTGAGCATAATGAAACCTTCCTTCCACTCGACACCACCAAAACGACCCCATCCGTGTGTCGTATGGAATCTCTAGTCCATACGACACCACCCTAGTGATGTCCAGAAACGCGTGTTTTTGACTAACAGCTCCCAGTTCATTAAAATAAATAAATAAATATCAGACAACATCACATACATTGATCCGACCCCAAAGTTATTATTTCAAGTTATCTATAGTTAAACGATAATTAATAAAACAGAGTTTATGAAATATTATTTTTTTATTTCAGTGAAGAAAAATATAAACTTTATCAAATGACATACCTCATTAATGAAACTGCTTGAACTTAATTGGAGTTTTCATATCAACAACTTTGTATGTAGGTAACCTCACTATTAGTCGGTGGTGTCGTATGGACTAGTGATTCCATACGACACCACCGATGGTGTCGTTTTGGTGGTGTCGAGTGGAAGGAAGGTAATGAAACACCTCCAAACAAACCCACAAACCAAAACAAAAAACTCAACATCCAAAACCGCAAAAAATAAAAAAGCAAAATATATTGCAAACTTATTTTGCTGTTTGTACCGACCCTTATTGTGAACCAATATAGTGACGTCCGTGGGTACTATAATACCCATATCAAAAAACCTGAGGAACACAATAACATTTTTAATCAATCTTCTGTGTTTATTATATATTTATGATAGTAAAGTACATTATTGTGATTATTACGAAATGTTGATCGTTGTTTTAATGTAATTTCACTGAAAAAAAGTAAACAGAGCTAAAATTAGGCCGAAAAGTTAGGGGCCGCCATTTTTTCGACACAGTTGTAGTTTGGAAACGAAATATAACTTGATTTTACTCACAGAAGTGTAATATGTATACGTAAGTATAAAATACAAATCATCTAGTTTATTTTTATGTATGATAATGTAAGAAACAATTAGTAAAACTTAAGTACTTACAACATTATTTGGCTGGTACTCCAAAACAAATGTTGCGAAATGTGCGCTAAAGAAAAATATTTTTTATTCATTTGTCAAGGCTTGTTACACTGCCATCTCGTATTTGAATGGTAAAATAGCTAGTTAACTATTGATTCCTAACACCAAAAGTCAAAAAAATACCGCTAATTGTCCTTAGATGGCAGTTTTAAAAAAAATGGCGCTTTGGTTACTCTGGTAACCGGGACGTGCAACGCTACTTTGTGTTTGGGTACCGTTGTACCCATGGACGTTGGAGTAGATAGAGATATAAAGGATAGAGTGGCAGAACAGTACCCAACTCTATACTGTGTCGTGTCCGTCGGTGCGAGAGAGAACGCAACATTAAAGGCCCCCTGCATCTCTCTCTAACAATACATGCACAACATCAACATTACGCAGTAGCGTGCTACCTGTAACTATTATTTATATCAGTTTATCAGTAATCAATAGTTTAAAAGTTGTTTTTATTGATACACGAAGATAGTTTGAAGTGACAAAAATGTTTATATATTAGCAGCAACTATTGATTACTAATAAACTGATTTAAATAATAGTTACAGGTAGCACGCCACTGCGTAATGTTGATGTTGTGCATCTATTGTTAGAGAGAGATGCAGGGGGCCTCTAATATTGCGTTCTCTCTCCCACCGGCGGACACGAATAGGCCCCACTCTGCCACTCTATTCTTAATATCTCTATGGGCAGAACCATAGAGATATTAAGAATAGAGTGGTAGAGTGGGGCCTATACGTGTCCGCCGGTGGGAGAGAGAACGCAACATTAAAGGTCCCCTGCATCTCTCTCTAACAATACATGCACAACATCAACATTACGCAGTGGCGTGCTACCTGTAACTATTATTTAAATCAGTTTATTAGTAATCAATAGTTTAAAACTTGTTTTTACACACTACATAGATAACGCAATTATCACGATTTGTATTGAAACCAAGCGTGCCGACTTTTTAATACCTACTGTGACGTTGCCTGTATCACGAAGTCGAAGCGATGCGCGACAGTATCGCTTGTGCGATATTCATCGTCTCCTAATACACAACGTCAGACCAAACGTCCGAAGCAAACGCGGCAACGTAATGTGAATAAAGTTTACTTAACGGTAAAACGGATGCGCAGGGACTGAAGTTAGTGGCGACCAAACTCGACGCTTGGTCGGAGTTCAGACACGCGAAGTGCATGCATTTGCGTTATCTATGTAGATCTATGTCTGTGGGCAGAACCATAGAGATATTAGAATAGAGTGGCAGAACCACAGAGTCCTGCCACTCTATTCTAATATCTCTATGGTTCTGCCACTCTATCCTTTATATCTCTATGATCACACCACCCACAGATCTGTGAATCAAATATCCCTATCCCTATATTATTTAGTAGTGATCTGTGTCCCTATCCCTATACAAGTCCGTTCACAGTTATTTTACCTCTAGCTGTTAGATTGGCCAACCTGGGCGTTGTGTTGCTATATCTGGTATATAATACTCCCATTTTAAATATACAATATTGCTAAAAATGTACTTATTTTGTTATTGCCTAAGCGATCGTATTAAATATTTTGAAGTAATGTTCGTAACAAAACCTCTTGATATTGGCATGGCTATATGCATGTACATTTATTTTCTTACGAAATAACTAATTTCCTATGAAGATAAGTAGTTATAATAAAAATGTTGTCTATTTAATATATAAAGGAAAACGCATCATAATTACGCCAACGTGAGGTTCTAATTATCAAATACAAAAACTGCAAATTTAATTTTCATATTTATTTTGAATAAGAATGATGTGGGTGTAATACACCTGTGCCTACCCCTGCATGGAAACAGGCGTGAGTCTATAAGAATGATCCATGTGGACTGCCAATGTTATGATGATTCGTAACTGCTGTCATATTCTGTATCAGACTCAGAATTTAATTCTATTATGAACCTGTCCATTTCAGCATCCGTAGACCCATCTGTTTCACGAAGCTTGTTTTCAATGTGGCGCTCATGTTTGCATTGTTTTTGTCAGTCTTCTGCAGTGATAGATTGAAATGCTTCTTTAGCTAAATTCACAATGTTGGTTGCCTCTTGTCCTAAATTTTTGCTTGTGACTCGCCTTTTAATGAGACTCCACATAAGTTCAATTGCGTTTAGCTCGCAGTGGTATGGCGGTAATCTAACCACTTTGCGGCCATGAGCTTCAAGCATTTGAATTTTTGAAGCATTTCCACTTATATTGGGTAAAATGTTATGCACGGGCAACCCTGTTTTACATTCCTGTCATCACAGAGTACAATTCCAACATAAAGAAAATAAACACCGACATCTGTCAGAGGTAAATTAACTGTGAACCAAGATTACTATATACTCTATGCTGTGAACCATCTGTAGATCTGTAGTCTGTGATGTCAAAGTAAGGGATCCGGATAATAATCATAATAATAAAGAGTAAAGTAATAAAGAGGGGAGTATAGTATAATTTCGTATCTCATGATGGTATCTATAAATTCAAGCGCTTTTTACAGTATTATAGTTGGCCGCAACTGTTTCTGCTGCTTATGTTTTAAAACTGTAGCAGATTCAGCCGTACACATGGAGGACGAAATGTTTTTATCGATGAAAGAGAAGACAACCAGTAAAGTTGTCGTTGCAGATTTGATAATTGAAGTTTTAGGTGAACAGGTAGGTCATAATAATTAAAAACACAGTACAAATAATCTTACACTCATGCTATGCGATCAAGAGTGGTCTGCTTTCTAAGCTGACCACCAGATTTGAATGATTTGCTCCAGAGTGACTGCCACAGAAGACCAAGAGAGCTTGACTGTCTATTGATCTATCTACTGCTCTGACTACACAATGGCACATTGTAGTTTTCACCCAAACATTTTGAACCTCTTATTTAAAAAGGCTATCTGAAGGTGTCCACATAGCACCAAATTTCTAGTCCTATGTTTGGGCTGTACCTGTGAATTGACTGTCACAGTCAGTTTCTTTTTCTTCATTAAAATAAATTATTGTTACAGTAAATGTTATTGTTATAAGCCTATGTACAGCAGTGGATGTCTTTCGGCTGATATGATGAAATGTTATTTTTGTGTTCCATAGTAAAATAATACAACCATTATTTTACTTTTTGTTTTTTCATGTTACAGTTATACAACCAGCTGTCAACTTTTGATGCCATATGTAACCAGTGCCTGTCATCAGCCATTAATAGTTTCAAATTCATCAGAAAATGCAAAAGTAATATAAAAAGCCTTTGCAAAGTTATAGACAATCTCTCAGTGGGTGTCAAGGAAACAACTATGGGAATCAAAGAGGGTTATCGAGTAGCATATGTGTCAATTGATACTCAGAGATGCACCTGGAACAAGTACTATTCAAAATTTGTGTCCTTTAATCGAACAAAAATTTTTTCAAAATTCATTGACTTGGAAATGGCACATAGCGAATATGAAGCCAAAAAAGTATCTCAGATGAAGCAAAAAGAACTGAAAATTAATCTTATACGATTAGATGATGAGAATGCTTTGTTGCAGAGTAAGATTAAACAAGTTTCTAAATCTAGGGGTTTGTCCAAGACACACAAAGGTAATAATAATAAAATTTGTAAAAGAACAAGTAGAAGTCCACAATTAATCAGTGACCATAATGGCACACATAAACAAACCAGACCATATGACAAGCAAAAGAGTAAGGAGAAAACTCCGTCCACTCCTCCACAATATGTGTGTGTAAATCAATTCAATGATAAGGTCAATGGTGTATGTAGGCTTAAGACTATACCAAACATACTAAGAAATAATATAAATAGAAAGAAGCTAATAGAATGGCCACCAGAAGCTACCAAACAAGATTGTCAAATTAAAGCTTTGAATAGCTCAGTAGATTGCAAAACTTCAGAAGAGCAGATTCAATCAAGCCTATCGGTCCTATCACAAACAAGCTCGAATAGTTTACAACAGTATTCTCAAGCTTTGATTTCAGATATTGAGATAGAATTGTTTAATAATGATAACATAACTGTATGTCAGTACTGTGGAGAGGTGTGTAACAATTCAACAGAATTTACCAATCATTTGAAAACACATGACACATTAATGATAATGGAGACTATTATAAAAACAGAATGTGAAGGTGCAGTTCCATAGGCAAGATAAAAGCACTGATGCAACTAGAATATTATTATTTTCTGACATCAGTTGGTCAGAGGAGTATATAATATATGAGGTCAATGAGGTGAAACTGTCAGATTAATTATGATCAAGAAGCTGTCAGTTCATCCCTATGTATTGCACTGACAATGTAAACACTTAACCCTATTGAGCATGGATGCACTGATCAGTGCAAGAGAAAATAGATTTCTGTGGTCTGGTATTGCAGCTTTCAAGAGGTTAAGGTACGATAAGCTAATATGTTGCGTCAGCACATACACACGCTCGACCTGCACGCGCGTTGCGCGCCGTTTGCACGAGAGGCTGGGCACGCTCTGCGGGGGCGGATAGGCCGTCTACGAATCTTAGGCCAGAATAGAATGCTTGCCTCTCATCTAAAACTGACACACTTTATAATATCTGGATGTTGCTTATTGTTACATTTTTCGGTATGCATGCATGTACTTACTTAAATAGTTTATGAGTAGGTAATTTATTTCAGAATGTATTATTTATATAGCTTACCAGTAAGTAGGTAATTCTGTGTTTTACTTTAAATATGAAATTGTATGTATGTTCCAAAATAAAAACATTGTAATAAGAGTTTTATTGAATATTATTTGTATGTTTTTGCTATGATTACCTATTTAGGAACCGGCGCATATAAATAAAACGCAGCGCATGCGCGCCTATATAAAAATAAGCGTTTCGTCGCTTCGAACTGCTCAGAAATTTTGTTGTGTGAGTTTGGACATTATTTAAGTAGGCACGATCAGGGTAATGATTAGTTTTGCAGTTACTGAAGGGTTCATACTCACGCAGTCGCGAGTAGACCCTGCGATCCGCTCAGGAATTTTGTGAGGTTAATAATTGATTTTCGACACTATTTAAATGAGGAATATTGTCGATAATAGTTTGACATCGTAAAAATGCACTCTGATGCGTTTCGGCAAAGTCTGAAACTGAAGTTTTGAACATCTGCGCATAGTTTTTTCTACAGATCGACTGTGGACCTATTTTGAAATATGGTGGCCACTGAGAAAGGCAATAATAATATGGGATGGGATGCATGGGAGCACAACTCCATTTTAGAGCTCCCAGCCAATCTCATCTGCCCGTTGTGCATCCTGCCGCCCAGCGAACGAGGCTCTGGCGACCGACTAATGGCGCCATTATAAATAGACGTAGCTAAATATAGCAGATCGGTGACGGGCAGCAGCGTCACCGGGGCAAGAAGCTACGCCCTGCGATCACCAACACGCATGCCCAGCGTGGTGATAACGGGCATAAACATAAACCCCTATGGCACCCAACGCTACGCAACGGCCCCCAGTTCCCGGTCGCCCGGCTATTCCTGGCAAAGGTGGCGGACATGGTAACGGCACGGCAGTGGGTGCGAAGAATCCCCGGGTTACGGTAGGCCGCCAACACCGACTGACTATGGCGACGTATACCGGATGCACGCTACGGCTCGACGTACATCTGGCACAACTAGAAGAGGAACTGAGATGTATAAGATGGCATGTTTTGGGACTATGCGAAGTCCGGAGAGAGGGGGAGGATACGATTACCCTAGACCAGCCATCCCAAGGCGGCGTTGGGTTCTTGGTCCTTAAGGTCCTCTTTGACAACATTTTAGAAATCTCCAGTGTGCCAAGGGTAGCATACCTTGTGATCAGACTCACCAAGAGGTATACCCTCAAGGTTATCCGAGTGTATGCACCGACTTCGACATACTCGGATGATGAAGTGGAGGAAATGTATGAAGACATTTCCAGGGCCTTACACCACACCCAAAAGGTCCACTTCCGTGTTGTCATGGGGGACTTCAACGCCAAAGTGGGAGTACATACTTGCGGCGAATCGGTAGTAGGACCACACGGATTTGGTAGGAGAAATCATAGGGGCAGATGATCGTCAACTTCTTAGAGAAGGGGAGGCTGTTCTTAAGGCTCCTACACACAGTGCCAGCGACACGGCTGGCGGCATGGCCGCCGGCCAAGCCACGTGAACCCGGCAGCATACGAAGCCGCCGGCTATACCGCGCAAAAGAGCCGCCGGCATGGCCGCGCGGGTTGTTACTTGTGTGTGTTCGTTCTATACAACTGAAATGATGTGCGGCAAAAGCCGGCGGCCTGTGCCGCCGGCACTGTGTGTCTTTAACAAACTTGTTCTTTAAGAAGCAGCCTCTCGGCAGTGGACATACCGAAGCCCCGACACTATGACAAATAAAAATTCGGGCAAGTGCGAGTCTGACCCGCGCACCGAGGGTTCCGTACGCATTTTACCTTGAGGTTGAATTACGCTAGTCCTCTAAATCTGTATGAGCGCCCATACAAGTTAGAGGACTAAGTATCTTAAATGGAGTCTACTATGTATGTATGGGGACACCCTTAAATTTTCCACTTTTTTATTTTTTGTAATTTTTCCTTTATTTGTGCTATAAGACCCTGCTTTTGGCCAAATTTCGTGATTCTAGTTCAACGGGAACTACCATATAGGTTTTCGACCCAAAACCTATAGGGTACTTACGGTTGACCTAGAATTGTCAATTTTGGTCAAAACCAAGGTCTTACAGCATAAGTAAAGGAAAAATTCCGAAAATAAAAAAAGTTGAAAATTAAGGTTAATTTTGGTACTTACAAGTTTTCGCAAAAATCTAATTTTGACCATATCTTTTTATTGGGTTGACCCAGGACCATATGATTTTCATACACCTAATAGCAACCATAGACCTCAGTATCTGGTATAAATTTCAATTTGCTAGGTCCACTCGTTCCTGAGAAAATCGGTGGTGACACACGGACAGACAGACAGACGGACAAGAAAGTGATCTTATAAGGGTTCCTTTTTTTACCTTGAGGTACGGAACCCTAAAAATGAGATAAGGTCAATGTGGCCAAATCCGTCTGGCGGGAAAAGCCGTACATATACGCGTATAGCCTTTCTACCCATAGGAAGCTGTTGCAAACTCGGTCGATAAAACAGCACACATTTTTAGTTGTAACTCTGTTACAAAAGATGGAGTTAGTTGTATACGAGAGAAAATAACTGCGTTTGAAATTTAGTTTTACTTTGAACTCGAAAGTGAAGTGTAGTGTGTCGCCGAAATTTTCAAGGTAAATATAAAACTATTTAATTCTCACCTTTGTTAGTTTGTATATACGAAGTTTAAGATGTGGGTTACTGTTTTGTCTAGTTTTCATTAAATAAAACAGAGACAATATAAAATTATTGAACTTTTAAAATGTATGATCATAGAATTGTCAATTGGGATATTCCGTCTATTTTTTATGGGTCAAAATCGTCATATGACGGCATAGCCCCATTGCATAAGTAGTCAACCTTTTTCTTCTTACATTTTTATAGAAAAATACTTAGATATTTACTAAGATGTTTTTATAGCATAGATATGTTGCTCGCGCTCTATTTTGGTGAGATAAATGGTGCATAATTGTCCAAGTCACTTAGTGCCGCTCTAATCAATGTCACAGCTAGCCGCCGTACATCATGTAAATTTTATTAAACTTGCCGAAAATCATGCCTTCCTGTGTTTTTAGATGATGTAAAGATTAAATTATCAAGAAAATGTTACATTTCATGTATTTGGCTATAATCAACTTGCCACCATTTAGCAGTGTAATAATGTTTGTGTATGATGCGTCTATTTGTAAAATGTCACTGAATATTTACATTTTCTTGCCCAATTTCTTTCTTAGTTGTTGTTTAAGTGTTCTAATACATTACGTTACATATTGTTAAATACCAATGCGTCATTACGTGACGAAAGAAATTAAATTCATAATTTAATTTAATTTAATTTTCATACATTTCTACTCAACAATGTTTAGAACGAAACCTTGTTATTTAAATACAGTTATTCTTCATTGCAGGTTCCTCGTGGTTATTTTCAAATCCATACCATGGTGAGAAACTATAAAAGAAAAACTACAAAAGGATCTTATAACAATGAAAACTTACATTATATTATATTACATTACATTTTATTTTCATGTTTGATTAGAATAAGTGAACCATAAAAACATTAAACTATTGATTTTCTAAAACGCTTTTTTATTGCACTTTAAATACAAGTTTTATATTTTGCTATAGTCTTCCGTTAACATGAAATAAAATCAATAGATTTGTTTAAGCCCCGTCAAAAGGTTCAAAACTTCTGCCTGTACAAATATGCCGGAATAGCCCCTCTAAAACATTTTTGGCAATAAAATAGAATTTAGACCTCATATTGGAATATTTACCGAACATATTTGATTGGCAACTACGTCCTTTTATTTACGGATGGCGTACATTCTATATAACCGTCTGAATGAAGGAAATCTTTTTGTCAGACGGATTAACCCGAATTTGTAGGGAAAATCCGTCTACGGACAATGTTTAAAAAAACATTTTTTATTAAATACCCACTGCACTTTCACTATTTTATATAAAAGAGTTGTAAAGACGACAAAATGCTTAATTTTTTGCAATGATCAAATATGTATAAAAGTACTTAGCAAACTCATTATACTCGACTGAAGTCATTTAACTAAAAAATATGACGGATTAGCCCTCATTGACCTTAGACTTCATTATTGGCGGACAATCTATCTACACACAAACTATCGACCTATTTCGCTCTTGAGCCACGTTTATAAGCTGTTCTCAAGGGTCATTCATTACGAATCGTCTCGCGCGCAGACTTGACGAGTTGCAGCCGCCCGAACAGGCTGGTTTTCGAGGAGGATACGGCACCATAGACCACATCCACAGTACGGCAGATTATACAGAAGACAGAGGAGTATAATCAGCCCCTGTGTTTAGCGTTTGTGGACTATGAGAAGGACTTTGACTCTATTGAAACCTGGTCTGTTCTGGAGTCCCTGCTACGGTGCCAAGTCGATTGGCGATATGTCCAAGTGCTGAGAGGTCTGTATGACGCCGCGACTATGACCGTCCAAGTATAGAACCAGCAGTCTGAACCTAACCACCTGCATCGAGGTGTGAGACAAGGGTATGTTATCTCCCCCAAATTGTTCACAAATGCACTGTTCAAGACGCTAGACGCTGCACTGGAAAGGACGCGGTATTAACATAAACGGCGAGTACCTCTCACACCTAAGATTTGCAGACGATATCGTCATCGTGGCTGAAACCGTGCAGGACTTGCAGTATATGCTGAGCAGTCTAGCTGATTCTTCTGCTCGCATCGGTCTCCGGATGAACTTGAATAAAACCATGATAATGTTCAATGAACATGTCTCTCCGGCACCGATTACCCTAAATGGGATCCCTCTCGAAGTTGTTCAGGAGTACCAGGTACGTCTACCTTGGGCAAACCTTGCAGTTGGGTAGTCAAGCCAAGCCGTCGAGTCTTTTTGTCACCCCTACCGCAAAACCTTAAGACAAAGGTCTTGAACAAGTGCGTCCTACCCGTTATGACTAACGGAGCCGAGACGTGGACACTGACGGTGCAACTGGTCCACCAATTTAAGGTCGCTTAGAGCGAGCTATGGAAAGGACTATGCTCGAAGTTGCACTGAGGGATCGATTTCGCAATGAAGTGATCCGACAGAGAACCAAGGTAATCGACATAATCGCTCAAAGAATTAGCAAACTGAAGTGGCAGTGGGCCGGTTACATTTGTCGAAGAACCGATAACCGTTGGAGTAGTCGTGTTTTAGAGTGGAGACCGCGCCTTGGCAAACGTATTGTAGGACGCCCTCTGGCTAGGTGGAGTGACGATATAAGCAAAGTGGCTGGCAGCGGCTGGAACCGAAAAGCCGAAAATCGGGCTCAGTGGCGTGCCATTGGAGAGGCCTGTATCCAGCAGGGGACTCTTGCAGGCTGATGATGATGATGATGATGATGAGAAAGACAAGCAAGTGGCGATAGTGAAATCAAGGCGTACGATATCGAGCAGCAAGGCGACAGGACGACGTATATAATTAAACTTCAGTGTACCTACTTATTTACAATGTTTATTCGCATCCTCCATTCTATATAACTAAAGCCTGGCGTCGACTACATTCGAACCGCGTCTGAGTCGCATTTTATCCGTGTGCGTTCATTACAGACGAATCGAATCAAAAGCCAGCAGTCGGCGACTGACTGCTGTAGGTTGTGCTTGTGCTGTCAATGATGGATAGCTCGGACGAAGATATTATGTTCTTGTTTCAAATTCGTTCATTATTCCCGCTATTTCTTCCCATATATTTTGTCTACGCTGCTCGTCATGATAATGAGTATCTTCATGATCATATTTTTTTTAGACTCACGCCTGTATCCCCGAAGGGGTAGGCAGAGGTGTTACACCCACATTTCGCCATAAATTTTCAGGTCCCGTAATAAGGGGCGAGCCTATTGCCGTACCGGGTACATTACCAGACTCCGTGCTGCTACTGAGAATTTTCTAACGGAAAAACCCAATAACACTTTGCCCGACCCGGGAATCGAACCCGAGACCTCCCAATCCCACGCGCACATTTATGCCGCGGGACTAATGAGGCAGTCATGATCATTAAGTTCAGTATATTTCTGAACTAGCGAAATTAACAGCTCTTCATTCATTTCGATAACTTTTTATGTAGGTATTTACGCCATGTACAGTACTCGCCAATCTTTATGGCCGCTCTGAATGTAGCCATCGGTACGAACTTGCGCATGGTACAGTCGGGTGGACATGTCATAACCAAGAAAATATATTCGTAATTATTGAAAATTAAAATCTTCAGTTACGTTGTTAGATTAGCTATATTATATTGTTTAATTACATTTTCAATCAAATTCGAGTAATGTAAATTCAGTTAGGTGAAGGACTTTTAAGCATAGACTTCTTTCCTCTTTCATAAATGTTACTACGCCGTACACTATTTTTCGTGTTTGGCGACGTAAAACATTAAAACGACCGCAAGGCATGATCAATGACAATGTTAACTATATCATTACAAATAACAACAAGAAACAACGATAGCAACGAGAAACAATAAAGAAGTAACACTACGAAACTATTTTAAACGCGACGATACTGTCAGAGCTCAGCGATTATGTTTATGTGAGTCGTGTACGAACGTAGCACACTCACACTAACGCGCGGGAGGCGAGGACGCTAGCGGGTGGAAGACAGCGCGCGCGGGCGTGCCCTGCCTCCACGCCCCGCGTACGTCCCGCTGATACCTGATTTTGTGTTTTGCGCAGCGCAATGCGGCTATGTTCGGAGCGGCCATAAAGTTTGGCGAGTACTGTAGTACCCGTCTACACTCATCTGCTGACCCGCGTCCACTAAGGCGCGCCGAGTCGAGTCGAAACGCGTCGCCGCAGAAATTCGCCTGACGAGCGATGCGCGCGGTAGATTCGATTCGGCGCGTCGCGACTCGTCGCTAATGAACGCAGGTTTATAGAAATATATAGGAGGCGTAAGGCGGAGGCGACTTTCTGCGTTTCGATTCGGCTCGGCTCGGCGAGCCTAGTGGACGCTAGCCTTTATTCGCCTCTCCACGAAAAACATAAGCCGGGCAGGCTTTTGTTTTTTATTGTCACCTGTCATTCGGCCAATATGGCCAGTGACGTCCAACAACTAAATAAAGGAGGTCGTTACATTTGGTAAACTAATGTGATTAAGGCGCTACCTCGAAAAATTTTAAATCGTGCTGTGGGCGTGGTTTCCCCTCGAGCGCGGGGGCACCCGTTGCAGCGCCGCACGCGGCCGTCCAAGTAAAGCTCTCGCGGATTCATTGACCTATAGTAATCGCTAGCGCTGACCGCTTGCGTTCAGAAATGTGGTGACTGCTCCGAATAGCAGCCCTTTAATTGTTATATGAACAAAATTTTTAATTATCCTTTTAATTTGTTTCATTCTTTATAGTACAAAAAATAGTTGAAGTATACATGTAGTATGTATCTGCAAAAGCCTGCTTAACTCAAAAATGAGTTTTCTTCCAGCACCTTTCTTAAGACGAAGAGATGTTATCAGAGGAGTAAGGGTAAATTGCAGTGTATACTTTATATATGAGAAGAAAACCCACCCTTATTATTATTACTTGATGTACCCGTATAGTACAAACTAAATTTGATACCTATTTGTTTCATGTTAAAAACGTAGAACTTGAAAAGCCGATTTCGTACGCGCACGCGTTTTCATTGACCTCTTGTAATCGCTGGCGCTGACCGCTATGGCTTCCCTAAGGATATAGGGTGAATGCTCCAAATAACAAGCCTTTTATTAGTTTCGTGAACTTAAAAACGTAATATGTAAATAAAACAGCATTTATTTCTGCATCTCAACACACCATACAGTATATACTAGTTAGTTAGTACAAAAATAATAATAATAAAATAAGAATATACACAGAACATGCAAATAAACCGCAAACTTTTACAAAATTGTATTAGTGTTTCAAAAGACGCTATAATCTAAAATATGGATATGGTCTTCAGCATCCAGAGAACTCTGTTCTATTTCCAAATTTTCTTTATTTTTTTCATGTTCGTTTGTTTCAAGGCCACTGATAGTCTCGGCAACATCGTTCCAATTATTTTTTGTGGAATGATGACCTATCTTAGGCTTTGGAACATAATAAGAGGGCTCCCTGATTGGTCTGTTTCTAGTATGACGTGGATCCACAAGTTCAGGTAACATGCATTCGTGGTAAAAAGAAACAAGTTTCGGCTCCATTTTCATCGTCCAAAAATTATCATCTCTTAAAATGAGTTCAGTTTTTATTTTATTATCGCCGTACCAAACTACCAGCAGACATTTTTGTTTATTACAAATGTGTAGCTGTCCCTGTATCTGGATAAACCAATCTGAGTTAACATTTATGCGTACTTGCCCAGTTTTTTTATCGTAACGCCAAAAATGCATCTTACCTTGTTGGATAGCGGCATCTATTCCTATTTTAAACGGCGCTATAGGACATTTTATTTCAATGAGCATTTCGCCGTCATTTGTTATCCCATCGGGTGATGCACCTAAAAATGGGTATTGCTCATCGATAAAAAGGCCGAACTGATTTATTTCTAAATTTTTTAAAATCATCGCCAGCTCTAGAGCAGCCTTTTACTTACTTTTTCCATGACTTATGGAAACCACATGATCAATACATGGTTTATATAACATATTTTTAACTATATTTGCACAACTATTTGTTTTTATTCTTTTAATAACTTTTCCAAAATTTGACGCAGTTAGGAGATTTCTCCTTAGCTCTAACCACTCACCGCTCTCACTCTGTAAAATTGTACGTTGTTGGATAGAATTACGTTCGTGTTCAGTTCTTTCTAAACTTTTCAGGAATGTTTGCTTTGCGAGCTGGAAAGTATCCTGATCCATGTCAGGTTTATCAGCAAACTCGCCATAGTCAAAGTTTATTTTTTTTGGTAATAATTGACGGTTTTTCTTTCTTGTGAATAATTGGTTGTACTTTCTTTTTTTGTTTAAATTTTCCTCGTATTTCTTTAAGGCGGACACGGGACTTTTATCATGCATTGTTTTAAAGACAGTAGTTAAAATCCTACCAGAATTAAATGACACCACTGCTCCCGCACATCTTCCCTGATAGGACCGCCTAAGAGCGTAATTTATTCTTTTGCCGCCAATAAATTTTCCAACGATACCATTAAAGCGCTCGACAATGTTGCTATCAACATTTTCAATGAGACTTCGGCTTCGAGAAGCAATATTGCTGACTACATAGCGAATCCGTTGCCAGAAAGTAGTACTAATGTTTACTTTTGGCTTTGGCTTATTGTGTGTGGTACAAATATGATGGTTGCAAGCAGTGTGGTCTTCTATTGCGTGACAAATGGCATTTGTGACATCTTTGTAGAGATTTTTGATATTTTCTGATTTGGTTTGCTTTTGTGTACTATGGAATTTTATTGCATTACAAATATAACAACGCGCTTTTAATATGACGCTATTGGAAAGTATATTTCTTTCTATTAGAGGGTATCGTGTGTCTCCTTTTAAAGCTTGCAATTTGTTGCAAAAATTTCTAAGAATATGATTTGCAACCAATTTTTTCAACAGTTATATTAGGATATGGCCGCGTGTCTAAAATTTTAGCGTACGTGCTACTGTCACCATCTGCAATATAACGCCCGTATATAACTCCATGCATTTCTATAGATTGTTTAAAGCCTTCAGCAATTATTGCTGATTCCATAGATGTTGAGGATCCACTAAAATTTTTATAACACTCGTGAGCTTTAACGGTCTCTTTGCGTTTCTCTGCTCTTGCACATATGCAACAGTATTTGTTTTTAACAGCCATAAACAAAACCTGTCCAAATCTTCTTCCTATAATGGTTGCAGCTCCAGACAATGCAGAATAATTGGTTTTATAGGAGCGCTTGCACCAACAACCGTCTAGGATAACATCAATTATAGGTATTCCATCGCTTGTCACGCTACCTTCTTTAACAGCAGCTTCTCGCTCTCGATTTCCAGCTTTTATCATTTCTTCCCATGCTGTTACTTCCCATTCATCAAATATTAAATCTTGATTCATTTTATATTTATATTCGGATAAAATTGGTAAATCTAAAGCTGCCGTAATTTGATTCATCTGATTTTTGCCACAGCCAGCTGCCAAGGCACCCGCAACTGCCATTTTGTTTAAATCGTGTTTTGAATTGTGTATTATAAATTTTTTTTTACACATTGAACATGCCAATGTAAATGCAGATGATAAACCAGAATTTTTTTCATGTTTAATATATACAGTATTCAAACCGCAGTTAAAAAGCGACTCATGGCTTGAAATTCTGAGTAATTCCTTGAAAAACATATCGATATCAACAATCCTATGACCTCTAACATCAGCAGTTTCACCTCTCTAAAACCAAGTAAATATTATATTACTCATTATGAATACCAGTTTAAATACGACGACTAACAAGTGCATTAAAATACTTACTTGAACATTATTTTCAATTGTGTAGGGTAGTATTTCATTATTAATTTCCTTCTGAGACAAAGCTTCGGCGTGGCAATTACTGTCACCACAATGTTTTAGCTGTTCATAAGTAAAACTGCAATATAAAGTAAGTAAACACTGACCATATGTTATGCCGTAACGTTTAAGTCATATTTAATTACTAAATCTTATGTAATTAAAATGTATGTATGTATGTATTGCGGGCAACCCACACATTGAAATGAAAACTTTCTTTAGATTCTAGCAATTTGATGAGGTCAGTTACAAATCAGATTTAACATACACTAACTTACATCATAAAACTCATAATCGAGAACCTAAGTGTGTTCACGGCTAAACTTCGCGGCCTTTCTGTGACACCCGACACTTTTTGTCCCCGCCGCTGTTAGAATGGTGGCTATAATTCACTTATTACAATTTTAATATACTTACTTATCTAATTCATTGCTTCTGTTTTCTTTATGAACTAAAGATGACGACTCCATTTGTTCTATGCAAGCAAGCGACCCTGATGTGTCACCAATGTCACAAAGGTCTCTTTGTCTCCTACAATTTGTAATTATTATTTTGAGGATGTGTATTATGTATACATCATTCATTATTATTAATTTTATCAATATTTTAATTATATAACGTAGAATACAGTTATATCAACATCATAAAACTTGATGTATGAGATAACATACTGCTACTATAGTAGCAGTATGTTATCTCATACATCAAGTTTTCGCGCGTTACACGTATAAATTACTCCCTCTGATAATACTTAAAATATAAGTCACCTTTCATTCGAAATAAACTCTACAAATCCGTACAAGTTTATTATAAATATTTGTTCAGACACCTCTAAAAACTAAAACAGCCAAGTTTTCACTCGAAAGATAAATTATAATATGGGCGTTCATATTGTTTTATTAAAACTACTATTGACACAAAAATTTCATACAAGACTAAAAATAAATATGTACGTGTCTGCCCCGTAAATGTGATTTATTTTATGATCCCACGAATGTTATGCCTATCTTGTTTATTTTATAATCTTTATCTAAGATATGTACATATATACAATTATTGCGTTACTGACTGACTGATAGACAACGCACAGTCAAAACTGGGCGCAAGAAGCTGAAATTGTGTTCCATTCGGCGGAGCTCTTTTTAAAAGAAGAAGCTTGAAAATAGGAGTTCATATTGTTTGGAATGGAATGGACGCTAACAGGCGAGCTTACCCTACTAGCGGTACGGGTCTGTTTACTAAATGTCAGAGACTAATCTGCGAGATTTGGTGTGACTTTTCGTTTTCATATAATAGGTACTAGACTTCGCCCACGGCTCCGCCCGCATGAGCCACATTTACCTCCAAAATGGTGTGGGTAGGAATTTACAAAAATCCTCTCTTAGTGCTCCCCTACACTCCATACCCTTACATGTATGAGAAGTGAAATGATTGTAGAGGAAGCGCGTGAGGTTTGTAAGGATAGAAGCAATTGGCGTTCTGTTGTCTCTGCCTACCCCGACGGGAAGAGTATAAGTATGTAGGTATGTATGTACATATAGATAAACAGACAAGAAAAAAGACAAGATAGGCATTACATTCGTGGATCATAAAATAAATTACATTTACGCCCCGGCCACAGCCTACAGCGGCGAGCGTTTTCGATGTAGGTACCTAATCTAGGATGGCACGCGAAGCTACGCTGCTGTAGCGACCGAAGTCGTCTGACGCTCGGGCTACACTACCGGGATATGCCAATAATTATTGCCATAATTTCAACAACGCCTAGGTGTAACCGCGATTTATGGCCATAATTTTACAATGCCAATCAATATGGCATATGCCGGTAGGCAATAGCTCCGGCGGCGGTCTTTTTCGCACATCAAAGAAGATTACCGCGGTAATTATGGCGTTTGTGGCCACACTACCGTTTGTTCAGTGTGCAACACGAGTTCGACGACGACGCACGTATCTACACTATCAACCGATATGGAGTGGTCAAATGAAAAAGCGCTCGAATTTTTGGAGTCATTGCAATTCGAACCGTCTCTCTGGGATACCCGACAGAAAGCTAAAAATTTAAAAGATTCATGTTAAAATAATTGGCACTCATAAAATACCAAACAGCTGCAGCTTCATCCGCCATCTTGAAAAATGATATTTTTACCGCCTAGTTTATTGGCAATCTCGGTAAACTCAAGTGTAACCACACGACTTCACGCAGTAATTTAACGGTAATTTATTGCCATAATTATGGCGGTAACAGCCCGGTAGACGGTAAGGTAGTGTGGCCCGAGCATCAGAGTAAACGCGCCATGTTCGAAATCGCTCGCCCCTGCCGCCGCTGTTGGCCGTGGCCGGGCCGTTAGGTTAGCTTAGTAATTCATTATATAATATATCTACCCCTAACTGTTCACCGCAGTTTCACTCACTCTGTTTATTACTTCGACAATACTTACTACCTATGACAGGACGCGGCTAGGACTTCATTTTACCTAAATAATATGTAGGTATTTATAAAGTAAAATGAACATACAAAATGTAACTTGGGTGAAACCGCGGGGAATACCTATCTACAACAATGTACCTACCTAAGATATGTATTATTTGATATTGTCAAATCATGATAATAATAAATTACAGATAAAAATACTTAGTTACTTCTTCGCTTCTCTTATAAGTTTTATATTGTTTTTATATTGGTCTGCTTTTTTTTTCTTGCATATACGTTCCTTATTTTTTTTATTACCCATAATTGATACTGTAGTTCAGACCCGCTAAATAAACTGTTATAAAAGGACATTGGGCGTATTCCGACCCGGTCACGGACATTGACGAGCTTGGTATTAAATGAAAGAGCGTGAATGATCTTACCAGTACATACGAGTCTTTTTTTTTAATCCATGGGAGAACAAAGTTTGAGCTAGAAATATATTTATAAAAAAGTAAAAATCTAATACTCTTTTTATGTACTATAAATTGTCGTTCTGTTAAAAATAGCTACCAATCGGGTCTGTCGAGTGCATGCATGTGCCTGCCGAGTGATCATGCATGCCATGCCAAGACGACCGGTTGGCGCAGCGGGAGTGTAAGCGACTGCTACGTCTATGGTCGCGGGTTCGATGACATGGATGTTTGTCTAGGTCTGGGTGTTTCTATGTATAATATGTACGTATTTACAAAAAAAAGTATATATGTATGTTAATCCATTAACTAGTACCCATAGTACAAACTTTGCTTAGTTTGGGACTTGACGGTGTTGTGTGAATGTGGTAGAATATTATTATTATTATTAGATGGAAACAATCCAGATTTTAGAGATTTCCCACTATTGACATACGAAGAACTGATATTTTTATTATCATCTAATATTGGACAAGTCCTACTGCTATGAGCATATGAGACCAAGATTTTATAAACAATAAAATATTGATCATCATCATCATTGCCTTAGTGTTATCCCGGTTGCATTCAAGACTTACACGCCTTGGAGCCCGAGGACAGCTTACTGGTCTAACCAGATATGACAGAATATCAACTTTTCCACCGAGCGACTGCCGTCTGACCTCTGCAACCCAAAGGGCTGGCGATATTCCATGGTTTGGACCAGTATCAGCTTTTTTTAGGGTACTTACTCACCGTACCGACTGTCAAAGATCTTCATGACAGTCGGGACCGACGGTTTAACGTGCTCTCCGAGGCACGGGGTAAGCGATAATTAACAATGTAATACACACTTAACTTCGAAAAGTCATTGGCATGCGCCGTGGATTCGAAACCCTCTGCATGGCAGTCCGTTGGTATCTCCACTAGGCTATCACTGCCTTAAAGAACAAAAAAAATATTGATAAGAGGACGAATTCAGTCGTGACATGTCATAGCGCGACAATACTACAAAGATATTTTAATAAACCAGGAAGACAAGGAAGACAAACTGTTGAAGATTATTACTGCTCGTGTATACATGGCCCCCGTACTATAGGCAGTTGTGCGCATATTGTCAGTATCATTCATTTTTTATCCTCGGCTAGGAACCAGCAAGCAATCAAAATCTCTGCGGTATTTTTAGATAAAATCACAATAGACATTGATTACGCCGAATAAATAATGTTAAAAACATGTTTATTTTTTTAATTCCCACAACCAACAAGAAAGCGACCCTTACCATGATAAACCAGAGATATTTACTGATATATACTCACAATTTCATGTCTGTCCGCCGTGGGTTTTTCTCCCATACAATTTGCCCAATGTCCTTTGGGTACAAATCGCGAAAGTTTAAAATCACTTAACGTTATCAACAAAAATCTTTCGTCGTAAGTGTCGTAACAAATTACCTACGGGATGAGCGGAAGAGTGACATAAACCCGCTCTCGTCGGCGCACGAGGCGGTACTGGCCAGCGCTCGGTCAGTTACAAGGTAGTCGCTAAAGCGTTAGGCATAA
Source organism: Euclidia mi (assembly GCA_944739405.2). Taxonomy (NCBI): domain Eukaryota; kingdom Metazoa; phylum Arthropoda; class Insecta; order Lepidoptera; family Erebidae; genus Euclidia; species Euclidia mi. Next base: position 18,055,125 of record OX123189.2, read on the forward strand.
AGTTAAAAATCTATTGAAGTCCTCTTTCTCTTTCACGCACGAAAATGTCTGAAATCTTATTTCCTTCATAACTCGAGTAATAATTGAAAGAGAGACAAAATCTTTGGGCACGCTCTAATAAACTAGTTATTCTTTCTGTGTGTAGTAATTTCAAGCAGAAAAGTTGAGTATTATTCGAAATATCCAGAATAATATTTAGAGAAAGCATTTTTTAAAAATTAATATTCTATCGAGCGAAAATCATCCAATCGTGTATCTGTCCGGGCAGTCCCTAGATAAAGACTTGATAAATAATATACAAAATTTTCACTTTCCTGGTGTGTCTGACTGCTTCAAAATCGGTAATCAAAAAGGGCATACATTTTCGAGGTAGCGCCTTAATAATTTATTATAATATTACCCATTAAGATATAAATAATTTTATATAATATTAGAGTCTATTAAGTTAAGTCAAGATAACGTAGATAATTAATAAGTTGGGTCTTATTCAAATGGCGTGCCGCGTGCTTGTGGTGGTAACGGGTCCTTGTAACAATAGCCCAGTTAACGCACTGCCGAGACGATGGTTTCGTGTTCGATCCCCAAGTAGGGTAAATACGCTAAACGTCGCCCCCCCCCCCAAACTTCGGCCGTCTGCACATTTTTAGCTTGCGTTCATTTAAAACGTAATGAAGTGACAAATTTGCCACTCGAATTACAACCTTAGTTCATGCTCTATATGTACAAACCGTTACTTTCCGATTACGCCACTCACTCTTCGCACACTGAGCGTCAGTAGGGATGGCGCCGTCGAAGCGTCAATTTTATATTAAAAGTTCCTTTACTTGCTGTGAATACCCACACTTCGGGGATTGATATTAGAACGGTCAGACATTCCTTTTTTTTGTTTTAAGCTTTATTATCAGTAATTAGTGATTTTTACAATATTTTGAGATAGTTTTTCCAATGTTTTACGTATTGTTTTAAAGGGAAAATAGGAGGCCGCCAATAGAATACCAATTTTGAATTAAAACCGGATTCTCGACCGTGGCCGACTTAAAGTAAATGCAGTCTGTTTTATAAATTCAAATTGTACTTATTCCATTGGCTTAATAAGAGAATTTGCAACGCATATAGGCAAATAAATCTATTTTACGTTTAATCAAATACCGGCCGGGGTGATATTAGTTGAATCTCGAGAAATAATGTACCCGAAATAGGGGCCGGCTTTAGAAACATTAAAGATCATAATGTCGACCAGGGGGCTTATTCACTATGACCACTGAAATACCATGTTCAAAACGTGTGTCGTCGTGACGTGCACTAGACGTAAACGTGATTCAGTAACGTGACGTACCACGACAATCAAAATATTGTATTCAGTATGCCATACGACAGCTTGTCTATGCCTAGTTATCAATTTCACAACATTCGTTCATAAATCTTAATGCCGGTTTGCCGGCTCAATTTCGATTTTATAAATATTATTTTACTAACTTGTAATTTTCACTAAAAGCTACAGGACAAATAGAAAAGACTAATAAAACTTAAATTATATTATTTTAGTTCAATTTCGCCAGGAACAATCGCAAAGTAAAAAATTGATCTTCAAAGTTTAGTTCATCTTTTGTACTTAAGTCAATTTTTGAACGCAAACATAATGATGACATTGATGACAGATGACACTTGCAGTCGCGCTACATTATAAAAAAATATAAGTGCGGTTAGTGCAGCAAATAGCCTAATTCTAACAGAATCTAATAAATCATAATGGATTTATTATTTATCCGAAGACGAGTGAGACGCTGGCGCCAGCGACAGGCGTCAATTTTCATAAAACATAATATTTAATTAAATAACTTTGACACGGACACTGGTAAATAAAAAAGCAAATAAACTTAGCATTTAACCACTAACGGACACTGAAAATAATATAAAACAAATAAACTTAGTACTTATTTATCCTCTATCGTTTTATAATAAACGCGGCGCGTTACGTGCATGTTACGTGACCTCTTAGCTCACGGAATTTTGACTACTAAAACCGTGTCCGAAACGTGCGCTACCGTGCTTGTCAAACTTGAAGTTGGCATAGTGAATACCGTTTAAGCCAATAACGTGCCGACGTGGGTAACTAGCACGTTAACACACGTTAAGACTTCAAAATGGTCATAGTGAATAAGCCCCCAGCCTCGAATTCGAGCCCAACTATACAGGCTGATTACTTTTTCTTATTTTCTCAAAATAAAATATTTATTACACATTTATTTATTAATAATATAAAGAGTTAAGGTGAAATGTAGGAGTTGATATATTATTGAAAACATTTATGGTAGCTTATTATGGTATGGGAATATAAGATATTAGAGATATTAGAAGCCTAATAATACATGAGAGAGAAGCCATCGTTCCGTCCCTTTTCCGCACGTTTTCCCTCTCTTTTTCCCCGCTATTGCCTTCTCTGTCTCTCACTCCCACCACCACCAGCAGTCGCTAACGCCGGGGGCGATCGAATTTCGATCATTGACGTCGTTGTTCCCGTCCCGACAACATCGGAATAAGGTACTGTGCAAATATTTCTTAACTTTGAAATTGAAGTGATAAATATCTCAGTGTAAAACATTTAACGGTGTTACCGTTCGTTTTAATTTTACAAAGTACCTATAGTTAACTACCCTCTGTATTTTCTACAATTATATTGTTCGTTTTATTGTGTTTTCGTTTTAGTCGAAATTTTTTATCATGTAGCTGGTCAAGACATGAACGTTCGAGACAATGCTAAAGACTTGACACAGTCTCCTAAAGTGCAATCTAGAAAAAGAAAGCGACGCGTCCGTAATTTAAGCAGCTCTTCGAGCTCTAGTTCTAGTTTGAGTTCTGATAGTTCTAATAGTTCCTCGCCGCGTAAACGTGTCCGTAGATCGCGTAAAAAGTGCAAACGTAGCCGCGATGATCGAATGCTTGAAAAATTAGTGGAAGAAGTGGCTGATCTATAGAAAAACTTTATGTCACATAGCGTGTCTAATAATTATGATCAGGGGTCCTACTGTGACGGTAGTCTTGGTGCTAGTTCAGACATGCGGGAACCACGCGTTCACGAATTGCGCGGTTTGAAACTGCAAAATTGTGATGCTATTCAGACACCAGCGATTATTATGCGATTTTCGTGCGGGGATAACGTCAGTTTGAAAATGGAGGTCGACAAAGAAGTGTATTTACTGTGGTTGCTCCTTAAAAAAAAGAAAAGAAAAAGACGGTATTGGGTGCATCCAATATTAAGTGACCGACTAGTTCATGGTCAGTTCGTAACGTTATATCCCAATTTAAGAATGTAAGTATGAGAAAAAAGCAGGGTTCGAGGATATATATCAATGGATATATATCAAGATATATATCCGATATATATCAACCTCGATTCGACTATATATATCAAATGTTTTTTGTGATATATTGCTATAAAAAATGGTTTAAAAAGAATATTATTTTTGCGTTTGTTACTGTATTTCTACTTCCCAAATGTAGATGGCGTGGGAGTAGAGTTAAATCATAATACCTAATGATAAGTTCTAATCTAAAAACGGTAACACTTCTGCCGGTATTAATGGCGTCAGTCCGTCAGTGGTGTCAGAAAAAACTCAAATTAATAAAACAAAACATAAATAAGTTTTTTATTTTTTGATCATTTTAGTATGTTTATGAAACACATATGCAAATAGTATTCCTAAATAATACAATGAAATAATAATATTACTTTCATACAAAATTGATAAATATCAAACTTGATATATATCAGATATCTATCGTAAATATCCGATATTTTGATATTTATAATAAATATCGGATATTTTCGAACCCTGGAAAAAAGATATTTGAGTAATCCTCACACGGAATATCCCATATTGCAGGTCTCTTCTCCACTTCATCAATAAATAGTTCAGTGTCGAAACGATCCATGGCGAACTCACGAGCTGTGACGTGCTAACCGCGCGGTATCCGCAACGCAACTGAACGCGAAGTAAAGACTCCATAGTAATAGAAACGCGCGGGAGCAGCGCGATTCAATTATCTGGCGGTTGGGTTGCCGTAACCGCGCGGCTTGATTAACCGCGCGGTTATGTCTGAACGATTACTTAATAACTCATACAAATAAGACTCGCGCGATTTCCATGCGATTCTGAAATCGCGCGGTTCCCGCCGTGTCTGAACTAGCGCTTGATGATAATGTGAGCCGGCAGTTGTATTTTGATAACGGTTTTGCGGATGAAACAACTAATGTCGACCCAGAACCAGAGCCAGGGCTATCATTGTCATTAGGAACGAGAGTAAAAGACCCCGAAATATTAAAAACACCTAGTGCTTACTTAGAGATATTAAAAAGTATTCAGCGTTTTGATGACCCGGATTGGACTAATGTTCGATATTCTGAAGTACAGAAAAATTATAGACATACCCCCGGTTTTACTGATCTTGATGCAAATGACGAAATAAAACGTTATGACGCCCCACGCTCATTAACTAATACGGAAAAGGCTTTTGCCTCAATAATCTTTGCTATTATCAAGCAAAAGGAACAGCTACAATCAGATCTTCGCTCATTTTTAAGCTGGAGTAGACAGTCACATACTTTGAATTTCGAAACTATTAGCGAAAAACTCACGGATATTTTCGTGAACGGTGAGTACGCCAAAATTTCAAATGATGCTTTACAAATGGTTTGCGGCCACCGAGCTGAATGCATTCAGCAAATAAGGGAAACCATCTTGGCTGCTGTTAAGGATCCACTGCATAAAAGCATGATGAGGAGAATTCCCCCATCAAGCCACAACCTTTTTGGAGCCGAGCAATTGACATCGGTTTTGGAAAAAGCTGGTGGCATTAACAAAGTGTTTTGGTGTCGTGAGAAGGATCGCGCAGCTGCACCGCAGCCCGATCAATCTGCATCCACATCTCAACGTAGACTACCTCCTACGAATCAAAGAAAGGTGACCTACAAACATACGGGGCATTCAACCTCAAGGTCGAATAATACACCCTTTCACGGTAGTAACAAGCCCTTTCGGGGCAGAGGTGGAAAGCAGTCAAATGCCAATAGAGCTAACGGGGACCCATACGCATATAAGCGTAAACACTCTCCCTCGTCCCACCGGGATAGGAGAGGAAGATCACGGCGTTCCTGACTCAACGAGTCTTTTCCGTGCAGGTCAGCTGCAGCTCTTTTACGACCGGTGGAAGAAAATGGGTGCACCAGACTACGTTTTGAAAATAATAACCGGATACCGAATTCCATTTGTACAAAAACCTCTACTTCATACACCCGACCTAAAGAACTCGGCTCAGGCAACACCCCATTCGAGCGAAATGGATCGGATCATTTACAAAATGTTATCAGAAGAGGTATTGACAGTCGTGCCTCTTTCAAGAAGTTTTATCTCACCAATGTTTCTGGTACCCAAGGAAGGAGAAAAGCTCAGACCGATTTTCAATCTCAGAGCATTAAACCAATACGTCAACACCTCTACATTCAGGCTCATCAACATTTATCGAGTCCCAGACTTTCTTCAACCAAACGATTGGATGGTGAAATTAGATCTTTCGCAGGCCTATTTTCATCTTTCAGTATCAAAAGCCCACAGGAGGTTTCTACGCCTTATTTACAGAAACCAATTACTTCAAATGAACTGCCTACCCTTCGGTCTCAGTTCTGCACCAAAGACCTTCGCTTCTCTGAGCAATTGGATCGCTCAGATCCTCCGGGAACGCGGAATGCGTCTGATAGTGTATCTCGACGACTACCTTCTGGCCAACCAGGACCACAGTATGCTATTGCACCATGCAGATACTACAGTAAACTTATTAAAATATCTAGGATGGGCAATAAATTACGAAAAGTCGACACTGCAGCCAACTCGAGCTGTAGAGTACTTGGGCATACTTTGGGATACGCGAAAGAATATCAAATCTCTGCCGCCAAAAAAGTGCCTGAAAATGAGAACCGCGATCTCCCAGATGATGCACCAACAAAAAGCATGTCTAAGGGGGCTGCAAAGTGTAATAGGGATGATGAACTTCTCCAGCTTTGCTATATCTCGAGGAAGGATAAATTTCCGCCACCTTCAAAGATTTTGCATCAATATGCTACATTTAAAACCCACGTTAATGGTTACCCTGCCCAAAGCAGCTCTGGAGGACTTGCGGTGGTGGCTAAATCATCTTCAGACAGCGTCCCCCATCCACATGCCACATCCAACACACTACATAGTTACGGATGCCTCAGACCAGGCTTGGGGCGCTTACATAAACAGCGAGTATAATATTGCCGGACCTTGGACAGCAGCAGAAGAAAGCCTTCACTGCAACCAAAAAGAAATGCTGGCTATCATGAAAACGATTCAGCACGGGGGCCAAAATCTGTACAATGCTATCTTACACATTCAGAGCGACAACCAGACGGCAGTGTCATATATGAGAAACGAGGGAGGCACGAAATCGCTCAAACTTGTAGACTTGGTTTATCAGATACTGCACATGATCGACTCTTATCACACCCAGTACACTATCCATCATATCCCAGGTGTGTACACCGTGGAAGCGGACAGAGTATCTCGCCTGCAAGAATTACCAGAGTGGCACCTACTTCCTCAGGTAACAAGTCTGATTTTTGCCAAATGGGGAACTCCAGTAGTAGACCTGTTTGCTTCTCAACGAGCTCACGTAGTTCCCAATTACTGCACTCTAGACCGCCGAGACAAGAACGCGACATTTCAAGACGCCTTTACCCAGATCTGGAACTACCCGTTAGCCTGGGTGTTTCCTCCACCGTTCTTAATACCGAAGGTGTTAATTCATCTAAACCAGTGTCAATGTGTGTTTCTGGTAGTGGCTCCGAGGTGGGAACAAGTCTTTTGGAGACCCGACCTGAAAAGTCGAGCGTTGGACCACCAGTGGACAATCAGGAACCTGTCCTCCCAAGTTCTAATGGACTGTTCAACCAACAAACCTCTGCCCAAAGCAGACGAGATGACGTTGGAAGTTTGGAGATGTGGGGGTGGGAAGAAAGACTCCCTGGCTGGACTACCCAAAAGAAGAACCTTCTCATGAAAAGCTGGCGAGTGTCTACTTTAAAGACATATAAACCAATGTGGACTCGTTGGGTGAAATGGGCCAACAATAATCATGTTTCGGTGTGTGAGCCCAGTGGTTCCGAGCTAGCAAAATTTCTAGCAGACCTCCATCAGAAAGAAAAACTGTCTTACAACACTATATTAAGCCACAAGGCTGTTGTTTCTACATTATGTAGTCCAGATTTGTCTGAACGTCTTAGTGGCCATCCGTTAGTCAAACGAATTTTAAAATCTATCGCACTGGCCGTCCCCAAACCACAGAAATCACCTGTTTGGGATATAGACCAGGTTATTTCATATATGGCGCAGCAAAATCCTAATACAGTTAATTTGTATGAAATATCTAAATTCACAGCTTGCCTCTTACTTCTGTGCTCCGGTCGCCGGGTGCATGACCTAACGTTATTGAGTATTGACTCTAACGATTGTGAAATTACAGATGATTACATTATCTTTTGGCCAATGTTTGGGTCAAAAACAGATTCGGCAGATTATCGCCAATCTGGTTGGAGATTAATGATTAACAATGATAATAACAGCCTTGACCCAGTTCATTGGGTAAAAAAGTTGATTTTCATAGGAAGAGAAAGAAGAATTAAGGCAAATTGTGATAATCTCTTTATAACTACCTGTGGTACAGCTCGACCTGCTTCTCGGTGCGTTATAGCTAACTGGCTTAAAAAACTTCTGAGGGATGCCGGTATCGAAGCATCAGCAGGAAGCTTTAGATCCGCGGTAGCGTCGAAAAGCTGGGTTGAAAACTGCTCCCTGGATGAAATTCTCTCCAGGGGCAACTGGAGGTCAGAGAATACATTTAAACGATTCTACCGTAAAGAGGTTCGAAGTGTGATAAGTCGAAATCCTGTAACGAGTCTTTTCAGAGCAGAGTAATATAATTACTGCCCATGTGCACCTTATAAATTTAATAAGATTTGTCAATTCATATCATAATTACTGTTTATGCAATAAATCATTGTAATAACTTTTATGTTTTTATTAATTTAATACACGTTTAATACCTTATCCAATAATATCTTTAAAAGTTGCAGTCATCTTAACGCATTGCGCTGAAGATGACGTTGCTGTTGACTAAGACTCATGCATTTTCATTGTCGTGTGATCTAGACGCTCACTCTCTTATCACATTGACGTTTTCACCACCACCAGGCGATATCAAACAAGTCTCTCATGTATTATTAGGCTTCAAATTTACGGTCTAGTTATTTAATACAAGCGTTTTACCTATAATAAAACGTATATTAAATTACCTAAATTTGAAGCCTAATAACTTAAATTCTACCTGGTGTTACGACATCAATGATAGAAATTCGATCGCCGCGCCTCCGGCGTTAGCGACTGCTGGTGGTGGTGGGAGTGAGAGACAGAGAAGGCAATAGCGGGGAAAAAGAGAGGGAAAATGTGCGGAAAAGAGACGGAACGATGGCTTCTCTCTCATGTATTATTAGGCTTCAAATGTAGGTAAGTAATTTAATATACGTTTTATTTTAGGTAAAACGCTTGTATTAATTATAAGATAAATTTATGTGGTCCCTCAGGGACCACAGAAAGACGTTTGTATTTTTTTATTATCTATTCACATTAAGTTTTTTTATGTTGTGTAGATGTTTATTCATGTTGTAGGTACCTACTAAAGGACTTTAACCAAAATTAGTTGGTGAACTCATTATATATCTAGATTTGCGAGCTTATGTGTGTGAACTGAGGGACCCACTTAAGACGATATATCTTTTGAATTATGTCTTTACAAATTCTAATATTCGTTTTACAAATATTTCTACAACTTTTACTAAGAACTATTGTTAGTTAAACTGCAAAATTCCGCAAAAATAAAAGTGGTCTCTCAGAACACACACATACACGCCCCCTCAATCACCCTCTGAGTGACTTTGAGGCTTCTTATGAGGCCCATAGCACAGCCCAGAGTGAGCGACTATGTTTCAGCACTGTAACTTAACACTGGGGCAACACACACTAGGTACTCAAAAACATTCGTCAAAAGATAGTGCGGGATATTGGATGTGAGAATATTGCAGTTTCCCGAACGCCGCTCAACCGAGTTGGATTCGACGATTGAATCTTTTTCGAATTGAGAGCTAATTTGTCACTTAGAGGAGAAATTAAGATGTGTGATAGGTATATCGTAAGGCATAATAGACCTCCGAAATAACAAAAGACTTGACGACCCGGTGGTGTAGCGGGAGTGCAAACGACTGCCACGCCGCAGGTTGCGGGCTCGATTCCCGCTCAAGTAAAACATTTGTGTGCGTGAACATGGATGTATGTCTTGGCCTGGGTGCTAAGTTTATAAGAATGTGTATCCATTACCCACAGTACAAGCTCTGCTTAGTTTGGGACTAGATGGTGTTGTACATATGCTAATAAAAAAAATAAGGATACTAATACAAAAAATATACTTAAATTAAAACAATTTATTGAATTTACACATAATTTCTAACAACTTTGTATGATTGATCTAATTCACTGATTGGCTGTCCTTAAGTGCTGTCAGCCCGGTCAGGAATTGATTCCAAGCCCTGAAACAAAAATAAGAAATGTACCTAGGCATTCATTAAAATAATTGAAGCATTGGGAGCAACAAGGGCGTTCGGTACCCAAAGCTATTTAGTAATCTGTGCCCAAAGGCCGTTTTGATGTTATTACATCAAAGCATGCACAATACCATCTAGTTTCGATCAGCCACTCCCAGATGGCGTGCTAATCATTGATTTCAAAGGTGGCGCTACGCCCTTGTTGCATATATAACAAAAGTGCGTTTAAACGACCCATTGCGATCCAAAATATCGATACAAAGCACTCGGATCGAGCATGGCTAAGTCGCAACACGCGCGACCCGCCGGCCTACCCGGGCGTCCAAGCCGGCGGCCAGGCGGGCTGCTCTTTCGTGCGGCTAGGCCGGCGGCCCCGCAAGCCGTCGGGCGCACGCGGCTAGGCCGCCGGCCATGTCGCCGGCACTGTGTGTAGTAGCCTTTTAAGGCCTCTCTCACATTGGTCATGAGCGCTCCTCGAGCGTACGTTCGGCGTGCGCCTGGCGTTTACTTTTTACTACAGAGGGGCGTACGCTCAAGAAACGCTGACGCCCAATGTGAGGTCCGCCTAATAACTACACAGCAGAAGTTTCATAGATATAGAATATAGCTGTTTCCACCGGTTTCACCCAAGTCCTGAGGGAACTACTTCCCATACCCGGTTAATTCATAGCCTAAGTTACTCCTAGGTACATCAGCTATCTGCCAGTGAAAGTTCCGTCAAAATCAGTCCAGCTGTTCCAGAGATTAGCGAGAACAAACAGACAGGCAGACAAAAATGGTAAAAATATAATTTCAGTATATGTATAGTGTATAGGTACATCCATATGAATTTAGTGATAAGCAGTTATTTTAATATTACAAACAAACACTCCAATTTTATGTGTATAGATTTAATCAACACGTGTTGACAAATATATTCTCTAAAAAGATTATTTAAATATGACCCTTACATAACACCCCTATTGTTAACCTATCTGCACCTTTTACTTTGAATATCATTGTCTTTTCAAAAAGGCTCTTCTAAATTACTTTTGTCAAACTTTTTATGAACACTTACATACTGTAATCAAAATGTTTTATGTTACTTACAACTGGCTTATATGGATTTCCATTAATTCTGAGGTCTCTTTGGTAGAGCTGACGGTCCCATCTTTCAATTAGAGTGCGTCTGAAATGCTGTTTAAGACAAAATTATTAAATCAGGTTGGAATGTAGATGAGGATGTGCAAGGGCAAGGGGATTATGATAATATTTTGATGAAAATTTCAAATCTCTAGATTTTAATTACATTGCAGCTATAGCTTAGTGGAGACACCAAGAGACTGCTATGCAAAGGGTATCGAGTTCAAATCCACACTTTTCTGTGTTATGTGCATATTGTATTATAATTAACTTCCCTTATGCCTCGCAAAACATGTTGAACTGCTGTTCCCGGCTGTCCTGAAGATCTTTGATCATTGTTAAGAGGAGTAAGTACCTCTGTTTGAACATTGCATTAGATTAAACTGTGGAATATTGCTATCCCCTTGGGTTGCAGAGAGTTAACCCTAGGAGGATGAAATATGATGAGATTTTTATTTTGTACTTATTGAATAGAATGCATAAGAAGAAAACTACTGGATCTTTTATTTGGCTACAAATACAATCATTTTTATAAAATTTAATAGTGTTTAGATAAATATTGGATCACATTAGAACTACAGCAACTTCATAGACATAAATAATAGACATTTAATTTTGTTGTAACCTGCTTATTAAACCTTTTTTAGTGAAAAGATTCTTCAAAGAGGTTTTGGTAAAACGGTCTGTTTATGTACCTACCGTATTCAACTAAATATAATCTGTGTAAAAAATAAAATTCGAGATATGTGGAACTAAATTATGTGCTGAAGGTTGTTACCTAACATCATGTTAGTTACATTATTTTTTACTTACATTTCCTAGTACTAAATTGTGAATGTGATAAAGACCCCAGCCTGGCAAACCTACGGCAGCAGTGATAATGAATGCACTGGGAAGAATTTCGTACCACATTTTAACAAAATATAGCGCAAAGTACTACAACAGAAATACTTTTCCAGTAAGACTGACAGTAACTTGTGTGTTACCAGATTTGTCAGAGTTTGTCATGAAATCTAAATCTTGCCAGTCAAATTGTAACAAAAATTGTTATAATAATATCCAAGGAAGTGAACGATTATTTTCTGGTAAGTTTATTTTTTTTGCCATATTCCACCACCATTTAGTTAGTTGTAATAATATAATTATGATGTAGTTAGTTGTAATAATATGTGAACTATATTTAGTTCACATGTCAGTTTGTGATTTGTATTATTTTAAACGCATGGACGCGCTTTCTTCTCGATCTGTGAAAAAAGGCGCAGCAAATGTTTTTAATTTTTGTAAACATTTATTATTTATCAAGTTCAGAGTTTTAAAACCAGAATGACACCAATATAAAAGGTTTTATTTTTACACGGTTTTGGTCATAATGAAACTGGTTAAAGTGATTAATTTTGTTTTATTTGTCTAAATTGAATAGATGTGGTATAATATAGAGGCTGATTGGCAACCGCTCATATTCCCTTCAGGAGGTGATTTTAGAATCACTTTACGAAGAGAATACGAGCAATAGTGAATAAACACAAGAAATCCAGGATCAGCCATAGTCTTCAGCGGGGCGTGTCCATAGTAAGTGCTACTGGATAATAGCAGGGTAAAATTTATCATTACTCCAAATTTACGCCACCTTGCTGACACTATTATATTTTTTAGATACCATGTGATCGAGGAATTTATTCCAATACTAGCTGTTTCCCGCGGTTTCACCCGCGTCCTGAGGGAACTACTTCGCGTACCCGGTTAATTTATAGCCTAAGTTACTCCTTGGTACATCAGCTATCCGCCAGTGAAAGTCTCGTCAAAGTCGGTCCAGCCGTTCTAAAGATTAGCGAGAACAAACAGACAGATAGACAAACTGACACAGACAAAAATTGTAATAAATGTCATTTCGGTATGTACCGTGTATACCATCCATATGCATTAAGTAAAAAGCAGTTATTTTAATATTACAAATAGACACTCCAATTTTATTTATGTGTATAGAGTATGTATATATTGATTTCACCATAACTTTCAAACCAAACGTCCAATTTTAATGAATTAAAGACTAAAATCTACATAAACATTACTTTGTGACAAAATAGTTTATTTTGATAACGAGTAATCACATGCGTAAACTAAATGCGTTTAAATGAAGTCCTAAAAAAATCAAGATTTTTAAATATAAAAATGGTTGATGTGCGTAACTCGAAATAGATACGTATAATGTGTCGCGGACTTTTTTGTAGATTTTTTAAAGATCTTTAATCAATTAGATCATTTTATGGTTCTATCTTTTATAGTTTAGGTAGCATACGCCAAATAAGGAACTTTTTGGGATGATTTTTTACACCTTGGGTCCGAAAAACCCAAATATCTTACGAAAGCCTATTTTTTCTAAAATAAAATATAGCTTATGTTACTCGCAGATAATGTAGCTTTCTAATGGTGAAAGAATTTCTAAAATCGGTCCAGTCGTTTTTGAGTTTATCCATTACAAACAAACAAAAATACAATTTTTTCCTCTTTATAATATTAGTGTAGATACTATGTATACCATGTACCATAATCCTTTTTCTAAATATTTGCTTTGTTCTGGCGTCCTTTTATTTTATTCGAACATTTTTTGTGTGATTTTATGCTCTGTTTTCAAATTCCAAGATGAATTAGTAACTTAATTTAATGTTAAAATATGTGCCAATTTATTGCCTATTAAATAAGGTCAAATTCGCTACCACCAAAGGTCAAAATATTTTTTTAGAAACTGTAGGTACCTATATAACAAAAATTTGGAGCCATAGCATCATCGTCATTCTAGCGCTGTCCCGGTTGCGTTCCAAAACCTGCGCGGTGGAGCCCGTGGTCAGCTTTCCGGCTGTATCTCCTCCGCATCGCACGGTCTTCAGCATTAGTTGATTGGCACGCATATCATCCCTTACGACGTCAAGCCAGCATTTCTTTGGCCTTCCCCGTTTACTGGGGCCCGGAGGAGGTAGCATGGCAAGACATTTGTTACCCACGTAAGATGCCGGTTGACGTAAGACGTGGCCACACCAGCGTAGCCGACACTCTTGCAGTTTGTCAGCAATGTCACGGACATGAAGGCTACCCCGGATGCGGGAGTTCCACACATCTAGCGCAGCATGTTCATCTCCGTGACACGCAGGCTCTGCTTGTATCGCTCAAGCACAGACCACGTCTCACTGCCATATAACAGGACAGGCCTAATGATGGATTTATAGACCTGTACTTTGAGCTTAACCGCTACTTGCGGGGTCACAAATGACACCACTCACCTCACGCTCCTTGGCCCAGGCTGCCGAAATGCGTGCCTTGAAGTCAATGCAATATAATTATGCTTCTGGTACTCCTTTGGATCTTAGAGCCCACCAGATCATCTGTCGCGGCATACAGTCGAAGGCCTTCTGCATGTCTAACAGATGGTGCAGAGGCATGTTCTTCTACCTGTACCACTCCATGACGATCCTGAAGACAAAAATTGAGTCCATGGTTCCGTCAGCAAGGAGAAACCCATATTGACATTCCGAGACTGTGGTCTCCTGCCGGAACCTGGAGGCGATTATTCGCTCAAAGAGCTTTAGGGTGTGGGACATCAATTTAATACCACGGTAGCTACTACACTCCTGTACCGATCCCTTGCCTTTGAAGACTGCAGTGATGATACTCAGTCTCAATAGGGACTCCATCGGTTCCGACAGCTTGCCGATTCTTCATGTGGCTAGCCAATGATGTTACACAAGTAAAAAGAAGATCTGTTATAGGCGTACCAAAAGCAGGACGCTAAACATAAGCCAGTTGGCAAGTCTGACATAATTATGTAGTAAGTGAAACTGAGTACAGTACAGTACCGAAAATAAAATATGGAGTTATCGATGTGTGCGTTAGTGGACCGTTTCTACGGATTGATTACTACGTTGGTAACGTTTCTACCTTTTTCTTGTAATATCATTGTGGCGAGCCATATGGAATCATCATAATCATCATCGGCCCTATAATTATATAAAATGTCCCACTGCTGGGCACGGGCCTCTTCTTACTATAAGAAGGGTAAGGCCATAGTCCACCACGCTGGCCAAGTGCGGGTTGGCAGACTACACGTCGTGTCTTTCGAGCACATTATGGAGAAGTCACAGAGGCAGGTGTCCTCACGATGTTTTCCTTCACCGTTTAGCAAGCGATAATTACCCTAATGGAAGGAAAGAGGAACCCACCACGCACCCTCGAATTGACCACCCCAACTATTGCAATAGAAAAAGGTTGACAATATCGAACTCCTCTAAAAGGATAAGGGATATAGGAATGGTATGGGTTCCAGGAAGATATCTGACTTGCAGTATCCCGCTGTATGCGCCGACTATTCTATACTATACTATTCGACTGAGCTGTCGTTGCCCATCGTTCCTGAGGATGCCTCGTGCAGAGGCGAAACACGTGTCGAAGAATAGTCGGCGCATACAGCACTAGGCTATCGCTGACCCTCCGAGGGTGTGTTGAGTACGGTTTGCAAGGGTGACCCTCTCTAAATCTTTGTCGAGCTGCAATGTAAATGTTTGGCTGTTTCCACTGTGATTTGTGATTTTAAATCTATTCTATTCAGTTCTCGTCCGGTAGAGCTTTGATTCTCATAGAGTTTAGGCTGAACTAAAGTATTTTTAATCTTATTAGGAGTAAGACTTACATTTCCAAGGAAAAAATAATGTGCCCACCAACAACCATATGCCCCAAATGCGACGCTACCACCCACTATAGTAAAAGCTGGTATAATATTATACCACATTATTTGACTATTTAATTTCTTTAGTGAAAATATTTATAATTACAACTAAAATGTGTCAAAGTCTACTAAAAATAATTTACTTTTTAAATTAAACATCAAAAGAATGTTTAATTGAGAAATAAGGTTTGAAATGTTTTGTATACTGCACTGCGGATAATATCATTTATTAAATTTGAAAGAAAAACACACCTTTTCGATTATTTATTGAGCCTGTACCACGATGATCAGTGGCGAATATAAGCTATACGAACATTATATCAATGGCGCTCAACCTACAACACATCGTACACCTACATCTACAGCTAGATGAAAACTTGTGTCTTTCCTGTGTTCGGATTCAACTGGATTCAACACAGGATCCTTCTAGCTTCTAGCAACACATACTCGGCACAGTGCCAAAGTCGTGTTTTCCACCTTTTTTACTTTCTATATACAAAAAATTGTTGGTTCTCTACGCTGTGTAGTCGAGTGCCGACTGTCGTGTACAATACAAACTTTAACAATTTCGCTTTATTGTTCTATTGTAAATGGCAAAACACTCAGTATTTTCAAATTTATATTAGTTACATATTATTATTTTAAATTCAAGCACTTACTATCATTTGCATTCAAATTATTTTGAATGTATTTTTCTTTGCTTAATATTATCTTTATTTAATTTTGCAACACTAGTTATCGGGTCATCAAAAATGGCAGACGTTCCGATCGACTGTGACTTCCCTGTTTGGGGTTTATTGCCGAAAAAAGAGACAGGAGTTGTCTCGTTTCTTAATAAAACCCCGGAATACGATGGCAGGGATACTGTTATTGCTATTTTTGACTCAGGCGTTGACCCTGCCGCAGAAGGACTTAAGGTAAAAAAGTGTCATGTCACGATTTGTTTAGTTGCATTTTACTGCATTTTCGGTCGATAATCACTGTTGCTGAGGTTGCAGGTTACAAGTACTGGTGAAACAAAGGTTATTGAGAGGTTTGACTGCAGTGGATGCGGTGATGTGGACACTAGCACTGTTATAAAAAAAATAACTGATGGATGCATTACCGGCCTTACTGGGCGCAAACTAAAGGTAAATATAATAATTGATAGTACGTCGTTTTGTGACATTATTGTTTAGAATTTCTTTGCCGCTGTGGTATACTAGTTTCCTTAAATCAAGGTTCACTTATTTATGAATGTGTCAACATGCACACAGCTGTTATTGGCAGAATCTTGATGCTTAGAAAATTGTTTGTTTACAAATATGACTAACTGCCCTATACCTTCAGGATGTGTATAGATATAGGTTTCAACTAGGCATTGATTGTATTACTATGTTTAAAGTGATTTAATAAATATTTCAATCTAAATTTAGTACCTAACTTGATGCCTGATTGATCAACATAATATCATACTCATAATAGATCCATCATTTGAATTGATTCTACAATAATATGATTCATTTTACACACAATAATTAGAGCTAGGTAGTGGGCTAGTGGTTATAAGCATAGAATAAGTAAATTTATGTAATAAAATGTTGCTTTATTCCTACATCTGCTGCTAGCTACTTTGTATGAAATTAATTTACTATTATATGTATAATTACAAAACTATCATAAATACAACATTTTAATATTATAACAATTACATGACTATGTACCTATGATTGTTCATCTTTTTATAATATACTTACCTATACTTCTATTAAAAGTTATGTTACTTGCATAATGGCAACCACCTGTTGTAATATACTGATTTATTGTTTGATAGTGAAAATTTAATTGCTTCCTATTGCATTAATAACAATTATTACAGAAGTGGTTTACTTCACTTTTTTATTAATCTTTTATATTGTGCAGAAAAATCACACTGTAACTTTAAATATGTTTTATGTGAAACTTGGGATATTCATTACATATACCATCTCTTTGTGACAATTTTAGATACCAGAATCATGGAAGAATCCATCGGGAGTATGGCGTGTGGGAGTATTACACCCCTTTAGCTTGTACCCAACTAAGTTAAAGGAGCGCGTTCAGGAGCACCGCAAGGAACATGGTTGGGATATTGGCTATAAGCCTGCTTTTGCTGAGGCTAATAAGCAGCTTCAGGAATTTGAGACTGATGTTGGTAAGTTGATTTTGAGCTTATTGAAACACAATTTGTAAGAAAATATAAAATGTTTGCATACAGGGCTTTATAAAGCGACTAAATACAGTTTAATCAGGTGTAATCATTTGCTCAGCTAGTTTGGATATATATGCTTAACCTAGCTGTATCATTGCAAAGTTTTGTCATAATCTATTTAGTATTTTTAAATGAAATATTAACAAACATTTGGAGCAGTAATGTATTTTTGCATGTAAGTTGTATTGCAACCTGGACAGCCTGCATTCAGTATACAAAACCATCATTTGTGCACAAATCTATAAATTCCATAGTAAACTCTTTTAATTGATATTGGATGATTACCATAAATCAAAACTGATCTTCTTGTATTATATAACCATGAACTATTCTTTCAGTATCTAAGAATCCTACACTTAGTCCAGAGGATAAGGTACAAAAGGAAGAGTTGGAATCAAGAGTTGATGTGTTACAAACAGCAGAAAAGAAGTACAATGATCTGGGGCCTACATATGATTGTGTATTGTTCCATGATGGAACTGTGTGGAGGTCAGTTTTCATATTGTTTATTTAAATCATTACCTAATATTGTGTAATAATAAAGCTGTTAGTGTGCAGTTTGTTTCTTGAACACTTTAATCTAAACTGGTTCCATTTGAATAATTAATAAAGTAATTATTTTTGTGCTGGATACTGGATAGAGCACATCTATTAAAGAAGGCTATATAGGTTATACATATAACATCATGCTATGAACTAATGGTGCAGAGCAGTAGCCCCAAATAATGCAGGTTTCAATATAGACTCAGCTATTTGTTCAATACTAATCAAATCTAAGTTAAAGATTTCACATTAAACCCATAGCAAGATTAATGTAGTTATCTTTGCCCTTCCTTGGTATAACCAAGCAATTTTATCAAAATGGTTTAACTGTTTAAATGTGAACAGAATGACACATTTATTTGTACAGCTTCTCTTTGTTCCTTGTTGTTTACAATTGTGATCTGTTGTATTGTAATATTGAGTAGCAGTGTTACCAGCTTCTGAACAAAGATAGCATATTTGTGCCAAGAATATGTGGGCTTTGTGGTGATGTCCTTCAATTTGTTCTTTGTTAGTACAGATCTCTCTTTGTGTTTTATAAATGGCACAATTTATCCTGGTTTAGGATTAAACCTGCAACATTTTACACTTCTGCAGAGCCTGAACAATGGTTACCATATAACTGACAAACTTATTCTTAGACATTATAGAGTATATTTGTCTGTAGATATGCATATAGATAAATTAAATCCAAACTTAAAACAAATAATCATGTCTGTCACACAAAAATAACTGGCATTGAACTTGTGGCATATTACTTAAAGGTCACAGTCTATTAGAACAACATAGGCCAATTTAATAATAATATAACTGATATTATTATTAAATTCTGACATATTGCAGTAATTTCTTACACACATATTTTGTATCTCAAATCTGTTGTTGGCTTAACTTAAATGATAATGGGTAACAATGTATGGAGCATGTATCCAAAAACTAATTGACTGTAGCATTGTGAACCATACTTAACTGGTTTTGTTACCCTCATAGAGTAGTTTAATTAATTATATGACAGTATGTCTGAATTCACTTGGCGCAAAAAGATTGAAATTAAACTACTCTATGAGAACAACAAAACCAGGTATGGTTCATAATGCTACAATTAACTTTGCCTCTGGGTACACTCAGGATCGCGCCGACCCAATCCAACACCTGTGTGCGAAATCTAATTTTAATAATTGAAACATTTCACCCGGCGCGCGGCGCCACTATTACCCTGGTGCCTGTGTGCGCCGCGCACATTGCACATAGGGGCGGCTCGGCCCTGGGTACACTCTTACCTATTCTCCTTTATTTGTCTGTTATCAAGTCAATTCACTTGGTAAGCCTCATTTAGTTTGCACACATTTTGGCATTTGAATTGAATACCATGTTTTTTATCAGACAAATTCTACTTTGTTTTGAATTTAAAATTAATACATATTCAAATTGTTTAATAGGGCTTCCCCCCTCCCTCTACCTCCCCGCCCATCGTTTCTAAACTTTAACCAGATATATAATACTCAATATATTATAATTCTTTACTTAAGATAATAATAAGCTTGATATGAGCTCTAACTTCAGCTGATTTGAGCACCTCAAGTCATAGTTATAGTTATAGAGAGAGATGGCTCCTTCATTATACAGCCTTTTGCAGACCACTGCTGAACATAGCCTCTCCTAATTTGCGCCACAAAATAGCAGTGTGAGTTTGGAAGGTGTAGTATAAGTAAAACCACACTGCCCAGATGGGTTGGTAATGGGTTTGATATCGACTTTGCCCAAATATACTATTTGTTTCGTGTATCCTTACGGCCGAATTATGGCTACCAGAGATACATATTTGACAAATATGTCAAATACAAATAAAGCAATACAAAATCTGTCAAATATGTATCTGTAATGGCCAAATCTATAGATAGATAGAATATGGAAACATTCTGTTAGTCGCCTCTGAATATCTTACAGATTTGTAATATATTTTTCTATTAAGTTAAGGGTATTTTTTATATTTTTGTAACGCGAATCGAATACTCAATACGATCCTGAAAGTGTCCGATGACTTACAAACACCCTGTATACATTTGGTAAGTTGTACCTAAATGTACTATGTTTTGTGCACAGGGCATGTATCGACACGTCGGAGTGCGGAGAGCTGGAGTCGTGCCCGCTGCTGGGCGAGTTCAGCGCGACGCACGAGCACGCGCATCTCACGCCGCTCGACGAGATGACCGTCAGCATCAATGTGCACTCGGATGGACAGACGCTTGAAGTTGTCGGCATGTGCTGTGAGTACTGTTTTTGTATTTAATATTATTACATTAACCTTGCAACAACTGATCAAATGAATTTAAATGCCACTTGTCTAGACCCTCAGTACTACCCTCCAAGAGGTTGTAGGTATCACCCACGGGAACTTATAGCAGTCACGATATGCATTTATTGTTACCAAGCGAGTACTTTCAGTCCATCAATATTTCATTAGTGGGTAAAACGCACTTCTGTTCACAGTGGCGTATTAAGGGAATGGGATTATCTGTTTTTCTACAAAGAGGATTGGGTTTTTTGTTATTCCCTTGATAAAACCTTTCTTCACTGGGTTCAAGGCACCCAAATCGAAGAGAGCCTCTCCTCCTCTCAAACAGAATCCTGAATCCGCCACTGTCTTCATAAATGCATTGCAACATAATCATAGATTTTCTCATCCCACAGCTACCCACGGCACGCACGTAGCGGCTATCGCATCAGGATATTTCCCAGACGAGCCGGAACGCAACGGCGTAGCACCCGGCGCCAAGATAATATCTCTAACGATAGGAGACAGCCGACTAGGTTCCATGGAGACAGGCACGGCATTAGTCAGGGCGTGTATTAAAATCATGGAGCTGTCTAAGAAGATGAAGATAGATGTTATTAATATGAGCTACGGAGAGCATGCTCACTGGTCTAACGCTGGGTATGTATTATACTGAGATAAACTTTTCCTTCAAAGTGATAATGGTGTGTAAATATTTTTATTTCTGTCGAAAACATAGTAGTCCATTGAAATGTTACATTTTTTTGGCCTTCGCGTGCATTTGTCAGAGGTTGCATTTTTTTTTGGGTCAAGCTTTACACAAGTACTCCCTACACATCTGTAAAATAAAATTGCTTCCTCTGATAAATGCAACCCCAAATGTAACTTTTCAATTGACTACAGGAACTTTTGCATAAATGTGTAAATATTTTTATTTTCGTTCAATATAAGGTTCTTGTTTGTTCAATGTAAGGTAAAAGATTTCAGAAGAAATGTATTTTTAGTTTTATTGTTCGTTCAAAATGATAAAAATCCGAAGAATAAACATATTATGCATTTAGATTGACTTATTTACTAACACCAACATTGATACCTATGTTGACAATTAAATTACATTGAGTATGTGTAAATTTTCTTGTAATATTAACTGTCATGTTTCCTTTGTACAGGCGTATAGGCGACATAATCTGCGAAGTAGTGAATCGTTACAACGTGTCGTGGGTAGTGTCTGCCGGTAACCACGGGCCGGCGCTCTGTACCGTAGGAGCACCGCCCGATATCGCACAACCTATTCTTATTGGTAAGTCCAACAAATGGAAACTTCGAATAAAAATATGTGGATTCTTTCAAATTAGGACAATATTTTACTGTCATAGACCATCTAAGTTTGTGGGACATAAGGGAAATAAGCATGAGGTCGCCTGCAGTTAAACTCAATGAGACATTTTGTATGTCAAATGGTAATACTGCCTCGGAAAAGCCGACACATTTAGTAACTGATCTGGCTCTACCACTCAATAAGAGTATTAACCTATTACGAGACCGATCAAGAATACAAACTGTCATCACCCCATTTCAATCTGTAAGTGTCACAAGAGGTGACTAATATATCCGGAAAGAGAAAGAAAACTCTTCTCTCTACACCAACTCAATACCAACCTGTCTGGCCAGAGTAGGCCAAATAATCCTATTGCTAGAGTGACGCAGATTAGGAGAGACCTACAGGCCTCCGCCTGTAGACTGCGAAGGCCTGTAAGACGATGTGCACTAGGTGGCGGTGTTAACTGTTGTGTTGTTGTGCAGGCGTCGGCGCGTACGTGTCGCCGGAGATGATGTCGGCGGCGTACTCGATGCGCACACGCGTGTCGGGTGGCGCGTTCAGCTGGAGCTCGCGCGGGCCCGCCGCCGACGGCGCCGCCGGCCTCAGCGTGTGCGCGCCCGGCGGGGCCGTCGCCGCCGTCGCCAGGTAACACACACATACACGTACTCGATGCGCACGCGCGTGTCGGGCGGCGCGTTCAGCTGGAGCTCGCGCGGGCCCGCCGCCGACGGCGCCGCCGGCCTCAGCGTGTGCGCGCCCGGCGGGGCCGTCGCCGCCGTCGCCAGGTAACACACACATACACGTACTCGATGCGCACGCGCGTGTCGGGCGGCGCGTTCAGCTGGAGCTCGCGCGGGCCCGCCGCCGACGGCGCCGCCGGCCTCAGCGTGTGCGCGCCCGGCGGGGCCGTCGCCGCCGTCGCCAGGTAACACACACATACACGTACTCGATGCGCACACGCGTGTCGGGTGGCGCGTTCAGCTGGAGCTCGCGCGGGCCCGCCGCCGACGGCGCCGCCGGCCTCAGCGTGTGCGCGCCCGGCGGGGCCGTCGCCGCCGTCGCCAGGTAACACACACATACACGTACTCGATGCGCACACGCGTGTCGGGTGGCGCGTTCAGCTGGAGCTCGCGCGGGCCCGCCGCCGACGGCGCCGCCGGCCTCAGCGTGTGCGCGCCCGGCGGGGCCGTCGCCGCCGTCGCCAGGTAACACACGCACACTCAATCGCGGGCCTACACCTACACGTGCTCGTACACGTACACTTGTACGTACAGGTTTTATTTTATGTAATAGGCGGCAAACGACCAGCCGAATCGCCTGATGGTAAGCAATTATCGCCGTCCATGGACACAAAGAACACCAGAGAAGACGGCAACACACAAGTGCGTTGCCGACCTTTTGGTTGGGAAAAGGAATAGAACAAGGAGTGGGATGAGGGAGAAGGAAAAGGGGATGGGGCCATCGTCACTCTCACCAAACACAAGAAATATAACAGTATACTGTTACGTTACGTAGATATTCTGTGTGAGGTTAGTATTTGCCCGGTCGAGCTGGTCCATTCACGCTGTCATCAGCAAGACTCTTCTACCTATTGTATTAGAGTAAGATCCGGAGCCGCCAGACTTACGTCGTTTTAGCAAAGCTGAAATTTGGAGGATTATTAGTATAAAATCTTGTTAAAAGGGTATGCCGACCCACTAGCTTAAAAGCCGGGCCATTTCACAGGTACCGCGAAGAAAAGGTACCTAAAAACATACATACTCACCTACGTTAATTATGTTACGTCTGGCGGCTCTGGGATCTTGGAGTATATACTTGTCTTGCACGTATGCGTACACTTGCTCGTTCTTTGCAAGCTATACGACTGTATCATATAAGAACTACATATTATATCAAATTAGCTCTCACACATATAGGAGTGTACTCGTACATTTGCACTATGTGCAAACTATGTGTAACTATGTCAGATACTAAAGAAATTAAGAAAATCAATGTATAAGACCATTATGAAGAATATGGATGGAATAGGCATTTGGTCACAGGTACCCAAATGTTTTGATAACGAGATATACCTACATATTATTATATTATGCTTAGCAAAATATATAAAAAAACATAAGTAAGTCATGAATATTATTAGGAGGAACCGAGGAAAACAGGATACTAAGTTGCTCTCTATATTTTTTATTTAGAATTTTAGGTTTGTAACAAATAGGAAATTCAAAAGTATTTTATTTTCTGTATTTTTTACAGATTCACTCTAAGAAATTGCCAGCTCATGAATGGCACGTCGATGGCAGCTCCGCATGTCGCTGGCGCTGTTGGTGAGTATTTTTTTAAGAGCAATTATCTACTTCTCTGGAATATGCCAAAAGGTGACTATGCCAAAACTCTAGCCTAGACAGTGTTTTATAATTATGATCTTTATACATTAGGAATGTATTAGTATTATGATGTATTTGGAATATTTGAACAATAAATTATTAATGAAACTATATGGAAGACATAAAAAAATAAAAATTTTGCTTCTGTTTGATTTGATTTATTTGTGTGGTGAACCTTGGGGAGGCCTATGTCCAGCAGTGGACGTCACTAGGCTGAGATGATGATGTATTAACTTCAGAATCAGCCTGCGTATACAACGAGAAGTATGTTAACATGTAAAATGTGAGGTGAATTGCCTGAAATCGAGGCTTTAAGACATACTATCACAAGCTTTCAGTTCATATAATATTGTATTTTACAGGATGTATGTCCGTTATATTACAGGTGCCCTAATATCCGGTCTAAAAGCCAAGAATCTGCCGTATTCGCCGTACTCAGTGAAGCGCGCGCTAGAGAACTCTGCCACATATTTGTCACATGTTGAACCTTGGGCACAAGGCTGCGGTCTACTTAATATTGAAAAGGTACAATTCATCAAGAAGTATGTATGTCTTTGATGACAGAGTAAAGAATTGTGTGATAAGAGAGTGTTGTGGGGTAAAAGAAGATGCAGTGACAAGCATCGAGAAAGGTATGCTAAGGTGGTTTGGGCACATGGAGAGGATGGATGACGAAAGATTGACCAAGCAGATATACAAGACAAGTGTGAATGGGACAGGATGAAGGGGAAGACCTAGGTGAACGTTCTCTGACCAGATTGGAGACATCCTTAAAACAGGACAGGTTAGAAGTACCCTGAACAGAAGAGCATGCACGAGGAATCTAATGGGAGTGAGTGAAGCAAGAGAGATATGACATCCTGTCATATCTCTCTTGGAAATGGCGTTCCGTAGTCTCTGCCTACCGCTCCGGGAAACAGGCGTGAGTCTATGAATGTATGTACAATTCATCACGTATGTATATGTAATTATATAAAACTACTAGATTATGCTCGCAGCTACGCTAATTTAAATTTTATTTTACTGTTTCTGCCCGATCCCGTGGGTATTTCTGAAAATAGTTATAGCTGTGTGTCTAGGCAGTGATAGCCTAGTGGAGATACCAACAGACTGCCATGCAGAGGGTATCGGGTTCGAATCCACGGCACGCACCACTGACTTTTCGGAGTTATGTGCGTATTGAATTGTTAATTATCGCTTGTCCCGTGCCTCGGAGAGCACGTTAAGCCGTCCCGGCTGTCATGAAGATCTTTGA
Source organism: Euclidia mi (assembly GCA_944739405.2). NCBI lineage: Eukaryota > Metazoa > Arthropoda > Insecta > Lepidoptera > Erebidae > Euclidia > Euclidia mi. The sequence continues at coordinate 18,080,639 of OX123189.2, forward strand.
CAGTCGTTATAGGGCGTCAGTACCTCTAACATAAACTGACACTAGTCTAAACCATGGAATATCGCTATCCCTTCGGGTTGCGGAGGTCAGGCAGGCAGTCGCTCTGTGGAAAAGCTAATATTCAGCCAAATCCGGTAAGACTGGAAAGCGGACCTCGGGTTGAAACTGGGAAAACGCTAGGACGATGATGACGAGTTATAGCTGTGTTTTCTGTTAGTCAGTCAATCAGAATCGCAAAATTTTTATATATACTGACTATGATGATTACTTACTTGTCCTGACGGACATATCATCGCAGAGCCCTGCTACTACAAATTCAGGATTTCAGATCGACGGATTTAGGATGCTATTAGTTGTCTACTTATATTAGATACGTATCAGTTCTGGTTGTTAATGATTTTGGTCATGGCAATATTGTTTAATGATTTATAAATATTGTTTTAATAGTATATTGCTTATGTTGTGTAATTTGTTTAAAATACAGGTTATGAAATATTTTTAACTCAATCTTAATGTGACTGATTATTATGAGATTGACTAAATCATTTATTAGTTTAAGAAAATATCTAGTGATAGATAATTTTGTACTCTAAAAATAATTTCATACTGTTGTGCAAGCCCCTTAACCAGTATATGAACTACTCATAATCCGAAATTATGTTATTTTTTAACATCGTCAACACCATCTAGTCCCAAAGAAAGCAGAACTTGCACTATAGGTACTAGATAATCGATAAAATATATTTAATGTTATCAAATTCCTCATTTCTCATGATTTCCATTCCACAGGCTTTCGATCTCCTAACAACGTACCACGATCAACCAGAACGCGATGTGACATTCAGTATACACTGCGGCTCAAGTAATGGTAAAGGCATACTGCTGAGGCCCAAACTGGACGACGTGCCTAAAGACATCGGCATCACCATCGAACCACAGTTCCTACAAGACCATAATGATATGGAGAGTAAGTATTGGATGATTTTATTATTGACATATAAATCTATGACCTTAGAGGTCAATATAAACGAAACTCAAATGATGGAATTGTTTATCCTCTAGCTTTAATACCTCTTAAAAACAATGAGAGTTTACGAAAACTCGTGATATCGTAACAATATTAGTTACTATAATATAGCTACTATTCAGTAAAGCACACTGATTGATATTCACAGTTTCTTAGCTTGCTTAATATAACATATAAAGGAGTTATTTTCAATTCCTAGGCACGAACATACTTACAGACCAGGAAATCCTAATGAAAGGATGTGAATGTGTTTCTTGTCCTCCTTGCGGTACGTTTTGATCTTATTTTAAGTAGCAATCTTAGTTATTGTTTACCTTTTTAAAAGTAATGGTAACCATTTTGTTTTGATATAAAGTAAAAACAATACTACATTATTAAGTCTGTTGAGATACAAAACTTTGGAAGCATCTTCGCATCTTTTCTAAGGTTTGGTCAAAGACAAAAATTTGAGAAATATTTATTTTTGGTTTATTCAACGTCTAACGGCTGGTTTCAATATTCGATCAATCTGTGGATTTGGAGATTATTATATATATATTTGACATAAGCATACATAATATATCAAACATGTATTTCTAATCTCCAAATCCATTGATTATCCATGGAGTACGACTTTGTAACACTTTTTATAAACTGTATACTTGAGCTAACCATAGAGTTGAAAATGTTTTTTTATGATGTATTGTCATTGCAGTTATTTCTTATAGGGCAACATTTATGTGGCATTATTTGGTAACATTCGATAACTTTAAGGAACAATCTATGGAGACACCTCGATTGCCTTCATAGAATTTTGTACATCTGAAATGATGCTCAACAATAAGTTACTGCGATGTATATAAGACATCACAAATCAAAATAGGCATACAATGGAAACTATACCATATATCTTCCAAGTAAAGTTTCTTATTGCAAAACAAAAAAAAAAACTGTTCAGTTAGCTGAAGTAGTGTAGCGTAGAACGTTTTGTCGGACGGCGGTGTGCATGATGCCAGTGGCGGATCTAGGGTGTAATAAGTTAGGGTGAAGTTGGTGAGAGGTTTTATTTAAGAAAACGGTATAAAGTCATTTATCTTTCCAATAAAACGGATACTTTTGGGGGAGACCTGAGCCTCCTCTTCCCATCCCTTTGGATCCGCCATTGTGCACCTCGCGCGTTCTGTAAACTGACTTGAACTTATCCCCTCCCGTTCCGAAAAGTTACCACAACAAGCATGCGCAGCTGCAAGTGACTAACCGCTAAATTCAATATCCGATCTATCCATGAATTTAGAGATTTGACATACATGTTTGACATATTTTATATGGAGTCTTCATTATCCTCCTAGCGCTGTCCCGGTTGCGATCCAAAACTTTCGCCTTTGAGACCGGGGTCCACTAGTTGGAGTATGTATCTCAAATCTCCAAATCCATGAATAGATCGAATATTGAAACATGATAAGCTGCGTCTCCACCAAAGAAAAATTGCCAACTTTTGTGTTACCAACACGTTAGTTGTAAAAAAAATATGTGTAAAGTTAGGTCTGTATGTGGATGTTTGATGATGTGTCCGGTGTGGTGTTCCCAGACAAGTCGGTGATCCCGCGCCAGATCGCGTTCGGCGTGCGGCTGGCGCTGGCGTGCGGCGCGGCGTGGGTGTCGGCGCCCGCACACGTGGACATGATGAACGCCGCGCGACCGCTCACCGTGCGACTCGCGCCTGGAGCGCTGCCGCCCGGACCTCACTACACCACGTAGGTTATACTCAACGACAACCCAACCTACTAGACGGCACACGTAAGGCGAACACTTTCAAACAACACATTAGACTTATACGTCTCATATAAGATCAATCCCAACACTAGATATGAATTATGACGTTCCACAAATTTGAACGGGCCAATTAGAATGCATTTTTGTAGCCCTCCCTTGCCCCGCTTACCTCACCGCTTTGACAGAATTTTTTGTTTATAGAAATGAAAACATTAGGTGTCTAGTAGGCTGTGTTGTCATTGGTTATACTTCATCGTACAGAAGGACGTCGCCAACTTGGGGCACGTAGAGATTCAAAAATTGCTACAATTCATACTTTCTCATTCTTCATATCGAGTTGAAGGCTATCGGCTGGCGAAGCCCTTGATCGTACACCCGACGGATTGCTATTTTTTATTGCATTATTCATATAAATTCAAGTGCAATCATCAAATTAGTTTGCATATTACAAATTTTACTTCCTTTTTTTATAAACTTATTCCTGTATCCCCGAAAGGGTAGGCAGTGGTCTAATATAACACCCACATTTCGCCATGTTATTAATTTGTAGGTCCCACGTAATAGGGCCTATTGCCGTTACCGGGTATTTTGCAAGACCTGTGCTACTGAGAATTCGGAATAACAGTGTAAAACTTTTGCTCGACCCTAAAATAGAACCCAGGACCTGTCGATTAGCAGATGCATACGCTATCGACCGGACCACGGAGGCAGTTAAACTTAACCTAGCATAAAGAAAGTAACTCAAAGAACATTAAATTGGTTCCCAGTATAGAGGCGTACGACGTGTCGTGCGTGGAGAAGGGCCCGGTGTTCCGCGTGCCCATCACGGTGCTGCAGCCGCAGCCGCTGCCGGCCTCGGGCGCCGCCATCCTCAACAAGCAGGCCAGCTTCAAGCCCGCCACTATCGTGCGACACTTTGTTATACGTAAGTACTCGTCATCATCATCCTTACCGTAAGGAGGTAAGGATGATGATGAGTCTTGGAGTTCAGTTCCCGCCTACCAGTCTAACCAGATGTGTCAGGATATCAGCTTTTTGTTATATGAGGCAAAGTTAAACCTTATCCAAAAAAGCTACTAAACTAGTCGTTTTTTTGGATAATTTCAACTATATAAGTATTTGTTTATTCAGTCTTGTACTGAATGCCTCGCGGGCGAAATCGCGACCATAGCTAGTAGTCAATAACTATAACTGATTGAACTTAATTAATCGCAATCCGAGAAAATTATTAGTTCGTTATCTCAATTTAAAAACAACCCACAATAAACAGACATGAAAGAAAGACAAACAAACAAACTTTCCCATTTTTAATATTAATATTTATTGTTTCTTTGGGTTACAGCCCCTGCTGAAGCCACATGGGGTGTGCTGCGAATCTCAACGGAGGACAAGGAGAAGACGGGCCGGTTCCTCGTGCACACCATGCAGCTGCTGCCGCGCAAGAGTTGCCGCTCGCACGAGACGCAGAAGATGATCAACGTGTGCGCCGAGGCACCCACGCTACTGCCATTCTCCGTTGTAGTACGTATTGCGCACACGGTTTTATCATCATCATCAGCCTGCCGTAGTCCACTGCTGGATATAGGCCTCTCCTATGGCACGCCACTGAGCCCATCAATCAATCAATTTTATCATCATAGCTTATTTGAATCGTTTAACACAGTTTAAAACCACAAAAAATACCATTTTATCGGCTAGAGCGTCAGACGGGCGCACCTGACAGACAGACAGATAGCGGTCTAACTTAAGGACGCGTTTACGCTTGTATCAAAAAACCACATATTTCCGGTACATTTTACGACAATTTTAGATAATAACTAATAAAACTAATGATTACGATAAATTGATTACTTTTTTATCTATAAATCAATTTGAAAATAAATAAAAAATATTTAATAAATATTAATGTAAAATCGATTCGAAACGGCCTCTTAAATCAAAAATAGGCATATACTGCTATTTTTGGGTACAATTTTCTCTCTATTTTAACATTTCTTTAGATTTTCAAAGATAGAATAGGGTAGTAAATATAGTCAACTCAAAAACAATTTGTTTTTTTTTTCAAAATATTGTAAATTGACTCAAAAAAAGCAAAAAATCATCTTACATTTTTCTTCTATTTTGCTCGCATACGTGTGTCTTAATGTGTGGCAATAAGGTTCGTTTTATTTAGCCACTTTCTTGATTTATATATCCAAATTCTGCAATGAGTTCTCAGTCTGCGCTTGAGCGCCGTCGGGAGTGGACTCTATGTCGCTTGTCGCTGCAGCCCGAAGACGAAAAAAGCAATATACGAATACAAAATATTCGCTAAAATCAATTTGATACTTCTCGTATTCTGTGCGAATTACGTACAAGTAAATTTCTTTTGTATAAATGGACATTATTACTTTATTTTCTCCGTTATGTTGAGTCAGAATATATTTCGGTATTTAGATATTATTTTGTTTCTTGCGTTGAAATCTGGTAAGATTATCTGGACTGATGGTATACCATCCCGTTCAAGTGTTGCGACTGGAACTCATAAAAGAGTAGACCTAGTTATGCCAGGTTGGGGCTCATTTTATTTGTTTTGGTGAGACCCTACCACTGGTACTAGTGAAGTAACCTTCCAAGGTTATTCGATGAATCTTGCTGGTACTCATATGTGAGTAAAGCTACGCATGCCGAGTTTGGGCTCATTTCAGTTTCAGTTTATTTATTCAAGTAAACAATTACAAATTGTGTTTGAATATGTGTAGTTTGTACATAGTATGATCATAGCACTTAAACATCTTACAAGTGTACAACTAAATATTTAAAATAATTGACAAAAATTTCTGTCTTCACCTTATACTATTAAGCTAATATAATTTCACATAAAAAAATCACCACAGCATAGCACCATACACATGAAAAATATTTACCTACTATTCTTAATTGATAAATTACAATATTAATACATATTCATCATAAATTTTATAGCATACCAAACCTGTAATCGAAGAATTAATGCAATGTCAAAAAATAAATAAAAAAGTAATTAAATAAAAGAAAATGTCAAAGATAATTAAAAGCATTAAATGTCAAATTAATATTAAATTATAAAAAAATATAAACAATGAATAAATAAAAAAATATATATAATTGCAATATTATTAAATAATGTCAACAAAATTTATTTATTATAATTCATTGCAGTAAATTCTTCAATCGAGTAAAAAGAGTTCTGTAATAAGAAGGCCCTAATCTTGTTTTTAAACGACTGCGGCTTGTAAATTTCATTTTTTATCTCAATAGGCAAACAATTAAACAATTTCACTGCTTGATACCTTGCACAATGCTTAACAATATTTAATTTCGGGTACAGTTTATTTTTAAAATTCAGTGTCTTGTACCTTCCCTTAACAATCTCTCCTCCTCATTTTCGAACCTGGTTATATATTTAGCCATGTCAGTTAGAACAATGAGTATATATAGGCAAGGTACAGTAAGAATTGATAGCGTTTTAAAATGTTCTCTACAAGATTGCCATTGTGGAATTCGTACAATTGTCCTAATAGCCCTCTTTTGTAATATGAAAGCTCGATTGCAGTTGTATTTATAGCTATTTCCCCAAAGCTGGACACTATAACGTAACCTAGACTCAACCAGAGCATAATAAACAGCTTTCAAATGTTCTAAACTGACCTCATCACGTAAGCTTCTTAAGGCGAAGCATGCAGATGATATAGATGAATCAATGGCTTGTAGTTCATTTTTCCAGCAAAAGAAAGAATCTATGTAAATGCCTAAGAATTTTGTGGAGTCTACCAAATCTATTTTTACTCCATTTAGTCTGATGTTTAAGTTGTCATTAGTACGCGCAGTGGATTTAAATAGCATTATATTTGTCTTCTTAGAATTTATTATTAAGTGATTTGCACTGAACCATTTTTGAAACATCTCAAGTGCCGTATTTACTCTATAATTTAAAACTCCGATGTCGTTTGCACTAACAACTGCATTTGTGTCATCTGCAAATACTATAAGTTGAGTGTCAGTGTTTACTCGTGTTGCATAGTTTATTAAATCGTTAGTAAAAACGAGAAATAAAATTGGACCCAATATTGATCCCTGAGGAACACCTTTATTTACACTGTATAGTTCAGAGCGATAGGATCTTTGACATTTTGTTTCATCAGTGGCTTTTATTTCAACATACATTTTTCTATTCTGTAAGTAAGAACGAAACAGTTCGAATGCTTCCTCTCTTACTCCGTAATGTTCTAACTTAACCAGAAGAAGCTCATGGTCAACTGTGTCGAATGCAGAACTTAAATCTAGGAATATTCCGGCCACTTTCATTCTAGAATTCATTTTTCCCAAAATATCATCAACTAGCGCATTAATTGCATCAATGGTGCCAACTCCCCTTTGGTAACCAAATTGCCTATCATTTAAAACTCTATTTTCTCTGAGATGACCCACGAGTCTATCTTTTATTATCTTTTCGAATATTTTCGAAAGTGTAGGCAGCACCGATATGGGCCTATAGTTCCTTGCATCCATATGCGATCCCTTTTTTAGCAATGGTACAACTTTTGCTATCTTTAATTGATCAGGAAAAATATGATTTTCAAAACATTTATTAAAAAAATATGATAGGGGATTCGCTAATATCTTAATATGTTCTTTGATAAGAGATATTTGTACTTCATCGTATCCACATGAACTTTTGGTCTCCATTCCAACAACAAGTTTTTCTACCTCGCGTGGTGTTACAGATGACAAGATCATATTCTTTTGAACCCTGTTTACGCTTTCACATAGATACGATGTCGCCCGATTTATACTGCTAGAATCAAGAGACTGTGTCCGGTTAAATAGCTTGGCAAATATATTTGCAATATCTCTAGGGTCGTCAATGGTATTGTTGTTATGTGTTATAGTGAACCGCCTTAATAACTTGTGCTTTGTTTTGTTTCTGTGTCGATTAACTATTTTCCAGATTTCTCTGCTAACATTCTTTGCATGTAGAAGCTGTCTCTTAACCGCATTTTTCTTAGCTGTCCTAACTACTTGTCTAAATAATCTGATATAATTACTTTTATATCTTGAAATGCTATTCTCTTGCAAGGATCTTCCATTTACACACAAAAATCGTTTCATTTTACTTGAAATTTTAATACCCTTTGTTATCCAGCGGATACCCATATTACAGTTCACTTTGAGCCGCTTTGTTCTCTTTTTAAAACTACTTTTAAAAGCATTCATGAATTTACTTAAAAATACATTTATTCCCATCGACTGCCAACAACTACCCAAAATTAAATGTCGAAACGTATCATGATTTTTTTTATTGTATATTCTTCGGTCTACGGAAATAGTTTGGTTTATGACTGATTTCTTACAAACCTCATTCTGGAGAGTCACGTTACAAGATATCCCTGCATGTCCGTCAGCCAACCCATTATGGTCAACCTCTATCGACCGCACATAGTGTCCATCTAAATTGGTCACGAAGTTATCGATACAAGACGAAGAGTTATTACGAATAAAAGTAACCTCCTGTATCAGGGGCTTAAAATTATAACATCGCAACAAACTCAAAAATTCAGTGCGTTTCTTACTTTCACAGAGAAGATCAACATTATAATCACCGCATATAATTGATTTCTTATTAATTAAGAATTCTAGTGTCTTTTCTAGGCATTGCATAAAATCATCAAAGTTTTTATCGTTTGGACTACGATAACAGCAGCATAAATACAAGCCCGTATTGACATCTTTAATGCTACATATCTCAAAAGAATCCGTTTTGTATAATTTATTGATCTGCGAGCAGTCTTCAATTTCCCTGTCTGTTTGCCCCAAAATAAGACTACCACCCCTTTTTTTGGTTGTCCTTATATTATGTGCTACCAGGTTATAATTAGGTATATTGAACATAGGAAGAGAAATTTTATTTAAAAAATGCTCTGTGATGCAAATAAAATCTACTCTAGGCTCTAAAGAGTTAACATATAATTCTAACTCGTCTTTTTTACTATTAATTCCACAAACGTTTTGGTGAAATAGGTGCAAATTTACGCAGTTATTCACGAAAAAGATTAATAGTTTTATTTGTTATTTCTGCAGCAGTTTGAGTGGTTGCATCCGTAGATTCGTAGATAGTATGTACATAATCAGTCTGACTATGAACAGAACGATAACGTTTCGGGGAAGAAGAAATTATGTTAATATTAAACCTATTTATATAATTTAAATGATCATGTTTGTACTTGAGACGTAATATTTCTCTATGAAACAATCTACTACGAATGACAGTAATAAAATAGTTATTTATAAAGGAACCATTTTCTCGTGAGAAAATTAAATTTACATTGTTACAGCTACAACATAAAAGTTTTAACAAGTTATTACACTTAGATACGTTCAAATAACGGTTTTTAATAATGTCTCCCATTAAAATGTTTGTATTTTTGAGCTGGTCTAAAATAAAGTATAAATACGACTGCATTTTCATGGGGTTTTTATCATGTGAGCCTCCCAAGATAATTATATAATCAGAATGGCTGAAATCCTGACACATAGCAATACAAGAGCTTAGTATTTCTGATATTGGTGCATTATGTTTTACAATGGATGTAACAAAGAAAGCTTCACCAAGAAGGTCCTGCAGCAATTTTCTCATACCGTAACCACTCTCATCAGCGAAGATCATGACTCGGTGTTTGATTGTAAAAGTCCGCCCAAACTCCTCTTCATTTGTGAATACATTTTTGTAGCTGACTAGACTCCTGTTTATAGATCTTGCGCTTAAATTGCTTTCCGATGACTCGAATCTAATTAGACTGCTGTCCTTACATTCATTATTTACGATATTTGGCATGCCAATTGTGATGTTGTTATTTCCTGGAGTATGAACAATTTCGGCCATGTCTATTACAGTCTTACTAATACTTGGGCTGGCATTCAGATTACTATACATTTTCTTCACCGAATCACAACTAAGATTCATATTTCCATTGATTGGTCCTAAACGGTTATTGATAGGACTTAGACAGTTGACAGCACTCAATGTTAGTTCACGAGAAGACGTCCTGGGCAGGCCAACCTTGGCATTGGTATATCTAACACGTCTTCGAAATTGAGGTGAATAAAACTTCAAGGGTGATGATACACTCTCAATTTGTTGTGTATTTGTTATACCTATAGATTTTAATAACTCAATTTTTTGTTGATTTGCCTGCGCTTCCTTCTTCAACGTCGTATTCTCTGATAACAAATTATCGACTTCCATGTGTGCACTAAGTAAATCTGATCTTAACTTGTTTATTGTTTCGTTAAGTTGTACGCAATCATTGCAACCTCCTGACAGGCTCTGGTACGAAACGTCCATTTCCATTTCGCTATTATTCAATTTTAAGTTATATCTTCTTTGCGTGTTAACATTTTGTAAGTCTTCCATAATAGTTTTAACCATACGTAAACAAATTTAGATTGTAAATAACGTTCAAAAAGACAACGCTTAGTCCAGTAGGATTCGAACGCACACCTCTTGCGTGCTCAGCTACGACACTCCCAATGTGCTATGGATACCTTACGTAGGATTTTTGAAATTATTGACTATATTCATACAAACAGAACGATGTCACTATCAAGATTCAAGCAGCGCAGGTTCAAAGTACAATGTTCATAATTTTTAACTAAGTGCCGAGTTGGCGGTATGATTAAAATATGACAGGAATGTAACGGTGATTTGCACTATTTTATTTTCACTTCACTTTGTTTATGATGTTGTTTTGATTAAGTTTTGTAAAATGCGATTGTTATTCGTTTTTTAAAGTTTGTAGCACTAATATTTTTGTATTATTGTTGTTAAAACAGTTTTTATTCCACTTTTATTGACAAATATAAATCGTCTTATAACTTTACAGATCCGTTGTACTATCACTTGATAACATTCTCACTTGGTAATTATGGTGTTTTATCACTTTTTATGTATATAAAACCACGTATTATTAACTTTAACTATTTTACAAGAATTTTGATCACGGAGCTAATGTTTACTCAGGCAGTGGCGCCACCTACCATTTTGTTTGTACATAAGAGACCCTACCACTGGAACTTATGAAGTAACCTTCCAGGGTTATTCAATGACTCTTGCTAGTACTCATGTGTGAGTAGAGCTAGGCATGCCGAGTTTGGGCTCATTTTGTTTGTACATAAGTAACCCTACCACTGGAACTTATGAAGTAACCTTCCAGGGCTATTCAATGACTCTTGCTAGTACTCATGTGTGAGTAGAGCTAGGCATGCCGAGTTTGGGCTCATTTTGTTTGTACATAAGTAACCCTACCACTGGAACTTATAAAGTAACCTTCCAGGGTTATTCAATGACTCTTGCTGGTACTCGTGTGTGAGTAGAGCTAGGCATGCCGAGTTTGGGCTCATTTTGTTTGTACATAAGAGACCCTACCACTGGAACTTATGAAGTAACCTTCCAGGGTTATTCAATGACTCTTGCTAGTACTCATGTGTGAGTAGAGCTAGGCATGCCGAGTTTGGGCTCATTTTGTTTGTACATAAGAGACCCTACCACTGGAACTTATGAAGTAACCTTCCAGGGTTATTCAATGACTCTTGCTGGTACTCATGTGTGAGTAGAGCTAGGCATGCCGAGTTTGGGCTCATTTTGTTTGTACATAAAAGACCCTACCGCTGGAACTTATGAAGTAACCTTCCAGGGTTATTCAATGACTCTTACTGGTACTCATATGTCAGTAGAGCTAGGCATGCCAAGTTTGGGCTCATTTTGTTTGTACATAAGAGACCCTACCACTGGAACTTATGAAGTAACCTTCCAGGGTTATTCAATGACTCTTACTGGTACTCATATGTCAGTAGAGCTAGGCATGCCGAGTTTGGGTTCATTTTGTTTGTACATACGAGACCCAACCACTGCAACTTATGAAGTAACCTTCCAGGGTTATTCGATGACTCTTACTGGTACTCATATGTCAGTAGAGCTAGGCATGCCGAGTTTGGGTTCATTTTGTTTGTACATATGTACGGGTGTACATGCTCCCGGGGGAGAGATGAGGTTAGTAGATCTTAAGATAAATGGAGGTGAAAGTAATTCTAGGATGAAGACAATGTAGTTAGACATTAAATATTAAATTATTACATGTCATTGGGTTAGTATAAAATTAATATAGATTGAGCTCAAAAGGTAAAAGATTAGGATAGTTCACAAAGAATCATAACGCAAGTCTGGCACAGAGAACACGCGAAACACTGGCGAGGAAGCTCTATCTTCCTTTTGCAAGCACTCACTAGATTGCACTACTAGTTTGGGATCACGTTTCACTGGTTTACTAAAATGCCCTTTTTCCCTAGCCTCACACACATTCACAACACGTTCCGTAACGCAGCTAGGGGTCGGCAGTGCGACCGCTGTGGTAGTTGCGGGCGCTACTGGCGGCGCCGTCTCCACGGTAGTCGCTGCGCCAGTTGCTTGTTGGGTTCTGTGCCTCCACTTCCTCCAGCAATAGACTATAGCAGCCAACAGGATTCCAAATAACAGAGTGTAAGTAACAGCGTAGTGGTGGACGTCATGGTATGACAGTTTGTCGCTCAAGGGTTCGCTCTGTTTCATGATCTCAATATCTTTCTTAATAGCCTCAAATTGTTGTAAGTTTTCGGAGTTGTTAGGATCTATTTCATTTATGGATTCAGGTATAGAGATGTTGAAGATATGGTTTATGGGAGATATCTTTGGCGCATCAACTTTAAAAGCTGTTCTGATCTGGTTAGACATCCTTCTACTGGAATATACAAGGGAGCTTTCTGTCTTTATAAGACAACCTTCTCCAACGCGTAACAGACCAGCGGCCGACAGCTTCAGGGTGGTTATCTGCTCCTCACAGAAAAGTTTCATACGGCATTCATTGCAACAAAAGTAATAGTATTCGTTCTCCGAGGACAGCTCCTTCCAGTCATTCTCACAAGGTGAAGTAACGGTTTTGCAAGTCCTTTTACCTGGAATCTTTTCACATAGGCTATGATCGTCTTGCATAGAATGGATAGGTTTTCTAATGTGGCACATTATCATATCTGGGTTCGGTCTCAGACATGACTGCAGTTCCGTTTCCGAGATGGTAACATACGAATCCTTTCTAACGTTGATTGCAGCGAACCTTGAGATAGTCTCAACGTGTATCATTTTGTCGTTCGAGATGCGTGGGATCGAGATAAGATTGAAGATTTCGTAAAGGTCTCGTTCAATCAGAGGTATTCTTATTTCTATTATCAGGTATTTTTTAGCATAGTTGGCTCGCACTTTCAGTAAGCTGTACAGGTCGATTAAACGAAAGTTGTCGACAGGAACAGCCAGATCTTGGGGTATTTGAGCAGATATTGTGCTTAATTCGGATCGCAACTGCTTTGGAGATAACAAATGAAAGTCCAATTTGCCATTGTAAATATCTGTCACAGTATCCAGGATCGAATCTTGTATTCTCCGAAGACTATACAGCAAGTTGGTAGCAGTAAATGCCGAGGTTAAAAAATCTGTAGTGATTGATATATTTTGTACCTTTTGGGTGAGGTCAATGGTCGATTGTTCGAGGTTCAAAATCCTTTGTTTTATCAGTTTATGCTGCTTGCTAATAGTGTTTTCCATCCTTTTTATGAGATTTAATTCCGCTTCCACAACCGAAGTTTGGTTTTTCCACAGGTTAAACAAATGGTTTTCATTTTGTTTTAGGAGATCGATGTCCTTCTCATATTTCTCGGCAAATCGCTGATCAAGCACTCCAAACAAACTATTAGCAACATAGCCTACTCCGTCAATCAGGCCGCGCCGCTGCCGCCTCTCTCCAGTTACAAATGAGTCATTCATAGTAACAATATTATTATATCGTTTTAATTCGTCGAACTCGTGCACGAGTTGTAACATAATACTGTCGCAAGGTGTTTGTGATCTGATAGCGGCGCATATTGTTTCAAGATAATTTATATACTTTGCAAGTGCCGATATGCCTTCTTTATAGGGATAAGTATCATAATAAACAATTAAGCGCCAATCGTCTCTAATAAGATGCATGTTGGATATTTTGTCAAAATATACGCTATTGTTTTTTAGCGGGGTGAAGTTGTAGGATGTTTCGGCAGGTGCAAGTATTGACAGAAAGAAGAGGGTCAGGGATAAGACAACAGCTGACAAAGACATGCTGTTAGCTTTTTTACTTTTAGGCACCTTGTCATCCATTTTCTTACTATCAGGTTTTTCATCATTTTTCTTGGTTGGCAAAAGAGATAGCTTGACAACTGGACGTTTCAGGATACCATTCTTGATTTTAAGCGTAACGACTCTCACACGCCCGTCGCTGCCAGGATGAAGCTCTATTACGCGACCCATGGCCCATTTTCCTGGTGGGAGGTTTTCATCCTTTATGACAACTATGTCGTCGAGATCGAGATCCTTTTGAGGTTGTTTCCACTTCGCTCTTATGGATTGTTGGGAGAGATATTCATTCTTCCACTTTGCCCAAATATCTTGGTAGATTTTCTGGGTTAAATGCCAACGAGTTCTGAGGTCACGTTCGGTTTCGAAGATCGTCAAGTTGGGCCCGCTTGCTAAAAAGTGAGCCGGGGTCAAAAAGTCAATGTCTTCGGGATCTTCTGTCAACGGACAGAGTGGCCTGGAGTTCAAACAAGCTTCTAGTTGGGATAGCAAGGTGCTGTATTCTTCGTAGGTGAGCTTTTGCTCACCAACGACACGTTTCAGATGATGTTTTAAGCTTTTCACAGCAGCTTCCCAAAGACCGCCAGCCGACGGCCACGAGGGTGCATTGAAATGCCATTCTATATTCATTTCAGAGGCCGTGTAGACAATTTCCGGGGTCGATAGAATTTCTGATATTTCAGCGAATTCTTGTGTTAGAATCTTGTTGGCGCCTACGAAGTTAGTTCCCTGGTCGCTGTAGATGTGTCCAGGAACTCCTCTTCTAGCTGCCATTCTTCTAAGTGCGGCAATGAAAGCAGACGCTGAAAGGTCTGAAACAAGTTCTAAATGTAGGGCTTTGGTGACCATACAGACAAAAACTGCAACGTAGCCCTTGGTCGTTTTGACGCCACGTCCTTTATTTGTCTTAACTAATACGAAACCGGTATAGTCTATCCCGGTGTGGTAGAAGGGTCGATTAGGGATCAAACGGGCGGGAGGTAAGTCACCCATCAGTTGATGTTGGAGCATAGGATTATGCCTTTTGCATTTTACACACATCCTCAATCGCTTTTTTGTAGCTCTGTTCCCTCCAAGTATCCAGTATTTCTGTCTTATAAATCCTGTGGTCATTTTCGCACCACCGTGAAATACAAGTTCGTGCGATTCGTCAATTATGAGATCTGCCAATTTCGATTGATTCGGGACGATAATGGGATGTTTCATGTCAGGATGTATGTTTGAATGCTTAAGTCGACCGCCGACGCGAAGTATTCCGCTTGAATCTAATATCGGATTGAGATTCAAGATCTGGCTTTTGCTATGTAGGGGTTCACCATTCTTGAGCAGGGATAGCTCTTTAGCAAAATATTCAAATTGGACATGTTTAACTATCATTTCCTTCGCTATTTTTAGATTTTGCAGAGTTAGGTAAGGTTCACGCCTTCGTTTATAAACAACGATGTCAACAAATTTGTTTATGTAGGCTAAAACTCGTATTACATTTTTATATGTGCTGTACTTATTTAATAACAATCTAATTATAGAATTGTCAGGCATTGTAATAACGGTGTTAGCTAGATGTTTTATTTTGAGGTCCTCATCTGTTCTGTAATTAGGTATTTCTTTATCTTCTTCGGGGTTATATCGTGGCAGCCATCGGGTCCTTGCCACCAAAGAGAATGTTTAGCCAACTGTGTGACCGTCAAACTCCGGGTAGCGCAATCCGCGGGATTTTCTTTCGATTTAACATATCGCCACCTGTCTTTAGGGATTACATCGCATATCTGTCTTACGGCCCTGTCACGACCTTGCCGCTCCGAGCGGCGACTTAGCGCGGGGCGACGAGCGGTAAGATCAAATGTATGAAAACGTTCGAAGCACGCCACGAGCCGCCGCGCACAGCGATAACGCGCGCGTTTTTTTTGGCGCGATTGGCTGCGCGGCGTGCGGCGCGGCGGGCGGTGTGGCGAGCGGCGGAAACAAATGTACTGCGACCGAGTCCGACGCCACGACTCCGAGCGGCACAGAGAGCGTTACACGAGGGACGAACTAGGCAGTTAAACTATTTGTTAAATATTTTGTGGCGGTAATGAATAAGGAGACATTTAAAGTCGAAATTTTAAAACGGTCGCGTGTATGGATAGCAACACATCCGCTGTATAAATACAAAAATGTTAATAAAACGTTGCGAGTTGTAATGAAACAATGTTTTACAGATTATAATGGTAGGTTTTAATATAAATCGCAAACATTAAAACATTGTGTAATGTACATATGTACCTATTTAGGTACAGACACAGCTACTATGAAAGTTAAAAGGTGATTTACCTACCTACTTAACATAATCTACGTTGTGTAGGTACCTATTCAACGCCTCATTAATTGCGAATATGCATTATTCCTTTGATATAAAATACTTGTAAGAAATGAAGATCCAATGTCGACAATTTTGTAGGTAAGTATACCGTATAGTTACACAAAGATATTTTGGTTATCGCCATATTTATGGGTAACTCCGTCGGCCCAAATACGTCCACATTTGCCGCTGCGTTTACCGCTGCTGTAGGGTCGTGGCGTGCACGACGCTCTGCCGCGCCGCCTGCCTCGACGCGCGCCGCTTAGACCGATCTCGTGAACAGGCCCTTACTCGATTGGCTACAAAGGGCTTCCATTTCTCTGGTTGTCCGTTAATCCATCCTAGTACTGCCATGGAATCAATCCAGCCGAAAGTATGCACTTGGAAGTTAGTTAGGGATGAGATAACCTTTGCTAGGAGTTTCACTAACAAAAGAGCGCCGCAAAGTTCCAAACGGGGTATGGAATGATTCTTTTTCAGGGGTATAACTCTAGACTTAGCGGCAACAAGGGTCACATGAGTGGTATTGTGTCTTCGAATTTTACAGTACACAACACACGCATAGGCTTTGGTACTAGCGTCGCAAAATCCATGCAGTTCTAGGATATCGTTTTCTTGAGATTGGATCCATCGAGGTATTTTAAATTGGGATATATAAGGGAGTTCAGCATTTATCTTGGTCCAATCTGAGGCGATATCTTGAGAAATGGGTTGGTCCCATCCTAGGTCTGATTTCCAGGATTCTTGGAACAAAATCTTGAGTTTTATTGTGACTGGTGATAGCCAGCCTAAGGGGTCAAAGATCTTAGATATATTAGACAGGAATTTTCTTTTAGTAGGGATTGTTTCAGAGGTAAAATCAAAGGGTTGAAAGAAAAAGATTTCACTTGTGGGGTCCCAGCGAAGCCCTAATGTTTTTGTAGACTCCGGCTGTTTAAAATCAAAATCTTGACTTTTAGAATCATTGTGGTTATCCGAGATTTCAGGTAAGTTAGAACGCCACTTTCTGAGATTAAGTCCACCTGACTTAAGAAGATTTATCATCTCTGCCTTGAGCTGCCTCGCAGCAACCTCCGAGTGACAGCCATGGATCAAATCATCCATATAAAAGGAATTCTCTAAGATTTGAGTTGCACAGCTGTCGGGATAGAACGGTTTTTCATCTTGAGCTAGTTGCCTTAGTGTCATCATGGCCAAAAAGGGTGCAGCCTTAGTGCCATAAGTGACGGTGGCTAGCTGGAATTCTTGTAGAGGTTGAGATTGATGACTTCTCCAAATAATTTTGTGGAACTTTTGGTGATCAGGATGTAGCCAAATATTTCGAAACATTTTCTCAATATCTGCCGTGAAAGCGTATCGAAACTGCCTCCACTTTAGGATAAGGGTTTGAAGGTCTTGTTGTAAGTTCGGCCCTCTGCACATAAGATCGTTGAGACTGTATCCGCTAGAAGTTTTTGCAGAGGCGTTAAAAACAACACGCAGTTTCGTAGTCGATGACTCAGCTCGCTGAACACAATGGTGCGACAGGTAACAGTTCGTTTTTACGTCAGTATGTGACGTAACGGGGATCATATGACCGAGCTCAATGTACTCCGATATAAACAATTTATAGTCACGTGCCAAATCGGGTTGCTTTTTCAACTTCTTCTCTATTTGAAAAAATTGTGCCATAGATTTTGTTCTAGACTCGCCTAATTTAGCCTCAAAATTTTCTTTAAAAGGTAGTTTGACAACGTAGCTGCCATCCTCACGTCTAGAGGTTGTAGATTGAAACAAGTCAATGCATTTTTGGTCTTCTTCGGATATTGCTAGGGGTTCGTGAATATCCTCCATCTCCCAAAACTGCTGAATATCTTCGATGTTATTCAAAACGACATTGCACTGGAAGGCCTGGCAATTACCGCTAAGGATCCATCCCAGCTGAGTTTGCTGAGCGATGGGTAACTTTCCTCCCGGGCGGCAAATACCATCCATTAAGATAGCGGAGTAAATGTCAGCACCAAATAGGATGTCAATAGGCTTGCTTTTGTAAAATTCGGGATCAGCTAACTTAATTTGATTTAGGGCAGGCCATTCCGGCTTAGGTAAATTATAACTAGGTAGATTGTTAACAAGCCTGTTCATAATAAATACATCCGTTTCGAATGTAAAATCAGTTATTAACGAGCAACATCTAATGTGCATCATGCCTTTACAACTATTTTCTTTATTACCAATTCCAGAGATATAACCGTTACATTTCTGTCGAGGTAACTTCAACAACTGAGCTGCGCTTTCTCTTATGATTGAGGTTTGAGAGCCTTGGTCTAAAAGGACTCTCATCCTGTGGGAGCCGCTTGTACGTTGACGATCGCAGTAGCAAGCAAAATTTGCGAAAGATGATTTTGTAGGGACGCGACAGTGTTACTTTCTTGTTGCTGGGAGGAACATTTCGTAACGACGTTAGCATTCGACCCAGATCGAGATGCATCCGAAGCCGTCATTCTTGATACAAAAGATTCATGTAACAGAGTGTTATGATCTTTGTTGCATTCCTTGCACTTTACCTCAGACAGACATTTTTTACCTTCATGATAATGTAGACAGTTGACACAAAGGTTCAAATTAGCAACTGCATTTCTTCGTGCATAAGGTTGCATTTTCAATAATTTTTGGCACGTATGAATACGGTGATCATTCGTATTACAAATTGGACACAGCTTGCGTTTTTCGTGACCGATGTTATTGGACTTTGACGATTGCGAAATGACCTGATTTGTAGAATACGTACCTTTGTGCATGTTATAATTACGTTTAAATTTATTATTAGAATATTTAGAAGATGAAGATTGATTTTGAATATTATTATCACGGGATGAAGATGCTTTCTGCATAGAATTTTCTACTTTCTTACGCGAAGATTCCAGCGTCATAAACTTCGTTTCTAAGAAACGGAGAAAATCATCCAACACGGGCAGGTCTCTCGGAGATTTTAGAGATTGAAGATAATCGTCAAAGGTGTCTGGGTCAAGTTTTTGAGATAATATACATACGAGGAAGGGGTCCCACGAGGAAACATCGACTCCTAGGTTTTTGATGGCATTTACGCTCTCGTATGTAGTATCATGGATGCGTTTCAGATGATTAGATGATTGTTGTTGATTTACAGGGATATTCATGAGATTATTGAAGTGAGATGTAAAGATCACTCGCTTATTGTCGTAGCGATGGTTGAGGATATTCCAACAAACATGATAATTATCAGAGCTAATGGGAAGATGCTGAATCAATTTCTCGGGCTCGCCTCTAATCTTACTCTTAAGGAACTGCATTTTTTGCGCATTTGATAAAGATGGATTGTTATGCACCGTTTCCGTAAAAAGATTCTTAAACGAAACCCATTTATTATAATTTCCGTCAAAGGTGGCAATCTCAATTTTAGGGTTAGACTTTTCAATATGAGCAACGGACCACATCTTCTTATTAATATCTCTCTTAATCTTATTATAATGTTTCTCGTAGTGAGTAAATTGCTCTTCGTACTGACTGTTTGAACCACCTAATTCATTGTCTAGTTTCCAATGTAAGGAATCTATAGCAGTCCAACGTACTTCTAACGTCTTTAAGATGTCTTCAAACTCCCACTTTTCCGAAACAAGATCGAGGTCGATATTTGACGCAGTTCTCAAAAACGCCTTGAAGTTGGTAGCTTGTTGCCTAAAGAGATCATCGGATTTGGTTGAGGTCGAGGTTTCACTAATCGTGACGTTCTGAGATGAGAGGGTTGGGGTTTGAGACTTAGAAGGTGCTACAAAAGTAGGAGGTTTCAACTCAGTAGGGGTATGCGGCCTACTAGGCTTGTAGTTTTCGATAGCAGTTTTAATATTACTATACTTCTGCTTAAGCAAATCGTATTGATTTGTACTAAAATACGAATGGGATTGATCACCAAAAGATAAAAGATTCATGTGATTGTTGTGAAACTCTGTAAAGTATTGTTCTAGAGTATCCAATCTACGACGTAAATAGTCTGACGTCTTTCTATCCGCTGCATCTTTCTTGAAGTTAGCGTAGAGCCTATCTACGGCTTCAATGAGTTGCTGTTGAGTAGCTAAAATGTCTTCCATTTTCGCCATTATTAAGATTATAAAAGAGACCTTACTTGAGATATAAGACTCCTCCGGGATAACAGGTGATGCAGCTACTTTCTTCTTACCAGGGCTGCCTGAATATACGTAGGGTAACCTTGCGTTTCTGGGATAACGCGAAGCAAGCACGAGGTGAGGTGATGTGGCGCTCTGTCTGGCGCCGGGGTCAGATGATACGACAGTGGCACCTTTCCGGGATGCCGCGGTCAATTAGGATCAACGAGATGTGAACTAAGTACACACACGCGGTTACACGTACACGAACTGTAGTCCAAAGTGCGGTTCTTACGTTTCGCGAGACACGTACCTACACAGCACAGTTTATAAGCACACGCGTAAGGGTCCCGACGCAACGCAACCTTGTCGAAGGACCAATGTTTCTGGATGGGGTTGAGATAAAGATAAACTAGGATAAAAGATTAAAAGATAACTGTATTTAAGTACTATAAAAAAGGTGAATTAAAACTAATAGGATGAGAATGAGTCGCGCTCGGTATGATGACAAATTGCGTACTAAATTAATATACTAGGTAATAAATGATCGAGCGGTTCCTTGCGTTTGCGCAAGTATGCTGACTCGACTTTATACCTGACCTATTGTACGGTGATTGACCCGTACACTCATGTACAAACAAAATGAGCCCAAACTCGGCATGCCTAGCTCTACTCACATATGAGTACCAGCAAGAGTCATCGAATAGCCCTGGAAGGTTACTTCATAAGTTCCAGTGGTAGGGTTACTTATGTACAAACAATATGAGCCCAAACTCGGCATGCCTAGCTCTACTGACATATGAGTACCAGTAAGAGTCATCGAATAACCCTGGAAGGTTACTTCATAAGTTGCAGTGGTTGGGTCTCGTATGTACAAACAAAATGAGCCCAAACTCGGCATGCCTAGCTCTACTCACATATGAGTACCAGCAAGAGTCATCGAATAACCCTGGAAGGTTACTTCATAAGTTCCAGTGGTAGGGTTACTTATGTACAAACAAAATGAGCCCAAACTCGGCATGCCTAGCTCTACTCACATATGAGTACCAGCAAGTGTCATTGAATAACCCTGAAAGGTTACTTCATAAGTTCCAGTGGTAGGGTCTCTTATGTATAAACAAAATGAGCCCAAACTCGGCATGCCTAGCTCTACTCACACATGAGTACTAGCAAGAGTCATTGAATAACCCTGGAAGGTTACTTCATAAGTTCCAGTGGTAGGGTCTCTTATGTACAAACAAAATGAGCCCAAACTCGGCATGCCTAGCTCTACTCACATATGAGTACCAGTAAGAGTCATCGAATAACCCTGGAAGGTTACTTCATAAGTTCCAGTGGTAGGGTCTCTTATGTACAAACAAAATGAGCCCAAACTCGGCATGCCTAGCTCTACTCACACATGAGTACCAGCAAGAGTCATTGAATAACCCTGGTAGGTTACTTCATAAGTTCCTGTGGTAGGGTCTCTTATGTACAAAGAAAAAGGGGCCCAAACTCGGCATGCCTAGCTCTACTCACATATGAGTACCAGCAAGTGTCATCTAATAACCCTGGCAGGTTACTTCATAAGTTCCAGTGGTAGGGTCTCTTATGTGCAAACAAAGTGAGCCCAAACTCGGCATGCCTAGCTCTACTCACATAAGAGTACCAGTAAGACTCATCGAATAACCTTGGAAGGTTACTTCACTAGTACCAGTGGTAGAGTCTCACTAAAACAAATAAAATGAGCCCCAACCTGGCATAACTAGGTCTACTCTTTTATGAGTTCCAGTCGCAACACTTGAATGGGATGGTATACCATCAGTCCTCATAATCTTACCAGATTTCAACGCAAGAAACAAAATAATATCTAAATACCGAAATATATCCTGAATCAACATAATGGAAAAAATAAAGTAATAATGTCCATTTAGGTATATAAAAATAAGAAACTTATTTGTACGTAATTCGCACAGCCAGACCTATAACACATAGATACATATCACAAAAAAATCTAAGTCTCAAAGTTATTTAGTTGAACTACATTTCCGCAAGTTACCGTACGTAGTACGTACTGTTGCCGCCGTGTCGCTGTAGTGACGCGATTTTGTACCTACTAATTTTGTAAACGCGTCCTTAAAAAACCTACTGTTTGTTGTCAAGGGTTAATAAGTTATCTTGGTTCCCTCCTGCTGACGCAGACTTTTAGTTACTTGGTTGAACCAATAATTATCTATCTGCTGTAAAAATGTAATGAAATCTCAATTTAGTCTCTGCTTTATAACCAGGACAACAGCGTTGCCGTATAAAAATAACATCTTATCTGAATGAACGTTGATTTAATTTTTCAAAAACAATTTTTCCAGGGAGGCGTAACCTTAGAAGTAGTATTAGCTAAATACTGGGCGAACATAGGCGACCTGATAGTGGACTATACGGTGGAGTTCCACGGGCTCAAGCCGGACTTTGGTTGTAAACTCGTGATAGGCGCCGGCGAGGGCGTGCGGGGGATACTACTCAGCTCTCTGAGACTGCAGGATGTACAGCCCTCGGCGACTTTGAAGTACACCGAGCCTGTGTTCAGGTAAGATTATTTATTTATAAAACATCCTGCAAAACACATGTACAAGGCGAACAAGCGGCAGTCAGGAATGTTTTTGTTATTAAGAATTTACGTGCTTTTACGTTTTGGAATTCCAGAAGGGATCCGTCCTGTTTCTTCGTTCAGTACTATAATATTATCTCGTACCTTGTGCTTGATATTTTCTCATGCAAGAAATTTTAAGTAGAAATTTCTACTTGAACGTCCACATAATTGATTTTACAGGGCTACTAAAAATTGTAAACCACGAATGTTTCATGTTTACATCTATCGAAGCTTAATGTTGACTTCATTTTACTTTGGTTTAAGCGGTCGCATCATCGTTTAAAACATCGTTCGAATCTCCCACGAAACAACACTTTTTCTAATACATAAATTGTTGTTTCACCTCTGGATGTTCTTTGTGTTCGTTGATTGATTGTTTGTAATTCCCCCGCACCACAAGATATATTATTAGTGCGAGAGTTGTCTTAAAAAATATCACGGCAGTTCTATACCTGTTCGTTCTCTTTTTAGGCCAGCAGAATCAAAACTGATGCCGCTGACGTCACGGGACGTGATCCCGCCCAGTAGACAAATTTATCAACTAGTCAATACCTACAACTTCCATATCGCCAAAGCTACAGAGGTAATGTGTGCAATTATATAATTTTTCTGTCCTTTACTGAAAGATCTAATTCATACTTATAATATATTCAGAAAATTATAGAAAGAAAAGAAAGCAAAAGAAGCTAATTATAAGAGGTTTTCAAATTTAAGTCAATCAATGGCAGTGATAGAGTAGTGAAAGTGCTAGTAGCACTTTCACTTTAATTCACAATTCTAATTATTTTGTTCTTTACTAAACCAACGGAATATTGGTTCTGATTTTTTGTAGTAGTCTAATATCCATAGAAGAGCGACCTTCATCGATCTGGTTATTGGATGAAAAGTATTTTATATCAAAAGGACTATGGGCAAAAATGTATGGGCTCCGTCCCCATATACCAACACACATGGAACTGATGCCAATGTGTACCTTAAGTATCTATTTTATTATATATTTTATACTATTTGAATAAAATCCTTTTTTTACTTAAACCCGTGGCATAAATCAATAAAAAAACAATTTATTACTATTAATTAACCTATATTTTCATTTTATACTTGTAAGTTATTTTAACATTATGGTTATATTACAGTACAAAACATGATTGAGTTAAGGCCTTGACGGAATGCAAATCAGTGATTTGATTGTGTCGTGTAGACGGGCAAAGCCAATTCGATTGAAAATTTGATCAGTGGTAAAATTGTATTGTGTGGCAAGGCCTTAACTATACAAAATAATATGAATGATAATGATATTATGAATGAATGATAAAAAAATAAAAATAAATAAAAATTGGGCAAGTGCGAATCGGACTCGCGCTCGAAGGGTTCCGTACCATCATATATAAGAGAAAATTACGTTCGTTGTATGTATACTTAAATACTTTTTAAGTTTTTACCTGTTTATTAATATCGAGTAGCAAATTGCTTAAAAATTACGTTTGTTGTATGGGAACCCTCCTTTATTATTAACGTTTTTTAATTTAGTTATTTATTTTGAGAGGTAATATACAACTACATATTCTGTGAAAATTTAAAGCGTCTACCTGTTACAGTTATTACTTTTGAGCAAAAAATACGAAAAAAGAAACGTTCTTTGTATGGGGCCCCCCTTAATATTTTTTATTTTTAGTATTTGTTGTTATAGCGGCAAGCGAAATACAGAATTTCTGAAAAATTCAGCTTCCTAGCTATCACGGTTTATGAGATACAGCCTGGTGACAGACAGACAGACGGACAGACAGACAGACAGACAGCGGAGGCTTAGTAATAGGGTCCCGTTTTTTACCTTTTAGGTACGGAACCCTAAAAGAACTAAAGTTGAAGATGTGTGAAAACGGTTGCTAGCCTTAAGGCGCTGTACCTAGTCAAAATAGGCTTCACAAAACAGTTTTTTAGCCAAATGTATACATTTTAGAGCAGCTAAAAAAATATATGTAATCTTGATCATATTTATGGGGGGGGGGGCATTGTGTTCAAAACACGTTTTCGGTAAATTTTCTCGATAAAAAAAACCATAAAATAACCATTAAAATTGAAATTGTAGCAATTGTAACTGTATTATTTATAAACAAATCTTGATAATATTAATAACAGTGATGTAATATATAATAATAAAGGGAACTGTTGTTTTTATTTATCGATTGGAATAAGATATTTGTAAGGATTAATGTATTTAATGATAAATAACTCGTTCTGAACGTCCCGTCGTCATCGCGCTTCTCTTTCTTATGTATACAATCCGACAGTGACAGCAACAGCTGAAATCAGTGTACTGTACACAGCGCCTTATATGGAACTAGGCGGGCCATGTCAACCGTATAAATGAGGATCGTTGGGAGAAAATCTCGACACTGTGGGTGCCAGAAAATGAGAAAATGGTCGTCGTCACCGGGGTCGGCCACGAAAACAGTGGCGAGATGACCTAGACGCCTACCACAAGAGTTGGCTTGAGATTGCAGGCGACAAGAGAGCGTGGCAAGATCTGGGGGAGGCCTTTGCCCAGCAGTGGGACAGTACAGGCTAAAGAAAGATTAGAACATAATGTATCACCATAAATGAATGAATCATTAAAATTCATTGTCATCTAATTATTCATTCTTACAATGCTCATAGTAGGCAAATAACAATAGTGAGTGTTAATATTACTGGTCTATTATAACACTGTTTAACCCCCACGTGATTACAGCACACACGGTCGTGCTCTAATTTAAGTGGTCCCATGTGTTTACAGCACACATGGTCGTGCTCTAAAAACGTCGTCCTATTGGTCGCGGATTTTTTACGTTTTGTTTTACTTAAACCAAGAAACGAAAGTAGTAACTATTAGAACAGTTCATATTCAATGCAACTAAATCGTTTTAGAAGGGTGAGGGAAACGAAACGTGCCAAAAAATATTGAAATATAATTATCTGTGTCTCAGTTGCGAAAGCGTCCGCCATTGTTGTGTTTTGTTCCGCGATCTTTATAATAAAAGTTGTCTTGTGGAAGAAACCGGTGAATATTTTATAAAGATACTTATATAGATTTACTCAGAAATAAATAAATATTAATTGTGAAGTGACATTATTCGTGACAGAGACAAGAAATACAGTGATAAAAGGCAAAAACTTTTAAGAACGGCTATTTCTACTCTTGAAACTTGCTATTTTCGTAATAGTTTTATGATAAATACTCTTTTAATAGTTATGAAAGACATAAAAGTACCCAGATTATTTATCTGAAAACATATTTTAGCAATTAAATACTAGTATTGTAGTACGTTTTCACTGTTATCGTGTTTCAAATGGTAAATAATTCACAGCCACAGTGTTCGCTACAGTAACATGGCGGCCCGGCACGGCGAACTTTTTGTTACGCGTTCGGATTATAATTTTTTTAGTGGCGTTAGATTCATTTGTTACAAATAAATAATGTATTGTGTGAAAACCTAAAGGTATATGTGATAATGTTTTTGTGATTATGAACCAAACAAGTAATGAAATTCATTAATATGTGATGAAATGTTTGTGCGAACCAGTGAAAAATAACAAACTTCTAAGTTTGTAAGCTTGTTTTGCCGGAAAGGTGAGTTTTTAGTAGTAATTTATGTTATTATTATCATAGCTGATTTTATAACCAATACAATGATATGCAATTTATGTGATATAATTATATTAAGGTGTCATAATTATTTTTTTTCCGGTAACCTATGCCAGTGAAAATTTGCCGCAACGTGACCCTTTGCACTTGTGGCACTTTGCCTTAAGTTTGATCGCACCTCAAGGGTTAACAGCTACGCTGGCAGATTAAAATCTGTATGACGATCCATTCCCATGTACAATACAATCAATATAATATGTGCACAACTTCCTATAATAGATAAATGAGTAGGTGTTTTACAATTAATCGTTAATAATGCATACACGAAATATTTGTTTAAACGTTAATTACTACGACAACCCAATGCATTTAGGCAACGTCGCCATAGTAAAAAATATAATCTTGCCAAGATGTGTCGATTGAGCTACATTTCTGTTGATGGGTGGGGACGATTCCGCCCATTGTCCTTTGCATGTTAAAAAATATATCGCGAATGGGTTGATAAAAATAATCCGGTCCAGACTAGGAAAAGTAGAAAGAGTATTTACATGTCAAAATATATAGTTTTGACTTGTAAAATTTGATATAAAATACTTTTCATCCAATAACCAGATCGGTGAAGGCCGCTCTTCTACGGATCTCAGACTATAATGTTATATTTTGAAAAATAAATATGAAGGACATCAAGACCTCTTTTTCTAAATATTTTTCAACATACAAGTCAAATTATTTATTTCTTCTCATACTTAGACGGCTACATTGTTGTGGCAACACATCACTGTGACGGATTAAAAACAAAGCTGTGTATCTGTTGGCAGGTGTCACCAATAATCTCGCTGCTGTGCGACATGCTATACGAGTCTGAGTTCGAGTCTCAGATGTGGATGTTGTACAATAGCTGTAAGCAGCTCATGGCGGTCGGGGATGCTTATCCGTCCAAGGTAATTATGTGTTTACTTGCTACTTTTTTGGGGCATTATCTTACAAGGTGTAGTGCAGTTCTTGTATAGAAAAATAATAAAGTACCTACTCGTAACGGAAATCAAACAAGCCCAAGCTCGGAGGGATAGTGTAATTTTATTTCGGAGTTCCTATGGCCACCTTCAAGTTCCACCATCAGACCAGCTCCATAACGTCATAATATTACATTGTGAAGCTATGTAGACATGCATGCAAAATTTCAGCTCAATAGGAAATGGAAAAGTAGGTATTTTCTTGCAAGATTTCATTACAGATGCAGGTGGAAGTAAATAAAATCCTATAAAATAAATAAGATCTTCAAATTCGAATAGATCCATTTCTGTAGATAAGATAATTATCTACAGAAATGGATCTATTTCCATAAAGATTCATGAACGTAAAATTGTGGCTAGGATGAAATTGAATCATAGACTTTTCACCAACTTAAGTGTACTATCAGCACTGTGATAGAAACTAAAACCTAGCTTTCATATTTCAGTATTCAGTAAAATTAGAAAAGGGAGACTACACGTTGCGCCTGAACATTCGCCACGAAAATAAAGCGCTTTTAGAAAAGTTACAAGAGTTGCCCGCGGTGATACAGCAACGGTTACAGCAACCTATTAACATAGATGTATATTGTTCACAACCACTGGTAAGAAAACACAAATTACTAGAATGTTTATAAATCTGCGTAACACACTACTTTTTTAAGTTACAAATAATTTTGCTGTTTACAGGCATTGACTGGTGGCAAAAAATTCAGTTCCGCACCATTATCGAGTGGGACACTACTGCCGCTTTACTTCGGATCTGTGCCAGCTGAAAAGTGAGTCCTTTCGTTTTAACGCCTACCTTCATTCGTACCGATGTACCAATTTCATCATAGTCGAATTTATAGTGTGATAAACTTCGATCATTAATACTAGACAAGATGACGGGGCACGTACAGAATCTTAGCTAAAATCTGTCCGCGACATTTGATTCCTACCAAAAAAAGACAAATGTTTTAAACAGTTTTAAGGTCAACCAAATTACAACCATGACACCGAGTAATAAAGTCACAAATCATAAAAAAATATCCAATACTTACGACCAGTCGTCACAAAAGACCGTCATTTTTGTTTATTTTCTTATTTTTATCGGATTTTGAATTCGAATTTTACTACAGAAGGTATGGACTCGCGCAGAACACAAAAAAAAAAATAATATGAATGAATGTAAAAGTTTACTATACTTACTCTATTCACATTACGAAAAAATAAAAGGTAAGTAAACAAAGAAACCAATGATTCTCAAACTTAATAAGATAGCAGGATAACCGATCGGGATAACCCGACCTAATCAAAAATGACTCCCTGTCATGCGAAATGGTTACTTTAGGTGTAATACTTAAGTTGCCAAGATAATAAATACATCAAAATTTTAGAATCATTGGCGTTTTAGGTTCTTTATCATGTAAAATACTTTATTAGCTTAATCAAAATAAAAAATCGTTGTTCTAATTATGAATAATACAGAAAAAATATAAATAGCTGCAGGGGCGGCTGTACCTTAAGTGCGCTCGTGCGCTGAACTACCAGTTTTTAAAAGGTCTATGAATAAACAAAATACATAGGTATTATGTATAAGTACTAATATCTGATCAGGGATCTAATACAACATTAACGAAATAATGACAAAAGAAATTAAACTCTTTGTCAATGTATTTAAGACATGTTTTACAGCGTCTCAAATAGTCCCCGTGCACTCGACGTAGCGCACGCCGCATGCTCATACAACTTGATACGAGTGAAACGCCTGGCGCGTGAGACAGAGATAGTTCGATACAAAATGTACCGTGAAATAACACCTTCCCGGGCGGCGCACGGGCGACCCGAAAACTCCCGAAAGCGGGCGAGGTTTCACGAAGTTCGCTCATACACCGGCGCCGGCTCAAAGCCTCACTGGCTAAGTTGTTTGTTTTGTTTACATTTTAAATCCTTGCGTTACTGACTGACTGACAGACACGCTACAGCCGAATCTATTGGGCGCAGGAAGCTGAAATTTGGCATGTATATTCCTTGGGGACCGTAGGGGTGCACTAAGAAGGGATTTCCCGAAATTCCCACGGGATCGGCCAAAACGGTAAATTTAAAAAAAATGCAGGCGTAGCTGCTGGCGTCCTCTAGTTAGTAATAAATTATAACGTTGACTCGATTCGATCAATTAGATAGGTATAAAATAGGCAGTGTCAAGCGCGCTATTTTTATAATTTGAAACGAGAGTGTAAATAGGTACAAAACTATTACCTACGCAAAGTTTTATGACTGAAATTTAAGAAATATTTGTGATTGTTTCCGACATTAAATTATTATTTTCTTTGTGCACAATTTTTGGACAACTTTGCGAATTAATTTAATGTAAATATTTAAAAAAGCTAAGTAAGTACATACCTAAGTAGGTTCCTAGTTTGTATCTAATACCTATAGACAAAATGTTGTTTTACTTTATCTTAGAAATCGGATAGGTATTTATAACTTAGGCTCAGTTTCACCGCTGTCGTATACTATAAGTATGCCTATAAATTAGTTTCAACAAACTTCGATCGTTAATTTATCTGGAACATAGTCCTATCCTATGGGCAGCTAAACAGGGCCTTAGGGTGCTGGTAAAGTGCACCACCACTTCTCTGACCCACGAGCCGCCACTGGTATGCTGTACCATTTATAAACGTAAGGGACAGAGGATTTTTAAAAAATTGGCCTAGTGCGAGTCGGACTCGCGCACGAAGGGGTCCGTACCATCTTAATATATAAAATCCTTGCGTTACTGACTGACTGACAGACACGCTACAGCCGAAACTATTGGGCGCAGGAAGCTGAAATTTGGCATGTATATTCCTT
The DNA here is from genome assembly GCA_944739405.2 of Euclidia mi. Taxonomy (NCBI): domain Eukaryota; kingdom Metazoa; phylum Arthropoda; class Insecta; order Lepidoptera; family Erebidae; genus Euclidia; species Euclidia mi. The sequence goes on from OX123189.2 coordinate 18,111,185, forward strand.
GGGGACCGTAGAGGTGCACTAAGAAGGGATATCCCGAAATTCCCACGGGATCGGCCAAAACGGGTAAATTTAAAAACAATGCAGGCGTAGCTGATGGCGTCCTCTAGTCATCTATAAAAGAAAATCACGTTTGTTTTACGTATACATAAATATTTTTTAAGTTATCTGCCGTGTGGTTGACGGCATAGAATACAAGTGTCACCACCCCATATCTTCCCGTGGGTGTCGTAAGAGGCGACTAAGGGATAACACGATGCAAATACCATGTTTGCGTAGAGACGGAAAACTCGACATCAAACCCTATACGACTGCCTCGTTGGTCTCGCAGCATAAATGTGCGCGTGGGATCGGGAGGTCCCGGGTTCGATTCCTGGGTCGGGCAGTGTTATTGGGTTTTTCTGTCACGAAATTCTCAGTAGCAGCACGGAGTCTGGAAATGTGCCCGGTACGACAATAGGCTCGCCCCTTATTACGTGGGACTAAAGTATATCTGGCGAAAAGTGGGTGTAGAAATACACCTCTGCCTACCCCTTTGGGAATAAAAGGCGTGACGATATCTATGTATGTATGTATGTATTTATTTTGAAAGGTAATATACAACTACAAATTCTGTGAAAATGATGTTAAGCGTCTACCTGTTGCCGTTAGTAATATTGAGCAAAAAATACGAAAAAAAAACACGTTTATTATATGGGACCCCCCCTTAATATTTTGTTTTTTTTTAATTTTTCAGCTTTCTAGTTGTCACGGTTTATTAGATACAGCCTGGTGACAGACAGACAGCGGAGGCCTAGTAATAGGGTCCCGTTTTTTACTTTTTAGGTACGGAACCCTAAAAACTACTATATTGAGTGTTTCGCTAGGAATATTTAACTAAAAAAGTATGGCCAAGGACGACCAATCGGCCAACAAGGACGCAACAACTGTGCCGACGGAGGCGAGGGGCAACAACATGGACGTCAATGAATGGCTTTACACTTTCGTCTCCTTCAGGCGAACATCAACCACTGCGCCAGAGCTCAGGATCTTCTTCTCCAGTGCATGGCGCAGTGGTCCATTAACGTCGCCTTTGTCGCCGAGCCGTACTTTGTCCCTCCCCGGGCTGACTGGGTTGGGGACCTTAGCGGCTTGGCGGCGCTTGTATCGTTTGCCGCCGCCGGCACCCCGTCCTTCGAGAACATATATCGAGGACGGGGCTGCGTCGCAGCACTCGTGGGCGATACGGTTGTGGTGAGTGGCTACTTCTCACCCAACCGATTCCTCGCTGACTTCGAGGAGTATCTCCTCGAACTTAACGTCGTCGGCGCTCGCAGTCGTCCTTACGATGTTCTCCTTGTGGGGGACCACAATGCCAAGTCCTCGGCTTGGGGCTCCGTGATCACAGACGCGAGAGGACGACTGCTAGAGGCGTGGGCCATTGAGAATGGCCTGCAAGTCCTCAATCGTGGGGCGGTGCTTACGTGCGAGCGTCAGCGGGGTGGCTCGATCGTGGACGTGTCGTTTGCGAACCCTGCTCTAGCACGCCGGCGCCGTATCCGAGACTGGCGCGTCGTCGAAGACGTGGGGACGTTGTCGGACCACCGTCACATTCGGTTCGACGTCTCCGCCGAAACAGCTCCGACGCCCCGGTCCGAGGCGCCCCGATTGAGGGTGGTCCACGTTGGGCCTTGAAGAGGCTGAATCGGGACGCCCTCCTGAAAGCCTCCATAGTTCAGGCCTGGGTTTCAACACCTACCAGGCCTGACGACATCAAAATGGGGGCCGATTGGTTCAGGGGGCAATGACGCAAAGGAGAATACCGGAACCTGTACCAATTGGCCAATTGCTTTAAAAAAAATGATATACCGTAAATACTTTGACACATTTTGACTGCCATTACTAAATTATGAATCATTATTAAATCCACGTTTAAGAAATATTGTAAAAAAGTAGAACTTAGATCAACAACTTCCGAATGCATACATTGCCAGCACAAAAAAAGTCGATTCCGAGTGACAAATAATCGAGTGTAATATTCTCAACATTAACGATTGCTTACACGATTAAATGATTTTGGATTAAAGGCTCAAACACACCGGATGCGTATGCGTAGACGTAAGCGTAGACGTGCACGTACCACTGGGTTGTAATGTATGGAACTGTATGAGACAGGACACACTGCTTGCGTAACGTAGACGTGCGCGTCGACGTAATGCGTAGCCCTACGCAATGCAGCTCCCAAGACACAAACATGCTGCGTGACTTACGGCGTACCTTACGCAGAGCAGAACGGCAACGTCGCGTTGATGACGTTGTATGCAAATTTCAACACGCACGCGCGTAACTGCAGTCAGTTGTATTTTATTACAAAGTGGTGTTTTGTTTTGGTTTGATAGTAATGATGAATAGCGATAAGAAAGAAAAACTTATTGAAATTGTGCGTAGATATGACTGTATCTACAACCCAAAAAATAAAGATTACAAAAATATATCATATAAATGTTTATTATGGGAGAAAATTAGAGCTGAACTGGAAATACAAGGTATGTACTTATTTAGTTATTAAAATATGTAACAAACTTTTTTCTGATAGCAATTGCATCATTAGGTGACCTTGTGTTTGTGCGTCTTAGACGTGTTAATGCACTTTCTTCCAAGTTTGTTTGCCTTGTTTCAGTTTCATGGCCTGCGTTGCGTACTCAGCTCGATTGCGTAAGCGTAAGCGTAGACTTATGCGTAACCCGGTGTGACATCGGGTTACGCCGTAACTATGTGCGCGGTTACGTCGTAGTCACGCATACGCAACCGGTGTGCTTGAGCCTTTAATAGGATGCACTATGATAGTGAATTAAAAAAACTGTGTTCTGTGTGATTTTATTACATAGAAATACATATTTGGCTACTTGATTTCAGTCTTTGGTTGAGCAATTTATTCATTAATCGATTGTTTTTTAGGTGATATCGATTTTGACATTTGTGACATTTGATAACTTGAGCAACTGTCACAAGTGTCCAATGTCAACCCCACACAACGTCGCCTACGCATCGTTCGTGTTTGTTTGTGTTATTACTTTGTTTTTATCCGTTGAGTTGAGATTTGTACCTCTGGGTCGAAACTACGTTTCTTTTAACTTGTAACATCATTAACATATTGAAATTGTTATAAACAATTAGAAATCAAGGACGAATTCCTTCCTTTGCAATATTTATGGCGGATTTTTAAAAAATATGGTAATGAGAAAAATCTCAGAAATGCGGATTCGAAAAAAACGTTTCATGCCTACGGTAATATTAAACAATAAGCTGGCTAAAAATGTTCATTTCATGAAAAGCAAACGGTACAGGCTTCCATACAAAAACCGACATTCTCCTTTGTGACGCAGCGATGCCTAGAGTCCGTTCCACGGCCGGGCCATGCCGGGTGTAACGGTACTGGTGGAACGACAACATTGCGCATTTACGCGGTCTTTGCATTTCAGCGCTCCGCCGGTACGTCCGATTTCGCAGGAGGCATCGCCGCTCTCCCGATCTCACTGTCCGGGAGGCGGAATTGTATGACGAATACAGAGATGCCAAGCGTCAAAATGAAAGATGCAATCTGGCAGACTAAGCGAGACGCACGCCAGGAACTGCTGGAGACCTTAAATCGGGATCCGTGGTGCCCATATTGCCCGTTTGATGGTCAGGAACAAGTTACGTTCCTGGGCGCCCCCTCTAATGGAAACTCTCCGGCCACAGCTGGTCGAAGAAGTTGTGGCCGCTCTGTTCCCGTCACGGGCGGAGCACATCCCTCCGCCCATGACAGCACAACGCGGACAATGACGACGACGTTCCCGAGGTGACTCGGGTAGAACTCCGAGCGGCGGTGTTGAGAATTAAAAACACCGCCCCACCTGACGGCATTCCTGGCCGAGCGTGGGTCCTGGCAATGGAGGAGCTCGGACCCCGACTAGACAGACTCCTCACAGCGTGCCTTGAGGGGGGCCAGTTTCCACGTGTCTGGAAAACGGGGAAACTGGTCCTCATCAAGAAGGTAGGGCGCCCGGCGGATAGGCCGTCCGCCTATCGGCCAATAGTGTTGCTGAACGAGGTCGCCAAGATATTCGAATACATTATCGTGGAGCGCCTCGTCCAACACTTAACTACGGTGGGACCTGATCTGGCGGCCGACCAATACGGTTTCCGCCGAGGGAGCTCAACAATCGACGCGATTAGAAAAGTGAGGAGTCTGGCGGAAGAAGAGTTTTCCCGGGGCGGGGTGGTCCTGGCGGTGACTCTAGACATTGCCAACGCGTTTAACACCCTGCCCAGGAGTTGTATTCGGGAGGCACTTTTGTATCACCGAGTGCCTCCATACCTCCGCCGCATAGTCGGGGATTACTTAAATGAAAGACAAATAATCTACCAGAGTCATCTCGGTATTAGTCGGCGAGTTATGTCGTGCGGTGTTCCGCAAGGGTCGGTCCTCGGCCCCCTTCTGTGGAACATCGGATACGACTGGGAGCTGCGAGGTGCGCTTCTCCCTGGCGTGGGTGTAGTGTGTTACGCCGACGATACCCTCGTCACTGCAAGTGACAGGACGCACCGGGCGGCGGCAATAAGGGCGAGAGCTGGGGTTGCACAAGTCGTTGGACGGATTCGGCGACTGGGCCGTGGTTGTAGTTGAAAGTGGCTCTTTGCAAGTCCGAGGCAATTTTATTCCACAGGCCTCGGAACCGACCACCTGCGGGATCCCATATTATGGTAGGAGGGGTCCGCAGCGGCATCGAGAAGACCCTGAACTAATTGGGGCTCGTACTCGATAGCCGGTGGGACTTTCAAGAACATTTTAGACGCTTGTCTCCCAAACTCTTGGGGGCAGCGGCCGCGATGTCAAGGCTGCTGCCTAATCTTGGGGGGCCAAATGCCTCCTGCCGGAGGCTCTACAAAAGAGTCGTGCGGACCATGGCCCTTTATGGTGCTCCAATATGGGCGCAAGATCTGACAGCCCTCAATATCACGGCGCTTCGCACACCGCAGCGCGCCATGGCTGTCAGAATCATCAGAGGTTATCGCACGATCTCCTTCCAGGCGGTGAGCCTCCTAGCCGGATCCTCGCCCTGGGATCTGGAAGCTGGGCTCCTAGCATCGCTCTATTTATGGCGTCAAGATGCCCTGGAGCATGGCGAGAGACCAGCGCCTTAAGATATTGAGGCGCGACGTTTCGAGCTCCACCAGATCCTAGTGGAAAGCACGACTTGTGCGACCAAGTGCAGGGCATGCCACCATTGTGGCGATAAGTCCCATTATCGACGAGTGGTTGGAGAGACGTCACGGCGCACATAGGAGTATTTCCATCTAAAATCCGGTCAAAAGTCGAATTTACGAAGTTAAATAAAATCCTATTAAAGCCACACATTTTTGCAGCTCAATAACCGGAAAAAAGGACACATTTGTAACTCAGGTAGTCGACCCTCCCTGCACATGCAGTCGGAACCCAGTCGTTGTCTAAGTCGCATGAGTTTGTTCTCGGCACTTGTTATTTTCACTGCTTTAGAGTTTGAACTGTATGTTTGGTGTGATAAATAGTGAGAAAAAATATGTAAGTACAAGGTACGTAGATGCAGATTTACAATTTGGATAAAATTAATTTGAAGTTGCAATGGATTCCATCTCATATTGGAATAAGTGGAAATGAGGAAGCCGACAGACTTGCAAAGTTGTCAGTGAAGGAAGGTTTATTAACTCATGTCAATAGGTGGTACACAGAAGTTTTAAGTCTTATTAAACATAATTGTTTTATTAAATTTAAGGAATACTTTGACCAACGAAGTACTGAGAAGGGGATATGGTACAGGACGATACAAAGTGAACCACCCCACATTCCTTGGTTTGCTCATGCAGACATTAGTAGATCTAATGTAGTTATGGCTCATAGGTTGCGGTCGGGCCACTTCCCATCTAGGAAGTTTGGGCATCTCATGAAAAAATATGATTCACCTAATTGTGATGTATGCGGCAAAATTGATGATGTCCAACACTTGCTATTAGAATGTGAAAAGAACCGAAGAGAAAGAGAGTCATTGCTGGTTGCCTGCAGAATAAATAAATATGATGTAGGAGCTTTTACAAAAATATTAGTAAAGCCTGGCTCTAAAAAAGCTAGACTTTTATATGAAATGGTTGCTGCAGCTGTGAGTGCCTCAAATACTAATAGGTAATTCTTATAATAATAATACCTAGTAGTAAGTACACAGGTTATAATGTTTAGTTTTAAGATTAGGGTATGATGAGGCTGGCATACCATTGTTTGGTGAAAGCCTCTTTAAAAATAATGAATAAAAAAAAAAAAAAAGGTACGTAGATTATTATAACATAATTATTCAATGTTTACATTTCATTTATGTGTTTAAAAAATTTTTAAGATATACCGAAAATTTCAAATAAATTGTACATACATACATACATACATATCGTCACGCCTTTTATCCCCGAAGGGGTAGGCAGAGGTGTATTTCTACACCCACTTTTCGCCAGATATGCTTTAGTCCCATGTAATAAGGGGCGAGCCTATTGCCGTACCGGGCACATTTCCAGACTCCGTGCTGCTACTGAGAATTTCGTGACAGAAAAACTCAATAACACTGCCCGACCCAGGAATCGAACCCGGGACCTCCCGATCCCACGCGCACATTTATGCCGCGAGACCAACGAGGCAGTTATAATTATAATATATAAAGAATAAATTGTGTAAATAATTTTATTAAATCGTATTTTTGTTTACTTGTCAAGGCTTGTCAAACCTTTATTTTTTTATTAATATGTTGCCAAGAATATGTTTAAGTAAAATCTATAAAAAATTGTTGCGCCTACGCGCGCCATTTTTATTTTCAATTATTTGAAGATATAAGTATAAAATGGGGATAATTTAGACTTTACATTGTTTTATTTTATTTTTTTACATAATGAAGAATCAAGAGTTTTACCAGAAAAGCTTTGTACGATATCATGTGGGAGTGTATAGGAAAAAAAATTAAGAAAAGTTATAGTTTTTGGGAACAAAATTAGTTGAAATCACCCAATGTCCTGATGATAAAAAAACTAATTTGGATCGTACTCTGAGATTTTTTAAGACTCAGTTCAAACAAAAATGGGATTAAAAGATTATTTAAATCGTATTACCTACAATTTTTTATTACTAAATACGTCATTAAATAATTTTGCCCAGATTTTACATGACAATACTCCTATGTGCGGCGTCCTCACCTTTCGGCTGACGCAAATCCTCACCAGCCACGGTTGTTTTGGCCGGTACTTGTGGAGGATACGCCGGAAGGAAACGCCCGGATGCCACCATTGTGGAAACTGCCGCGACTCAGTTGAAGACACGGCGCTGCACACGCTGGCGGAATGCCCAGCCTGGGCATCACTGCGCCGTGACTTAGTCGCGGAAGTTGGTAAGGTCACCCTCTCGCTGCCGACCCTGGTTCTGTCTATGGTCCGGAGCGAGAGGTCTTGGAACCCTGCCGTCTCCTTCTGTGAAGCTGTCATGCTGATCAAGGAGACGGCGGAGCGGGAGAGGGAATTTCACCGTCCTCTCCCCAACCGTAGGTCTGGGCGTCCGGCACGTCGTACAGTACGTGACGATCTCCAACCACCGTAACTTGGGAGCCTGTGGACGGCGGCGCCGTGTCCACGTGCGCCTCCACAAGTAGCATCCAATTTCTATTGACGGGGCTCGCCAGCTGGTGGGCCGAATCCCTGGTGGGGTCACGGTAAAGTATGCTATCCGCGATTCGCGTGACCCTGCCACAACACGGGACCGTAGTGGACACCGCGGTGGTTTTAGTGAGTACGTCTGGGAGAGCCTCACACACGTCCTCCGCCAGCCCCCAACTCGATCGTACGATATGATCGAGTGGCGGAGTCGAGACGGCTCGTAAGGAGTTTACACCGCGCAACAAAAAAAAAAAGGAATATTTAACTAAAATCTACTTTTTTTGGTAGGTAGGCGACATAACAAGAACCATTTTTATGGTTTGTTTACATTTTATTTTTTCGTATCTTGAACAGATTATACTTCTTTACTTTGAAGTTTTGGTCATCTATGTTTGTTAGTAAACATTACTTATAATTTAACTATCTGTTCCCCGCGGCATTGTTATATAATAGCAGTATAGATTAGCCTTACTTTTTTGTGTATAATGTTTATTTACCTTTTATGCACCGTACACAAAAATGTAAGTAAGGCTCACCAAGCTAGATATAGCAGGATGTGACAAATAAAAATACACCTTAATACCATATGTTTATAATCATCTTCAATCTTCATGGTACAAGGACAGTTCTAGTTATTTATTTAGGTTCACCAACATTTAATAAGCACATTAAGCCTATTATTACAATTACGTAGGTTCTGAATGCACACTCAACCCTAGAGTACTATTCTTATTTTTTTACTGCTTAATACTAATAATCGCTCGGGAGGCTACTTCATAAATGATACAAGATTTTAGAAAGATTTTTCTATTAAAATTTGTATTAAATGTAACAAAATCATGAAGAAAGACCTCGTTTCTTTAAATTGAATGGCACATTTTCCTTAAAATTATAATTTTAGTCTTAAAATCAACCTTAAATCTCACATTACCCTGTTTGAACAGTCTTTTGAGAATAATAATAAATAAAAAAATTCGGGTAAGTGCGAGTCTGACCCGGGCACCGAGGGTTCCGTACGCGTTTTACCTTATTTGAGGTTGGTGCTAATTACGCTCATACAGATTTAGAGGACCTAAATCTGTATGAGCGCCCATACAACTTAGAGGACTATCTTAAATGGAGTCTACTATGTATGTATGGGGACACCCTTAAATTTTCCACTTTTTTATTTTTTGTAATTTTTCCTTTATTTGTGCTGTAAGACCCTGCTTTTGGCCAAATTTCGTGATTCTAGTTCAACGGGAACTACCATATAGGTTTTCGACCCAAAACCTATAGGGTACTTACGGTTGACCTAGAATTGTCAATTTTGGTTAAAACCAAGGTCTTACAGCCCAAGTAATGGAAAAATTCCGAAAATTAAGGTTAATTTTGGTACTTACAAGTTTTCGCAAAAATCTAATTTTGACCATACCTTTTTATCGGGTTGACCCAGGACCCTGATTTTTATACATCTAATAGGAACCATAGACCTCAGTATCTGGTATAAATTTCAATTTGCTAGGTCCACCCGCACCTGAGAAAATCGGTGGTGACACACGGACAGACAGACAGACAGACGGACAAGAAAGTGATCTTATAAGGGTGCCTTTTTTTACTTAGTGAGGTACGGTACCCTAAAAACAAAAAGACACATATAGCTTCTAATTTATGATCTAAATTAATAATATAATAAATAATAAGATAAGTAAATAAATAAAAAAATAAGTATTGTTAAAGTGTTTTTTTCTTTTATTTTAATTAATGAATTTTAATTTAGTTTTTAGTTACTTATACCCTGTGCGCTGTAGCATCGTGCGGATGATAGATGACTATATGACGTTGACATCTGTCAGTACCACTTGACTCCCTAGTCAAGTGGTACTGTGTGGTAAATGAATTGCATAACGTCACATCCCTATGTGACGTTATGCAATTCTTTTTTATCGATCTATCGATACTCACAACATAAATCTAGTTCACATTAATAGTGTTATCAAAATTTTAGTGTTATTCGGTTGTGCAGTGTAACTACGTGTATTAACTTGTCAATATATATATATACAACGTGTAATGGAAATAACGCACATCCTCAGACACCCCAATTAGAAAACCTTGTTACAATCATAATGCATGCATTGAAATATTTTTTTTATTTGCGTAAATAATGTTTTTTAAAGAAAGTATTAACTCAATTAAAAGTGAAAATCGTAGTCACTCTAAATCTGCGCACGCACACAAACGAAACGGTTGCTATGGATAACAAACAACAGCGATCTGATAGGAACGAAACACAATATGATATAACAAAATGTATGAAATTCAGTCTGTAAACCACACTCTGATAGAGTGGGGTTTACAAAAATGATGTTTGAACAATTTGTCGGCTACTGTTGATATTACCAAAGATATTATGAGTATTTCTTTCCATCACACTTTTAAGCTACGGTGTGGACAGTCGAATCGTTTATTGTTTGTTTTTAATATGCACGATCTATTGTTTCTTAACATCGTAAGTGACTATTGTGACTATCTTAACTTAATCAGATAAAATAAAAGAATATCAATGAGAGAAATAAACAAGAACGGCGTGTTTAAAGTTGTCTTGTGAATCTAAATACTTACAATAATAGAATAATAAAATAACTTACAGGCTTAAATCACATTTCTTTCGTCCACGTAGCACTTCAGTATTTTCTCACAAATCACATCTTTTCACTATTTCAAAAGCAGCTAGTATCTTAATTAATTAGCTACTCGGCACTTTTTCTCTCGTCACAATAAACTGGTGATTTAATATTTCTCCACAGTGAGAAAGTCCAGGGGTGACAAGTCAACATCAAGATGATGTTGAACTTTTCACTTTGTTGTTGAATGATTAAATTATACACCATTACACATTTAAACACATTTTGTAAACAAGTGAACTTTTAAAAAGGTTTTCACAGCACTCACTGATAGAATCAGATAGATACGGTTGTACTTGTCATAACATGTCTAAGCGCATCGCCCGCTGCGCTTGTCATGCGCCAGCGCGAGCGAGACATTACGTCTCGCTCTTTCCCGTTGTTTATTACCTACGTTAGTGAAAGATAGATGATAGACATTTTGGTGGTCAATTGTGTGCTATTGTCTTTTGCCGTCTATTGTGTTGTATTAATGTGTGCGTTTGTGTAAGTCAATGTGAAACCATATAACAAATGCATTTAAAAATAAGCCGTTCTGCTTTGGTTTAAGGTTTACTTTCGAATAGCTCAATTTTTTTTTAAATTGTGTTGTTTTAATGTGTGCGTTTGAGTAAGTCAACGTGGAACCATTTAACAAATGCATTTAAAAATAAGCTGTACTGCTTTGCTTTAAGGTTTATTTTCGAATAGCTCAATTTTAAAAAAAATAAGTGACTACAATTTACGTTATTTTAATTATTTTAAGACTAAAAATAAACAATATTAAAAATGACGGAAATGGATTCAGTTGCCGATTCTGAACAAAGTACTTTCAAGATGTGCATTAAACTTGTTACATGTTGTATATATATATATATATATATATACACACACCGCTATTTTTTAATTAGTACAAAAAATTTAACACAGCACTAAGTATCTTTAACTGATCATATTTATGTAGTTAAAAAATAAAAACACTAAGTCCCAAAACTGTCCACAAAAATACGTGATAATTGGTAAATGCAATACTAATACTATGACCCACCCGAGTACTACGAGTATCATGGTAAAATGAACCATTGATAAATTCCTCTCCCCCCCCGCCCCTCTGCGCCTGCGCCACGCCCCAACGATGCGACAAATCAGTTCATATCACGGGAGTATGTAGCTATGCTTCGTGCGTACTTTTTGAGTGAAAAAATCGCGAGTGCAGCTGTGTACCCATGGACATCTTATTGTGAGTGTACAAAAGTGATCCGGTCAGTGTCAAACAATTAAAACAGTGCATATTGGATGTTTTTGACAACGGTGGTGGACATTTCGAAGGACAATGGAAATACTTGTAAGTTTAGTAAATAATACGTACTTAAGTAAATAATAATTTGATGCGGGCGGCTCAAAATCGGTCTGTGTTCTCCACACACCTTGAGGAAGACCTATGTCCAGCAGTGGACGTCTCTAGGCTGACATGATGATGATAAAATAATATTTGTAAATAGCAGATGATTCTAACTTCATAAATACGCCAAAATTACACTTTTCTTTTAGTCCAGAACACGTTCTTTTATTTTGATATTTGTTTGCTTTCTAATTACATACCTCCGTATTTAATTACTTGTTAAACGATAAATTTTGCTGGTCCTAAGCCCGAATGAAGTATGAAGGAGAGGGTAGAATTAACAAAATTAAAAAATAACTACCTACATTTATTATTTTTCTTCATTTTATTTTCTATGGCTACCTACATCATAAGTGCGACAGAGAGAATGCGAATGAGCAGGATGTAATATTATCAATGAATTAGTGAATGGATTGTAAAATATGACTATGATTTAAGTGAGATTTTCTACAATAAACAAATGATAATAACTTTGCTCTTTATTGATATTATGAAATTCTTACGTCACATATATGATAATAATATCTTCGCTAATCTGTCCTTAAAGTTTTTGTACTAATTAAAAAATAGCGGTGTATATTATGGCTGCATAATTTGACGACTTGTTGGCGCAGTGGGAGTGTAAGCGACTGCTACGCTGAAGGTCGCGGGTTCGATTCCCGCTCAAGTTAAACATTTGTGTGCATGAACATGGATGTTTGTCTTGGTCTGGGTCTATATGTATGTTTATCCATTATCTAGTACCCATAGTACAAGCTCTGCTTAGTTTGGGACTAGATGGTGATGTGTGTATGTGGTAGAATATTATTATTATTATTATTCACTTTATTTATCATACTTCTCATAATTCATTTTATATTCATAAACTACATTTATAAAAAAAAAAGTTTAATAATATAAAAGGGACCACGGAGACCCACCGGTGTCGGGTACAGGGACTAAGCCACCGGTGGTTAGGGCCTCAGAGACAGGAACTTCCTCACGATGCGTGCCGTGTCGAGAAGAACTGCCTTCTGAATCAAGGACTTGATCCATCTGCCTAGTGCGAGCCTCTTTAGGTGTTGATCGAGGCTCTTTGCGATTAGCCCATTTACCGACACGACTATCGGCACAATGATCGCCGAATCCACATCCCACATGTCAACAATCTCGTGAGCTAGGTCCAAATATTTAATCTCCTTCTCTTTTTCTGCCTTCACGAGATTGCCGTCATGCGGTATGGTGATATCGATTATCATTGCGAGTCGCTCTGCTCGGTCTATCACTACAATATCAGGCTTATTGGCTACAATAGTCCTGTCTGTAATGATAGACCGATCCCAGTACAACAATGCAAGACCATTCTCGAGAACTGGGTCGGGCACATATCCGTAGTACGGTACCTCTGAACCAACGAAATTATATTTAAGGGCTAGTTGCTGATGGATTATCCTGGCCACTTGGTTGTGTCTGTGCAAATACTGACCGTTGGCAAGACTCGAACAACCGGACACTATATGCCTGAGGGATTCCCCGGGTTGGTGACACGCCCGACATATGTCAACCGTCCCATCCCTCACAATATACTTCCGGTAGTTGTTTGTCATGACAACTTCGTCCATAATTGCAAAGACAAAACCTTCGGTTTCTCCAAAGAGATCACCGAATCGCAGCCAGGAGATGGAAGCTTTAAAATTCACATCGGGCCCATGTAAGGCCCGGTAGAATCGTCCATGCAGCTCCTTGCCCCTCCATACTTCCCGTCGGTCCTCAGTACTAAGTACTGCAGGTTTGTGCCAGTTCTCTCTAGCCAGAGCGAGCGGGGTAAGTCCGGTATCAATTGTGACTACATCACGATGCACATCCACACTCATCTGCAGAAAATAATCTCTGAGGTTGCACACCTCGCGGTTGTGGAAGGTCTTAGCACATAAAAAGCCTCGACCCCCACATTTCCGCGGGATGTACAGCCTCATTACCGATGAGCGTGGATGATGCATACGAGATGCAGTCAGCATTGAACGGACTTTTCTATCCAGGGCATCTAGTTCAGTCTGGGTCCACCTGAGTATGCCGAAGGAATACATTAGGACTGGCATGGCCCACCCGTTGCAGGCCCGCACCTTGTTGCCACCTGATAAAAGACTGTTAAGTACTTTTCTCAGGCGGCCAAAGAACCGAGCCTGCAACTTCTGTTTCATGTCAGTCTCAGATATATTCAAAGACTGCGACATACCCAGGTATTTGTAGGTCTCAGTCGGGGAGAGGGATCTAAGTTGTATAGAATCTGAGAGTTGTATCCCTGCAGATTCCATAATCTTGCCTCTCTTCACATGCATGACCGCACATTTATCCACACCAAATTCCATCCTGATAGAATTACTAAAGGTTTCAGTTACCTTAAGTAATGCAGTCAGTTGGAATTTGTTGGGGGCAAATAATTTCAGGTCATCCATGAAACGGAGGTGAGATGTAACATGACCTCCTCTCCTGAACTTATAGCCTAGCCCTGAAGCCTCTAATAAGGTACTTAGGGGGTTCAGGGCCAGGCAAAACCACAAAGGACTCAGGCTGTCGCCCTGGAATATACCTCGCTCGATCATTATGGGAGCGCCGCAACCCAAGGTCGATCGACACCCTGGATAGCGCAATACAGTCCTCCATTGCCCCATACACGCCCTTAAGAAGGTGCATAGAGTTGTATGTACTTTGTACAACTCTAGCACCCTCAAAAGCCACGCATGAGGCACGGAGTCGTATGCCTTTTTGTAATCTATCCAGCATGTCGATAGATTCTTCCGGTTACGGCGCACCTGTTGGCTAATGGCCATGTCTATCAGAAGGAGCTCTTTAGTACCACGAGCCCCACTCTTACATCCATTTTGAGAAACAGATAAAATTGAATTATCAAATATATGTTTAGATAATTTCGTTCTCAAAATGGATGTAAGAAGTTTATATAAAGTTGGTAAGCACGTAATTGGCCTATAATTCTTGGGGTCCGTGGTATTATTATTATTATTATAATAATATCTTTGGACTTATATAAAACTAGCTGATACCCGCGGCTTCGCACGCGGATAAAAGTAACATTTAATAATTTTCGCTCCCAAATCTAACGTTTATAAGGCCGGTGATTTTCCAGATTTCATGACGACTGACTATTCACTTTTATTTATTATTACTTATTGATGGTGTATGACGCCACCAGCAGGTCAAATTTTATACCTAATTTTAAGTGCCTGGGGGCAAAGGCGAACGCCTTATTATTTGTCACGCAGGTACAGCAAGTGGATTCGTCCCTAATTTTATTGTTTGCTGGCTTTTAAGTAAAAAAAAAACTACAGAGTATCATGAGGAGATGAACTACGAAAAATTTAAAGATTGGTTCATAGGTCTATTAAATAATTTAAAAGAGCCTATGAATATAATAATGGACAACGCACCCTACCATTCGGTACAAGTTAATAAACCCCCAAACCAATCCAGCCTCAAAAGCTACATTAAAAAAGTTACAGCAGATATAAAAATGTTAAAGGCAGAGCTTATTACCTTAGTACGGCGTCATAAGCCTCCTTCCTATGCTCTGGACGAAATGGCAAAAGAAAAAGGCCACCAGGTCTTTCGACTACCACCCTACCATTGCCAGTATAGCGCTATTGAGATGATTTGGGCCCAAATAAAAGGCCACGTCGCAAGAAATAATACTTCGCCGCCATTTACAGCAAATAAAATGTTGGCCCATTGCAAGCGGCCATCAACAATGTTCAACCTGAAGACTGGTCGAAGGTCGTGAATAAAACAAAGAGGGACATTGTCTGATTGGGATCGTGACATTCACATTGACTATATAATGGAGTATATAATATCCGTCACTGATACAGATGATGAATTTAGTGACAATTCAGATGTTGCTGACTCTGATATGAGTATAGACGAATGAAATCTATTATATATATATGTTCTGTTGTTTCATTAATATAATTATAGACTTTTTATAATATGATTTGAAGTACGCCCAATATACGTCTTTTTACTATAAAAATATCGAATATCTATCGTAGCAGTACATCCCATCACTAAATACGTCTATGGTGTTACGTTATATGCATAACACTTTGCTTAATTTTTCGTTCCATTCGATTTTATTTGTAGACTAGAACATTCTGGTTGGGTATAATTTTATGTACTTACCACAGTAATAAATGATTTAAAATATTACGAATGTGGTACAACTGAAATACTAAGTAATAATAATACATAATTTGTAAATCGCGGCAACTTTCAAAAGTGAAATGAAAATGTTACTGAAACTGCCACCCGCACGATGCTACAGCGCACATAGTATAATATTTAATTGTCTGTTTTTCTTTTATATCTATACGTAAATGTTACCTTTTGGTGCTTGCTGTGACACCTTAGAATGTTGTACATTTAGTTTTTATGTTATTAATTATGTTTTTAATTATTTATTACAATGTAACAACTACTGGTTGTCCTAAATAAGTAAATAAATATAACCTAAAAGTAAAAATACCATTCTAATTATAAGATATTTGGCTTGAGAGTAAATTAAAATCAGCCTATATTTTTCTATCACAATTACAGCAGTTTGGAGATCGAGATTGGGTTTGTCGAGCAGCTTCTAACTCGGTGCTTGGGCTTGCTTGTATTTAAAATGCTCCAGTAGGTATATTAAGATTGTTCGGGGCAATAATTTGGAGATCATCTTCAAGCTGGCACGAGAGTAAGAGAGTAGGATCAGCCTTACTGTCGTCTGAATCGTAATCCTCAGTTTCACTGTCCGAATCTTAGTTTTCCAAATAGTTTGGTTATCTGGTTCTCGTCGAGATACATCTATGAAACAAAATAATCAATTCTCAGTTCAATCAAACTTATTGTTACAAATAAATAAAGAGATAATTGCAAAAAAGCTATAAAACTACATTTGTAAAAAACTTACCATTAATACTAATGATTGCCTCCCAGGCGAACATGAGGTCAATAACTCGATTCCTGAGTATTCCACGCTGAACCCATGACCACTCTCCACCGCGTCGTGGGGTGCACTATATTGGCACGAACGCACGCCGCGATACATAGACGTAATTTAAAAATATTCTTAAAAAATCAACCGAACGCGGCCTCTCACGCGATGATTAGTATTCTAGGGTTAAACACAACACGCATTATAGTAACTTAATTACATAAACATAATATTTTTTTAACAAAAAACTAAACCGCCTTTAAATTGGAAAAAAACCAACTGGAAGGCACTAAGCTTTCAAATAAAATAAAAAAAAAGAATAATCAAAATCCGTTCAACCAGTCGAAAGTTCTTGGGTAACAAACCCAAAAAATTACAGTCGAATTGAGAACCGCCTCCTTTTTTTGAAGTCGGTTGAAAACAAACTTAAGCGGTGGAGCTACGTAAGGTTTAATCGGGTGACGCGGATATCGATATGGAACATAGAAATTTTATTTACTTATTAGTTGTTATTAGACAATCAATTGTTATCTAAAAGAATTTTATGATAAATGTGAAATCATAAGTGGTACCGTTGGCGTAATGTATTTAATTTTTCATCGTAAGACAGATATCAAAACATTGCAGAATTATTTCTACTTTATGTGATACCTGAATGAGGTTATAAAAAATTTTTATTAAAAAATAATAACAATAAAAAGACATTAAAATATATTATAAAAAAAACGAATTATTCAAATAGCCTTAACCAATTTTAAACAACCAATTTCGATGTTCTGGTAACAAATTATAAAAAAAATATTACAAAACAAATCGACTCCATGCATCTACTGTTCTGGTTTGTGCATGTATTATCACTGTTATCAGTGGCTCGTGAACAATTTTTGACGGGCGTCAATTTTTTTTTATGGCGGATTAAATCATTAATTTCATTCAAAATATGATATAATTTGGTAATTCTAAGTTTATAATATTACTTATTTTTTATGTACTTTATTACTTATTTTTTATGTACGAGGGTCAAACTGAAAGTTCTTAGAACTGGCCACTTATAAACAATATAATAAAAAAAATATTCTAAAATTTGAAAATAGAACTCTTTGCCAATATTACTGAGTATATATATTTCATTCATTTGTCATTTGTTTTACGATTTGGCGGCAAATTGAAAATTGTCTGTGTCACGTCAACATGAATTTAACACGAGAAAATTTTCGTGCAATGATTTTTTATGACTTTCGATGTCATTTAAGTCAACAAGAAAGTTATGATAGACTACGATTGGCCTTTCACGATGAAGCCCCATCTCGTGCGACTGTTTACAACTGGTTTAATGAGTTTAAACGTGGTCGCACTAATCTCACTGATGATGTACGTGAGGGACGGCCTTCTACGGCGACGACTGAAAATAACATCTGTGTTGTGCGGCGTATGATAGAGACTGACAAAAGAGTGACCTATCAGCAGATTCGGACAAGCTTAGGCATCGGTATGAGTCAAGTGCACAAAATCCTCCACGAACATTTAGCGGTCAGGAAGCTTTGCGCCCGGTGGATACCTCATAATTTGACTAAGGCTCAAAAACTCCATCGTCTGGATTGGTGCCGTAAAATGATTGAAAGTTTTAACGGAGGTGACTCAAATGCTGTGTTCGACATACTAACAGGTGACGAAAGCTGGATTTACTGTTATGATCCTGAAACCAAAAGACAATCTGCTCAGTGGGTGTTTCCTTTCGAGGAGTTGCCAACTAAAGTGAAGAGAGATCGAAGTGCGGGAAAAAAAATGGTGGCCTCGTTCTTTGGAAGGATAGGTCATTTCGCAACAATTGTGTTAGAGGATCAAAAAACAGTTTCTGCAGAATGGTACACTACCAATTGTTTGCCACTTGTCTTGGAAAAAGTTCGAGAGAAACGACCTCGCAGTAGGATCCTCCTTCACCACGACAACGCCTCGTCGCACACCGCCAAGCGAACGATCGACTATTTGGCGACATCAAACGTTGAATTACTGGGTCACCCGCCGTATAGCCCCGACCTCGCGCCTTGTGATTTTTATTTATTTCCAAAAATTAAAGAAAAACTTAAAGGAAAGCGGTTTATGAATGCTGAAGAAGCGGTGGCTGCGTATCGCGATGCCATTGAAGAGACCCCTAAGAACGAGTGGGCAAAGTGCTTTTCCCAGTGGTTCCATCGCATGCAGCGGTGTATTGACGTCAATGGACAATATTTTGAAAAGATATAATAAAACTAATAACTGGCTAATGTAATCAGTTTTTGATTTTCTAAGAACTTTCAGTTTGACCCTCGTACTTACCGAAAGTAAGACACTCCATCCGTTAAATTGCATTTTCGGGCATTATTTTTGCAACTTTTGATTAGGCACGGTCATCTGAATTTAGACTTACCGTTCAGCCACAGCACACAGCGGCGAGCGTTTTCGATTTACATGGCGCGTTTACTATGACGCGACGTCGGTCGCGGCGCGCGAGCGCGACGGAGTAAAACGAGACATGTACATCGAAGACGCTCGCCGCTGTAGGGGCCTTGAATTTTATGTTTGCCCTCTGAAGTATTACATTGTTGTCAGGATCTCGCGGTCGAACCTGACGGTGGGGCAGACGCTGTCGGGCAGCGTGACGTTCGCGCGCGACGAGCTGGGCCGCAAGGTGAGCACGCACGCGCTGTCGTACGTGGCGTGCGAGGCGCCGCGCCGCGCCGCGCCGCCGCGCGACAAGGACAAGCCCGGCGCGCGCCCGCCACACGACGACTACATGGACGCGCTCAAGGACTTCACCACCGGCTGGCTCGCCAAGCTCGGTCAGTACACCACCACTAGCTGCTTGTCACGCGCTGTCGTACGTGGCGTGCGAGGCGCCGCGCGACAAGGACAAGCCCGGCGCGCGCCC
Source organism: Euclidia mi (assembly GCA_944739405.2). Taxonomy (NCBI): domain Eukaryota; kingdom Metazoa; phylum Arthropoda; class Insecta; order Lepidoptera; family Erebidae; genus Euclidia; species Euclidia mi. The sequence continues at coordinate 18,130,783 of OX123189.2, forward strand.
GCCACACGACGACTACATGGACGCGCTCAAGGACTTCACCACCGGCTGGCTCGCCAAGCTCGGTCAGTACACCACCACTAGCTGCTTGTCACGCGCTGTCGTACGTGGCGTGCGAGGCGCCGCGCGACAAGGACAAGCCCGGCGCGCGCCCGCCACACGACGACTACATGGACGCGCTCAAGGACTTCACCACCGGCTGGCTCGCCAAGCTCGGTCAGTACACCACCACTAGCTGCTTGTCACGCGCTGTCGTACGTGGCGTGCGAGGCGCCGCGCGACAAGGACAAGCCCGGCGCGCGCCCGCCACACGACGACTACATGGACGCGCTCAAGGACTTCACCACCGGCTGGCTCGCCAAGCTCGGTCAGTACACCACCACTAGCTGCTTGTCACGCGCTGTCGTACGTGGCGTGCGAGGCGCCGCGCGACAAGGACAAGCCCGGCGCGCGCCCGCCACACGACGACTACATGGACGCGCTCAAGGACTTCACCACCGGCTGGCTCGCCAAGCTCGGTCAGTACACCACCACTAGCTGCTTGTCACGCGCTGTCGTACGTGGCGTGCGAGGCGCCGCGCGACAAGGACAAGCCCGGCGCGCGCCCGCCACACGACGACTACATGGACGCGCTCAAGGACTTCACCACCGGCTGGCTCGCCAAGCTCGGTCAGTACACCACCACTAGCTGCTTGTCACGCGCTGTCGTACGTGGCGTGCGAGGCGCCGCGCGACAAGGACAAGCCCGGCGCGCGCCCGCCACACGACGACTACATGGACGCGCTCAAGGACTTCACCACCGGCTGGCTCGCCAAGCTCGGTCAGTACACCACCACTAGCTGCTTGTCACGCGCTGTCGTACGTGGCGTGCGAGGCGCCGCGCGACAAGGACAAGCCCGGCGCGCGCCCGCCACACGACGACTACATGGACGCGCTCAAGGACTTCACCACCGGCTGGCTCGCCAAGCTCGGTCAGTACACCACCACTAGCTGCTTGTCACGCGCTGTCGTACGTGGCGTGCGAGGCGCCGCGCGACAAGGACAAGCCCGGCGCGCGCCCGCCACACGACGACTACATGGACGCGCTCAAGGACTTCACCACCGGCTGGCTCGCCAAGCTCGGTCAGTACACCACCACTAGCTGCTTGTCACGCGCTGTCGTACGTGGCGTGCGAGGCGCCGCGCGACAAGGACAAGCCCGGCGCGCGCCCGCCACACGACGACTACATGGACGCGCTCAAGGACTTCACCACCGGCTGGCTCGCCAAGCTCGGTCAGTACACCACCACTAGCTGCTTGTCACGCGCTGTCGTACGTGGCGTGCGAGGCGCCGCGCGACAAGGACAAGCCCGGCGCGCGCCCGCCACACGACGACTACATGGACGCGCTCAAGGACTTCACCACCGGCTGGCTCGCCAAGCTCGGTCAGTACACCACCACTAGCTGCTTGTCACGCGCTGTCGTACGTGGCGTGCGAGGCGCCGCGCGACAAGGACAAGCCCGGCGCGCGCCCGCCACACGACGACTACATGGACGCGCTCAAGGACTTCACCACCGGCTGGCTCGCCAAGCTCGGTCAGTACACCACCACTAGCTGCTTGTCACGCGCTGTCGTCCGTGGCGTGCGAGGCGCCGCGCGACAAGGACAAGCCCGGCGCGCGCCCGCCACACGACGACTACATGGACGCGCTCAAGGACTTCACCACCGGCTGGCTCGCCAAGCTCGGTCAGTACACCACCACTAGCTGCTTGCCATGTGCCACAAAATCGACTTTGTGACGCCTCAGATTCGCCCCACTTTTGTGCATCGACCTACGATACTGTGCGTAGGCAGTATGTGGAACCTCGTCGTACCTTAGTGTCGGGACACATCTGCGTCATGTACGGCGCCGAATGTTTGGTTGCGCTACGTGACCCACGACGCGTTACGTGACCCGTGATGAGCTACGCGATCCAAGATGCGCTACGCGACCGAAATTTAACCGCCGCACACTGGTTCAATATTGGAAAATAGTGGACTTAGGCATCAAACTTGAGATATCGCGCTGATTTTTTTTTTGTTTACTTGTTTTGATGATAGAAACAACTTTTGTTTTAGGACTTTTCATAAAAAGTACTTTTTCATACTAAAAAAAATATTGTATTTTTTTTTTGTATGGAGAAAAAGTAAAAACTGTAAAAATCTCTGAAATGGTAATACTGTTAACTTGGGCGGTTAGTAGGTGTTATAGTTGGCACAACCCTCGACATTTTTGCATCTTGGAATTATTACGATATGTCTGCCGCTTTGGCGTCTAGAGCACTTTGAAGCTTTCTATAGTAAATGTATGGGCAGGACCAACGTCATTGGTTATAAATATTGTACTTACAAGTGATAATACCGGTAAACGTGTGAATTAGAGATCCGTATATTGGCTTGGATCTATAATAATGAACTTACGAATCGTTAGTTATCATTGACTATTTTATGATAAAATAAAAACAGGGAGGCATGTGGTAGCTCTGAAAAGAGCTGTTGATAAAGATGTCAAAGCACAATCATGCGAGCGGATCTGCAATGTCAGCTAAATGTTCACTGACTTCGATTTCTTCTACTACTGACTCTAGTATGTGCGTAGCTTCTTCAAATAAATTCAATTTCTAACATTTTGAATATTTTGGTCTAATGTGGGATATAAAGGGGTCGGAAGTTTTCAATAAATTGTGAAGAATATCTTCGTTATTCTGGATTCTCCTCATTTTCCGTGTGTGATGCTCTCTTGTATATCTAAATTCCTTATTTCTGGCTTCAGCTGCTTCTTCTGACATAATTCCAATAGGAAGACAAGAAAAGTGTCTGCAGATATCAGCACCATGAATGAGTAGCTTATGTACGCTGGCTGGCATATTGTACCATGGATAATGGCGTACAAAAAGCTTAGCTGTTTCTCTACAGTATGTTCGGAATCGCTCGATGTGAATGGCATGTCCAGAAGATATGACTTGTAATACAACTGCAAAATGTTTGATAAGATTTTCATCTATCTTCGTGATATTTGCAGACTTCTCGTATTCTCTGAAAAATTTTCGAGCCGTGTTGCCATCATTGGTAGTTCCAAATCCTTGTTTTACGATATCCACCAAGAATCCCATCTGTTCTTTAAATTCACTCTGGGTTATATCCTTCCGTGCTTTCTTGAGAGCCTTGTTCTCACCCCTTGCACTCCACATCTTGAAGTCCAGGTTATATGATATGTGCAACAGACACTCCATACATCTAATCCACATATGGAGTGTGGAGAGTCCATATTTGTACACTTCATCCCGAACAGGTCTTGAAAAAATTCGGGCGAGGTCATTCATTTCACTTGGCTTCGCCAGACAAATATTGCAAGTAGCTGCTGAAAGCGTATCAGTGACAATACCAGCTATTTTTCCATCAATCATTGTCATATGCAACTCATGATTAATTTCAAAATTGCCATATTTTGATGTGGATATATTATTTATCTCTTCCCTCATTGCAGTTTCTTCTTGCTTAACGAAATCGCTGGTTTCCTTCGCGAACTGAAATTTGATAGGTCTGCAATAAATCGTCGAAGAAGGTTTCGGGTTTTCCCATATGATCCTGTTTGCCGACTCCAATTTTAATGGTACAAGACTCGTCATAAATACCGATGAGTCATCCAAATCAAGAACCTCGCTTCTCTGTTTGTAGGTGCTTTGTGATGAAGATCCGTCGAAGCCCCATTTGCTGGTCATCTTTAATTCTCCTTCTGAGACATCAATGGTACCAACAACTTGTAAGAACCTGAACTTTAAGTATCAAGTCGAAACGTGGAATATTTTATTATGTATTTATTTTATTATTTTTGTTTTTTAGTCTTAAATTTTATAAGCCCTGATCAGTAAGCATGAGTCCGACTTGCATATGAAACGATTTAATACTTATAAATGCAACATTTATAACGAATGAAGTTGGTCCTACGCATCCATTTACTATGGAAAGCTTCAAAGTGCTCTAGACGCCAAAGCGGCAGACATATCGTAATAATTCCAAGATGCAAAAATGTCGAGGGTTGTGCCAACTATAACACCTACTAACCGCCCCGGTTAACAGTATTACCATTTCAAAGATTTTTACAGTTTTTACTTTTTCTCCATACAAAAAATATACAATATTTTTTTTTTAGTATGAAAAAGTACTTTTTATGAAAAGTCCTAAAACAAAAGTTGTTTCTATCATCAAAACAAGTAAACAAAAAAAAAAAACAGCGCGATATCTCAAGTTTGATGCCTAAGTCCACTATTTTCCAATATTGAACCAGTGTGCGCCGCCATTGCATAATTAGTACCGACCGTTCGGCGCGTTTGGTGTGTCCTACCAACTGAATACAACCGATATTCACTGAAGTTTCGCCGTCGAACTTTTAGCAGATCGTAGTAATCGTTCGAGTAATGTTTGTATTCCCGTTTTGTTACTCGGACATCAATCTCTAGCGATCATTTTTGAACCTTTGCATCCAGGCATACGTTTTCTTAAACCTCTATCATACTATAGTCTGTTCAAGATACGAAAAAATAAAATGTAAACAAACCATAAAAATTGTTCGTGTTATGTCGCCTACCTACCAAAAAAGTCGATTTTAGTTAAATATTCCTAATGAAAGACTCGATAAAGTAGTTTTTTAAAAACCTCTGTCCCTTACATTTATAAATGTTACAGCATAATATTTATATTTTTTTCTGTATTATTCATATTTATAATAACGATGTTTTATTTTGATTATGCTAATAAAGTATTTTACATGATAAAGAACCTAAAATGCCAATGATTCTAAAATATTGATGTATTTATTATCCTGGCAACTTAAGTATTACACCTAAAGTAACCATTTCGCATGACAGGGAGTCATTTTTGATTAGGTCGGGTTATCCCGATCGGTTATTCTGCTATCTTATTAAGTTTGTGAATCATTGGTTTCTTTGTTTACCTTATATTTTTTCGTAATGTGAATAGAGTATAAATAACAAACCTTATTGTGACTACATAGTGCTTAGGTCGACGCGTATTAAAAACGATGAAATGTAACATATTTGTGAACATGTGAAATTGTATATTCTAACTTAAGCTACCTAGATGTACATACATACATACATAACGTCACGCCTTTTATCCCCGAAGGGGTAGGCAGAGGTGTAGTTCTACACCCACCTTTCGCCAGATATACTTTAGTCCCACGTAATAAGGGGCGAGCCTATTGCCGTACCGGGCACATTTCCAGACTCCGTGCTGCTACTGAGAGTTTCGTGAGAGAAAAACCCAAAAACACTGCCCGACCCAGGAATCGAACCCGGGACCTCCCGATCCCACGTGCACATTTATGCCGCGAGACCAACGAGGCAGTCGTAAAGGGTTTGATATCGAGTTTTCCGTCTCTACGCAAAGATGGTATTTGCATTGTGTTATCCCTTAGTCGCCTCTTACGACACCCACGGGAAGATAGGGGGTGGTGACACTTGTATTCTATGCCGTCAACCACACGGCTACCTAGATGTTTGTTCTTTTATTTATGTTTTAAAACTAGTAGAATCAAATGAATGTAACAGTATATTTTGTTTAGAGGGCGACAAGCTAGAGCAAGTTTACGAAGAGTTACAAGAGAAGTTCCCCGGGTACCTCGGCGCGCACATCGCGTACCTGCATGCGCTCGATTCGCCTACCGACGCCAAGAAGTAAGTCACACACACCAAGCCTTTTTATATTCCCCTGTATTTTCGTTTTTATTTTCCCATTGATTTACAGCGTATCCTATCAATGAAATTGGGTTCGTGGAATATAATTAAAATAAAGATTAGGTGTTCTGATGCCACTAAAGGTTTCATGCTTTGCAACTGACACGACTGCATCTGGTCGTTGCCTTTGTGAGGCTAATGCGCCAGCACTCGTGGTAATAAAATTTATGACATCACTACCGAGATTTGCTTTAGTCGTACACAACTCTCACCACAGTTCAAATTAAAACGTATGAGACGAACTAGCATTTAAATGTCTTTTTTTGCCTGTTTTTTTAGACTACCCCACGCGAACGAAGAGCCTGATGTGACGACGGCATGGTGTGAACAACTTATTACAATTTCAGAAAAGGTATGCTTATTTTCACAGTTAATTTTTGGTTGTAAGGTTGTTGTGCCGACGCACAGTGGGCTGAAAATCGACTTTCATAGACATAGGATACAACATTTTTATGTGTCGGTTTTTATGCCGGATATTGCTTCTATTAGCTATTACTATACATAAAAATGTTATCCGAGTAAACTTTACACAAAAACGAATTAATTATAATATTTTTCCGAAAAAAATGTATGGAACTAGTATGAAAAAATCCGATTATCTCTGAAAGTGCAGGGGAAACCGTAATATCCTTACAGATGGTTATAGACCTAATTATTTATGATTTTTTGACATAACGGTTAGTGCTGCGCAATTTTTTTTAAAAATCATCGAAATATTTTTATTTATTTTTAAATACTAAACGATTCCTTTTGGTTAATTAGTTAAGAAAAAAAAAAGTTAAAGAAAATCGTTTAACACTAAAATATATCTTAAAACAAATCATTTAATTCCATTACCAAAGTCTTTTAATAAGTCTGAATAAGTCATTAAGTGATTTGCCATATCGCGGAACGGAACTATGGACTACATCAGTCTCTTTCTGGTAAGCTAATTCGTTATTAGTAACGTTCGTGTTATTGTATTAGTAAGTTTCAAAAAATATTTTCACACATCTTTTATAACTGTCTAATGAAGGTAGTTAACTAATGATCGACTTACGACTATAAAAGGGTTAAAATTTTCCTTCATAATTTAGTTAATTCAAAACTTTGTTACTGCTAACATAACATCTTCTGTGACTGTGTAAAATATTAGAATGTAAAGTTTAGTTACCAACTTAGACTTATTTGTTCTTCTTAAAAGTGAGAGTACTTCATTTGATCATGAAGTATTGTTTGGCGCAGTTATAACCCGCCTAGGCGATTGCCTTTGCGTCGAAGATCAAGTGATTCTAAAAGAATTTTGTCGAAGCTTTAGCTTTTGACACGAGCTGTATCACAGAGGGGGCAGAAATCCCACCGAAGGATTGATACATTCAGAAAACAGTACGAAAACTGGCTGCAAGCAAATATCGATTGGCCAAATTGCGTACAAACAAATATAGTCACTCAAGAACTAACTGTTGATGAAAGACAAATAGCCCACTCAGTCTTTCCAGAACCGTCAACATCATCCTCTCTTGGAACAATGACCAAGAGGTACGGAAACCAATCCAAGATCTGAGCAGCAAACAGAAAAAGAGAAGATCTGAGGAACATTAATGCAAAGCCGAAGATACGAGTGAATTGGCCTATATAGCTGCAGCACGTTTTAAAGCAGAAGGTCCTGAGGATATTGCATCTGTCATTGAACATATGCTAACACATCCTGAAGCAGCCGCTAAAATTAAAGAAACGCTTAAGAAACCAGTAAAATCTGTTATATTTACACCAGAAAAAGCGCTTGGATTATTCCTTTCTCTAAAACTGACAAAGTGGCAATACATTAGATTGCGAGAGACAACCATTCGAGAAGGTGCTAATGATGTTTATCATTCTTACTAAAAGTGCAACAAACCAAGCTTGAATGCTATCTCCACAGCAATCGGTGTCAGTGACGGATTCATCGGCTAGGATTGCACTCCAAGCTTTACTCGACATCACGGTGAAGAGGATCCTCCAAAGCATTCCTAACGAAGTGCAAAATAAGCATTTAAAACTGATATCTAAGTGGGGTTTTGATGGTGCCTCAAGCCAAAGCCGATACAAGCAAAAAATGGAGGGAGAGCAAGACGATTCAAGCATATTCATGACTTCCTTGGTGCCACTTAAACTAACTGATAGAGACAATACTTAATGGACGAACCCAAAACCATGTTTAGCAATGTACGAGGGTCAAACTGAAAGTTCTTAGAACTGGCCACTTATAAACAATATAATAAAAAAAATATTCTAAAATTTGAAAATAGAACTCTTTGCCAATATTACTGAGTATATATTTCATTCATTTGTCATTTGTTTTACGATTTGGCGGCAAATTGAAAATTGTCTGTGTCACGTCAACATGAATTTAACACGAGAAAATTTTCGTGCAATGATTTTTTATGACTTTCGATGTCATTTAAGTCAACAAGAAAGTTATGATAGACTACGATTGGCCTTTCACGATGAAGCCCCATCTCGTGCGACTGTTTACAACTGGTTTAATGAGTTTAAACGTGGTCGCACTAATCTCACTGATGATGTACGTGAGGGACGGCCTTCTACGGCGACGACTGAAAATAACATCTGTGTTGTGCGGCGTATGATAGAGACTGACAAAAGAGTGACCTATCAGCAGATTCGGACAAGCTTAGGCATCGGTATGAGTCAAGTGCACAAAATCCTCCACGAACATTTAGCGGTCAGGAAGCTTTGCGCCCGGTGGATACCTCATAATTTGACTAAGGCTCAAAAACTCCATCGTGTGGATTGGTGCCGTAAAATGATTGAAAGATTTAACGGAGGTGACTCAAATGCTGTGTTCGACATACTAACAGGTGACGAAAGCTGGATTTACTGTTATGATCCTGAAACCAAAAGACAATCTGCTCAGTGGGTGTTTCCTTTCGAGGAGTTACCAACTAAAGTGAAGAGAGATCGAAGTGCGGGAAAAAAAATGGTGGCCTCGTTCTTTGGAAGGATAGGTCATTTCGCAACAATTTTCCAATCTCCGACATAGTTATTTTGAATTTATTAAAACTTAAATTTTGTTTATTGCTTGGCACTTAATTGTAAAAGCGCACACATTGGCCCTGAAAAGATTTTTTTATTTTCTCTAGTTGGGTGGCTGGCACTACTAGTTTGCTCTTATTTCTAGTATTCAAATTGTGGATATCCATTGTTTTTGAGTATAAGGCCTTTTTTGGATTACATATATTAGGTTGGAATAAATGTACTGGCTTGTATTAAGGACGCGTTTACGCTTGTATCAAAAAACCACATATTTCCGGTACATTTTACGACAATTTTAGATAATAACTAATAAAACTAATGATTACGATAAATTGATCACTTTTTTATCTATAAATCAATTTGAAAATAAATAAAAAATATTTAATTAATATTAATGTAAAATCGATTCGAAACGGCCTCTTAAATCAAAAATAGGCATATACTGCTATTTTTGGGTACAATTTTCTCTCTATTTTAACATTTATTTAGATTTTCAAAGATAGAATAGGGTAGTAAATATAGTCAACTCAAAAACAATTTGATTTTTTTTTTCAAAATATTGTAAATGGACTCAAAAAAAGCAAAAAATCATCTTACATTTTTCTTCTATTTTGCTCGCATACGTGTGTCTTAATGTGTGGCAGTAAGGTTCGTTTTATTTAGCCACTTTCTTGATTTATATATCCAAATTCTGCAATGAGATCTCAGTCTGCGCTTGAGCGCCGTCGGGAGTGGACTCTATGTCGCTTGTCGCTGCAGCCCGAAGACGGAAAAAGCAATATACGAATACAAAATATTCGCTAAAAGCAATTTGATACTTCTCGTATTCTGTGCGAATTACGTACAGTCAACAGCAAAAGTAGATGATCAAAATCAGAAATCAAATATTAATGAACGGAGTTCGCGTCAGAACTATATGACGTCAAAGTAAATCAAAAGTATGTGATTGTAAATTATACCAATCATTTGCTACGAGTACAGCTGTCATATATTCGTGATCAGTAAAATTCATCAATATTGTATTCGAAATGCAAATTTATATTATTGTACATGACATCCGAATTACAGATTGACATTAAAGAGTTTCGATACTTGGATTTTTGCACTATTCCAACAGAACTCTTCAGAGAGGTTGGACTAATAAGGTTATATTTCTTTGGAACTCTTGCTAACAGTGTGACAAAAGCGCGAAGTAAATATAAATAATGCATACATACATACATAGACTCACGCCTGTTTCCCCGGAGGGGTAGGCAGAGGCATACTAAACACCCACTTTTCGCCAGTATTTTGATCCCACGTAATAGGTGGCGAGCCTATTGCCGCTTATCGGGATATTTGGTTTGCCAGAGCCTCGTCTATTGATCGGCAGGTGCACCACTTGCAGGTGAGGTTGGCTTGGGACCCTAAGTTCTTGGTGGGAACCCTATGCACCATAATAACCATAATCACCATAATTTTATCAGAAAAAGTACAACATAAAAAAAGAAACAAAACGCAAGGCATAGCATTAGCACAGTGTAATAATATCTTTATACTGTGGCATTAGTCTGTGACAGATAGATACACTGTGTACTGTGACAGATATATTGTAGCCGACTAGGCAAAAGCAATCATTGAGTTATAATACTTATAATTTTGTATCGCATCAGCTACTTTTGAACATTGACATAAATGCACAAACATGCAAAGATAGTAATATTTATTGAATTATGGTTTTGTATCACATCAGTTACTTTTGAACATTGACATAAATGCACAAACATGCAAAGATAGTAATATTTATTGAATTATGGTTTTGTATCACATCAGTTACTTTTGAACATTGACATAAATGCACAAACATGCAAAGATAGTAATATTTATTGAATTATGGTTTTGTATCACATCAGTTACTTTTGAACATTTGACAGAAGTTACAAAAAAGAAAAAACATGAGAGATGAAATTTGGTAAAATTATATTGAATATACAAAGACTGCCTCTGTGGACCAGTGACTGCCTCCGTGGTCGGGTGGATAGCGTATGCGTCTGCTGATCGGAAGTCTCGGGTTAGATTCCCGGGTCGGGCAAAAGTGTTACTGGGTTTTTTCCAAACTCTCAGTAGCAGCACGGAGTCTGGTGATGTGCCCGGTAGCAATTCATCTGCTTTTCCGTAAAACATAACAAATTAAATTACTGGGGTACTTCAAAAATAAGTATGAATAAATTATTTGCCTCATGATTACGTGGCCTCAGTTTCATCATTTATATTTGATTTTAACTGTTCACTAGTTTTGAAATTTTCTTCACTTCTTAGTTCTGATGCGAATTGAGTTTATAACTTTTGGAGTCAAAACTGATCACGAATTTATGGCAGCTGTACTAGTAGTTAATTATTGGTATAATTTACAATCACATACTTTTGAATCACTTCGACGCCACACAGTTCTGACGCGAACTCCGTTCATTAGTATTGAATTTCTGATTTTGATCATCTACTTTTGCTGTTGACTGTACAAGTAAATTTCTTTTGTATAAATGGACATTATTACTTTATTTTCTCCGTTATGTTGAGTCAGGATATATTTCGGTATTTAGATATTATTTTGTTTCTTGCGTTGAAATCTGGTAAGATTATCTGGACTGATGGTATACCATCCCGTTCAAGTGTTGCGACTGGAACTCATAAAAGAGTAGACCTAGTTATGCCAGGTTGGGGCTCATTTTATTTGTTTTGGTGAGACCCTACCACTGGTACTAGTGAAGTAACCTTCCAAGGTTATTCGATGAGTCTTGCTGGTACTCATAAATGTGAGTAAAGCTACGCATGCCGAGTTTGGGCTCATTTTGTTTGTACATAAGAGACCCTACCACTGGAACTTATGAAGTAACCTTCCAGGGTTATTCGATGACTCTTACTGGTACTCATATGTGAGTAGAGCTAGGCATGCCGAGTTTGGGCTCATTATGTTTGTACATAAGAGACCCTACCACTGGAACTCATGTGTGAGTGAGCTAGACATGCCGAGTTTGGGCTCATTTTGTTTGTACATAAGAGACCCTACCACTGGAACTTATGAAGTAACCTTCCAGGGTTATTCGATGACTCTTACTGGAACTCATATGTGAGTAGAGCTAGACATGCCGAGTTTGGGTTCATTTTGTTTGTACATAAGAGACACTACCACTGCATTTTATGAAGTAACCTTCCAGGGTTATTCAATGACTCATACTGGTACTCATATGTCAGTACAGCTAGGCATGCCGAGTTTGGGTTCATTTTGTTTGTACATAAGTGAATCTACCACTGGAACTTATAAAGTATCCTTCCAGGGTTATTCGATGACTCTTGCTGGTACTCATATGTGAGTCGAGCTAGGCATGGCGAGTTTGGGCTCATTTTGTTTGTACATAAGAGACCCGTGTAACCTTTCAGGGTTTTCAGGTTTATTCGAAGACTCTTAGTGGTTCTCATATGTGAGTAGAGCTAGGTATGTTCCAGTCGTAGGGTCTCTGATGTTCATACAAAATGAGTCCAAACTCGGTATGCCTAGCTCTACTCACATATGAGTACCAGCAAGAGTGATCGAATAACCCTGGAAGGTTACTTCATAAGTTTCAGTGGTAGGGTCTCTTATGTACAAATAAAATGAGCCCAAACTCGGCATGCCTAGCTTTACTTCCATATGAGTACCAGCAAGAGTCATCGAATAACCCTGGAAGGTTACTTCATAAGTTCCATTGGTAGGGTCACTTATGTACAAACAAAATGAGCCCAAACTCGGCATGCCTAGCTCTACTCACATATGAGAACCAGCAAGAGTCATTGAATAACCCTGAAAGGTTACTTCATAAGTTGCAGTGGTTGGGTCTCTTATGTACAAACAAAATGAGCCCAAACTCGGCATGCTTAGCTCTACTCATATATAAGAACCAGCAAGAGTCATCGAATAACCCTGGAAGGTTACTTCATAAGTTGCAGTTGTTGGGTCTCTTATGTACAAACAAAATGAGCCCAAACTCGGCATGCCTAGCTCTACTCACATATGAGAACCAGCAAGAGTCATTGAATATCCCTGGAAGGTTACTTCATAAGTTGCAGTGGTTGGGTCTCTTATGTACAAACCAAATGAGCCCAAACTCGGCATGTCTAGCTCTACTCACGCATGAGTACCAGCAAGAGTCATTGAATAACCCTGGAAGGTTTCATAAGTTCCAGTGGTAGGGTCTCTTATGTTCAAACAAAATGAGCCCAAACTCGGCATGCCTAGCTCTACTCACATATGAGTACCAGTAAGAGTCATCGAATAACCCTGGAAGGTTACTTCATAAGTTCCAGTGGTAGGGTCTCTTATGTACAAACAAAATGAGCCCAAACTCGGCATGCGTAGCTTTACTCACATATGAGTACCAGTAAGACTCATCGAATAACCTTGGAAGGTTACTTCACTAGTACCAGTGGTAGGGTCTCACTAAAACAAATAAAAGGAGCCCCAACCTGGCATAACTAGGTCTACTCTTTTATGAGTTCCAGTCGCAACACTTGAATGGGATGGTATACCATAAGTCCACATAATCTTACCAGATTTCAACGCAAGAAACAAAATAATATCTAAATACCGAAATATATCCTAAATCAACATAATGGAAAAAATAAAGTAATAATGTCCATTTAGGTATATAAAAATAAGAAACTTATTTGTACGTAATTCGCACAGCCAGGCCTATAACACATAGATACATATCACAAAAAATTCTAAGTCTCAAAATTATTTAGTTGAACTACATTTCCGCAAGTTACCGTACGTAGTACGTACTGTTGCCGCCGTGTCGCTGTAGTGACGCGATTTTGTACCTACTAATTTTGTAAACGCGTCCTTAAAATGTGTTAAAATGTTTATTTCCTTGAATTTATTCCTTAACGAAGTCCCATAATCCAAATTATAAATTGCTAGAATAGCTCCTTTCTGCAGAACAAAGATGGTCTGAATGTCGGCTATGACATTACACTATGAAAATAGCTATGATATACAAGCCTGGCTGTGTCAATGTCAGTTAACTGGCAACTTTTTCCGACTGCGTATGCTGCAGAGCTGAGTCTATTTGACAATTTACTAATATGTGGTCCCCATTGCAGCTTAGAATCCAACGTAATGCCTAAAAACTAGGTGTTATCCACAAGATCCAACACATCATCTTTAACCTTTACTGAGGTGTTCACTTGTTTGACGTTAGGCATCAAAAATCAATTACGTTTTTGTCATCTGTTTATAACTTGTTTGTTTTAAAAAGTGTCACTTTATGCATAGGTTTTGGGCGGCACTATTTTATATTCTGTCTGGGTGTTCATTGTGTCCGTTGGTTGTGTGTTTGTAAAGTCCAACGCAACACAGGATTTATTCCTAGTGCGGGAGATGTCTTTAAAAAAAAAATCTCTCATAATATTTCCTTCTCAAACGAAGTTTATCATAATAATATACTATACCTACTATTTTGCGGTAGTTGCCTTTGACGAAACAAAACTTTAAAACAAACAAAACTGGAAAGAAGCCCTTTTTCTTGTTTACTACGAACCTAAAAATTTACTCCCATAAAATTTCTTGACATGTAATAGTTGCCATTATATCTGGCCATCTTGTTAGATACCAATAAATAGGTTAATTTACTTCTAAAGGTTCCGCAGTCATTGCTAGCATTAATTTGTTGTCTTCCTGTTCATTTTGTATGGAGTGCAGTTTAATCACTGGGAATAACATAAGGCAAGTCACAATAAATTATACACATACATACTATGTGTACTGGTCTAGTTTTATGTGCTGCATATCACCTTTCGTATCATTCAATTGAAATAAACATCTATCGTCATCAATCAGAGATCTTGGCGTTTAGAAAGTGTTCAACAAAATACGTACCAGTTCAGCATTACCATGGAGTCAACGACAACACAACCTACTAAACACCTAATGTTTTCATTTCTACAAACAAAAAATTCTGTCAAAGCGGTGAGGAATGCGGGGCAAGGGGGGGGGGGGCTACAAAAATGCATTCTAATTGGCCGGTTCAAATTTGCGGAACGTCATAATTCATATCTAGTGTTGGGATTGGTCTTATACAAGACGTATAAGTCTAATGTGTTGTCTGAAAGTGTTCGCCTTACGTGTGCCGTCTAGTAGGGTGGGTTGTCGTTGCATGGAGTACACACTACTGCCAGTTTCCTGAGTATGCTCCAAATTAACGAAGATCTTCTACTTCAGATAGAATAGGTCATTTCGCAACAATTGTGTTAGAGGATCAAAAAACAGTTTCTGCAGAATGGTACACTACCAATTGTTTGCCACTTGTCTTGGAAAAAGTTCGAGAGAAACGACCTCGCAGTAGGATCCTCCTTCACCACGACAACGCCTCGTCGCACACCGCCAAGCGAACGATCGACTATTTGGCGACATCAAACGTTGAATTACTGGGTCACCCGCCGTATAGCCCCGACCTCGCGCCTTGTGATTTTTATTTATTTCCAAAAATTAAAGAAAAACTTAAAGGAAAGCGGTTTATGAATGCTGAAAAAGCGGTGGCTGCGTATCGCGATGCCATTGAAGAGACCCCTAAGGACGAGTGGGCAAAGTGCTTTTCCCAGTGGTTCCATCGCATGCAGCGGTGTATTGACGTCAATGGACAATATTTTGAAAAGATATAATAAAACTAATAACTGGCTAATGTAATCAGTTTTTGATTTTCTAAGAACTTTCAGTTTGACCCTCGTATTGTCGTCCAGTTCAGTTTACTTTTGTGAAGGTGGGTGAAGCAGTTGTCATTGATCACAAAAAACAAATGGATGATGAAAATAAATATTTTATATATTTTGTAGTTGGACGTGGATCATTAATTAATTAGTTAACCACCTTCATTAGACAGTTGTAAAAGATGTGCTAGTGAAACATTAAAATAATAGAAAATATTTCTTAAAACTCATAACGTAACTAATGAGCTTACCAGAAAGAGACTGATGTAGTCCATAGTTCAGTTCCGTGACATTACAAATCACTTAATGACTTATTCAGACTCATTAAAAGACTTTGGTAATGGGATTAAATGACTTGTTTTAAGAAATATTTTAGTGTTAAACGATTTTCTTTATATTTTTTTTATGAATTTCTGGATCCATCACAGCTGACGAAGTTTAGGTGTAGCCTACTCCTTCGAGAATACAGGCATGATACTATGTCACATTACGTGTGGTTAAAAATCTGTGTTTCTTAACTAATTAACTAAAGGGAATCGTTTAGTATTTAAAAATAAATAAAAATATTTTGATGATTTAGAAAAAAAATTGCGCAGCACTAACCGTTATATGGAGTATGTCAAAAAATCATAAATAATTAGGTCTATAACCATCTCCTCCTTCTGCGAAGCAGTCATGCTGAGCAAGGAGGCGGCGGAGCTAAATTTAGTGCCTGCGGACGGTGAGCGCTGGGGCTGCTCCCTGTCCGTCAAAAGGCGGGAGGCGGCGCGTGTCCTCGCCGCCTCCCAAGTAGCTTTGTAAGGTGATGGATGCGAGAAGTTTGATGGATGCAAGAAGTTTGATGGATGATTGCGAGATCATATGTAGATATGTAGCGGACGGGGGATTGGCCCGCCAACACAAACGGCGGGCCAATCCCGGGCGGGGTCGCGAGAAAGTATGCTAATCGCGAATCGCGTGACCTCGCCAACATACGGGACCCGTAGGGACACCGCGGTGGGTTTTAGTGGGTATGCCCCGAACGCCTTTAGGGGAGAGCCTCCACATACCTCCTCTGCCAGTTCCAAGCCTAGCCGTTTTAATGTCTGGGTTGGCGGAGTTGAGATGACTCATAAGGAGAGTTTCCCACCGTAGTGAACAAAAAAAAAAAAGGTCTATAACCATCTGTAAGGATATTACGGTTTTCCCTGCACTTTCGGAGATAATCGGATTTTTCATACTAGTTTCATACAATTTTTTCGGAAAAATATTATAATTAATTCGTTTTTGTGTAAAGTTTACTCGGATAACATTTTTATGTATAGTAATAGCTAATAGAAGCAATATCCGGCATAAAAACCGACACATAAAAATTTAGTATCCTATGTCTATGAAAGTCGATTTTTAGCCCACTGTGCGACGTAGCGAATTATTATAAAGACAAAAGCGAATTATTGCCACAAATTGATTGATATCATATATATCAGCTGCATAATTAATTAATTATACAACGTTGTAACTACAGTACTGTGAAAATCTTTATTATCTTGTTTATTTTTGTTCCATTTACCATCCGATTGGTCCTTTGTTCCGACCGCTACAAGGAGCAATTAAACATTATGAATGTGACATAATAACTGAAACTGGTATTATTTGTTCCTTAGGTAATAAAGGCCATCGATCAGGATAAGTTGCTGGCGTACCTCGGCATGAAGAACGATACGAGAAGCGACGCCACCAAAATTAAACAGTAAGTTTGTTTATCATACTTAGTCTGTGATAATCAGGGTCTTGTCTTTGGGACCGAAATATAACTGCCGAAGTGTGGGTGTGTAATACACCTCTGCATACCCCTTCGGGGATAAAAGGCGTGAAGTTATGTATGTACGTACTTAGTCTGTGATCATCGTCATAAACTCTTCTGACATACTTTTGGCATGCATTATCATATTATTCACTTTTTGTACAGTATTCAAATGTGATAAGGTGTGAAATAAAGTGACAATAAATCGTATCTGAATATAATAAACATTCTTACAGACTGTTTATTATATTCAGATGTGATTGTAGCATGCATTTATGCTGTTCACGTGACCATCAGGTTGTCGTGTATCATATTGAAACGATACGTCAAAGAACGTGCATGTATGCGTGCACGTTCACGCTCACGCATTCATTGGGAATTTTTTTGCCCTCTTGCCAATTCAAGGTTTCTGAATTTTAGTCAGTAGGAATATTATGAATCTTGCACTTTGAATAGAATCATCGTCGTCCTAGCGTTATCCCAGTTGCAGGCCAGGACTTTGATTTATGAATCAACATCGTTCTAGCGTTATCCCAGTTGCAGCCCAGGACTTTGATTTAAGAATCATCATCGTCCTCGCGTTATCCCAGTTGCAGCCCAGGACTTTGATTTATGAATCAACATCGTTCTAGCGTTATCCCAGTTGCAGCCCAGGACTTTGATTTAAGAATCATCATCGTCCTCGCGTTATCCCAGTTGCAGCCCAGGACTTTGATTTAAGAATCGTCATCGTCCTAGCGTTATCCCAGTTGCAGCCTAGGAGTTTAATTTAAGAATCGTCATCGTCCTAGCGTTATTCCAGTTGCAGCCCCGGACTTTGATTTAAGAATCATCATCATCCTAGCGTTATCCCAGTTGCAGCCCCGGACTTTGATTTAAGAATCATCATCGTCCTAGCGTTATCCCAGTTGCAGCCCCGGACTTTGATTTAAGAATCGTCATCGTCCTAGCGTTATCCCAGTTGCAGCCCCGGACTTTGATTTAAGAATCATCATCGTCCTAGCGTTATCCCAGTTGCAGCCTAGGACTTTAATTTAAGAATCGTCATCGTCCTAGCGTTATTCCAGTTGCAGCCTAGGACTTTAATTTAAGAATCATCATCATCCTAGCGTTATCCCAGTTGCAGCCCCGGACTTTGATTTAAGAATCATCATCGTCCTAGCGTTATCCCAGTTGCAGCCTAGGAGTTTGATTTAAGAATCATCATCGTCCTAGCGTTATCCCAGTTGCAGCCCCGGACTTTGATTTAAGAATCATCATCGTCCTAGCGTTATCCCAGTTGCAGCCCCGGACTTTGATTTAAGAATCATCATCGTCCTAGCGTTATCCCAGTTGCAGCCCCGGACTTTGATTTAAGAATCATCATTGTCCTACCGTTATCCCAATTGCAGTCGCGGACTTTGATTTAAGAATCAACATCGTCCTAGCGTTATCCCAGTTGCAGCCCAGGACTTTGATTTAAGAATCAACATCGTTCTAGCGTTATCCCAGTTGCAGCCCAGGACTTTGATTTAAGAATCAACATCGTCCTAGCGTTATCCCAGTTGCAGCCCAGGACTTTGATTTAAGAATCAACATCGTCCTAGCGTTATCCCAGTTGCAGCCCAGGACTTTGATTTAAGAATCAACATCGTCCTAGCGTTATCCCAGTTGCAGCCCCGGACTTTGATTTAAGAATCATCATCGTCCTAGCGTTATCCCAGTTGCAGCCCCGGACTTTGATTTAAGAATCATCATCGTCCTAGCGTTATCCCAGTTGCAGCCCCGGACTTTGATTTAAGAATCATCATTGTCCTACCGTTATCCCAATTGCAGTCGCGGACTTTGATTTAAGAATCAACATCGTCCTAGCGTTATCCCAGTTGCAGCCCAGGACTTTGATTTAAGAATCAACATCGTTCTAGCGTTATCCCAGTTGCAGCCCAGGACTTTGATTTAAGAATCAACATCGTCCTAGCGTTATCCCAGTTGCAGCCCAGTACTTTGATTTAAGAATCAACATCGTCCTAGCGTTATCCCAGATGCAGCCCAGTACTTTGATTTAAGAATCAACATCGTCCTAGCGTTATCCCAGTTGCAGCCCAGGACTTTGATTTAAGAATCAACATCGTCCTAGCGTTATCCCAGATGCAGCCTAGGACTTTGATTTAAGAATCATCATTGTCCTACCGTTATCCCAATTGCAGTCGCGGACTTTGATTTAAGAATCAACATCGTCCTAGCGTTATCCCAGTTGCAGCCCAGGACTTTGATTTAAGAATCAACATCGTTCTAGCGTTATCCCAGTTGCAGCCCAGGACTTTGATTTAAGAATCAACATCGTCCTAGCGTTATCCCAGTTGCAGCCCAGTACTTTGATTTAAGAATCCACATCGTCCTAGCGTTATCCCAGATGCAGCCCAGTACTTTGATTTAAGAATCAACATCGTCCTAGCGTTATCCCAGTTGCAGCCCAGGACGATGATTTAAGAATCAACATCGTCCTAGCGTTATCCCAGTTGCAGCCCAGTACTTTGATTTAAGAATCAACATCGTCCTAGCGTTATCCCAGATGCAGCCCAGTACTTTGATTTAAGAATCAACATCGTCCTAGCGTTATCCCAGTTGCAGCCCAGGACTTTGATTTAAGAATCAACATCGTCCTAACGTTATCCCAGTTGCAGCCCCGGGTTCGCTTTCTAGTCTCACCGGATTTCAATGTATATCAGTTATAGCGAGTACCTATATAGAATATTAGCTTCTAATTTTGTACCTTGCTGAGAATATAACATCGAAGGACTTCTAGCATATAAGCTACGATAGTGAATAATTAATCGTAAGGGTATAAATACTAACTGTGTATTTTTCTCAGGGAACAAGAGAAGCAACGCGGCTACCTGATCGACGCGCTGTGTCGCAAGGGCACGGCATTATGTCGCCTGCGAGCGTTAGCTCAGAGCAACTCGGCGCGGGAGAAGATCACCGAGGCGCTCACCAACAACCTCAACGACCTGCTCAAGTTCACCGACCTCACTGACGCCAAGGTACACACACTTATACCACATAGTAAATAAACCGAACAGAGACAAAGCTTCTTAAGGGCTTGTAAATTTGTTACCTATTTTGGTAGGGTTGTCACAATAGGTTAAGACAAACAAAACTTTTGTCAAATAATTTTATTATTATGTTAGAAACCTTTACAAATTACTTACTCTAATATTTTTTGTTTTTTAATAATTTATTGTTTCTCCTCGTTGGTCTCGCGGCATAAATGTACGCGTGGGATCGGGAGGTCCCGGGTTCGATTCCTGGGTCGGGCAGTGTTATTGGGTTTTTCTGTCACGAAATTCTCAGTAGCAGCACGGAGTCTGGAAATGTGCCCGGTACGGCAATAGGCTCGCCCCTTATTACGTGGGACTAAAGTATATCTGGCGAAAAGTGGGTGTAGAAATACACCTCTGCCTACCCCTTCGGGGATAAAAGGCGTGACGATATGTATGTATGTATGTATGTATTGTTTTTTTAATGGTATGGTAAATTCTGAATCTAACATATAGTTAAAAACCGGGACCCTATTACTAAGCTTTCGCTGTCTGTCTGTCTGTCACCAGGCTGTATCTCATAAACCGTGATAGCTAGAAAGCTGAAAGCTTCACAAATTATGTATTTCGATTGCCGCTATAACAACAAATACTAAAAATAAAAAAATGAAAATATTAAGGGGGGGGTCCCATACAATAAACGTGTTATTTTTTGTATTTTTTGCTCAAAATCACTAACAGTAACAGGTAGACGCTTAAAATTTTCACAGAATATGTAGTTGTATATTACCTTTCAAAATAAATAATTTAATAAAAAAAGTCAATCATAAAAGGGGGGCTCCCATACAACAAACGTAATTTTTAAGCAATTTGTTACTCGATCTTAATATACAGGTAGAAACTTAAAAAATATTTAAGTATACATACAACAAACGTGATTTTATTTTATAGATGATGGTACGGAAGGTATTATCTCGTTTTCCATAAATTCATTTGCACTAATATTGTTTGCCATAATCATCCCTGATCATAATATTTACTTGCACTATTATCATTTATACTAATAACGTATGCCTTAACAACTCAACAGTGATAACTTTTAATTATCGTTAACACCCCGACTCAGTGCAATCTGACTCGGATAGGTTAGGTTAGAAGACTAAGAGGAAGTCCTTAGTCTTCGTGTTTTTTTTTAAACCACCCAGAAGTAGGAGCCCCGCGAAGCGGGGCTCCGTCGAGCTTAGTTAGTAGATGCCATATGAGCGAAAAAAGGAGAAAAGCCGAAAATAGCCCTAAAGCCGAAAATAGGAGACCTGCTTCGCAGGACTCCTATTTACATCCGTGAACATGGCGCTTGCAACAGTGCCGAAATATCGGTTACTCCAAACAAAGGTACGTGGTATATATCCCGAAAGACAGTTTAAATTAAGTTTAAATGACCACTAAAGTTTAAATTCCTAAACTGTCAAAAGTGTCAAATGTCAACCCTACACAACATCGCCTATAGTCCGTTCACAGTTATTTTACCTCTAGCTGTTAGATTGGCCAACCTGGGCGTTGTGTTGCTATATTTGGTATATAATACTCCCATTTTAAATATACATTATTGCTAAATATGTACTTATTTTTTTATTGCCTAAGCGATCGTATTAAATATTTGGAAGTAATGTTTGTAACAAAACCTATTGATATTGGCATGGCTATATGCATGTACATTTATTTTATTACGAAATAACTAATTTCCTATGAAGATAAGTAGTTATAATAAAAAAATTGTCTATTAAATATATAAAGGTAAACGCATCGTAATTACGCCAACGTGAGGTTCTAATTATCAAATACACAAACTGCAAATTTAATTTTCATATTTATTTTGAATAAGAATGATGTGGGTGTAATATTACACCTGTGCCTACCCCTGCATGGAAACAGGCGTGAGTCTATAAGAATAATCCATGTGGACTGCCAATGTTATGATGATTCGTAACTGCTGTCATATTCTGTATCAGACTCAGAATTTAATTCTATTATAAACCTGTCCATTTCAGGATCCGTAGACCCATCTGTTTCACGAAGCTTGTCTTCAATGTGGCGCTCATGTTTGCATTGTTTTTGTCAGTCTTCTGCAGTGATAGATTGAAAAGCTTCTTCAGCTAAATTCACAATGTTGGTTGCCTCTTGTCCTAAATTTTTGCTTGTGACTCGCCTTTTAATGAGACTCCACATAAGTTCAATTGCGTTTAGCTCGCAGGGGTATGGCGGTAATCTAACCACTTTGCGGCCATGAGCTTCAGGCTTTTAAATTTTTGAAGCATTTCTACTAATATTGGGTAAAATGCTATGCACGGGTAACCCTATTTTACATTCCTGTCATCACAAAGTACAATTCCAACATAAAGAAAATAAACACCGACATCTGTCAGAGGTAAAATAACTGTGAACGGACTGTACACATGGATCGTGTTTGTTTGTGTTATTATTTTGTTTTTATCCGTTGAGTTGAAGTTTGTTCCTCTGGGTCGAAACTACGTTTCTTTGAACTTGTAACATCATTCACTTATTGAAATCGTTATAAACAATTAGAAATCAAGGACAAATTCCTTCTTTTGCTATATTTGTGGCGGATTTTTTAAAATATGGTTATGTGAAAATTTCAGAACTGCGGATTCGAAAACAAAAACGCTTCATGCTTACGGTAATATTAAACAATAAGCTGGCTAAAAATGTTCATGTCATGAAAAAGCAAACGGTACAGGCTTCCATACAAAAATCGGCATTCTCCTTTACAATCTTCAATACGTTTAAGTATTTCGATGCCAACATTGACAATGTTTATTTCAAGATCGAAATATTCGCGAAACTTTTGCTCGAGCAATTCAACAAATGCGATAAAATTATCAGGAGGTATAATTAAAAACCCCTGTTGTACGTTACCATCGTTAAAATCTTTCTTCTTTCAGCCATTGTCGACTACTTTTGCAGTGTAGGCCTCCTTCAACTTCTTCCATTGTTTTCTATCCTGTGCAGTTTGTAACCAATTATTTCCTGCTACGGTTTTAATATCGTCTTTCCACCTCATTTGAGGCCTTCCCCTTGTTCTTTTCTGCCCCCACGGCTTCCATTCCAGAAGTATCTTACACCATGAGTCTTTCTTCCGGGCTACGTGACCAGCCCATTTCCACTTCAGTTCTGCCACCCTTTTTCCCACGTCCACAACTTTGCTCTTGTGTCGGAGCCAAGTATTGGTTTTTCGGTCCCTCAGCGTTACCCCCACCAATTTCCTTTCCATAGCCCTCTGCGCCACTTGAAGTCTGTGGATTACATCCTTCGTTGTGACCCAGGTTTCGGCTCCATATGTTAAAACTGGCAGAACACACTGGTTAAATAGTCGGGCTTTTTGGCGAGATGACAGATTCATTTTGAATACAAAATCCAATTTGGAAAAGGCTGCCCATCCTAGTCTAATTCTCCTGTCAATCTCGTTACACAGGTTATCCTTGCCCATACGGATCTCCTGACCCAGGTACACATATTTGTTCACGCGTTCAATGATGGTACCTACCACAGAGATAGTCGTTGCATCCTCGGATTAGGTGGTCATGATTTTAGTCTTGTTGAGACTCATTTCAAGACCTACTTCCAAGGATGCTCTGTGCACTTCGGCAACCATATCTTGAAGTTCTTCGGGTCTACTGGAAAATAATATATCGTCAGCAAACCTTAAGTTGGATAAGCGTGCCCCAGATATCAAGATACCTTTATCGTGCCAATCTAAGTTTTTAAATACGTCTTCGAGGACCAGTGTAAAAAGTTTCGGCGATAGTGTCACCCTGTCTGACTATCAGTCTGACGGGTTCGTTAGTTACGGTATCGACGCTTTCATCGTAGCCTTATTGTAAATAGCAGCTATGAGGTCACTATATCTGTGATCTACCCTTGCATTTCTCAAAGAGTGGTGCACGGCCCACGTCTCCACACTATCAAATGCCTTTTTGTAATCAATAAAGGCCAACCAAAGTGGCATTTGATACTCTGTAGCCTTTTCTATAAGAGTTCTCATAGTGTGGATGTGGTCCATGGTTCCGAACCCACTTCGAAACCCAGCTTGCTCCTTTGGTTGATTAAAGTCCAATTTAGTGGTAATGCGGTATTTCTCGGTTAAAATCTTTATAATGACAGAATTATTTCTTCTGGTATTATTCATACACACAGTAAATAAACAACCATTATTAATAAAAAATACCACGTTTTTACTTCAAAATATTAAAACTTGCAACGTACAAAACAAACAACGTGCGTCGTAATAACCCTGAGATTGTCAACTGCCTGTGCCTACGTAAACCGGTTTTTCCCAGTCTCGCCGCGTACACGACAAGCAGCCAGTGGTCACGCACACATGCGCCGCGTGCTTGTAGTAGTGCAACCGATTCGCGCTGTTGTATGAAGCTTTGTCTCTGTTCCATTTATCTACTCATGTGCTTATACCTCTAAAGCAGTGGTTCCCAAAGTTGTCGGAGCTCCGACCCATGAAACGAAAATTTCAATCTTGAAATCCACTTCTTGGCTTTTTTTTTGCATAGTTTGTTTGTTTTTCGTGTGAGCGTGTGGCCAACTCTGGTGTCGGAGTTTTCAGACCGCCCGAAGGCCTCCGACATGGCCTAACGATCCTTATCCTTGGACAAGAACCGGGACCGACAACTTTACGTGCCCTCCGAAGCACGGTAGCGCTCAGATGTAAATGCCACACACGGTCACCCATCCAAGTGGTAACCTGTGCAATCGTTGCTTAACTTTGCCGATCTGTTACGAACGGCAAGCCAAGTCTCGCTGCGAGCGCTACTGCATAGATGGGAGGATAAAGATGTAAAGGAGAAGAGAACTTTGGTCAGTAGATGTTGCCTCACATTTTAGGACTAGCCTAATATTCGGTGGCAACCCACGAGAGGGTTGTGACTCATATAGTATGGCAAATGCTGCTCTATTATAGCCTAAAGTACCACGGACTCTCACCTCACCGAACAAATGCAGCGGATACTACAGTTTTTCGACTCTGGAAGATCTGACCATTTACGCTCAATTCAGAAATCTTGTTTCGACATGTTTTATTTAAATAAAGAGATGGTCTCTTACATCATTTAATTTTTCATGCAGTGTCACACTTTATCGACTCCCGACTGCCCTCTATCTATCGTCTAATAGACTACTGATATACATCTGACAACATAATCTTGTTACAGGCGGTCCACTACGGTGTCTGGCACTGCTTCACCTTTAAGCAATGGGGTAGGGGGATCAAATTGCTCAACAAAATACAAGAAGACCGTCCATCGAAGGAAGTAGAGGAACGACTTATCGAAGCGTACACAGCGCTTGGGTGGGAGTTCTTCGCGCGCGCGAGTCAAGCCGCCGTGCCCATCAAGTACCCCACTGCGTTCCGACCATTCTGAGTGTGAGGGCGCCTAGGCTGCAACTTGTACTGATACGATTACTGATTTGGTGTTTGTTGATTGTAGCTGGCTCACTGACTGACTGACTGTCCGCAGTGATCGGGGTAAGCTTGCCACCTTTAGAGCGTCTGGTGTTTTAATGAGAGAAAGTTTGCCCTGGGTACTAGTAATGGATATTTGGAAGGCATATAGTTTATTGAACTCGGAGTTATTGTTCTGTTACCAATGTGTCGTCAGATGTTTTCATTGTACTGAATGAGACGATTGACTTTTTATGATGAATATATTTATTTGACTTTACATGATATATTGCAAACAGCAGCAGGACTGCTGTTGTGTTCGTTAAGATTAAAAAGACTCGGTTGTACTATTGATTTGCCCAATGCGTGCCATATGGCTATAGATATAAAGCTCAATTTTTATACCATGATCTCTAGAATATGATAAGTGTAACGGTAAAAACTTCGTATACCTACTTGCCAAGTTTACCTCCTTGCCATTTTTGCCTTTATCGAATTTCCATCGCTCGAAAAGTTTCAATTTCGTGGTATAGGCGCCTATCTATAATTATTTTAAAATAAAACAGCGTTTCCTTGATTCTTTGAAGACTGTCTGAAGTAACTAATAAAATAACTTTAATATAACTAATTCAGATGTTCTGTACTTATTATTAGTCTGCATTTACTTGAATTGTATGTGGCCATCGATCTACATAGGCGCACCATTCAGATTGAAATGATATCCTGACATTCTTTACACCAGTTTCAATGATCAAACACA
Organism: Euclidia mi; assembly: GCA_944739405.2. NCBI lineage: Eukaryota > Metazoa > Arthropoda > Insecta > Lepidoptera > Erebidae > Euclidia > Euclidia mi. Next base: position 18,157,317 of record OX123189.2, read on the forward strand.
AATGAAATTTTTAGTATTATCAGTATTAGATGTACAAAACGCTAGATTTAATTAAATATGAAGGGTTCGCTTAGAACGGCTACGGTATGCTTATGCGCAGTTTGACTTGTCTAATAATAAGAAGCAGTTTTATTACCTTGTATGGCTGCTTCAGACTGCTACTCTGGGCAGTTGAGCAGAATATTCGAGAAAGCATGCACTAATGATATTTCTTGCGCTGACCGACGCGGCCACGTCAGGTAAATTAAGTTTTACAATTGTTGTATATTTTCATCGCGGAATATAAGGCTGCACGTTTTCGAAGTGTACAGTTATTGCAGAAAATATTTGATGATAAAATATCGTTTAATTAATTACACGGTGATAAAACAGTTTCTTATTGTTTCCATGTCCAACAAATGTTTTATACTAAATAATTGAATGAAGTTAGCGGTCGAAATCTAATTAAAAATCTTTTAGCAAATATTAAATTGTGTGGTGAATCAAAGATTGATTTATAAACATTGGTATAAAATAGTAAGATAATCCCAATGTAAAGAATACTGACTGACTATCATATTGACATAATTTTGTCGTCTATTTGAAAGACTTTTAAGTTTGGCTTGCCTTGCTCCTAAATACATTATCCCTCACCATAGGGTAAAAGGAAGAAAGAACAGAAAACCACTCAGGTGATTGGATCTTAAGAGCCGCATATCAGTGATGGGTTTTCTATGTTATGTTGTACCAATGGTTATAAAATTAGGACAAGAAATAAGAAATCAAGTATTTTATTAAAATGTGTTTATATAAAATGAGTCCTATACTGCCAATGTCAAGCATATTAATTGATGTAATTACAGCATTTTATAATTTGTTATGTTGGTGTTGATGGGAAAATGGCGGTACTCGCCATTTCACTCTCCTAAAACATAATATCGTAGAAAAGTAACAGCGTTTTTCTTCTTTGTACAGGTTTTGGTGACATACAAAATATGTTTTTGTAGTGACTTTGACCTACCATCGTAAGGCGAGTACGGCAAGCGCTTTTCTCATTCAAACATACAATACCATCATATAGGCACTATTTGGTTGCCAATAAAATCTTAAGAATACACTGCCGGCATGTGTAGGAAGAATAATAAGTATAAATAATGTTAGGAGATTATTATTTTAGTAATCTATTAGGCTTTGAAATGTGGGGTGGCTGCCCATTGCTGAGCGAGCTTGCGTGCTAAAGTTGGTTATACTAAGAGATTTTCTATAAATATACTCCCATATTTAATGCATTGTATTATGAACTTTTAATTGTGCATTTACTGTTAGAATGGTATGTATTTTGCATACTTTAAGCTCAAAGTAATTTAATAGGTGACGAATTGCTTTCACTGAATAAACTTGGCCAAAATTTGTATGCTTAGATTTTGATTAAACTGTCCAAGCGACAATATTCATATGGCATTCCTTTTTCATATGGAAAAATAAGACGTCAAAGTCAGAAACATACATAAACTCGCTCATATTGATAGAGCATCTCTTAGTAACATTAGAATGCTTATAGTCCATCGTTGTCTTATAAAATAAGCCATTTTTAGTTTTAATATGAAAATTAATGACAGGGTGCTTTTTGTTGTGCTCAAATAATAGATCAATCTCGTGGATACGATTCTGTCCGCTCTTGTGTTAAAATGACCTCTACATTTATTTTTTGTATTATACTTTGCCTTTTATTATTGTGTAAGAATGAATTGTGAGCTCAGAAGAAGTAGACACCCGAGAACAACATAGGATTTGCACCTTTATTGTCTAGTATACCGATTATTAATCCAACTGGTACTATGAATAAAAAAAAAAACATTTAACAGACGTCCATGTAAAATCTCTAAGAAAAGTGTAATGAAATATTATTTTCTTATGAATACGGAAAACGACTAGTATAAAATGTAGATCAAACTATTTTAATTGTACTTTTCTAACAGTTTCTCAGTGCCAGTAAGGTAATACTGGGAATAATAGACAATATAATGTCATTACAATAGCGCTTATGTATAGCACTTTCTGATGTGTCCACGTCCTCTACTAACAAGTGCTAAGTCCATTATATAATTTATGTTTTTATTTTATTGACTAAACAATGTACGATTCAGTTGTGTCAAATTTATCCACCAAGTCAGTGATATGAAAGACCCTATTTATTAAAAACGATCACACCGATTTTAAAGATGATTGTTTTGTAATTTACGTAGTTTCTTACCTACAAAAAATAGGTAGGCAATGAACTCGGGAATAAAGAGCGTGGCAAAAAAATATGGTTAAAAGGTCACTGTAGATATGACACGATTGAATGCGTAAAATAATCTAATTACATTGACCTCACTAGATATAATAATAATTAAACAGTATGGTACCACGATTGTAATACAAGCCTAGTTTTTAAGAGCAGTTTGACGAAGCAATAATAGTTAAACGAATTATTTGTTGTTTATAAATTCTTTGAATTTTTATAAGATTTTTATGTCTGAATGTATTCAAAAGTAACGTGCACCGTATTTTTAAGTGCACAAAGTAATAAAAGGTACATTTCTCTCTTTCTACATACAAATATACGTAAGAAACTAAGACAGAATAGGATAAGATCTTTACACTTTCCTAATCTTATAACATAATATGGGCCTTTGCTCGATCGTGAATTCGATCGAAAACAAGTCTGAAGATAGTGTCAATTTATTTGTGTCTACAAAATAATGTATATTAAAATACGGTTCACGTTGCTGCAATAATTAACAACCATCTAGCTAGTTAACTTATATAATCTGTACACTGTATTATCAGTTAAGTATTTGATTAAAGGTGCGAGTATTCTTGCCATACATTTTCTACTGCAGCTTTGCCACTTTTAGTTGCACCAACTATCCGCTAAAGGCGCTGCCAAAATGTGTGGGAATAATATTTTTTCTTTGGGGTTTTCGTATTCCAATACACTCAGTAAGGGTGCTATTTCTATACCCATTTTTCAAACTACAAACAGCAGTTTGTATTATATAAAGCCATAATATATAAATTACCTACAATAACAATATAACATGGATTCAGGACACTTTTTATAGTCAATTAATTTTCTACTGACAGGATTCAGATGTTCTGCTAACCTTACATAGTCAGTTCGGTGCTTACAGTTTTCTTTTGCCAGGGTTATTTTGTAGTGACTATAGCACTTCTCAATGACAAAATCTTGTATGCATCGAAACTATACGTAACTGAATTTATGTGTCTTCACTTTCACCCAGTAGATGGCAATATGTTCAGTTTATAGTGCGTGTATAAATATATATTTATTTCAGACACCGTGACGATTTAGACACAAGTATTGTGTATAGTCCCTTAATAGAATCGAGGCCTCCAGTAGAGGTCAATACCGAATGGAATTGTAGTCAAGCGCCTTAGTTAAGTCTGAGTCCGGAAACTATTTTGTACATAAAGTGTTCTTAGTGGTAAGCTCTCTTGGTGAAATACCTTTATCCGTGACAGTTCGAAACTACCGGAAAATAGGTATATTATCAAGAAATACTTGTGACTTACTCAAGTCGCCATTCAACTCAATTTTATAAGTACAGACATTCAGTATAACAAAGACAGTAGATTTGTTTATAGTGTAGATAAGTTGAACTAGAATTTCATTCGGGATATTTGTACTCCATAATTTCATTAGTTTGTCAGAGCAAATGTTCAATGTAATATAAGCGCGCTTAGTTGTCCTGTATCAAGAGTTCTTTTGATACAGGAGATGTTTTCTAATGAATTTGTCGATAAGGATGGAGAAATAAAATATTATTTGATCACTTCTTTTTTTTACTTCGAAACCTTTGGCCGCGATTTTTAATACAATGACAGAGATTTATTTCCGCTGTGCTGTAAGCGGAAAAAAGTTCTCTGTCAAACTATTATCGGACAAACCAAGAGAAGCATAGGCATTCTACTTAAGGAACATAAAGCTGACATCAAACATGAAACTTTACAAAGTCTGCTGTGTGTGACATTTACAACAAGGTACAAAGCGTTACCTGCGATTTGATAAACCAAAAATACTCGCAAAAGAACAATAATTTCGTCATTTTAGGTAATTTCAACGGGGAAGATGAATTTTTGGAATGTTCCTCTAGTTTGGGACCCTGTCATTAGGCTAACGGCTCGTTCATGACCAGCAGCGGCAGCGATTTCGATGTACCTACATGTCGTTCTTTGCTTCGCATCAGCTGATGACGCTTCAGATTAGAACTCGCCATGGACATCAAAATTGCCGCCGCTGCCGTCTGCCGCTGCTGGTTGTGAACAGGTCGTAATGAAACCCGAGAAGGACAGACACCAGAAGACATCAGGGCACCGCGAGCTCATTCTGCGTAAATAGTAACACTAATAGACAATGTTCAGGTACTTCGAGATAACGATTCCGCCTGTAAATGTAGCTACTAGATCATTCGGTTTAAATGTAATTTCAGTCAAACCAATAAATCGCGATCAAAGCCGTAAACTGGAGTTTAATTTCAATATGGTACCTACTATTTATGTAGCGGGCCTAAATCGCGTTATTTAGAAAAAAAAAGGTCAGCATATGGTGTAGCGCAGTACATCGCATTTTCCAGTTTCAAACTATTATCGATATTGGTACCTACAGGTCACTGCTAAAAATATTCACTCTTTGTTAGTCCGTGAACATTTTCATTATTATTTCGAATGTATTTCGCCGTCGACACGTGAAAGTTTCGAGGCAAATGAAACGTGCCAAAATGTCAGAGTTGAAACTACAACCAACTACAACCAATCCACTGCACAGTGTTGACAAAGTAAACTAGGTACCTAGGTACTCTTCGAAGTCGTCGAAACAGCGAGCCCCATGTGTTGTATACCTAAATTAGTTTTTGTAGGTCCGGCTCGACAAACCCAGACAGAATAATGAAATTGTTACGAGGGTCAAACTGAAAGTTCTTAGAACTGGCCACTTATAAACAATATAATAAAAAAAAATATTCTAAAATTTGAAAATAGAACTCTGCCAATATTACTGAGTATATATTTCATTCATTTGTCATTTGTTTTACGATTTGGCGGCAAATTGAAAATTGTCTGTGTCACGTCAACATGAATTTAACACGAGAAAATTTTCGTGCAATGATTTTTTATGACTTTTGATGTCATTTAAGTCAACAAGAAAGTTATGATAGACTACGATTGGCCTTTCACGATGAAGCCCCATCTCGTGCGACTGTTTACAACTGGTTTAATGAGTTTAAACGTGGTCGCACTAATCTCACTGATGATGTACGTGAGGGACGGCCTTCTACGGCGACGACTGAAAATAACATCTGTGTTGTGCGGCGTATGATAGAGACTGACAAAAGAGTGACCTATCAGCAGATTCGGACAAGCTTAGGCATCGGTATGAGTCAAGTGCAGAAAATCCTCCACGAACATTTAGCGGTCAGGAAGCTTTGCGCCCGGTGGATACCTCATAATTTGACTAAGGCTCAAAAACTCCATCGTGTGGATTGGTGCCGTAAAATGATTGAAAGATTTAACGGAGGTGACTCAAATGCTATGTTCGACATACTAACAGGTGACGAAAGCTGGATTTACTGTTATGATCCTGAAACCAAAAGACAATCTGCTCAGTGGGTGTTTCCTTTCGAGGAGTTGCCAACTAAAGTGAAGAGAGATCGAAGTGCGGGAAAAAAAATGGTGGCCTCGTTCTTTGGAAGGATAGGTCATTTCGCAACAATTGTGTTAGAGGATCAAAAAACAGTTTCTGCAGAATGGTACACTACCAATTGTTTGCCACTTGTCTTGGAAAAAGTTCGAGAGAAACGACCTCGCAGTAGGATCCTCCTTCACCACGACAACGCCTCGTCGCACACCGCCAAGCGAACGATCGACTATTTGGCGATATCAAACGTTGAATTACTGGGTCACCCGCCGTATAGCCCCGACCTCGCGCCTTGTGATTTTTATTTATTTCCAAAAATTAAAGAAAAACTTAAAGGAAAGCGGTTTATGAATGCTGAAGAAGCGGTGGCTGCGTATCGCGATGCCATTGAAGAGACCCCTAAGGACGAGTGGGCAAAGTGCTTTTCCCAGTGGTTCCATCGCATGCAGCGGTGTATTGACGTCAATGGACAATATTTTGAAAAGATATAATAAAACTAATAACTGGCTAATGTACTTAATCAGTTTTTGATTTTCTAAGAACTTTCAGTTTGACCCTCGTATCAGCGTCTGGCTTGCGATATTTGCGATTACGCCTTCGCCAAGGTGCAACTCCACTGCTTTTAACTGCTATTATTATTTTAATTAAATTGTATTTCGGGTTGACGATCTGTTAAGATAGCGGTTGGATGCGGGTAGCTCAAGATCAGTCTTTGTGGAGAGCCGAATACAAGTCAAGATTCCAAAATTTTGACACCGACGACACTTGCATGTCGATAATGTTATTCATCAGAATAATAGCGCTATTCAGACGAATTGAATTAAGTGACATTCATAAACTTAGGTATCTTCTTTGGAAATTTATTATTGTTTAAAACACATCGCAAATTATTAGAAAATATCAACTGAAGGCTACTCAATTGGGAGGAAGCCAGGTGCATGATCAGATTTGACCACCTGGCTGACAAAAGCCCTCCTAGTTGTTACCATTGCAGTGATACCTACTAGGAATTGATAGTCTGCTGGCACTAAATAAGACCTTTTTTTAAGACCCTTGGACGACCAGGGAAACAGTGATCATACAATCAAATACCTACTAATACTCGATCGAACACTGCAGGCCAATTCTCATATTTTTATATGACATTGTTTTGAAATTATATTTTGAATTGACTCAGAAGCGGTATTCTGATAATCTAATGTCATTATCGTATAATTCGCAATAAACCAAGGAGCAATTATAATTGCTCCTTGAAATAAACAGTTCGTCGTTGACACACATTTTGAAACTTGTTTCAATTTACGATCTCGTTACGATTTCATTCAAATATCTGCTAATTTAGAAGAAAACCCACGGTTTTGTTACGTAGGTAAGTATGACACTAACATTACGGCCGGTTTCTGAATTGAGAATTTTAGCTTACATCAGTTGAAAATTCCTGAACTAGTTGAAGTCAACTTGAGTTTTTTCTGTTTCACAGGTCAGAGTGATATTTTTTCAAAGCACTTTCATTTGAGTTTTCTTCAAATCATGAATAAATTAAACCAAACAACACTAGTACGTTCCAATACAAGTAAAAAAACCGGTACTAACCATAACTTCGTATTAATTAACATTTTACAAAGAAGCACACTTGTCAGTTAATTATTTTTATACGGAAACAAATAAAAAGTCGAAATAAAGTTGTATTTAAAATTATTTCAACGTTTATTTTATTTTAATGAATAGTTTGTTGAATTTGTTCAATTCGGTATCTTAGTGAAAACGGAACGTGTATAGTCCGTTCACAGTTATTTTACCTCTAGCTGTTAGATTGGCCAACCTGGGCGTTGTGTTGCTATATTTGATATATAATACTCCCATTTTAAATATACATTATTGCTAAAAATGTACTTATTTTTTTAATGCATAAGCGATCGTTTTAAATATTTGGAAGTAATGTTTGTAACAAAACCTTTTGATATTGGCATGGCTATATGCATGTATATTTTTTTTCTTACGAAATAACTAATTTCCTATGAAGATAAGTAGTTATAATAAAAATTTTGTCTATTTAATATAATATAAAGGTAAACGCATCATAATTACGCAAACGTGAGGTTCTAATTATCAAATACAAAAACTGCAAATTTAATTTGCATATTTATTTTGAATAAGAATGATGTGGGTGAGGCCGTGAGTCTATAAGAATGATCCATGTGGACTGCCAATGTTATGATGATTCGTAACTGCTGTCATATTCTGTATCAGACTCAGAATTTAATTCTATTATGAACCTGTCCATTTCAGCATCCGTAGACCCATCTGTTTCACGAAGCTTGTCTTCAATGTGGCGCTCATGTTTGCATTGTTTTTGTCAGTCTTCTGCAGTGATAGATTGAAAAGCTTCTTCAGCTAAATTCACAATGTTGGTTGCCTCTTGTCCTAAATTTTCGCTTGTGACTCGCCTTTTAATGAGACTCCTCATAAGTTCAATTACGTTTAGCTCGCAGTGGTATGGCGGTAATCTAACCACTTTGCGGCCATGAGCTTCAAGCATTTGAATTTTTGAAGCATTTCCACAAATATTGGGTAAAATGTTATGCACGGGTAACCCTACTTTACATTCCAGTCATCACAGAGTACAATTCCAACATAAAGAAAATAAACACCGACATCTGTCAGAGGTAAAATAACTGTGAACGAACTGTATGTTATGTCATGGTCAGTTTGTTTTATTTTTAATACAAAATATTTGTGGCCAGGTATATTTGAGGTATAATTATATATACCTCCATGGTGGCCACCATGGAGGTATATAGAATTATACTTCCTTGGAGGCCACAGCGTAATTATTTGGATTAATTTAACACGGAAATCTTTTATTTATATTTTCTATCCCTTCGATTTGTTCCTAATAATGTTGTAATCTATTTGTTCCAAATATTGAATAGGCTTTGAACCTTTTTTCTATAAATTCTGTTTAACGACCTTCTTGTTGTATAGACTTCAGTATAACGTAGCCGCTGCTTGGCAACGGTAGTGTGGACAATTTTGACATACTGGCTGTCATATTACTCGTGATCACGGGTTAAAAGACCAAAGTAGTGTAATTATTTTTTTCTCAATTTATCAGTGCTAAGTGAGGTTTGACAAATGTCAAATGTTTTCAGAAACGCGAATATAGAGTTGACATGGAGTTGATCATGAATTGATCATATGTTGTGTCAAATTTAAGATTTTACAAGCACAAATACTCAAAAGGTGTCAAAAAAAATTTTTTGTGAAACAGAAAATTGATTAAGTGGTATATAATTAGTGTTTAAATTGTTCTCAACGCGAAATTCTCAATTCAGAAACCGGCCGTATATCGAAACTGTATTTATTTAGGAGAATTGGGCCCCTAATCTCAAGCGGCTGGCAATCACTCTTTAATAGCTTCATAGTACGGCTTAACACCTTGATGTCGCGATAATTTTTATATTAATATTTGCTGCCCTCCCCCTTATAAATAGGAACTATCGGAACTAACATAATATATATATATAGTCTAACGGCCGGTTTCTGAATTGAGAATTTCAGCTTTCATCAGTTGAAAATTTCTGAACTAGTTGAAGTCAACTTAAGTTTTTTCTGTTTCACAGGTAAGAGTGCGATTTTTTCAAAGCACTTTCAACTGAGTATTCTTCAAATCATGAATAACTCAAACCGCACAACACTAGTACGTTCCGATACAAGTAAAAAAACCGGTACTGGTTAGTACCGGTTTTTTTACTTGTATCGGAACAATGTATGGTTATACATTCGTATTAATTAACATTTTACAAAGAAGCACACTTTTCAGTTAATTATTTTTATGCGGAAACAAATAAAAAAGTCGAAATAAAGTTGTATTTAAAATTATTTCAACGATTATTTAATTTTAATGAAAAGTTTGTTGAATTTGTTCAATTCGGTATAGTGAAAACGGAACGTGTATGTTATGTCAAAGTCAGTTTGTTTTATTTTTAATACAAAATATTTGTGGCCAGGTATATTTGAGGTATAATTCTATATAACTCCATGGTGGCCACCATGGAGGTATATAGAATTGTACCTCCATGGAGGCCACAGCGAAATTATTTGGATTGATTTAACACGGAAATCTCTTATTTATATTTTCTATCCCTTCTATTTGTTCCTAATAATGTTGTAATCTATTTGTTCCAAATATTGAATAGTCTTTGAATCTTTTTTCTATAAATTCTGTTTGACGACCTTCTTGTTGTGTAGACGTCACTATGACGTAACCGCTGCTTGGCAACCGTAGTGTGGACAGATTGACATACTGGCTGTCATACATATTACTCGTGATCACGGGTTAATAGGCCAAAGTTGTATAATTAAATATTTCTCAATTTATCAGTTTAAGGGAGGTTTGAAAAATGTCAAATGTTTTCAGAAACGCGAATATAGAGTTGATATGGAGTTGATCATATGTTGTGTCAAATTTTAGATTTTACAAGCACAAATACTCAAAATGTGGTCAACATTTTTTTGTGAAACAGAAAATTGATTAAATAGTATATAATTAGTGTTTAAATTGTTCTCAACGCGAAATTCTCAATTCAGAAACCGGCCGTAAGGGAACTATCATGGAACTATGGTGCTCAATCTCCATGCCTCTGGCATTTTGGAAGAGAGCATCGGTAAGCAACACGACTTCCTGTTCGCGACTGCACTTCCAAGCTTCCACTGGAATACCGTCAGACTCCAGGCTTTCTTGTTGGCCATCTTTTTTAGCGTTATTTTGACCTCGTCGGGATGTATATTTATTTATTTATTAGCTTTAGGATTGTCTACATTACATACACTAATACAGTCAAATATAAAAAAGGCAAACAGACATTTCTAGTGCTGTAACCATCTGTAAGTTCTGTAACACGATGACGTAACCGCTGCTTGGCAACCGTAGGAGACAGTAGTAGACAACCACAACATGCAGTGATTAACCAAATTATGACAATATTAATAATTAACACCATTTCTTGCAATATAAATACAATGTTGTAAATTAATTAATTAAAATTAAACCAAAATTAGATTAAATTACAATAAAATAAATTAAGTTACGGAAAGTCTATGTCAGTTGTGTTATTAAAAAAAATATGCATAAATTATTTCATAAATGTTTAAAATATAAATGTCATTTTACAAAAAAATAATGCAAATATGAAATTAATACAGATATAAATATTTTAATGATAATCTTCGTTTCTTATGTTATGTATGACTCAGTGAGACAGTTTATAATGTGCAGAGAGGTTGGACTACATAAGGTTAGGTATTTTTCTTTGATAATGTGTTTCTTAAATTGATCCCGTTTGTCAGACATTAAATCAATCGGGCATAACTTAGCAATCGAGTTGTAGCGAGCAGGTATCTTGTTAAGGGGGGCCAATTTAGCCATATTGGTTTTGCATAAACTTATGTGGAACATATTGAATCGACCTATACGAGGATTTCTAGGAGGTGCATTTATGTTCAATGCAGCTAATAGTTCAGGGCAGTCGACATCTCCTCTAAATAGTTTGTAAAGGAATGTAAGGTCTAAGATACCTCTTCTCTTACACAGGGAGGTAATGTTAAAATATTTTAGCCGGTCCGTATACCTGGGCACTTTCTTCGCAACGTTTTCACTGAAGCTCAGATGCCAAAGGAAACGTTTTTGTATTCTTTCGATGTTTTTTTTTAAATGTCATAGTGCGGATTCCATATACAGCTGTAGTATTCAGTTCCACTTCGTACTAGCGTTTTAATAGCAAGATTTTTGTGACAGGGTCTCGAAATTCTTTACAGTTTCTAAGTGTAAAACCAAGCATTTTAAAACTATTTGTTAATTAATAAGTTAGTTAATATATGTTCGATATGTGTCATCATCATCATCAGCCTTTAAAAGTCCACTGCTGGACTAGGCCTCTCCTTTGAAAGGAGGAATTGGCCTACTATACCACGCTGGGCAAACGGGTTGGTATAGGGTTTGTATCACAGATATAGATCTACATAGATAACGCAACTATCACAATTTGTATTGAAACCAAGCGTGCCGACTTTTTAATACCTACTGTGACGTTGCCTGTATCACGAAGTCGAAGCGATGCGCGACAGTATCGCTTGTGCGATATTCATCGTCTCCTAATAGACAACGTCAGATCAAACGTCCGAAGCAAACGCGGCAACGTAATGTGAATAAAGTTTACTTAACGGTAAAACGGACGCGCGGGGACTGAAGTTAGTGGCGACCAAGCTCGACGCTTGGTCGGAGTTCAGACACGCGAAGTGCATGCATTTGCGTTATCTATGTAGATCTATGTCTGTGGTTTGTATCAAGTTTTCCTTCTCTTACAGTGCTGTTCTCTGCATAATATGCTCCCTCTGTCGACTCTTACGACACCCATGGGATGATATGGGGTGGTGACATTCCGTATTCTTAATCCGTCACCACACGGATAGTGTATTAAATTTTAATATACGATATGTGTATTAAATTTTAATTTCTTATCGAATATTACTCCTAGGTCTTTAACTTCATTAACCTGTCTAATCTCCATGCCTTTTATAGTAGGTATAACTAATCGGTAGATCTTTTTTTTTTCTACTAAACTGTATGTGGTAGCATTTTTTTATATTGAGTAACATAGCGTGTTAGTCGCACCATTGAACTAGTCTATCAAGATCTTCTTGGAGAAGAAGGGAATCCGAAGCTGAACGTATGGATTTAATTATTTTAAGGTCATCGGTGTATAGGAAGAAACGAGGATGTTTGAAGCACTGTGATATATCATTTACAAATATATTAAACAGGATGGGAGCTAAATGTGAACCTTGAGGAACACCGGAACTGGTCAAGAATGGATGCGATGAGTTACCATTCACAACTACTGTTGAACTACGGTTGTTCAGATACGAGGCACACCACTCCAACAAACTGCCGCCGATTCCGATGTCAGACAGTTTCGCCAACAGGCGCTTATGATCCACCATATCAAATGCTTTAGAAAAGTCAGTATGAATGGCATCTACAGGTACACTCGAGTCTAGAGCATCTGTTTAATAGGTCTGATAAAGCATTAAATTTGTAATGGTCGATCTGCCTTTAAGAGGCCGTTCCAAAATTCACGGACTGCGTGAATAGGTATTTTACGCCAAGCGCGCGGGCAACGCGATCGAGGTGTCAATGTGTGCGTCTGTGTAGTCAACGAAATCTTCCTTGCAGTGAACTCACGGAGACAAAACAAATTGATACTTTGACCAATAAAATGTATGATCGTAATACAGAATTATTTTGGCTTACTTATTTTGATGTTTAAATGTAATAATTCCAGGGAGATTCCGTTGTTGTTGTTAAGAAAATTCGCATATAGCATTCGGGCCTACACTCAAAGAATAAATATTTCTATTTCTATAGATTTATATACGGTGAATTATTATACCATTTATAACACATAATCAATTTACGTACTAACATTTTCGTTTTTTTCTGGCAGGAAGTATTTAATAATAAAACCTTATAGTACAAACCTCTTAGAGGGTCATTGAGTCATTTCATTATTAAAAGCAACATTTTAGCTGGGACTTTATAAAAATGTTGCAAAGGAAATCAGCTGTTTCATACAAAATTGAACTTTGATATCGACAAAATGAATGGAACAGCTGCTTTTTGCCGCGATTTCGGCTGTCTGTGCTATGTATTCCTAAGAGGTTTACACTAAGTATACAAATAAGTACCTAACGTTGTTTATAATCTTAGAACATGTCTGCAGATAAGATAAATGTTTTCCTAGCGTATTTTATGTATATGGGTTTTCCTTATCTACAAGAAAACAACTATGTTATCTACAAGATCCAATTATGTAATTTACTCTATTACTTGTAAACAATATAATATTCAATAATTTAATTACTTGTTCCAAAGAAGATTGACCTGGGATGGGATTATACTCATTTTGGCATGGCTTGCTGTAAAACAATAGTTATTTGTGCAACAAGAGAGCAAAGTTGTTTTTTGTTTCGAGTGCTGATTTTGAGTCCCGAGCAAGCGAAGGATTCTATGATTGATTCACGAGCGTAGCGAGTGAATCAAAGTTAAATCCTGAGCGTAGTGAGGGTCTCAATAGCACGAGATACAAAAAACTTTGCTCTCGTGTAGCACACATAATTTTTCACCACAGCAGTGAGAACACATATTACTTAGGAGACATAGAAATGAACAGGAATAGATTGAATTCTGTATTAATCACTTGTTGATTTAACTCTTCTGGTGTTAAAGTACACTCTTCATCGCTAGTTAAACTCATATTTTTAGATTATTTTATATAGGTATTAATATAATTTAACACGTTACGCTATACTGTATCAGCATCACCGAAATTTTTATTCCCGCTACTATTTGAAATCACGTTTCAATACCGCGTCCCTGATGTTTATGTTTCAATTAATGTATCATTGTTGTAATTCCACATAAAAATGTATTGGTTAAATACCAATTTTATACTATTAATTAGACTTATTTTTATAATGCAATAATAAATTAAACAAATAAACAAAAACATAATAAAAGTATGTAATTTCTTTTTTTATTTGCGTTTCCGAAGGTGTTTTCTTTGAGGTCGAATTCCAAAATCGAATTTCGAATTCGAAGGGGTTTGTTTTTCACTCTCTTTTTATATGCATCTGAAAGAGACAGAGCACAGTAAAATTCGAATGTTTCAAATTTATGGCTGAACAATGTCAATTCGTGGCACTGAAGATTAAAAAATTAAAAAGCTACTTTGCCTCACGCTCGAATCAAAATCGCGTTTTGTTCACTGTTGTCTCGCAGCAAAAGCGGCATGTTTGAGCTGCTGTGGTGAAAATAATATTTCTTAGCTATGAGTACTGAAGACATGTCTTGTACATATTACATGACATACTTATAATTTAAATAATCATACCATCTAGCTTCTCTTTTGCCTTTCAACCTGTCGACTAGTACATTCTTCTTTCTTTTAACAGCGCCAAATGCTCGGTTTTTATTTGTCCTAACCATGCTGAGTAATGTCTAAAACGAATTAATAAACCGTATTATTAAAATGTGCTTTACGAATGTGGCAGTACCTAAATGTAAATGTAGAATCACTTTTATTGAATAACTAGCTTTCGGCCGCGGCTTCGCCAGCATGAAATTTTAATAAAGAGTAGTATACTATGTACTTCCCCGGGTTTCAGACTATCCATGTCAAATTTCATCACATTCGGCTCTGCAGATTAGCCGTGTAGCATACATAATTATCTATTATCAGATAATACTTAAAAATTACTTTTATTTTAATAATCGTTACACTTCAGGTAAAGAAAGTTCATCTACATTAAATTCTGAAGGCAATAAATCTATCAATTTTGAAAACAATTTGATAACTACTCTAGAATGAGCATTGTAAAAACATATTATAAGCTAATAAGTTTTATAACAATAAAAAATTATGTAGTTAGGTTATGTACTAAAAGCTAAAAAGAAATTCGGTAAGTCCTAGCTGCCAGATCGCACCAGTCTTCTCATCAATCTGGGGTATTGATCAGACAAATATAAAATCGTTGGGCAAGTGAAATTTCTATCATAATGTTTATTCTGGATACGCTACGCCCAAAATTAAAACAAAAGTTATTTTTTAGTTTATTTTATTTTCAAGTGTTTAGTTTTGTTGTTAGTTGATACCTACTTAGCATTCTATTTTCATAGTGAGCCCTTTTCTACCAATCAAACCCTGTCATTCGATACCCATATTGAGGTATTTGTGGCAAATATGTACCTAATCAGCCATTTTGCTGCAACAGCCCTCTTGGATTTTTCATAGTGAGCTCTATTCTACCAATCAAGCCCTTTCATTTGATACCCATATTGAGGTATTTGTGGCAAATATGTACCTTATCAGCCATTTTGCTGCGACAGCCATCTTGGATTTTTCATAGTGAGCTCTATTCTACGAATCAAGCACTTATATTAGATACCCATATTTATTTATTTACAAAAACAAACAATACAAGCTTACAGTGCTAACCAATACGCTTATATGTTTAAGCTACATTTGCAAATAGTGTCATAACCTAATATTAAAGTACAATGTCAATTAAAACAATATTACAATGATAATATAGGTACTTTACATTAAAAATATACATTAAAAGAATATTACAATACAAAATGTCAAATGAGAAATTGAAATTAATACAGATAATTAAAACCACAAAATTAATGAATTAAAAAAACATACTTAATTATTAAAATACAGAAATTATATTATTAAAATATCAATAGGGTCAAGGCGAAGAATTCAAATGCGTCAAGACGTATCCAGACAACACACCAAATTTATCAAAAAATATGTCTGCGTCAATATTAGTTTGCATAAAGTCATTCAATAGTTTGATAGCGCGCCCAGTGGGACTTTTAGCAGCGTTTTGGACGCGCCATGTTGGAGGACAGGTTAAGAGCCGGTGATGCCGGCGTTTGCATCCACGGACGTAATTATTTGGCACAAAAAAACTTATACATTCAAGTACCGACGGATTGTCTACCTTATTATTTAACATTAAGATGTAGTGCATTATGTGCTTAAACTTTCGCCTAAGTTCAAGAGAATCAAGGCCCACCATACCATACACAAACATAACAAAGGATACAGAAAAGGGTAGTATCCATACTCGCGTTTGTAAATATCGTGGGTATAATGGAAGAACTGAATAACTCAAAATTTCAAGTTTCGAGATAATCACGATTTACTGTTTTTTGACACTTATTTTGCATCACTTAAAAATGGAGAACCATTTTATCGTCGGCGATTTTATATGCTTTAAGAATGTTTGCGGTCGATTCTATGCTTGATAAAACTAGCTTTTATCATGAACCAAAAAAATATAAAAATAAAAAACCAACTTATCCAATTTTGCCACACCAAGATATTGCAAACATACCGTAGTTAGCTAATTCTAGGTATAGTGTAGTTACTTAGGTTTCCCACACATTAGATGAATGTGAATACATGAATTTGGGTCAAATAAGTACACTTATTGAGTTTTGAACCTAAATAAATATTTACACACCATATAACACGATAGTTAGGCAGTTATATTATTAGTTAGGTATTCTTAGTGAAAGTTTATTTGTGAAATTTTATCACTGATTATTTATTGATCTCACGTGAAATAAAAAACCTGGATTGGAAGTAGTAACATTGTATATATAAAAAAACCGGCCAAGTGCGTGTCGGGCCACGCGCAATGTAGGGTTCCGTAGTTGACCATGATGACTTGCTGCAAAGGGTATTAATGTACAACAAATCCGACTGTTTATTTTGCTGAAAAAATAATTTTAATAACACTATTATAAGAACCTAAGTTTTGTTTAGAAAAATACTAGGTATGTATCCAGTTATGTATTGTAAACATAAAATGTGGTTTCCAAGATATACTACTACTATACATACGTAGTACCATAGTACATTACATACCAAAGTACGTATATCTTTAAGATTAAGCCAGCGCGCCCAATGTAAACTCACAGAAATAGGTATTTATAAGATAATCGACGATTACTCGTAAACTAGTGATATCTACTTAGCCGTGATAGTTTTTCTTTTAAATTCGTTATATGTACTACATTTGTGATTTTTTTACCTCTTCCAAATTAATAGTTTAGCCGGCAGAGGGGTGGGGGGGGGGGACACTTGACCCTAAAAATTTTTTTCACTTCAAAGCTTGATATTTGACAAACCAATCACTTGATCGAAAAATGATTTGCAAACTAATAATATTTTTTTAAAACCTATCCAATGACACCCCACATGATAGGGTACTCAAGCAAAAAAAAATCAACCCCACTATATACACCGTTATTTTTTAATTAGTACAAAAACTTTAAGGACATATTAGCGAAGACATTATTATCATATAAGTGACGTAAGAATTTCATAATATCTATAAATAACAAAGTTATAATCATTTATTTTTTGTAGAAAATCTCACCCAAATCATAGACATCTTTTACAATCCATTCACTACTTCATTGATAGTACTTACTTTCCGTCCTACTCTTACGCATTCTTTCCGTCGCACTTATAATGCAGGTAGCCGTAGACGATAAAATGAAGCAAAATAATAAGTGTAGGTAGATATTTTTTATTTTTTTAAATTCTACCCACTCCTTCATACTTCATCCTGTCTGAGGACCGGCAAAATGTACCGTTTTACAAGTAATTAAATACGGAGGTAGGTATGTAATTAGAAAGCAAACACGTCATATCAAAATAAAATAAAGTATTCTGTAATAAAAGAAAAGAGTAATTTTGGCGTATTTATGAAGTTAGAATCGGCTGCTATTTACAATTACTATTAAATCGTCATCACGTCAGCCTAGAGACGTCCACTGCTGCACATAGGCCTCCCTCAAGGTTCTCCACACAGACCGATTTTGAGCCGCCCGCATCAAATTATTATTTAGTTAAGTAGGTAATATTTACTTTACTTACAAGTATTTCAATTGTTCTTCGAAATATCCATCACTATTGTCAATACACAGCACGTTTTATTTAATTGTTTTTTAACGAGATAAGTAAGCTTCTCTGACTTTTCACTGCGTCAAAGGCGTCCAATATGCACTGTTTAAATTATTCGACACTCACACTCACAACGGCTCACCTTTGTACACAGTGGTGAGCATGGAGGCCAAGCTACGACCCGCCTCGACCGATCCACTGGCTTCCAAACACTTCCCTGTACAAACGCATAGCTGCACTCGCGTGATGTGAACTAATAAGCCATCCCGTTGGGCAAACGTAAACAAAAAATAATTGTTTCCACGAAAAAACGTCCGCTCGCTATCACCTTCAATTTAGCACTGCGGCGCGCGCGCAGAGGGACAGGGGGTGGCGAGCTTCGAGTTTGCACAAATTAATCAATGGAGTAGTGGCGCGTAAAATTACTACGACAACATAGTATTTAGTTATGCATTTACCAAACATTACGTATTTTTGTGGATAGTTTTGGGACAGTTTTGGAACTTAGTATTTTTATTTTTTACATACATATATATGATTAGTTAAAGATGCCTAGAGCCCCATTAAATTTTTTGTACTAATTAAAAAATAGCGGTGTATATGTAGGGTAGATAGCCTTAAAAAAAATATTTTCCTAAATTTTATTCTACAGTTTTGTTGCAATATCTTATGTCTATATTCATGTCAAATATCAGCTTTCTAGCACCAGGCGTCTTTGAGCTAGGCTGCGGACGGACAGACGGACGGACATGACGAAACTATAAGGGTTCCTTGTGGACTACGGAACCCTAAAAAAGAAACGTAAAATTACAATATCAAAATTAACAGAATTAGGTATGGCAACAAAATATTATAATTATGTAATAAAATCAAATAAATTACTTATTATAAATATTCTAAATTCAACTAAAACAAAAGTAACTTTCCTTTGCATTAAAACATACTAGGGTAGTCTGAAAAGTTTCCGACCTCAACCTGAAGGAAGCAGCACTCGTCAAAAAACTGTTGTGGATGTAATTGTACTTCTTGTGGCAGTTAGCCATCGACATTTCAGCTATTTTGTACCAGTAGTTGCTATTTGACAGCCATACGATTGAGTCGATGTGAGTGTTTTTTGTGAAAATGAGAAATGTTGTATCGAGCTGTCATTAAATTCTTGTTTTTAAAAGGCAACATTCCGACGCCATTTAAATTTGATAAAAACTCTGTTTATGGGACTCTCTGCTCCATCATCATCGCCCTAGCGTTATCCCGGTTGTATCCTAGACTTAACCGTCTTAGAGCACGAGGTCCGCTTACTGGTCTAACCAGATATGACAGAATATCAACTTTTCCTCAGAGCGACTGCCGTTTAACCTCCGCAACCCAAAGGGATAGCGATATTCCATGGTTTAGACCAGTATCAGTTTATTTGAGGGTACTGACCCCCCGTAACGACTGTCAAAGATCTTCATGACAGTCAGGACAGACGGCTTAATGTGCTCTCCGAGGCACGAGGCAAGCGATAATTAATAATTTAATACGTACTTAACTTTGAAAAGTCATTGGTGCGTGCTGTGGATTTTAACCCGATACCCTCTGCATGGACTGCCATTGGTACCTCCACTAGGCTATCGCTGCCTCTCTGCTCTATCATTTACCACAATGAAATTTTGGGCAGCTGAATTTAAACCTGGTCGTAAGAGCTAGGGAACAGATAAAGGTCCGGGACGTCCAAAAACTGCAACCACTGACGATAACCTCGCTAAATTTCACCAAATGGTGCTAGACGACCGCTGAATTGAGTAAGAGAGGTAGCAGAGGCTATGAAAATGACCAACAAATGTATTAGTTACATATTGAATCAAGATTTAAGCATGAGCAAGTGAAACAGGACGATATCCAGCAGATAGATGACAGGATGACGATTATAATAATTAAAATTCAGAGTGTTCAGGAACAAGTATATTCGCTTCTACAATAATATTGTAATTAACATGTCCGCCTCCAAAAACAATCTCAACTTCCTTTTTATTTGTCATCAGTCCTTTTTATTTGTCATCAGCCATTCAGCCAATACGGCCAGTGTTGCCCAACTAAACAAAAGAGGTCGATACATTGTATGAACTAAATGTAATTACTACTTATATATACTATTGGGTCCTCGTAACATTCGGCCATCCTGCATGGGCCGTGTCCCACGGCGATCTTGACTGTTTTCAGAATTCTTCAGCCCCTGAAAAACAAGAGAACACAACAGTAAATGTTCTTCGTTTTAACATTTGTTATAAATAAAGTGATTTAAAAGTCCAACACTCGGATGACATTACATATGTACCTATAGATACTTATTGCAATTTATGTATGAAGTTGTTAGGTTTCTTTTATTTCGGTGTATCTAATCATTATGACTTAAGCTATCATATTGATAGATCTGTACTAATTCACATAGATCAGATGTTTTAGAAATGGTATTTGCTAATATACATATTACGTATAAGTATGGAGACTTAATATAATAGATTATTATATGCCTCTATATCAAGCATGTACATCTTAGACTTTCTAGATTTGAAAGTCACACAGATCTAACTTATAATTGTTAGATATTTATTATTCGCAGATATATAGTGAGGCACACAGATCTAGTTGTTATTGCTAGATTTTAGAATCACACAGATCTAGCCGTTATTGCTAGATTTTAGATATAGATATTATTAGGCACACAGATCTAGCTGTTATTGCTAGATTTTAGATATAGATATTATTAGGCACACAGATCTAGCTGTTATTGCTAGATTTTAGATATAGATATTATTAGGCACACAGATCTAGCAGTTATTGCTAGATTTTAGATATAGATATTATTAGGCACACAGATCTAGCTGTTATTGCTAGATTTTAAATATATATATTATTAGGCACACAGATCTAGCTGTTATTGCTAGATTTTAGAATCACACAGATCTAGCTGTTATTGCTAGATTTTAGGATCACACAGATCTAGCTGTTATTGCTAGATTTTAGAATCACACAGATCTAGCTGTTATCACTAGATTTTATTATTTTAGATACCTATAGGTATAATTAGGCACACAGATCTAGCTCTTATTGCTAGATTTTAGAATCACACAGATCTAGCTTAATTTAGGTACTAGATTTTAAATATACCTACACAGATCTGGCTCTAGGAAAATAATTTTATTTTACATGATAAATTGAACCATTTGATACATAAATTAATTTGATTTTTATGAATTCATAAATAGGTAAGTACATATTATATTGTTAAAATTATTTATTTACTTATTACAGAATATTTTGGTTTTATAAGTTACTTATTCTTATCATGTACCTACATATACAATACATATTTTTGCAAAGATATTCTTTCTTAATTATTTAACTTTCTAATAGATCTATCAGGTCATCTCTGTCTACTTCTCTGTCTGATTCAGTGGAGCTATCCGACACAGATGACTTATAGGACCGTAAGGCATCGCCAGGAACAACAGCACTGAATTTTTTGTACCCTTTAATACCCTTTATGCTGTTTATAGTGTATCGGTCGATAGACTGATTAGCTTTGGATATTTTGTATGGTCCCGTATAGTGACTACCTAATTTTTTAGAAACACCTGTGGTTTGGTAACGTGATGGTCCCCCTTTCCATAAGACTAAATCTCCTACTTTGTATTTCTTGCAGCTTTTATGTTTTTTATCAAAGCGATCTTTCATTATCGTCATCTGCCTATCAATACGTGATTTAGCCTCCTGTCTACGTTCTCCTAATCGTTTAACCGAAGTTGGATGATCACTACTAGTCATGGTATAAGCAGGGAAAAGAGTGTTCGTGTGTGCAAACATTAAACTAAGTGGTGTATATCCGGTTACAGCATGTGGGGTATTGTTAATTCCCCATACGACGTCAGTTAATTTTTCGTCCCAAGTGCACTCATTTTCTGCCGTAGTATTAAGTCCGTTAATAATGCTTCTGTTTACTCTCTCAACTTGACCGTTTGATCGTGGAGAGGCAATCGCATTCAGGACATGCTTTATTTGTTTCTCCATGACAAAATCTTTAAAGTACCTACTTGTAAATGCGACACCACGGTCAGTTATTATTCTAGAGGGAGTTCCGAATACTGAAAGTATTTCCTTTAGGTTTCTAATAGTTTCGACTGAGCTAACATTTCGAACAGGTTTAGCGAAAACAAACTTGGTAAACGAGTCAATAACTACAAGGATGTAAATATTACCACTGCGGGTTTTAAGGAACGGCCCCAAATGATCGGCATGGACAGTATGCATGGGAATTTGTGGCTTTTCTATAGGGTGTAGCTCGCCCTCCTGTTTGCCGTAGTTGCCTTTGAAATATGCGCATTGCAAACAAGCATTTACATATTTTCTAATAAACCTAGTCATTCCTACGAACCAGAATTGGGATTTGATTGACTTTTCACACTTATCAAATCCCAGATGCCCAACTTGATCATGATATTTTTGCAATAGACTCCACTTTGACAATTTGGGTATTACACACCTGTTACCATTTATAGTTTTTCGGTATAGGCAATCGTCCACCACTTCGTAATTATTAAGAATATCTGGATTTCGTGTGCCTTCCTTTAACTGTTTTATTATATTCTGAATATGTGCATCTTGTATTTGTAGGGTTATGCGCCAATCCTCCTTATCTATGCTAAGTACTAGGGCTGTACCTGTGATTGGGTTGCGACTTAAGGCATCAACATGTCGCATGCGGTCTCCAGGGCGGTATTCAATCTCCATATCGAAATCTTGGATGGTGAGCCACCAGCGGGCGATTCGGGGAACGAGGTCTTTTTTTGTAAAAGTGTTACGTAACGCTGAACAATCAGTAATAATCTTGACTGGAATACCGGTAAGGTATATTCGAAATCTTTTCAAAGATTCTACTACAGCCAAGGTTTCCAGCTCATAGCTGTGGTAGCACTGCTCTTCGCTGGTAGTTACTCGACTGAAATATGCAATTGGTTTTTAATTACCATCCTCTTGGTATTGTAGTAGAATCCCTCCTAAACCTAACCTACTTGCGTCGGTATGTAGTTCAGTTTTAGCGCGGGGGCTATAAATAGCCAATACTGGTCTTTTAGTTAATGCCGTTTTCAGATTTTCGAATGCTTGTTCTTGTTCTAACCCCCATACAAATTCTACTCCCTTTTTAGTCAAGTAAGTTAGGGGACGTGCCATCTCCGCAAAACCACGGACAAATTTACGAAAATAGGATGCGAGACCTATAAATTGCCTGATTTCGTGCACATTACGAGGACGCCTGAATCGTGTCACGCTTTCAATTTTAGCCAGACCTGGACGCACGGAGCCTGCGGTTACTTCATGTCCCAAATAATTAACACTAGTTTGTAAAAAGGAACATTTCTGTAGATTTAGTTTTAAGTTAGCTCTTTGGAGAAGTTTAAGAACTTCTTCAAGTAAATGTATACCTTGCTCTATGGTGACCGTGGGAATATTTACGTCATCAAGGTATATCGCTAATTTGTTACTGAGAGGTCCTAGAGCTTTACGTATAAGGCGTGAGAATACAGCAGGTGCGTTGGCCAGACCAAACGGCATTTTGAGGAACTCGTACTGACCGGTCGGTGTAACGAAAGCAGTCTTGTGAATTGAATCTTCGGACAATTTAACTTGATAATAGCTTTGCGCTAAATCTAGCGTGGTAAAAAACATTTTCCCTGAAAGCCGGTTGATCTGGTCGTCAATATGTGGAAGGGGATATCGATCCTTAACTGTTCGACTATTAAGCGCGCGGTAGTCTATGCATAAGCGATAACCGCCTTCCCTTTTCTTAACTAATAGGACCGGACTAGCGTATTCTGATTCAGACTCTCTAATAATACCCGCTGAAAGAAGTTCATCCACTTTTTGTTCTACTATTTCGGTTTCTTTGTACGACATTCTATAGGGTTTACAATATACTGGTACATTAGTCGTTGTATTTATGTGCATTTCTAACAAACTGGTACATCCAAGGTCATTACTACATTCAGCAAATGACCCACTGTATTTATTTAACAAATTTAATAACATATCGTAATAATATTCCCCAATATCTCCTATTTTGACGTCCGAAATGTCAAGTATTTTTCTGTTTGTTAAAGCCATGTTTACATCAGGATATGAACGGCTCGAAGTCATAAAAACATCAGCTTGGTCGAATACATCAGCCCGAGTAAGCAATCTACCTGCACACCAGCGAATACAAGATTCACCCAAATTGGTTATTTGTAAACGATAATTACCATACTTTAAAATGGATTGAGGCATAAAATATGACTCATTACCAAAATCGAACATAATGGATCGGGTTATTAGTATACTGTCTTTGAGTATCTCGTTCGTAATGTATGCATAAATTAAACAAGTATTTCCTGGCTGCAATGATAAATCATTTGATAAAAATAACGGAGCCTTTTCTATGAAGTTACTCGCAGATAATTGTATGTTATATAAGTCGTTGGTAGTCTGTATATATTGCATGTTGTTCTCAATTAGCTTGACATGTTTAGAATTAGCAATAAGTGTCAGATTTGGTTTGTTTATAATTGGTTGACCTATTATCATATTTAATTCTTTTAAGTCTGTGTCAGTTACTTCAGCATCGCTGTGAATAGAAATTTCGTCTATGCGCAAATTAAACTGTACTCTACCCAACGAAGACATGAGTGAACCACCAAAACCTTTCATCAAAACATTTGAATGTAAAACTTTAAGCTTTAGATATTGAACTGTCTTTAACGTAATAATGTTAACTTTACTTCCCGTGTCAATATAAGCTAGTATTACAGCCCCATTAACAGTAACATATTTTCTATACACATCTGATAGATTATCAGAAGTAGTAGATGTAAGTTGACGCACCTGTGTAACATTGCGTTGGGTTTGTAATGGGTGTTCATCTCTGGACTTCGCGCCGGCAGCAGAACTCGTGCCATACCAGCAGGCGGTTGAAGCGTGGCCCAAGCGTTGGCAGATTTGGCAGCGTGTGAGGTTCCATTGTGCCCATGTGACTGCATAATCTTCTAAATCGTCGTACCACTCGCGAGCAGCGCCACGTAAACGAATTTGCATGACGAAAATACGATCTCTCTCATCCCAAGAATACATATCACCAAGCTGATCGATTTTGTTGAGCCAGCCCTTAACATTTGTTGTTTTCTTGCCTGGATCAAACTTTGGTATAACTTCGGCCTCCAGATGAGTGATTCTCCGTTTTATGGGCAAACTTAACTCCTTACGGTGTGAAAAAAAATCTTGGCATTTTTCGGGTTCATCTTCGTCTGACGAGGTGACGCTGAGACCCTTTCTTCTTTTTCCGAGCCCACGATAGTATGGTCCCAGCATGATCATCAAATCCCACTTCTGAGATGAAACAGGACGATATCCAGCAGATAGATGACAGGATGACGATTATAATAATTAAAATTCAGAGTGTTCAGGAACATATTCGCTTCTACAATAATATTGTAATTAACATGTCCGCCTCCAAAAACAATCTCAACTTCCTTTTTATTTGTCATCAGTCCTTTTTATTTGTCATCAGCCATTCAGCCAATACGGCCAGTGTTGCCCAACTAAACAAAAGAGGTCGATACATTGTATGAACGAAATGTAATTACTACTTATATATACTATTGGGTCCTCGTAACACAAGCTCCCAGCGCGATGGGTGCCGCGTTTGCTCACGTTAAGACCTGAATGATTTTTTTTAATGCTCTGTTTGCGTAGTTTAGGCCTAATAAATCTAAGTTTTGGTCCAATTAATACTGTAGATGAAACCTGGCTACACCAATATTCGCCAAAATCAATAAAACATTCCAAACAGTAAATTGCTAATGAGGAACCGACTCCAAAGGACGAAGGCCTTTTATTCGGCTGGGAAGTAATGCTGACTGTTTTTTGGGATGTTCAGGGAGAGAGATCGAAAGGGATAACTATTACTTATTACTGCAGCATACTACACGTTTATTAGGTACTAGACAAATTGAAGTTAGAGGTTGTGCAAAAAGGTCCACATTTGCAGAAAAGACTACTACTACTATACTACTGACATAAATCTTCGTATATTTTATACTTATTTTGTCGCTGATTGCCTCCATGGCCCAGTAAATAACCAATGCGTCTGTTGAGCGAGAGGTTTTGGGTTTGATTCCCGGGTTAGGCAAGAGTGTAGGTAACTGATTTATCCGAATTCTTTGTAGTAGAACGAAGTCTGGCAATGTGCCCGGCAACGTCAATAGACCTCCTCTTTACGTAGGACCTAAAAATGCATGACATGGTCAAATGTGGGTGTAATAATTACAACTTCTGTCCACCTCTTCGGAGTATCGGTTTGCCTCGTCATGCCTTGCTATCTACCTAGCGAGGTATTTTCTCTACTTTAGGCTTTCATAATAGGAAGGTGGCGTATAGTGACAAACAATTATATTAACTACTTCTTCTCATTTAACTCATTTCATCAGCCTATCACTCCTAGAGGTTACCCCAGGGTATGCCACAAGACCCATTCTGGCACCCAACACTACGCTTGCTGAGCCGTGGCCTTAAGTTTAGAACCTGATTTTTAATCGACAGACCATAAGTTCCCCCATTCAATTTGCTATAACTCTGAATTATGTTAGTTACTTTGGTATTCTGCCGGATAATCTCGTGCCGGAAATTATCAATCAGCGAAATCTCTAGCATTGTCCTTTTCATAGCTCTCTGAGAGACATGTAGTGTAGGCAGTGCATTGCAGGATTCAATGGAGTTGAAGGGAATTTCGTTATCCACAGCGCCCGGTTTACTCTTCGGATTTCTAAATAACCAATGAAAAAGTATGCTCTGTATGGATTTGGCCCACGGTACTACAGCCTTTAAGAAACCTAGCCTGCACCGGTGGCTGGAACACATCAAATCTTGATGTCAGAAAAAGTAGGGAGGGGTGTCCACAGAACCCAGTTTATACTATAACAAAACAAAACAAAACAAAAAACAAAACAATAGTTATTTGTGCAACGAGAGAGCAAAGTTGTTTTTTGTTTCGAGTGCTGATTTTGAGTCCCGAACAAGCGAAGGATTCTATGATTGATTCACGAGCGTAGCGAGTGAATCAAAGTTAGAATCCTGAGCGTTGAGAGGGACTCAACGGCACGAGATGCAAAAAACTTTGCTCTCGTGTAGCACACATAACCACGGTAATATTATCTAACAGTATTGTAACTCGGCCGCCTTCGTGAGTTATATACCTACCAGGCGCGCCGCATGCGAGCTGCGGAACGATCGCGGCTGTGGGTACTCTTGGCACAGTCCGCACAGTCTAATGGGTACTCTGCTCGAGGCGCGTAGGTACAACTCGAGTTTCGTGCGTTTGTATGGAGTTACAATACTGTTAGATATTATTACCGTGACATAACTTTTCACCTCAGCAGTGAGAACACATATTACATAGGAGACATAAAAATTAACAGGAATAAATTGAAAACAAAATTCTGCATTCATCACTTGTTGTTTTAACTCTTCTGGTGTTAAAGTACAGTCATCATCGCTAGTTTCACTCATCTTTTTAGATTAGGTATTTTTAATATAACACGTTATGCTATACGCTCAGCATCAACCACAGAGTACATGCATCAACGAAATTACTTTATTCCCGCAATTTTTTAAATCGCGTTTTGATACCGCGTCCCTGATGTTTATTTTTCAAATGTATCATTGTTGAAATTCTAAATAAAAATGTATTGGTTAAATACCAATTTTATACTATTAATTAGACTTATTTTTATTAAAATCTAATAATATATTAAACATATAAACAACTAGAGGACGCCAGCAGCTACGCCTGCATTTTTTTTTAATTTTACCCGTTATGGCCGATCCCGTGGGAATTTCGGGAATTCCCTTCTTAGTGGACCCCTACGGTCCCCAATTAACATACATGCCAAATTTCAGCTTCCTGCGCCCAATAGGTTTGGCTGTAGCGTGTCTGTCAGTCAGTCAGTAACGCAAGGATTTTATATATTAAGATAACATTTAAAAAGCAACATTATTTATGTATAAATAAAGATTTGTATATCTTAAAATTTTAGGGTATAATGCGTTTCCGAACGTGTTTTCTTTGAGGTCGAATTCCAAAATCGAATTTCGAAGGAGTTTGTTTATTTCACTCGCTTTTTTATATGCATGTGAAAGAGACAGAGCACAGTAAAATTAGAATGTTTCAAATTTATGGCTGAACAATGTCAATTCGTGGCACTGAAGATTGAAAAATTAAAAAGCTACTTTGCCTCACGCTCGAATCAAAATCGCGTTTTGTTCACTGTTGTCTCGCAGCAAAAGCGGCATGTTTGAGCTGCTGTGGTGAAAAAAATATTTTATTTGCTTCTCCAAAACATAAAATACATTTTCTTACATATATTTACAGAATGTATGTGGAGAACAAATTAGGCAACTGCGTCAGCTATTGTTGCAGTTATAAAACTACAACGCTGGTATTCTCGCAGGCCTATATGCAATTATAATTATGTGAGATTAAATTTACCTATAAATAAATAAAATAAAATAATGACAAATTAATATATATACACAAAATTATATACAAATATATAGGGTAAGGTGGTGTAGGAGTGCGCATTTTAACTTTGAGGCCTCATGAAAAATAAAATATCATATTTAGAAAAATCAACATTATTTATTTATAATCTCTAGTTCTTTGTTAGCAAATTATAGAACAACGAATTCCAGTAACGACATTCATTAAAGTATGAACTGAAGAAATATAAAAAATTGAATATAAAAAATCGCGCACTCTTATACACCCAGGAGGCCTACCATGAACTTTTAATAAGCGATTCAGTTTTGGAGCAATTCAGTGTAGGTTCTTAAATTGAATTGTTTTAAAACGTACCATGACTTTGTTTAAACTGAATCGTGTTTGGATTGTTAGAATGAATGAATGATATCGCTGGATCGCAATGACGCAATATAATCACATTGACAGAAAGAGACCAAGCTATACAGTTCGTGAATAATGCGGTCTCTTTCCCTTGTTTGCGTTCAGAAACTATTATTCAGTCAGCCATTTTCGGCAAGATACAATATTGTATGTAGTTATAACTTGTACGCTACAACTAAATTAAGATTCTTTTATAACAAAGCGAATATATTTTGTACTAAAAATAACTACAATATTGAATAGTTAATTAAAAAATACGTTACGTTACGTTATTTTTTCTCACAAAAATACCTAGCAAAACGGTACAAATACTGACTCGGTGGAAGTTACGAACGTATGTTTTGATTGTTAGCATTTCAAGGTTAACAAAACAAGCAATACAATATCAAGGCCTATTTTATTCTTAGAAGTATTGTTTCCATATTTATTAATTATTGCTTTTAATGCTTAATTAAGTCTGAACCCAAGTTTAAAACTTTCTTATAATGGGATATGTAAATTAGAACTATTGGGATCGCTATTATCTTTATCTCTCTTCTTTACTATGAAATATTAATAGATTCACTCATACAAAGATTTCGCAGCTAAACGAAATCGGCATTGTTATTTTAAGTGGTTTCTTTTTTGTATACAGTGAACCCTTGCGTCGAAGAGTACCTAACTAGGTAACAACCAACTTGTGCACTTGTGGGATTTTTAAGATAAGTGTAGGGATATAGTTCTGTGATTCAGTAAATCGCCACAAGCTAGGGAACTATAACACAGGATTTGGAAAGAAATACACCTTAATTTAAATGCACATTGTAAGGGTACAGTAAAATTGGAAAGGGTGGTGCAAAGTATGTTCAGTAAGTAAATAAAAAATAAATACTTTATTAGCTCACATAAAACTTATATTATCAAAACCATATAATATTAAAGTGTTGTACCAATAAAATTGACATTATGGAGTGATAGTGTTTTCTACAAATAAAAAATGTTCTTCAAGTTAGAAGGTAATGCTAGTTTGGCAATAGCAGCGCGAATGAGTGCCACCCAGAACATCATGAAAACCTTGATAAAACCTGAAACAAGTACAAAAATAAGTATTAATTATTCAATACTATTGAATTCTGTTGATTACTTTAACTTTTAACAAAAGCATACTTTACCTCAGTTTTAGTAAGCTCTTCTTATATTTTGGACAAGCAGAAATAATTCTTATCATTCAAGAAGAATCTCTTTCCGCAGTTTGCTATATCTGCTGCCACTGTCTGTTGAGCCATAGAATAAGCTGCATGTCACCAATCTGTTTTTGGTCTCCTTTGGTTTGGTGTTTTCACCCAGGAGCAGAAAATGTCAGTGCAGTCACTATCTACAACAAATAAAGTAACAATTAAGTAATGATATGTTATCAATAAGTCTCTAAGTCAAGTAACTATTGACTCTATGTAGGTACCTTAAAAGAATATTGTGTCTATACTGCAGTCACACTAAAATATTCTATGGTTTCATGAATTTATTAGCATACTAGTCGACGCCAGCGGCTTTGCACGCACATATTTTCGAATTTCCCGTTTTGCCCGATCCCGTGGGAATTTCGTGAAATTCCGTCTTAGTGCACCCCTACGGTGCCCAAGGAACATACATCCCAAATTTCACCTTCTTGCGTCCAATAGTTTCGGCTGTAGCGTGTCTGTCAGTCAGTCAGTAACGCAAGGATTTTATATATTAAGATTTGGTACAGAATGTTTCTTACCTTAAGCTATTGAGATCGGTGGACGTCACCGGCTGCGTAGACAATGGTCTCAATGCTTCTCATAAAATATCTAGGGCCAATAGTTTAGCGAGGCGAATTCTTTTGATGAATTCTGTTTCATCGTGTGGTTTCATCAAATGCTCTTTGGTATGTATGAATACGAGTGTTCTCCAGCTTAGCGCCTTTGTTTACGACGTGAAGTGCTAGATACATTATCACATTCAATAAACCGAATAAAACTAGAGTCCTTGGCATATCGATTCACAAATTTCACAGAGTTTATGTAAGATTTAACACAGTATTATAGAAATTCTGACACAGAAACCGATCTATAATTAACGTAAACTGATTTAAATCCACATACAATGTCTAAAAACCCAATAATAATTCTAACTATCCAGTTTATCCACTACAAATTGTAACTTTTATTGAATCGCTAAATCTGACAGATACGCGGTTCAGTTTGAGCTGACGTTACACTCATGGTACGGTCTCCTACGGGAAAGGAACGAATGGTTTAAGATTTCGGTTCAAATGCTATCCAACTCACAGCTGCGTCGTATTGAAATGTAAACACCAAAACTGAGCCGCTATAATGAGGTCATAGTACGATATTGCGATTCTATTCAGTTTAGGTCGTAAACTGAATCGCAATAAGAGGTCATGGTAAGCCTCCAGGTGTACAAGAGTGCGCGGCTGGTTGTACAAGAGTGCGCGCATCATCAATAGAT
Organism: Euclidia mi; assembly: GCA_944739405.2. Classification (NCBI taxonomy): domain Eukaryota; kingdom Metazoa; phylum Arthropoda; class Insecta; order Lepidoptera; family Erebidae; genus Euclidia; species Euclidia mi. The sequence continues at coordinate 18,188,980 of OX123189.2, forward strand.
GTATCTTGTAGGTATAATCAATAAATGGCGAGTTTACTTCAACTGAGCCACTCCTTGGTGGTTGTGGCTATGGATCTGGCTCTGAAACCACAAGTGCAGGCGGCACTAGATCTCTGTCTGTTACTGAACTTGCTAAAAAACTAGCTTCGGTAAAAACATTGGAATCGTAAGGCTCAATGCCAGTAACTTTGAAACTTTGTGCTGTACATGATATTTTTGCAGCTTTTAAGTATGCTGGTGTAAAAATTCCTACCATTTGGAACACAGTGACTGGTCTGCCAGGATGGATACGCAACCAATTTTCACACTCATTGGCATAGTATTTTTTTTTAGGACAGTACGAAAGTCACAGTTAAGGGGCTGCATTTTATGACTAGTATTCTGTAAATACATGAAAAATATTTAGTTTGTAAAATTACACTTTATTTTACTCACTAGCTACATGCATAAAATAAATGCCGTATAAGAGTGCGCGCCATCTTATACACCCACACCGTGCGCACACTTATGCACCTCGCCCTTCACAAAGATATTGCACCACCTGCCCAATCTATTGAAAGATGTGCGATTTTTCGAACGAATCGGTTAGCCAAGTAACAAATACTTTACTTGGATAATTAATGAATATTCTTATTCAAATAATAGTTTAGGAGCAGGAATTCGTGCAGGCCGCAAGAAAATTAGATCAAAGTGAGCAAAAACCTATTGACCTAGCCGGAGTCTCCGTTTTTTAATCAAATACCTGTTTTTTTCGGTAGCTTAACCGTTATCTCTGTTGAACCTAAACACAACTGAAGGTAGCCAAAAATCTCGCACAGATTCAGCGTGAGGTTCAATGCGTACTCTTACCGACCGCGCACTCTTACACCACCTTACCCTACGTATATAGTGTACAAATTATTAATAAGTTTTATAATTATATATATTATTATATATAATACACAATACATGCCTCAGTTACATTAAAATAAAAATTAAAAATAGCAAAGAGTAGTGTGTTTCCGAACGCTACTTGCAGTGTTGCCAATTTAGCGACTTTGTCGCTAGATTCAGCGACATTTGTACGCTAAAAGCGACATTTGATTTTATTTTAGCGACAAAAAATATCTATCGACTTTTCTGGCGACTTATCAACATCACTGATAGCTAACTTTGTAAACACAAACATACTGCCAACCTCATAACTATTTATGACTGTTTCTGTAATCTGAACTCTATGTGCGTGGCCGTAACACACGCTCGAACTTGGTCCGAACAGACCACGGATTTGCTCCGCCTCCGGACCAAATCTGCCCGTCTGTAGAGTAGTCCGACGAACATAATTATTATTAATTGAGTCCGCCTCGGTCCGCTAGTTTGCAGATCGGTCGGATCGGATATGGCTTCAAGAAGCAACTGTCAGATCCGGTCGTCTGTAGCGAGAACGGATTTGGTCCGCCGGACCAACGGGTTTTGTCCGCCGGACAAGTTCGAGCGTGTGTTACAATCGAATATTGTATATTGTTTTGTGTTGGCTGCCTTTGCCGCTCAAGTACTCACAAGTACTTGTATTTGATTTTCAGCACCCGATCTGGCTCCGTGCGATTTTAGATATTTCTCCTCGTATTCAATACGCGTCTAGTTTTTTTTGTTGAACTATAATAAATTGTTCTTGATAGTAACATTCAACATAATTATAATCAATATTACGAAGGCCTGAACGGCTGTCGTAATGTTGATTATGAAAACCAAAATGGGTTATAACCAAGAAGTATAAAGCCTGTTCAGACCTAAGCGGTATTCGCTACCGTCTGCGGTAGAGAAAACCCAGTGGGTATGCGGTAATATTACTGTTCAGACCTAAGCGGTATTCGCTATCCTTTTGGGAAGAATAACGCGCGGTAGTCGAGTTTCGCTCAGAACTAGCCGCGGTACTTGATACCAAATACCTGAGCGAAACCCGCGCGGTATGTACCTCTACCCACAGCGGCAGCGAATATCGCTCAGGTTTGAATAGGCCTTTATAGGTAAAACTGGAGCCCATACTACCATAAGGTACTTGAGGACAGATTTTTTGCACTCAAGTAAACTCAGTGCCTATCGGTGATACTATGCTTCCTGTTGCCAATGCTCATGGAATTTTATCTACCTATTATCAGTTACGAATTTGTTAGCGAGATTTAGAGACTTTTGGAACGAAATTCATTTAGCGACATCTAGCGACTTTTCATCCCGCCTCTTAGCGACATTTAATAAAGTCGAGTTGGCAACACTGGCTACTTGTACTTGACAGTCTGACGTTTCACCATAGGCCAAAGATTGAAAGAATTATCCAATTGTATGTAATAAATCGCCGGTAAAAACATAGCATATAGCACGTACTTTAAGTTGCAGTGAGTTTAGAATCAAAATCGATCATTCTGCTGTATTCTGCTACCTAGTGATTTAGTTATAATTAAGTAATTTTATTTTTATTGGAGAAAAATTGTCGTGGAGCCTCTAGAGATGCTTCGTGGAGCCCTGGCGCTCCGCGGAGCACACTTTGAGAATGGTTTGAATCTATAGGTTTACATTATTTCGCGCTAATTTGTACTACTGAATTGCACGATAACTTTGCTCACGTGCGTATGCTATAAATAGAAATATTAAATAATTTCACTTATTGACATTTATTTGAATGGAATCTCTTATAAATTTATATTTTCTCGAAGAAGAAATAAATAAAAATACTTATTTAAAAACGAAAGAACGCTCATTAGTGCCCGAATTAAATAACTCAAGTTGTTTAGTTTTCCTTCAACTTTACTAGTTTCATTAAAATATTTTCGTGCGCGGAAGAACTAAATAACTCAATTTGGCTAATTCATTTCATACTCAAGTGATCAGAAGTCACAGTTGTTTATTTATTTATAGAGTTAGTAATTTTTTCTACTAATAAAAAATGTTCATTTATATATATCTATTTCTACAATTGAAACACAAAAATGGCTTTATTTTTGGATTGGGTTAAGATATAAGAATGTTTGTTAGACCAAAATATGCGGCACATTTTGGGGTTCACGAAAATGGTAAAAGGTCAATTTGGCCAAAACCGGAGTTATTTAGTTCTTCCATTATACCCACGATATATCGAGCAAATTTTCGCTGGACTCTTTCGATTGTAAGTGTATGTATTTTTCCCTGTGGATTCCATGCAATTGAGTTGTACTCCAATTTACTACGTACATATGCATTGTATATCAGTTTTATGACTGAGATATTATTAAATTGAGCAGATGTTCTAATTACAAATCCCAAGCCTTTGTTAGCATCTTTACAGATTTGCTTAATATGATTCTGGAAACTTAGTTTATGGTCAAACATTAATCCTAAATCGCGTATCGGATTGATTTTCTCTAATGATGTACCCGCCAACACGTATGTTGATGATATTGGAGAACGAGACCGAGAAAAAGTCATTGTTTTGCATTTGGATATGTTAAAAGATAACCTGTTTCTCACGCTCCATTCATGAACAGCGTCTATATCAGATTGGAGCGCCGCGCAATCAGTAGTGTCAGTGACGGAGAGGAATAATTTTAGATCGTCAGCGAACATCAGACACTCTGACTTGCAGAGCACACTTGGTAGATCGTTTATCATAATGAGAAACAAGGTTGGCCCCAGCGTGCTGCCTTGGCTAACTCCGGACCGAGTATAGTACTCTTGTGATCGATAATTACCTATTTTTACGTATTGCCTGCGATCAAATTCAAATTCAAATTCAAAAATCCTTTATTCATTTGGGTCACAATGTGACGCTTATGAACGTCAAAATAATAAATTTATAAAATAATTACTTATAGACTCTACATTTACATTTACCGCCACGTTCGCAAAGCAATAGGTAGAACCATGAGAAAGAACGGGCAATAAAACTCACGGTCACTCTTTTTCATCGCCAGGTTTTGCATAATACACATAATTTACATTTTGTAAGGTGCTGCAACTGTTACACCTTCTATATCACTTGTATATATTTACTGTACATAATAATACTCAAGCATAATACTTTTGATGTTCATTTGGTTAGCCTCCTCAGAATAGGCATGGTGAAACAGGAGCATCCACTTACATTATATATACCTAATAATGCAGGCAATCCGCGAAAGTGATCAGAACCATGATGGAAATGATGCAGTTAAATATTAGAATCTAATACCAGCCCGCAAGATCCCTTAGATAGTCAGCCATAAACTTCAGGAGATTAATACCAAATCCGAATGCCGAGAACTTAGCTGCATCAACTTGACAACCCGATCTCATTCTAGCAATTACATAAACCACAAACTTGATATGGTTCGTTAAAGTAGAACGTGCTGGCCGAAAGCCGTGTTGTGAGTCGTGTAGATGCCGATTAATTTGTCCAAAAATGCGATCGTTGAGAACAGTCTCGAAAAGTTTTCCAAAGACAGACAGCACTGCAATAGGTCTAAAGTTAACAATGTCTGTTGCAGATGCAGTTTTAGGTACTGGTGTTATCCGAGAGAGTTTCCACTTGCTGGGATAGAGGGTGTTTTTTAAAGAGAGATTAAACAAATACAGAAGTGGTTCCTCTAAAACGGAAATGCAGTCCTTTACTAAGAAACTCGGTATGTTGTCCGGTCCATAAGCAGATGATATTTTTTGGCGACGTACCGCCTGCCGTAACTCAGACATATTTATGTAATCCACAGTTACATCCGCCGCATAGCCTGAACTGATTAAATCGGATGCAGATTCTGGGTCTAGCAACGGGGCTTTGCTGTGGAAAACTGAACTGAAATATTTGGCAAAAGCATCTACGGCCTCTTGTCCTTCAACCATCTTACCACCATAAATAAATTGCTTACACTGCTGCTTTGTTTTGCGTTTGTCTTTTACATATTGGCAAAACGATGAGGGATCATGAGCTATATTGCTTTCAACCTTATTTATATATTTATTAAATGCGGAATTAATAAGTGCTTTAGTTTTGCTTCTATAATATCGAAACATTTCTTTATTAAACGGAAGGACATGTATTTTAAACATTTTCAAATTGAAATACTTTAGTTTTATATAATGAATTATTTCACCCGTGTACCATGGTGGATATACATACTTATGACAAGATGATATTGGTTTTAGAGGGACATACACATTGATAACATGATTAATTTGTCATAGAATGTATTAACAGCAGTATTAACGTCTTGCTCCTGCATGATGTCTGTCCAGTCAATACTTGCAATATCGGTATATAATCCCATGAGATCTGCCCTGAGAAAATTCCACTCAACATTGTTAATATAGTTGTGTTTCTTGGGCGGCGGAATCTCGATCTTAGCACTTCTCGGGAGGGTTAGTAATATCTCTAAGGGTGGGTGATAGGCATCCGGCGGCACTAGAGGTTCAGTATCAGACGTTATATCGATATTTGTGGGAGTAAGATTCGTTAGAACCAAATCTAAGATGCATCCATATTTGTTGTAAACATTATTAGTACATATTGAGGTATTTGTGGTAAATATGTAATCAGCCATTTTGCTGCGACAGCCATCTTGGATTTTTCATAGTGAGCTCTATTCTAAGAATCAAGCCCTTTCATTTAATAACCATATTGAGGTATTTGTGAAAAATAAGTAATCCGCCATTTTGTGGCGGCGGCCATCATGGATTTTTCATAGTGAGGTCTATTCTACCAATCAAGCCAGCAAGCTCTTTCATTTGATACCCATATTGAGGTATTTGTGGAAAATATGTATTCAGCCATTTTGTGGCGGCAGCCATCTTGAATTTTTAATAGTGAGCCCTATTCTACCAATGAAGCCCTTTCATTCGATACCCATATTGAGGTGTTTGTGGCAAATATGTAATCAGCCATTTTGCTGCGACAGCCATCTTAGATTTTTGATAGTGCTCTATTCTACGAATGAAGCCCTTTCATTTGATACCCATACTGAGGTATTTGTGGAAAAAAAAGAATCCGCCATTTTGTGGCAGCGGCTATCTTGGATTTTTCATAGTGAGGTCTATTCTACCAATCAAGCATTTGATACCCATATTGAGATATTTGTGGAAAATATGTAATCCGCCATTTTTTGGCGGCGGCCATCTTGGATTTTTCAGTGCATTCGTACATTATCTTCAAGTAACTTTAACGGTTTAGGCAACGCACGCGAAGACAGCTTTCAGAGCTCAGGATTTTTGCCAACTTAGTTGATACTTTTCCTTATATTATGGCAACATTATACAAAATCTTTATAAATTGTAGCCTATGTGTTATTCTGATGTATAAATTATATTACTGTAAAGTTTCATCCAAATCCGTCCAGTAGTTTTTGCGTGAAAGAGTAACAAACATCCACACTTTCACATTTATATTATTATAGTAGGATTCAATTTCTGACATTCGTAAGTTACCTTGTGACCTAAGTAAATAATGTATTTTTGAATTTTGCGGTATTTATTTTATAAGAGCATCGATTTCGTTACCATTATTATAGATATTCAATAATAATAACTCACATCAAGAAGGGTTGGTCACGGTATAAACATAGTGGTGTTTACAAGGCACGCACACAGACGCAGTGACAACGGCAAACGGCGCACGTCCTACCATGCGTCGGAATCTTGCCTACATTCATGTAAAATCATTGAAACCAGCTCCCTCTTTATTGTGCACACGTAACAAAATTCGTTCGTGAATGTTCGTGAGTACACGGATTTCGATACATTATTGATGAAAAATAAACATTTCCATTTGGTCGTTTTTATTTATTTAAATGACACCTTCGACTTATAGCACATATTAATGTTAGCGACATTAACTTAGGAATATAAGATTTGAAATAGTTATACTTAGATTTAACACTTCATGAATCGTGTAAATCGTGTAAGAAATATTTACTTTACAAATTATTTTAATATTATTGTTAATATTATGGTACAAAATGGTAGAAAGTCGGATTTGTTACTCTGTTCAATTCTATTCAGTTATGTCACAGAGCTGTCATAATTGTCATTACACAAAAATAACGTCTGCCGGGTTATTCAAATTCTTGTGCGCAAATATTTTTGTGTTTTGGTGTATTTGTATTGCTTTTAGTGATATTCGCGTTGAATTGAGCGTCAGTTCCTCCGTGCATATTACAAAAACAAGCAATTACCGTCTTCAGTGTTTTATACGTCGAGAATTGTTCTCCGTGTAAAGTTTAGGCCCTCCTGTTTTGGAGTTTGGCCCATATCATATAAAAGTGTATAAACAATGTCTAGGAACAAGTGCTGTATAAATCTATGTGTGTACCTATGTGCCCCATCACCAATAAGGATGGTAAGTAATGTAACAAACTCTTCTATCTACACCTGTTTATAAGTGAAGCTATATGATTTCTCGCAGCTACTCGCACAAACCTTTAAGGCAGTTTTGAAAAGCAAAGTGAAATAACTGATTCTGTATGCTATTTTTATATATTAGGAACAAACTGAAGTTAGTTTTGAAACCATAATAACAATGTAATAATCCTTAACAACCTGCATAAATATACCAAATATTATCCAATTGTACTCACTCATTCGTGGATAAAGCATTCGTATGATAAGCTGGGGGGCATAAATACTCTTAATCCTCACAAGTTTACATACAAACTTGGACGTACTTTAAAAACAAATTAAAATGTATGCTATAGTATAGCCTAGGATATGATATATTATACCAGCATAACTTAAAAAATAAATATGGGTACTAAGAATGACATAGACTTAAATATTTTATGGGTTATTAAGACTAGTATAACAATTTATGAACATTATTGGTATTCGTAATAATAATCTGCTAGTGTTGTTATCCCCTGTGTAACAATCCCTTCTTACCTGAAGGCCCCATTCCAAAGAAGCCCATTTATTTAGTAATCATAAGATGACAAACTTTTTCTTGTCCGTTGTATGAACAACTTATTTATTTGACTTGTGAAATGTTTTTGTAAATCTTTTTTAAAGTGTGTTGGTCTGATATGTCAAAGGTACTAGCCGGATTGGGCCATTCACTAGTCGCTAGATTAAGTTGAGATCTATGATGTATTTCAGCAATTTATTTTTGGTTCTAGATGTACATCTACACAGCTGCCCTGATCCAGTAAATGATGCTGAGCGGTTTAGAACATGGGTCTTAAGGATTGGTGGTGAAATAATTGGCCTGGATAATAACACCATATATAAAAATCGCAAAGCACCTATGTCATAGACACTTTCCTGAGTATGTTATTTTTCTGAGCAACCGTCTCAGTAAAATGGCTGTCCCACAACTGCATCTTCCAGGTAATTATTGTATCATTATTGTCTATGCTGCTACACAATGTACTATTATTGTTATGAAAGAATCAAATAAATATTAGACTTTTTCACAAATAATCATCATAGAGTACAGTAGTGATTAAAATATGCTAATAGTTCTTCCATCTTTATTTACAGCTCCTCATAAACTCACCACTGTATTTAGTCAGCAACCCCTTGTTTCTGCAACTTCAACACAAGGAGAAAATCTATTAGATGCAACTGCAGGATTTGATGTTAACCCAATGCCTTCGAGATCTCAGGCATTGATGTCACAGACAATAATATCCGAGCCATCAACTTAACTTCAAAAGAGGCATTGCAAAACAGGTATAATAATTTTATATATTAGAATGTTATAAACAGGGCCAGTCTGTCCATATGGTGAATGGAGCGGAGGCTGTGGCAGACTATGGGGCTTGCTAGCTTGAAAGCTTAGAGCTAGGGAGGCATCAAAATTAAATCTCACTCCAACACAAATCTGGTCACGGTCACTGGTTACATACTTAATATTTAAAAGTTTAGTGATGCTGAATTCTGAATATTAATAAAGAATCATTGATACATTAGCAAATCTTGCAGTGGAGTAGTTTATTCACTTACTCTTGAATGAGAGGTACAGTCAATGACATGACTTGCTACACATTCATAGATTTATGATAGATTTTTATAATAATAATAATATTCTACCACATTCACACAACACCATCTAGTCCCAAACTAAGCACAGCTTGTACTATGGGTAACTAGATAATGGATAAACATACATATATACTATTTTTTGTAAATACTTACATATTATACATATAAACACCCAGACCAAGACAAAAATCTATGTTCATGCACACAAAAAAAAAATTTTTGTTTGACTTGAACGGGAATAGAACCCGCGACCTTTGACGTAGCAGTCGCTTACACTCCCGCTACGCCAACCGGCCGTTTATGAATCAAAACTGTCTATTTCTTATTCTGTAGGTATAATTTACGATCAAATCAGGTTTTCTTCGTATAGAAAGCTTTTTCAGTTTTAGAATGCTGTCAGATTTAGAAAATAATTGTAATTATTTGGGCAATAAAAACCATTTAAAATCTCGTAAATGTGTAGCGACCTTTGTCGCTGACTTTCTTATTTATTATATGGGTAGATTGACCATTATTAATCTATTTGTATGATAGTAAGAACACTATGTAGCAAATTGCGAGAGAGAGATTTCCAGCAGAAACAGACTATAATAATAATGTTAATTATTTTGTTTTCAGCTTCATACAAGATATCTCATGCTGAACTAGCAGAGGTGAAGAAAACTATAAAAAAATCAATATGCAACTTGGCAAGAAAACTGGCATGAATAGAATCTAAATCAAAAATCTAGAAAGAAATCAAATTTGCAAAGAATGTATCGAAGACAAGGGCATTCAACATTTTAACAACGAAAATGTCAGAAAATGGTAGAACCTTCTTTCTGATGCAAATAACCCAAGGTGGTAAGAAGTCTCAAGGCCGAAGATTTTCCTTAGACGAGAAGATATTGGCTCTTTCATTCTACAAGCCATCTCCCAAGACCTACAGAATTCTTAGAAGAATGTGAGTGTTACCCTCAAGGCGATCTCACAAAAAGCAGTTGGAATCAATAAACCTTTCACCAGGCTGCAATGAAAGAATTTATAATCATTTAAAAAAGAGAGTGGCTAAGATGCCAGATAAACACAGATATTGTACCTTGGTGATTGATGAAATGGCCTTTGGTGCTTTTGCTTTTTTTTTGTATATATAAAACATTGCGAAATGGGAACACATACAACTTCTTTATGAATGTTCACCTGGCTATAAGGGAGTTAAAATTATGCCAAAATTAACTGCTTGTCATGTTGTGCCGCATCTGATCCCCAAAATGAAAGTGAAACACTGCACACAAGTGTTCAGCAAATCTGTTGGTGCAGCTTTGGGCTTTATGGCAGGTATGTGAGATTTTGTTTAGTTTAATTTAATGTATGTGCAAAATAGACTATTTTAACAATTCTAGGCTTCCATTTGACAGAATATAAGCTTTTCCATAGAGTGACTGCCATCTGACATCTGTACCCCGAAGGTATATTCTATGGCTTAGACCAGAGTCAGGATATTCGAGGGTACTATTTCCCCGTAACGACTGTCAAAGATCTTTTAATGACAGCCGTGACCGACGGCTTACCGTGCCCTCCGAAGCACGGTGCAAGCGACAAATAAGAGTTTAATACGCATATAACTTTGAAAAGTCATTGGTGCGCGTCATGGATTCATACCCGAGACCTCTGCGTGGCAGTCTGTTGGTCTCTCCACTAGGCTATCGTTGCCTCTGAAATATTAAGAATGTATAAAACATATTACAATCAAGTAATTTTGTTTTGTTGCAGAATCGGGTTGCATGCCCAAATAATGCACACAAACTGCCGATATACTCATCTTCTTCGACGAATTATTCGACAGCGTCAACGGCAGTTACCACCAGACAATTGGAGGAAAAATTCACAGAACAGCGGTTACGCCAAAATCACCACATAGAAATTTATGGAACAAAAGTATGCCTATTTTAAAATCCATGAAATTTGATACTCCACTAAGGGGTGGAGTTGTGCCTTCATTAATGAGCTGGGTTAAAACAATAGAATCTTTTAAAAATATTACCCTTTTTCTACAAAGAAAGGGCATTAATTCAGTTTTACTGCGCAATTTCGGAAACAGAAGATTTGCAAAGTTTCCATAAATATATAAAAATTAAAGAATTCGAAAATAAAAGATGGCTCTGCTATCCCACTAGGTGTTTGTTTGACTTCTTTGCACAAGTTGAAAATATTACATAATATTATACCATATTAAAAACCAGTGCCACTAAAGAAAAGTAAATGGAATATATAAAATTTGTGGTTAGTGTAAATATAAATTTAAATTTTCTCAAATGTGAAGTACATGGTAAGACAATGAAAGAATTCATAATTAATAAAAATATTATTTTTTTTATTTACAACTGGTGCAAGGAGGTTGGCCACCTACTCACTGGCAAAACCACCGTATACCTACGACAGTGATGATATGTTTAAGAACTCAGCTCGTAATGTTTTTTTGAAAAGCAGAGGATTAAAGAGACGAGTACAGTAGCAAACTCCATATTAATGCTAGTTATACTAATTCATCTGCCGTAGATCAAATGGGGGTTCACTATTCCCATAGAGGATTCCTTAAGGCGTGCCTAGAAGTCGAAAAGCATGAAAATCGACTTTCAAAACGTGTTCGCAACATATCTGCCGTTTTGATATCTTAAAATATATAAATATTTTTATAGAAAAAAAATATATATGGCAGGCACTTGTTCCGGTTCCTACTATATTATATAATATCATAGTTTCAAAAATTTCATAAAATTTGCGTTATTTTAGCAAAGCTAAAAATTATACACGTTATTTATATTATTATTATTATAAACATATATTTACAAAAACAGACCCATGGGTTGGTTCAGTCCTGCTATTGAAGTTGCATGATTTTGATTTTCTCACGCTTCATTTCGCAGATAACTAGTGTTTTAGCAAAGCTGCAATTTATATATGTTTTTACATCATTATTATACATGTATATCAAAAAAACAGACAGATAGGTCGGTTCTAAAATGCAGGCAGACTACATAATACTTTCGCAGTCATGCTAATGGAGATACAGGATATTGACTTTCTCACTCTTACTGGCAATGACAGCGAATCAGTATGAATACATGTGAACAGTGTTTTTAAATATATTTTTTAATTGAAATTAAGAGTTATAAATTACTAGCGACCTGCCCCGGCTTCGCACGGGTGCAATGCAATATTACCTATGTATGTATGATACATATAAACCTTCCTCTTGAATCATTCTATCTATTAAAAAAAAACACATTAAAATCCGTTGCGCAATTTTAAAGATTTAAGAGACTGACGCATGAGTTAGATTCATCCTGTGATATAAACAAAAAAATGTACTACAAGATGAAAAGAAAGCTTACAAACTCGATTTTTTCAGTTTAGTCAGATAACACCTTTGTCCACTTACCCCTTCAATTAGTTTCCATAAAAGTAGCAATAGTCCCTGTTGCGGCTAACCCGTGACTGTACTTAATAGTGCAGTTATGGAGGCTCCTCAGTAGGTGTCCCATCACATTCTAGATTAAAACTCTCAAAGGGCCTCTGCGCGTTAGACCTATGTCTCTGTGTACGCCTGCCAAAGGGCCGATTATTGTTCTAACAAATTAGAATAATACCCGTGAAAGAGAACCAAATATAAATAACATATATAATTTTTAGCTTTGCTAAAATAACACAAATTGTATGAAATTTTCGAAACTATGATATTATAATAAAATATAGTACTAACCGGAACAAGTGTCTGCCATTAAGTTTTAAAAAGATATATATTTTACGATATCAAAACGGCAGACATGCTGTGAACACGTTTTGAAAGTCGATTTTCATGCTTTTCGACTTCTAGGCACGCCTAAAGGAACCCTCTATGGTAATAGTGAACCCCATTTGATCTACGGCAGATGAATTAGTTTAACTAGCATTAAAATATTAACTTTGCTACTATACCGTGAGTCTGCGTAACACTGGCTCTTAGACTAATACAAAACAAATTAAATAAATGAGAAAAATTAAATAAATAAAATAATAAACAAATTAATAAATGGGTATATCAATCATTATTTTTTTTATTTGGTGATTTTAGCATAACTTACTGTAATCTTACTGCTGTAAATATTGTGATTTTTGGAAAATAAACGTCACATATAAGCATTCTCTATTGTTTTATTTATATTTCCAAAATAATTTTGACTATAATTATAATACTTGACTAACATAAACGACCTCTAGCGGCATTTTTTGTAAAACAGACGGCAAAAAGTGGCCTGTAGGTTAAAAAGGTGGCGCTTGCGTCGCCTAAAATGTCGAAGTTGCCAGTCTATTTCCAGGTATAATATATTAGTCTATGCGTCCTACCTCAATGAGCGCTCAGCGCGGTCTAAAGTTCTGTAGACGCGTACAGGATTTATATAACGATTTCTAGCTTCGTTTAAAAATAAATTTAATATATTTGTAAACACATTTAGAAGCTGATTTTTTTCCTAGTAAGGTATTATATCAAATCTCATTAGAGACTATTTGTTTTTTTTAATTCTTAGTGTATTATATGTGATAAAAAATAATCCATTTAGACGTAAACTGACAATTTAATGACATTTTACGTAATTTTTTTTGGTTTATTTCTGAATGAAACCAAACATTCTGGCACAATCATACCAAGGGACAGGATGTTATTATGTCGTAGATGCATTTAAAAGTTAATTACTCACATTATTTTTGATGTCATGGACCATCGCGTAATGCTCATAAAGTGATTTCTTCAAAACATGCTTTGCTTTCCGCAAAGATTTTTCTAGATTTTTCTGTTGTGGGTAATTAAACAATTCTTTTTACTACTATCATACCATAGTAAACGAAGTGATCTAATAGTATCATCGTTAATTTCTTAATTTGTTGATATATCTGAGTCACAATCACGTATCTCCGCGCGTGTTAACCGCCAAAATGGCTTAAAAAACGGGAACCATGTTGTTGTGAAATTATTAATTGGTTTACGTGACTTGACAAGATAGAGCATAAAAGTGATCCAAACACTTTGGCGAATGTAGGTAGGATCGATATTGGCCGGTAGTCACAGATTACTAAATGTAGTTTTGTACATTATTTAAATCTCCTGTTTTTGGTATTCGAACGACCACTGACCAGCGCTGTTTTACAGATGAGCGGATAGCATCCAGAGCGTATAGATTTATTGAAAATAAGAGTAAGAGAGAGAGAGGTTTAGCTAAGTTCTCAGCACACTTTTTTACGAATATTGATGGTATACCATCAGAGCCACCACCTTTATATAAGTCGAGTCTTTTTAATGCTTTACATGAACGTATGTAGGTATATATAAGTCGAGTCTTTTTAATGCTTTACATAAACGTATGTAAAGCATTAAAAAGACTCGACTTATATAAAGGAGGTGGCTCTGATGGTATACCATCAATATTCGTGAAATGATAACAGCACAAACAATCTATGCAGCTTTACAATACCAATCAACAACGGTTGATTGGTATTGTAAAGCTGCATAGATTGTTTGTGCTGTTTTCATTTTTAGATATAGAGAATACAGACGAGGTCATAGCCAGTTTAGTTTTATATACGGAAGAAAAATGATGAGCGAAGAGGTTACAGATATCAGGACCAGATACAGCAGATTCACTATCCAGATGCATAGGCGAAGGATACGTTCCATTCTTTTTTTCCTTTTGGATTTTATATGTGACCAAAATAGCTTGGGGTTGAACTTGATTGCCGTCTTCAGTCTCGATAGATATTTATTATAGCAGATTCGGCTTTCCTTTATGCATCTTTTTTTGAGCATGTTCAAAGTTAGTTCGTCAAGAGGATTTTTATACTTTTTAAATTTCATTCGGTATTTATGTTTTTCATGTAACATCCGTTTTAGATTAGGGCTAAATCATATAGGGTAGTTCTGATTAGATTTCTTTTTTAATGGGACATACGCACTAATTACGTTTTTCAGAATGGTGTAGAAACTGTCAGTCATCTTATTAATATCAGAACTAGAAGAAAATGTTTCATCCCAGTTAATGTCATATAGTATTTTATTAATAGCATCATAGTCAGCTTTAAAAAAGTTTAGTTTAACGATTGGATTAGATTTTACATATGTACTTACTGTTTGAGTCAGAGAAAACATAAAGGTGGGTGTAATTTGTCGATTATTGAGAGTGGCGAATCAACTTACTTAACATTTTCCACGGCACTATTACTTATTACTAGATCTAGAGTTCTACCTTTTACATTAGTGGTATGGTTAAATTGCTTTAAATTATATAGGGCCATACAATTCAGCAGAGAATAGGAAATAGAACTACCGTTTGCGTTACCCGTTTGTGAAGTACAAGAATCATTAGATGCTGTCCAAGTAATGCAGCTTAAATTAAAGTCACTTCGTAATAATCACTCTTCTGGGATTTTGCATCACATTATTAATATTGTCGATGTAGTGATCTAAAATATGCATTTTAAGAGGAGGGGGCAGATAGACACAGCACACCAAGAGTGGGTCAGCTTGCATATTATTAGAGATATCGACAGACACCCAGATATCCTCGCAATCACTTTCAAGCATACGGAGACGTCGCGATTTGAGATCTTTGGACACCGCTACCAACACTACCCCTCCGGTGCGTTTCGGATGAAAGCCACTAGTTTCCCTGTCACGGCGGTATACCACATATCTGTCGTCAAATATTTCGTTGTCGTAAACCGAAGACGACAGCCAGGTCTCAGTGAAACATATAATATCATAGTCACTACTTATCACATTTAAATAGACATCACAAGTTTTAGCATTTAAGCCTCTCACATTTTGGTACTATATATTAAGTTTTTTATTGAATGTTAGTAAAAATATTAAAGAGATCGCGCAATATATTGTTACGCCATCTATCGGTGAATGGGGGTACTAGAAGAGATTGAATGTATCGGTGGTTTAAAGGTAATTCAGCTACTCTGTACTAGATGGCGATTGCTGTATCGAGCATCGGACTGTTCGCGATTATTCGACAGTTTTGTGGAAATATCTAGAATACGCTAGTGATGTTATCCGGCCAGTATAAATAGAGCGGGAGCGAACGGACCGGACACAGTTCAATTGAATACGGAAAGCGATCAACATCAAGCGAAGAAAGTAATTCGGAAGTGTTTAGTGTTGTACTAGTGGTGTGAATAGTGTGTTTTATTAGTGTTGGAAAATTAAGTGTGTGTATCTAGTGTATTGTGTTAGTGAATAAAGTTCAGTTTAAGTGGCATAGTGAGCTATAATTTATCGTCGAACACCAGCTCGTAACAAATTGGTGTCAGAAGAAAGGGATAAATTATGCCGGTTATGCCGAAGGAAGAAACTGAAGGTGTGCGTACCAGGAACCAGCGCCAGCAAGACCTGGACCAGAGACGCTTCGGAGACGTTCCTTCTCCATCGTCTGGTGGATCAGGCGACTCCGCTGCTGCAGTGGAGCCTGCAAGCGCACACTCCATGGCGGTGCCCGACATCGCGGCTCTGATGGCGTTCATGCAGGAGCAGGCCCGCCGTCAAGAGGAGCACGCGCGCCGCATGGAAGAACAGCGACAGCGCGACAAGGAGGAGCAGGCCCGCCGTCAAGAGGAGCAGGACCGCCGTCAACAGGAGCAGGCCCGCCGTCAAGAGGAGCAGGACCGCCGTCAACAGGAGCAGGCTCGCCGTCAAGAGGAGCACGCGCGCCGCCTAGAGGAACAGCTGCAGTGCGACAAGGAGGAGCAGGCCCGCCGTTTGGAGGAACAGCTGGTGGTGATGAAAGACCTCAGCGCCGCTGTAGGGAAGGACCTGAAGGTGGTAAAAGAGGAGCTCCAGCAGCACGAGGCTCGTATCAGCGACGTGGAGAAGCTCGTACACGACAAGACTTGAGAGTCGCGTCGCTTCTATTGAGAAGCGTGTACATGATCACCTCGAGACCCGTATTGCCGAAGTGGAGAAGAAATTGTGTAGGCTCGGGTCCTATGACGTTACACCTGCAGCTGTGGCGCCCTCGCCTCGTTGGTTTAAGGTTCCACCATTTGATGGCTCATCATCGTGGTCTGCATACAAGGTCCAGTTTGAGGCCGTTATGCGAACGAATGGGTGGAACAAAGAACAGGCCTTCACCGCCCTAACCTTGGGCCTTTGTGATCAGGCCTTGACGGTGTTGGAGGTGCTTGGGCAAGACGTCTCCTATGAAAAGCTAATGGAGGCGCTGGAGGCGAGATACGGAGACGCACACCTAGAACATGTGTATCGTGCTCAGCTGAAGGACAGGGCACAACGCACCGGAGAAACTCTGCAGCAATGGGATTTAGAGGTGGAAAGGCTGGTCAGGAAGGCATACCAGTCGTCGCCTGCGCTTATTGACGAGAACCTCGTACAAGCGTTTACGGATGGGGTCCGGGACCTGGAAGTTAGAGCAGCGGTAAGACTTGGGCACTTCAAGTCCCTGAAGGAAGCCTTAGCCTACGCTCTGGAGGTGGAAGCAGCGCGTCACGAGGATCGAACTTACCGTATCAGGGAAGTTGTTTCTTCACCTCGGTGCTACAACTGTGGGGAAAGAGGCCATATCCGCTTGAGCTGCCCAAAGCGTAAGCGGCACGTTGATACCCTCTCTCCACCGAAGGGGTCACCTGACGTACCTGTCTGGCGGCAAGAGCAACGTAGCCGCTAGTGAGGATGTTAAAGACGGATCTAAGCGACGAATGGAGAGAAGCTTTGCAGAGTGCTCAGCAAGATGACAAGGATGTACAGCCGATTCTTGAATGGAAGAAATCAGGCGCTCCTAGGCCCAAATGGAGTGATATCGCAGCAATGAGCCCTATCACCAAGAGTTATTGGGCACAGTGGGAAAGCTTGGTCGTCCAGGATGGAGTTCTGTGCCGCAAATGGGAAAACGCTCGCGGTAACCAGTGCCATTTGCAAATGGTAGTGCCCAAAACTAAGGTGCCGGAAGTCTTGCAGCTCTATCACAATGGTGCTTCGGGAGGTCACATGGGAGTTAAGAAGACCCTTACTAAGATCCGGGAGCGGTTTTATTGGCTCCACTGTCGGGATGACGTCGAGGATTGGTGCCGCAAATGCACAAGTTGTGCGGCTGTCAAGGGGCCACATACTCGAAGCAGAGGTGCATTAAAGGTGTACAATGTGGGAGCCCCATGGGAGCGCATAGCCTTGGATGTCGCTGGGCCGTTTCCCGAGAGCCAGGATGGAAACAAATACTTCTTGGTTGTGATGGATTACTTCACGAAGTGGCCTGAAGTGTTTGCAATCCCAAATCAAGAAGCTACCACAGTGGCCGATAAGCTGGTGCATGAAGTCTTTTGTCGGTTCGGGGTGCCCTTGGAAATCCACAGCGATCAAGGCCGGAACTTTGAATCTGAGGTATTCAAGGAGACTTGTCGCGTAATGGGTGCGCATAAAACCAGGACCACGGCTTATCATCCGCAATCAGATGGCATGGTTGAACGGTTTAACCAATCACTGGAAAGGTACCTGGCGAAGGTCGTGGAGAGCAAACAAAGAGATTGGGACAAGCACATCCAACCATTTCTCCTGTCATATCGCAGTGCGGTCCACGAAACTACAGGAATAACACCAGCTTTTGCCAATTTCGGTAGAGAACTCCGTTTACCTGCAGACCTTATCACCGGTATTCCACCAGAATCTCCACGCAATATAACGGATTACGCAACCGAGCTACGCAACAGGATGAACGACGTATACGAGCACATCAGGGAATCTGGACAACAGATGTCTGAGAAGATGAAGACTCGCTACGACCGGAAGGCAGACAACAAAGGCTTCGATGAGGGATCATTGGTGTGGCTTCATAACCCAGTACGAAGCAAAGGCAAATCGCCTAAGTTACAAGCCAGATGGGACGGGCCATATCGCATAATTACCAGGATGAACGACGTCACCTATCGAATCCAGAAGGGGTCGCGAGGTGCACCGAAGATAGTTCATGTGGACCGGTTGGCTCGTTACCATGGGTCCAACGATGTTCGAGACGAACACGTTTAAGAGGGGGGCAGTGTTACGCCATCTATCGGTGAATGGGGGTACTAGAAGAGATTGAATGTATCGGTGGTTTAAAGGTAATTCAGCTACTCTGTACTAGATGGCGATTGCTGTATCGAGCATCGGACTGTTCGCGATTATTCGACAGTTTTGTGGAAATATCTAGAATGCGCTAGTGATGTTATCCGGCCAGTATAAATAGAGCGGGAGCGAACGGACCGGACACAGTTCAATTGAATACGGAAAGCGATCAACATCAAGCGAAGAAAGTAATTCGGAAGTGTTTAGTGTTGTACTAGTGGTGTGAATAGTGTGTTTTATTAGTGTTGGAAAATTAAGTGTGTGTATCTAGTGTATTGTGTTAGTGAATAAAGTTCAGTTTAAGTGGCATAGTGAGCTATAATTTATCGTCGAACCCCAGCTCGTAACAATATGAAACTATAGATTAGAAAGCTAATTTAAACATTTTAGCTTTTCTAAATTTGTAACTAAAAACGTCTCTGAGGTCTCACATTTTTTCATGAATACCTTAGCGTTACGTACCCATACAAATCGATACCCTAGTTCTTTGCCAAGACGTCTTGCAGCTGCGTGGATAGATTTGTTTTCTGGTGATAAGTGCTCGGCGATATATATGGGTTGGACCTTATCTCCGCCTATGCCGAAATGGCTGGTGTTTAGTTTCTCCTTGGGGTAAGATTTATTGAATTTCATGGAAGCGGCAAGGAAACAGTCACGCAGACGAGAGCTGTTGAATTTTAGAACCACAGCACGTAGCCTGGTGCTATTGGAATCAATATTTGCGACTCTGCTACACTGATGTATATCGGTATCCTTAATATCACATTTGATTACCTTGCCGAGTTGCAGCACAGTGGTAACCAGATTTTCCGATCTGTGTTCGGGAACGCATATTGTATTTCTATGTTTGCAGACCTAGCATGCTGCTCTTGCGCATTTATGTGTTTTGTAAGGTTTTCAACAGTTGCATGCAGCTGCATATTCTCTTTTTCTAACTGCTGTATTTTAGCTGATTTATCTTCTAATGTAATTTTCACTTGTTCGTATTGATCATTGAAGAAAGAGAGCGAACTCTGGAATGTAGTGATCAAATCTCTCATTTGTTGAAGGTGATAAGAATGTATACTCATTGCATTTTCAATTTCATCTTTAATTATTTCCCGTAAACAGCTTTTCGTAATGACCTGGTCCTCTGTCTCTGTAGATACGGTTGTTAAACTTTGCTTATTGCGCAGAGTTACGTTTGCATTCGAAGGAGATGAGTGTGGTGACAGGCACTTTGGGTCACTTATAGGGCTACCCTTGCGTGTATTACCCGATACCCGGTGTGTTTGTATTGTCTCCTTTAGGTTGCTTGGAAAATGAAATGAAAGGAATGAAAAAACTTGGAACATGATTTTTTTTTCCAATAATCACATTTTGTAATCTGCAAATAAAATTGTGCGCGTACAATTTTCGAAATACCTACTTATCCATGGGTGCATAGGACATCCATAGAACAGGTTGGCACGGTAATTGCATCGATTTTGTACCTAATTACAAAAATTCCATAGTAACTTTGAGCCTCAATATCTCCTGAACCAGTAATTTCTCAGGTATGGTGCCGAAGTAAAAATTGTTCGTAATGATTAGTATAATATGGGGTTTAATTTTTCGTTAAGGGCCTTTTTACATACAATTTTGACCTACTAAGTCCCCAATTGCTCATACATGGTCTTTTGGGAATTTGCGCGTTCTATGTTAGATAAACCGTTATAAAGTAGAAATCTCATCCATAATCCATACTAACTACGATAATGCTATCTTCTACAATATTACCGTGTCTACACGTACGGTGGCGGATACATCATTGCTTTATCAAGATTTACACTAAAGAGTCAGGTGTTCTTGAAAGAAAACATGTGGGTGCCACGTAAACGGGTAGGTAAACATGTTTAGTAACTGCTGCGTTTCGTTCGGTGTGTGGTCGTGATTGAGGGTGCCGGTGGCCCATTCCCCATTCGTCCTTCCTCATCCCGCTCCTCCTCCTATTCCTTTATCCCAACCCGAAGGGTGGCAACGCGCTTGTGACTCCTCTGGTGTTGCTTGCGTCCATGGGAGGCGGTACCCAATCGCTTTCCATCAGACTATCAATCTGTTCGTTTGCTGCTTAGAACATAATAAAAAAACAATCTGGATGTTAGCGGGCGCCATCGTCGGCGTCCGCCGTATGGCATAATCAATATTAGACGAGATCGTGACCAAAGGTTGGACTATTGCCAACAAAAAAAGCTTTGGGGATAAAAATATACTAAACTTGTAACAAAACCAACCATGAACTAAAATAGTTTTTTTTTTACTTTTACTATTGGCGGCTTAGTCCTTACCTTATGATTGGCGATGCAAAGATTATCCGCGCGCCTCTAGCGGCTAATTTGGAAGTTGTCCGGTTACGACACTTTTGACAGCTTTCAATACAACTTTGCTGAGGACAAATTCCAAATTCGCCGCTAGAGTCGCTAGTTAGAATCTTAGCACCGCCAATAAGACCAAAAATGTATCTATACCTACCTGGTGGACCAAAAATGTATCTATACATAACTACCTACATGGTTGGAAATTGGTGTAGGTTGAATAGCTTCATTCTCAATATATTGTTTCGAGTCTACTTGTCCTCATATCTGCTGCACTTTTCGGCACAACAACCTACAACCTACTAACTACCTGAGTTAGTAGGTACCTATTAATAGAACGCTGCATGTTAATCAATACTAACATCTATTTACCCTGTACCTATTTTATTTGAGGCCGTACGTTTACTTGCAAGGAAGTTTAACAGTGAACGTATCAAGTTGATCAACATTTGAAGTTTTGAACATGTAGTTACGATCAACTTGCCGGGCTAAAGCTTCAGCCCGGCAAGTTGAGCTAAAGCTAAAGTTAGGTATAATTAATTGCTTCTGCGGTGGACTCACAGCCGGCTCAAATGAGCTGAGAAACCCTCGACCGTTACTGACAACGTCACTCTGAGAACTGCAATGAATCCTTTTATAAGAAGAAGATGTGGATTTTCTGTGTGCGCCGCAAAAAAAGAAACCACTGGTATAGTCTACTTTAGGGAATGCAAATCTCGCGAGATTTGGGCTCAAGCGAGATCTCGCGAGTTTATGAAGCCAATCTCGCGAGATCTAGCCAATTTAGACATCTCGCGAGATTGGCAATTTTGTATGTTTCTTTTTGTAAATAATCACAATATTAGATTAATTAAGACAAAAATAATAACCATTTTAAGTACCTATTATAGGAAACATTATTTATCACGAATTTTTCAATAGACTTTGCTTCAAACATTGTTTGAAGTACCTATCTGTCTATAATTTTTTAATAAACTTTTATGAAGTAAGCTTTTACGGACGGATCTGTCAAATAAAAATGAAAGTAACAACCAGTCTTCGCTTCTAATATAAAAAAAATCTTTTAGTAATAAAACATTTCTTTTATACCTAATAAACAAAACAACGAGAGGTAAAAAAAAATTTACTTATCATCTATGTTACTAAACTGAGGTATTATTATCAATTAGGTAAATAAAACTATATCTACGCAGTAGACCTTTAAGATATTACAGATTAATTAACAAAATATACCAATAAGACAGACTATTCGAAATTACAGATCCAAATTAACAAAAAACATATTCCAATCAAAGGAAAGATTGGTTCAGTTCAAATCACAAGCCATTATAGCGAATTATTTTCAAAGTAGCTCCTTCAGAAGGACAATATGTCCAGAGAAACGTCTGCTAAAGGGATTCCTTTTCTGTTGGCCAGATAACCAGCCGCTGAGAAAGCCCTTTCGGATTCAACGCTAATTGAAATTCTAGCAGTTCTCAGGCAGACATCCACGAACTGCAAAAGTTTGCCTTTTTTGACCCCCCGGACTCGTATAAATTCATTTCATTTTTTATTAATGCCGATACCGACAGATTGCAACTCCGTCTGCGTCAGCTCGCGCTTCTAATAAAACGTTTTTATGCTCAAGTGCAATCTCGTAAATCTCGCGAGATCTCGCCCTTTTTTCGACCGAGATTAATCTCGCTAAAAAAGGTTGAGATCTCGCGAGAACGAGATTGCATTCCCTAGTCAACATAAAATGGAAATTACAAAATTTCACATTAAACACATTGCCAAAACTAGGGCATGAGATCACAAAAGACTGTCATGCAGAGGGAATCGGGTTCTCACCCACGGCGTGCACCAATGGCTTTTCAAAGATATATGCGTATAAAATTCTTAATTATCACTTGCGTCGTGCTTTGTTTTAAATCCTCGTTCCCGGCTGTTATTATGATCTCTGCCAATCGTGATAAGAAGATAGTACCCTTGCATAATGCTACAGGTGTAAACCATAGGACATCGCTTATTTTTTGGTTGCGGAGATCAGACGGACGGCAGTTGCTCTGTGGAAAAGTTTTGTCATAAGTATCTGGTTAAATGTCTTAGCCCACATAAACGACTCGCCTCACAACCAACCAAAAAATATCATTCAAATATGGGCTTTAAGAATTGCTCTTTAGGTTTGCAGTTTTATATTTTTTTTACAATTTTTGTCTGTCTCTCTGTTTGTTTTCGCTAATCTCTGGAACGGCTGGGCCGATTTTGACGGGACGTTCACTGGCGAATAGGCTGATGAACCAAGGAGTAACTTAGGCTATAAATTAACCGGGTACGCGAAGTAGTTGCCTTAGGACGCGGGTGAAACCGCGGGAAACAGCTAGTAAAATAATGAAATGGGTGCAGCCACTCGATATTCTATTAGAAAATATTAGAGTGAAAACAAAAACACTGCTTGCACAGCACAATTTAAGCACGTGTTATCCTGCTACGTGACCGCAACGAACCATCAAAACTAAGAAAAGAAATACCTACCTTTGTGTATTGTATATGTGAGAAGAGTTTTCTATTCTGATCAGCATCAAACGAAGTGTGACTAGTAAGCGTTGTAATTTTGGAACAAGGTCGCACACACGTTTTACAAAATATGCCGTTCTTTGTAAAGACGACCGCAAATTAGACGCTGTAGTCGCGGTTCAGTTGTGTGATTGACCCAAATTACTTCAGTTTCTAGTTAATTCAGATCAGAATACTATATGAACAATAGGTACAAAAAATCTGTGAAAAATAAGCAGTTCATTAGCAATTGAGACGAGACACTTGTGCACTTTATTGTTTGACTGCTACTTACCTATCAGTTTGTGAGGAAGTAATAAAGTTTAATACGCGTGCAGTAAACACAAAAACTTAATTAAAAAAAAGGCTTTTTCGTTCTAAACGTTTTTATGGTATCTCATCATCATCATCATCATCATCGGCCCTGTGTATACATAATGTCCCATTGCTGGGCACGGGCCTCTTCTGACTATGAGAAGGGTAAGATCATAGTCCACCACGCTGGGCAAGTACGGGTTGGCAGACTTCACATGTATTTCGAGAAGATTATGGAGAACTCTCAGACATGCAGGATGACAGCACGATGTTTTCCTTCACCGTTTAGCAAGTGATAATTAACAATATAATCGCACATAGCTTCGAAAGGTCATTGGTGCGCGACGTGGATTTGAACCTGAGACCCTCTGCGTAGCAGTCCGGTGGTCTCTCCACTAGGCTATCGCTGCGTTATGGTATTTACTTACCGCAAAACATGCATATGCCTAATTGCCAATTGTATAAATTCGTAATACCAATATAAATAATTTGAATAGTGCTGTCTAGAATTACCGTAGCCAGGCAGGAAGGTGTATCAGAAGTGCGCAGTGGAAGGTGTAATACATCTACCTGACCACGATAGACAATATATCCAGACACAATGCACTGCGTTGCACAGTGAGTAAAGTATTGAGTAGGTACATGAAAATTTTACCTTATATATCCTGGTGATGTTCTTGAAGTGGACCTATAGATTAACTTATAATTTTGGCCAAAATAACAAGAGAATCGAATAGATACCAGTGTACAATTCGGCGAAGTCCTTCTCCAGACCACGATGCACGTTTGCGGTTCACAAAACTTTTCACAAATGTTCAATATGTCATCAATTTACAACAAACTTTGCCGGAATTCAAAAGCGGCAATTACGTATTAAGTTAATTACAAGTTGATTCAATTCGCGTTAATTCAAAGGGCGATCAATTTATTAAATAGGTACAAGGCACGCGAGAGTGCAAAAAGCGTGTTAATTTTTCAAGGCGCCAACGGAAGTGACAGTTCAGTGTGACCATTGTCAGAAATTTTCAATAGACTAAACAAAATGTTACTCAATCGATCTAATCGATTTGACTTATAATAAAAACTAATTCTATTTCAAACATCCACCCGCCCCGGACCAGCCTACCGGTTCGCTAATCGGTTGGTAGACGTGACAATGTTGCAACCGCTCTCCTCAGAATCGAACCGTCCACCAAGACCTCAGCAAATCGGGGAACTCCATCAGCCCCAGTTACCAAACGAAGGCTGCGCCCCCTGCGCCATCTGAGTGGCGGAAGGTTAGCCTCCTTGATCAAAACGAGGTCACCAATCTTGGGTGGATCGGTCTTGTCGGTCCACTTTACGCGTTGCTGGAGTATGTGCAAATATTCCAAGTTCCAGCGTTTCCAAAAGCTCTGAGTAATCTGGCGTACCAATTCAAAACGCGAGAGACGACCAGGTCTCGTATAGCAATATAGGGGTGCTCAGGCAAGGCGACAAGTGGGCGACCAATCAAAAAATGGCCCGGCGTAAGGGCCTCCAAATCATTCAGATCTGAGGAGATCGGGCACAATGGCCGAGAGTTCAAAACGGCCTCAATCTTACAAAACACAGTTGCGAGTTCCTCAAATGTAAGGACAGATTCACCGATTGTCCTGCGCAAGTGTGTTTTGGCCGATTTTACGGCGGCCTCAAATATACCACCCCAGTGTGGGCAATTTGGTAGGGAAAACAACCAATTTATCCCACGTCGGGCAAGCCTATCACCTATATCAGCTTTGTTGGTTTCAAGGAAATTAACAACATCATTCAAATAATTATAGGTGCCCTTGAAGTTAGTTCCGCAGTCAGAACGGATCAAGGAAGGCAGCCCTCTGCGGGATACAAATCTGTCAAATGTGGCTACAAACGCCTCGGTCGTAAGCGAGGAGACCAGTTCCAAATGTACGGCCTTTGTGGAGAGGCAAACAAAAACACACAAGTAGGCCTTAACAGTCTTGCTGTTTCGAAGTGTCGACATTTTCACCAAAAAGGGACCAGCGAAGTCCGTGCCAACACCGTCAAACGTCCTGCTTTCAGTTACGCGATCTGCCGGTAAGTCCCCCATCAAGGGCTGCATGGTAGAAGCCTTGAGCTTATAGCAAGGGATGCAGCGAAAGACTACACTCCGAATAACTCTTCGGGCAGACAAGATCCAAAATTCGCGTTGCAAAATGGCCAACAAAGCATTACAACCAGCATGCGAATTTTTAAGGTGACGGTCAGTTACCAACAAGCGTACCAAATGACCGTCCTTAGGTAACAAAGGGGGGTGACGAGCCCCGTAAGGGAGGTTGGCGTTCTTGAGACGCCCTCTAACGCGCAAGAGACCCGTATCGTCCAAAAAGGGGTTCAATTTAGATACAGCTCCCGACAATCGATCGATCTCCCTGATTTAAGGATAGCAATCTCCTTCTCAAAATGCGCCAATTGCACAGAACAAACCCAAAAGGTGAGAGACTCCTGTCGTTCCTGTGGTGAGAGAAACGGTGTCAGTCGTTTCTGTTGTGGGTGCCTAAAATTAAAAACAAAACGCTTTATCCAAGCAGTGACACCTAACAACTTGTCGAGGGAGCTGTAACGATTCAACAAAAAATCGGGGTCGAAAGCGCATTCCACCCTCTCAAGAGCGAGTGTTCGCAGACCCGGCAAATTAGAAGTATTCAAAACTGGCGTTCGAGGCCAATCAGTTTCTGGTCGACTCAACCATTCCGGACCCCACCACAGCGAATGACCTATCAAACTAGGCGTCAAGCATCCGCGCGAGGCACAATCAGCGGGGTTGAGCTCACCTGGCACGTGTCTCCAAACAAGTTTGACTTCGGATTTCTGGATTTGGGAAACGCGATTTGCGACAAATACCTCCAAGGTGTGGACAGAAGCCTTCAACCAACAAAGAACAATTTGACTGTCTGTCCAGGCGTAGGTCCCATTAATGCAAATGCTTTTACCCAAGGTACTGGACACGTGATTCAACAAGCGTACAAGTAGGGCTGCTCCCGAGAGCTCCAATTTCGGAATGGTCAAAGATGTACGAAGGGGTGCAACCTTGCTCTTCGCCATGATCAGGGAAACCCTCACCTGACCTGAGGCACTAACTGTGCGCAAGTACACCACGGCCGCGTGCCCACGCTCCGAGGCATCACAAAACCCGTGAAGGGTGGCCTTGTACTTCCCGGG
Source organism: Euclidia mi (assembly GCA_944739405.2). NCBI lineage: Eukaryota > Metazoa > Arthropoda > Insecta > Lepidoptera > Erebidae > Euclidia > Euclidia mi. The sequence continues at coordinate 18,216,439 of OX123189.2, forward strand.
AGGAAGGATGGGACGAGGCAAGGAGATCTCGTTGACGGCAGGAAGTGAGGATACAAAAGAGGTCCATTCATCAACAAGAGTGCCGTGTAGAGGTTCGTCCCAGGTCAATCCTGCTGTCCAAAGCTTCTGCAAGAAGCATTTTGCCCAAAATATGATAGGACAAATCCAACCGTTCGGATCAAAGGTTCTGGCGACAGTAGACAACACGAGACGTTTAGTCCAAGAACAAGGCAATTTCAAGTCTACGTTGTACGTAAAGATGTCTTGGACTGGTCTGTACAGAACGCCGAGAACAGCCATCATGGCGGGGTTGTCAACAATCTCAAATAGATGTGGATCTTGCTGATGATCCTCTGGCAAGCCTTCCAAAAGCGCTGGTGAGTTGGAAATCCATTTGCGCAACTCATAACCAGCGGAGGCCAAAATACCTATCAATTCGTCCCGCAGGAGGATCGCCTCGTCCGCTGTGGAGGCGCCCGAGCAAATGTCATCGACGGAAATATCGTCCTTCAAGATGGCGGAGGCTCGTGGGAAACGTAAGCCTTCGCGGTCTGCGAGCTCCCAAAGAGAACGTATTGCCAAGTAGGGGCTTGACCTTAACCCGTACGTATTTGTATTGAGCTCGTAGACGACCATGGGATCACGAGGAGACTCTCTCCAAAGGATCAGCTGGAAGCGACGGTCATCAGGGTGGATAATAGTCTGCCTGAACATCATTTTTATGTCGGCCACAAAGACCACCTGATGACGTCGGAAGCTGGTAATGACGTCACAAAGGTCCTTGACCAACTTGGGACCAGAATGCAAGCACTGGTTCAAGGATACGCCTGTTGAAGTCTGCGCAGAACCATCAAACACTGTGCGCAGCTTGCCAGTCGATGGCTTCAATACCGCATGATGCGGGAGAAAGTAATGCTCCACCGAACGCCAATCCAAATTTGACACTGACATGTGTCCCAATTGTTCATATTCTCTCATGAACTCAATGTACTTCTGTCTGAGCTCCGGATCACGACCCATGCGACGCTCCATAGCCAACAATCTCTTTTCGGCTAAAGGTCGTGACTCACCAAGCGGAGGCCGAACAGACAGAAAGGGCAGCCTCGTAATGATCCGACCAGAACGGAGTCGACCAGTGTTGTTCTGGAAGAACAGCTCGCACTCCTCATGTTCTGGATTCAAACGGGCAGCTTGAGGGGGCTCCTCTACCTCCCAAAACCTCTGAACTGCATCAGAGAGAGCAGAGCCTACAGCCAACAAATTATCAAGTTCGGGTGGAGGGGGGTCCCTAGGTACAGGTCCCATCAAAGCAAATCCAAATATGGTTGGGATGCCAGTCAAACCATTTGGCACCAAGACCCGTTTCCCACCAATCAAAATTCCACCGAGGACATCAGAGCCAATCAACAAGTCGATTTGTCCCGGTGTGTCAAATTTGGGGTCTGCCAGTTCCAATCCCGATGGCAAATTCACCACAGCAGCAGGTAGCTGTTTCTGTGGATGCATGCCCAAAATATTCTTCAGCACAATAGCCGAGGTTCTAATCCTCGGGTGTGAAGATTCAACAAGGCCAAACAAAACCTTAACTTGCCCTTCAACATTAGAGGTTACGTCACCTATGCCCCGTATACAATTTTGAAAGGAGCCCATATTTAATTTAACCTGCCCTACCAAATAAGTGGAAACAATGCAACCTTGTGAACCTGTGTCCAATATAGCACGGACAACAACAGAGGTCCCCGTGGGTCCCCAGACCCTAACAGCAACCGTTGGTAGGATAACGGTCTCAATGGGGGAGGTTGGCGTTATAGGGCAGGGGTCAATGACCTATTGTTGCCTGGGCGGCGACCGTTGGCCAGGACCAGGCAAGTCAAAACGAGGGTGCGGCTTGAAGTCCTCAAAAGCGCGATGACTCGATCCGCGCGCCATCTGTGGGGGGTCATAGTGACGCACCCGCCCAAAACGAGGTGGGCGCGAGTCAAGGCGGGGACGCTCCGCCAAAGGAGGGGAAGACCTGGGGCAGCAGTCATGGTGCTGGTGACGCTGGGCGGTCGCACATTCAGGTACGCGAGAGAGAGGAGGCGTGCGCACGCTACGGTTCTCCAAGCGGGGTGAGCGGCGATCAATCAAGCGAGGTGACTCTCGGCTGCGCGCCGGTGAGCCTCGGCTGCCACCTTCAAAACACCCGCCCGTGCGCGGCGTCGGCTGGTTGGACAAGCGGCCTACCTCTCTGGCATTCATACAGAGAATGTCCAAATGCTGTCCTCCACAGTGAGGACAGGGGCGAGAGTTTGGGCAGTCTCGCTGGTAGTGGGACCCCAAGCAAGAGAAGCAAAGGCGGCGGGCATTCGCGATGCGCCTACGAGAGGCGACATGAAGGTCCAAGAATGCCCTACAACTGGCCGTTCTGTGCCCCGTGACCTTGCAGTAGGAGCACTCCGCTGGGCTCTGCGTGACCGCAAAGCGAGGAGGGCGCCCGTCAACATTGGCTCGGGTGTGACCGCGAGCCTGCTCCTTGACCTTGGGCGGCTGCGACTTAGCCGGCGTGTCACCACCGGAGTTGTCCAAGACCCGGCACTCATCCTCCAGGAACTTCTCCAGGTCAGCAAAGGGGGGCAGATGGGTCGCGCTATTCCCACCAAAGCGCTGTTCAAAACGCGACCTCAGGTCGGCACGCAGCTTCTTCAGCACAATGTGCACCAATAGATAAGACCATTGGTCTACGGGCAGGTCAAGGCACTTAAGTGCGTTGATGGCCACCAAGAGCGGGTTCAACAGTTGGGTGCGCAACCCAGAGACCCGGGTGAGCGTCGGCAAGCCCAAAATCTGCTCGATGTGCGTGTCGGCGAGGCCACGCTTATTATGGTACCTACGGGTAATTAGGTCCCGAGCCGTCTGGTACGCCTCGTCAGACACGGGCATTAGATAGGCTAACTTTTGTGCCGGCCGAAGGTCAGCCCTATCATTAACTAGGCTGTCGAACAAATTAACGAAGCCCAGGTAGCTTCCTAGGCAGCCATCAAAATGGGGGAGGTCCAAAGTAGGGAGCCTACTCACCAGCCCCGGTGCTGACCTAGGAAGCTCCTGCTTCAGGCCGGGTTGCCCTTCCCTATCGGCAACTAGTTGTCTCGCAGTATTGGAGACAGCATCATACAGGTCTAAGACCTGGGCATAGTCTTCGCTGACCTTATTTCGCTGGTCAGCAGTGAAATCAGTGACTGACACTTCGAGACAGCAAGCGCTGAAAGTGCGGAACTGCTGTTCCACACTTGCCAGGCGATCATCGATCCGCTCGTACCTTTGAAGTAAGGACTGGTGGCGATCAGGCCGGTTCACTAAAGCACTGGCCGAGGCAAACCAGCGCAAATCTGATGCAATAGCACCAGCAGCCGCACGCAAGTCCTTGATAGCTGACATAATCAAAATTCAAAAGAGCCCGGACCAGCGTTAAATAATATTAACAATCAAAACTTAATTTTTCTTAATTCTTTGAAACCAACAAAGTATTAGCCTGTTTACTGCAAGTGCAGGCAAGTGACAGGTATCTACTGTCCACCAAAATTAATAGTTTCAATATATATTGACACAAAACAAAGTCAAAGTTATCAAAAGTTGAACCTTCGAATAAGTTAATTAAAGTTAAATATTCAAATAAATTAACTAATTACTTGCAACAGACAGACTGGCTGTATTATTTGAGATATACAATAGTAAGTAAGCACAGAATATGTGTTACCTAACAATATTATCTTTATATTATAACAAGGTTTAACAATGTAAGGTTCAAACTTAATATATCAATATATGCAATAAACTAAATCAATTGATACATATAACTGATATGCATCCAATCAAAGTGACTTATTAATGCAACAACAAATTTAAGTTAGATTTTTCAACAATACAAATCAACAATTACTGATTGAGGTTATGTGACAATGTGTTTCAAATTATCTAGGTCAACTTATACAATTAAATATTATGTATTTTAGACAATAACTGACAAACACTACAAAACTGTCTACAAGGTGATAAGATACAAGCTCATACCAATCTGAGTTTATACTCAGTAATGCAACAGCGGCTAAATTTCAACCACGCTCTGCTACCAAAATTATGTCTAGAATTACCGTAGCCAGGCAGGAAGGTGTATCAGAAGTGCGCAGTGGAAGGTGTAATACATCTACCTGACCACGATAGACAATATATCCAGACACAATGCACTGCGTTGCACAGTGAGTAAAGTATTGAGTAGGTACATGAAAATTTTACCTTATATATCCTGGTGATGTTCTTGAAGTGGACCTATAGATTAACTTATAATTTTGGCCAAAATAACAAGAGAATCGAATAGATACCAGTGTACAATTCGGCGAAGTCCTTCTCCAGACCACGATGCACGTTTGCGGTTAACAAAACTTTTAACAAATGTTCAATATGTCATCAATTTACAACAAACTTTGCCGGAATTCAAAAGCGGCAATTACGTATTAAGTTAATTACAAGTTGATTCAATTCGCGTTAATTCAAAGGGCGATCATTTTACGGAAGTGACAGTTCAGTGTGACCATTGTCAGAAATTTTCAATAGACTAAACAAAATGTTACTCAATCGATCTAATCGATTTGACTTATAATAAAAACTAATTCTATTTCAAACAAGTGCTGTAATAAAATACCTACTATGATTATAATATACAAATATCTTTTATATTCTACCTAGAACAAAATGTGAGGTAAAACATCCAGTGCAGAGCGCACGCGTTTTGTAGCGAACCAATGTAACTAGGAAAAGTAATAGCTTCCTTTGTGCGTTGAACATATGTCGGGGATTTTCTATTCTTATCTGCATGAAACGAAGCAAACGTTGGTTATCGTAAGCGTTTTACTTAGGTATCTAATATTGCACACACATTTTGTTAAATCTGACGTTTATACTTCATAGTAAAGAATCCTTGGATTGTTCGTTCAAAGGCTCTTACGTAGTTTAAGTTTGTAGGTATGAAAAGAACTTACAAATGGCACTACAGTCGCAATAAAATTGTATTACCTACTGAAACGCTACAGTTCAAAGTTTCCATTCGGAGATGGCATCTCCGAGATGCCTAATGGTGAGGCCAAGCGAACGTAATTATTCATTTGAGTACCGTTATTTACGTTCAAGTGAAATTCGGTCAGGCTGGCAGAGGGACAGACTTCAGAAGTTCAGACCTATGGTTACACTGTTTCGTTACACTGGTATAATCATGGGATGCTCTCTCATCCGAACGCAATTCGAGTGGAATATTGCGCGTGAGTCAGCAGAAGAATCATCTTGCGTTGCAATGTGGCACAAACAAGATTTTAGTGTGAAATGGAATGTTGCGTTCATTGCGCTATCTGATCCGCGATTCACGACACACTAAATGATGTTCGATTGGTCTCATCCTAAAACATCTTCTGATCTGCTTAGTATTTGATGAGGGGCAAATGTAGGTACCTATAACTTCTTTCCTCTCATAATAAGGCATGTTTACGTATTCTCATACTGACTGCAATTTTTTCTTATCCGCGGTTACCTCACTTTTTCTTACGAATGTGGAGAATATGAAAATTTTACCTTCCAATAAAATTTGTATTATGCTTCCAATGAATGACGTCCGAAGTCCTTTATGAGAGTACATCGATTCTTTCACCTCGCCTGGTCGCTAAATGTCGCTAGTTCCGTTTCCTAGATGCACCCACACCACCGCCACATACCAAATACAAGCCGCCATCTTCGTCATTGCACGGCTCATAATGGTATAGCCCCAGGAAGACATTACTGGGACTTCGGACGTAATTGGAAGCATAATACAAATTTTACTTGAAGGTAAAATTTTAATATTATGCGTTCCGTTTGACGTCCGAAGTCCTTTATGAGAGAGTGTTTGTTATCTCCTGGTGGCTTGTATTTTTAGTATCGACATTAAATTAAAACGCAACAATGTGATTGAACATAATTATAAAGTAAATTTAAATGCACATTGAATAAGATGCTAGGTACAAATCAAAACATTTTCCTATAAGTATTATGAATCAGGTTGAAAATATTGCGATAGATATTTCTGACCTAATTTCCCTATTAGAATTATTGATTTGTTTCAGATAAAACTTTCTAAAAGTACATTCATGCTGCCAATTAGCCTTAGAAGATTACTTAAGATATCATTAGTATGGTAATGTTCTACCCAATTTAAAGATGAGACTGCTGATCTACAGCTTCCAGCTGAAGCCTGAATGCCAGCCTCAGCTAGAAGCCTCAGCTAGAAGCCTCTTTATCCAACCACCAATCATAGCTGCAGTAGCTGGCCTTGTAGGCCTTCTAGTTGCTAAGAATAAATTTGTAATATTTTCCCGGGTCCCTTGCGTCATATTTACTAGTGTACGTAAACAATATACTGCATCGATGCTTTTATCTGGTGCGGCTAAAAATGTCCAGCTAGATTTTTGATATGAGGATGAATCAGTTTTCGACCTGAAAGCGGGGCGCAAGGTAATAGAATTAGTGTTATCTACAAAATGTTGACTATCAGTATGTAAAAGAGTAAGATCATGTACTCTACGGCCAGAAGATAATAGTAGAATAGCAGCTGTGTGTCTAGAAACTTGGTATAAACTATTTAAATTTATATTGCAATTCTTTGTGAATCTGATTAAAATCCTTCTAAAAACTCATCCCAAATCGATAATTGAGAGGGTGGCGGTTTTGCCATGGCAATAGCTTTCAGTATGTGTTTTACTATCGGATATGCAGTAATTTTAACATCAGATATTGTTTCGCAAACGGATGCAATAACCGATTTATGAACAAGAATCGTTTTGTAAGAAAGACCATTGGTCAAAAATAGATAACCGAGATATCTAGCTACGTTTTCTGGCTTCGGTAAACGAAAATTATTGCTATTTCCTTGACAAAATTTCACCCATTTACTCCAAATAGGGGCATAAGTCTTTATTGTAGACTGCCTCCACCACGATGACAATAACTATTTCTCTTGCGGCGTCCATGTATCCGTCAGGGCATCCCACCCGAAATGAGCCAGGCTTCCAGGTGTAACTTGCCGACTTGTGCCGGCGGTAGCATTGTCGTTGTGTCCACCAGCGTCTTCTCCAGGTTTCTGAGTTTCACGGGACGTTTCAGAGCACGATTCTTCAGGTCTGGCCTCCAAAAAAAGGATTCGTCCACTTGGGTGCTACTAGAATGTACTGACCTGAGGCTGAATTGAGGTGATCCGGTACCCTGGGTATTAGGCTGGGTGGCGGGAACAGCCATGCAAGTCAGTAATGCCAGGATCTGTTGAACGCGTCGTGAAAGTAAGCGTTCGAGTCTGACAAGTCTAGCGAAACATAATTTGCTACGACATGTGCTGTCTGTGACGCAAAGAGTCTGGCGTGCCCCACATGCCGAACAGTCTCGATGTTTCCTCACCTATGAGGTGCCACTCGGCTGCGGCGCGATTTCGTGAGAGGTGATCTGCTTCGGTGTTGCACAGGCCTGGTAGGTGGTGAGGCCGAAGCACAATGTTAAGGTGGTCCACCTGTTCCAGCAGCTGTTGGGTCAGATCTAGCAATTGACGTGATCGTGTTCCTCCTTCGTTTTTTATATACGAGACGACTGTTTTGTTATCACTCTGAAGAATCACTGTAGAATTCTGGAGCTCCATTGCTTTGGCTGAAATAGCGGCTATCACCGCATACATTTCCTTCAGATTGCAATGCCATTTTGCCCGGTGTTGCTCCCATAGGCCTTTTATCATGTCATTGTTCATCAGGGCTCCCCATTGAATGTCCGACGCGTCGGTGATGACGTGGTTCGTCGGCATTCTTTGGAGATGAATCGCTGACTTCTGACTGATATTCTCCATCCACCATTTTAGTTCTGTATGTACCTCTTCTGGATACTGAATCTGCGACCGTGGACACTTCCTGAGTTTGTTGCTGTGTCGCTGCAGTAAGCGGAAATGCAACCTTCCCCGGTGGGTGATGAAGGTTGCAAAGTTGAGATGACCTAATAAGCGTTGCGCCTGTTTTAGGTTCCAGCCGGCTTCGAGTTGTACTCGCAACATCTGACGAATTCGTTGTATTTTCTCTGAGGGTAGGGACTTCGTGTTGAATTTGGTGTCCCACGTGACTCCCAGAAAATCAATTCACCTCGTTGGTGTTGTTACCGATTTCTCAATATTTATTTACTAACCCAGACTGGTTTTGACCAGTCTGGGTTTTGTATACTGTATTGGCCGATCGGCAGACATCTGTAGGTCACACAGGTCATCTGTAGCAGACCTTGATAGCTGATCCGGAGAAACCTTCTGTGTCGATCTTTTACTGGCAGGTGGTAATAGACCTGACTTAAATCCAGTTTCGGCGAAGTAAGAGACTCTCGCACAAGCTGCTGCATTCTAATAGGAAAACTCTTAAGCATCTGACAGGCATAATAACCGGCCACTGTCCACTCAACAAGCACCTATTCAACATAGGCCTTACGGACAGCCCACTGTGCAGGGGCTGCATGGAAACCAAAGAAACACCCGCTCACGTCATCCTGCACTGCACAAGTGTGAGCGACCAACGGGCAAAGCTGCTGAACAACCCCAGAACCATGTGTGAGGCTTTGAACGACATCAGCCGACTAATGGCTTTCTGGAAGGAGCTAAGGTGGTATGAGTAGTCGGCGTCAATCAAGTCGCCACTTACGCACAATGGCCCAAATAAGTGGCTAAGTGCGGAAAACCCACGACCAACTAAATTAAACTAAGTCCAGTTTCACCATCTAATGCCACCAGTCCGTGTTGTAGAAAATTTGGCACTTGGTGATGGTGAAACAGATGGAAATGCCTTGGTTTCATGTACTGATTTAATGCCTTGAGATTGAAAATTGTTCGACTTTTCCCGTTGTATTTCGGAATTATGAATAGAGGCGAGATAAAAGTCGGTGTCAGGGGGGCTGGCTCTAACACTTTTAACTGAATTAAATTTTGAATTTCGTGTTGAATGGTATTCTGAGACCTGTTATCAATTTCCATATTGATTTTGGTGGATTGAAAAGATCCCAAGTGTTTAGAAAAAGTCTTAGACAGCCGCCTGAAAACTCTGTCAAGTTATTTATTTTTATATCCCGATCTTCTACCCTCTGCTTTATATTTTCTCCCTCCCCCTCTCTTCTTGGCTGACGAGTTATTGTTAATGAATCGTTCGGAATCTTTGTTTTCGGCCCGTTTGGGTTTATAATTGTTATTCGGCTGACTCCGAAACGGCTTTGCGTCAGCAGAGGAGGTCGAGGGCTCTGGCGATTTTGCCCGGGTTCGGGTAGAAGATGGGGACTGTTTTTGTAATTTATCCACTCCACCAATTTTCTGTAAATTTAATGACAACTGACCGGGGTCAAACATTCGCAAGACGGCGGAATTTTACTCAGACCCTCTCTCATATATTTATCTTTTAATTTTTAACGATATCCCTACGGCGCAATTCTAACACTTCGGCTCGTTTTCCGCAAATCACCTGTAGTATATCATGAGATACTGTCTTATATTCGGAATCATTACCAAATAACTGGTTTAACTTTTCATAAATAGAGGACGCATTAAGCTGAATGCCCTTAGAGGCAGACCAATCAACTAGATTCTGTAAAGCCTAGTTAACGGCTTCATTTTGGGCCAAAAATGCTTTGGATAGCGTTGCAAAACTACGTTCCATTTGAAACCAACGTAAAGGAGCTAAAGGGTCCTCCAAACGTCGCAACTCCTCATTTACTCTTGATTCGGTAAAAGCCGGCAAAGCGGCGTACTATTTCTGAACGTCTGTATACCGAACCGCGTTCCACTCGGGTGAGTCAAATCGACACGTGTCTGATTTGCTTTTGGTACGGTCGGTTCTTTGACAGAAACGTCCAAGTTGACAATACTACCCGCATCTAATTTGGGTGAATTTAAAAACTGTTAATTTGATATTGGTAGCGAACTGTCCATCAAAAACGAAGTATGTGGCATGCTGTTACTATTAGATAAGGGCATTTGCACTTTTAACGGTGGCGCCTCCGTAGATGAAGTGATTTTGGCCGTTAAAATATTCTTCAAATGACTTACAAGAATTACAATATATAATAATGACAATATGTCAAACCTTTCCTCCAGATCCCGTGAACTGGTACGTCTTTGTCGTTTTCTTGGTGGCCCTTCTTTTGATCCGACGAACAATCCGAAGAACTATCACTATCACTTGAATTAGGCGCGATGACCTCTTTATCACTAATTTTTATAAAGGAGGTTACAGGTAACGGAAGACAAACTAATAATGTTTGAAATTAACTTTCTACTTAAATCTCGAAAACTAATTAAAATAATATAAAATTTGCGACAAAATTAATCTAATAAATGCAGATATTTTCGTAACGACCATGTGCTCGGTTCGAAAAACGACGCAACAATGACGAAGATGGCGGCTTGTATTTGGGAGGTAGTTTAGTTGCAGACCGGAAACGGTAGGTGGCAGCGCCACCTACCTAGGTGCATCTAGGAAACGGAACTAGCGACCAGGCGAGGTGAAAGAATCGATGTAATCTCATAAAGGACTTCGGACGTCAAACGGAACGCATAATAAGAAATGATTACCTACTAAAGCTATGTTCCTTCATATCTATTAATAGATGAAGAACTGTTATATATTTACGCAAATTATTTATTTACCTTCGAAATGTCTGTGTTATCTTTCTCTGTATGGTAGGTAGATGACCTCTTTATTACTTGGCCTAGTGTTTACATGATTGCGTCTTTTCTATACTTTTTTGACCTAGACGGAACGTTAGGCTTCCAAGTCTAGATATCAGTTGCCACAAAGCAAAGCACAGTACGCGTCCGGGACTTGCCGCACGTAGTCCATTTATATATGAATATTTGAACGGCTATTTCTCTCTCATTAATTATGGAGCAAGATCTTAGCATCAAAGAGAGAGAGATAGAGAGTACTTTAACCAGTACCTCTTGTACTGAATATTTTTGTGTTATTTGTTTGTTTTGCATAATGTTCTTGAAATCAAGTCAATAATGAATGCACAGAGAACAGGGAAAAGGATTTCTTGTTTGGTCACTAGGTTGCTTTAAAATGGGAGGCAGTAGATTGCCATTATTTACTCAAGGAAATGCTCTAAAGCTGATATTCTGTCATATATGGTTGACTAGTAAGCGCACCCCGGGCTCCAAATGTTGGATGCAACCGGGATAACGCTAGGATGATGATGACGACTTAAGGAAATGTTCTTCCACTAAGATGATGAAATTCTATGATGTTTTCATAATCCAAGCCATTGGTCACCCCATTTTATAAACCTTCTTTAGTGCTAGTCATGTTTGTTTTTCGTGAAAAGCCAACTTCATTGTCGAAAGCGCTCTAATTTGACTACATTGCACATTGAGAAAAATAAGAAATTCAAGTAAAGATTCCATTAATCGAAACGAACATCGATCGATTCTAGCAGAGTTTAAATGTAGTTATACAAAGAAAACGGTAACACGAAAACGTTGACCAACTGACCTAAAATTCAATTTTAAATTCTAATATGACGACTTACTTATTACGCCAATTGTAGCCTCGTGCTTCAAAACAAAAAAGTATGGCGTTGTTCAACGTTGGCGCACGTGACGTCACGTAAAAAGCTAGCACAGATGAAAGTTTTAGCAAATGTGCGGAATGGAACCGGCCACTTTGTAATTAAACAATCACATTTGGCTAAAGCACTAGGTGTTTGTCGTGTTTGTTTCACTAGTGCTTTATTTTAAAGCATAATTATGGAATCAACTTTATTGGGTTATTTTTGTCTTTAACTGTGGCAGATCTAAGGGAAGCAAACCGGGGCAACACCTACCCCCCAGCGGCATTGTCATGTTAGGGCATCGGATCACCATCCATCTAGCGTTATCCAAGTTGTAACCTGGGGTCCACTTACTAGTCTAACCAAATAATAATTATGCATAGGGGAATAATGTTATCGAAACGAAATGATTTTATCAGTCGCGAACGTACCGCGCCAATGAAATATTCTCGAACGAATCTAAAGTTATAAATAAATAATTTTGCTTATATTTTGCATAAACATTTACCTGTACCTTTTTCAGACATTGCCTGGTTATTGCTGATATGAAGGAATAAAATAACATTCAAGTACCCTTCTGCTTCACTTAAGCATATGCTTACCATATCCCAAAAGTTCCAGTAAATTTTTACCTAAACAGACGCAATCGCCATTTACCCTAAAAACAAAGACTTACTGGGAAAATTTATTACTTGGCAACAATAAAACTAAGGGATTCACAGCTGTATCCCGTAACACATGAGTTAGCAAGCCGTTGCATATTAAACAGCCATCCTCTCTATTATTAACATCCACTTCTTGGGAATGCTACGACGAAATCGAGTTTCTCTTCCCTTTTTTAGATAGACAGATTAAGGGCAGCCGGCCGGTACATATTGTTTACTATTTTCTTTTTGAATTGTAGTTCCATTGTAGTGTATGCTTTGGTATTCAGCTGACTATGAATAAAAGTGCAGAATATTAAATAGGTGTCTATTAAAAATAGCAAATAATATCCTGGAAATATTTGCAATATCATGGGCCCAAAACTGCCTGAAGGACGAATTTCTTTAAATTCGGCACGACGAAGTAAGCTAGCCATGTTACAAAATGTATACTAGCGAGCAGAGGCTGGTGCTATGAATAACCAAAAGGCACTGATTTAGCAAATTGAAAGTGCAAGATAAAGAAGCTATGGATTTACTTCGAAACTATGAATCAAATCATAATTTTGGTGCTTCTTAAATCTATTTATGTGAGTTCAATTAAATATTGCTTGATTTAGTGCCAATATCCGAGCAGCTTAACTAATGGGTACGTTAGAGTAGCAAGCACGTGCACTTAAGTGAAACGTTGGTCAAGTTGGTCTAAAACTCTTGTTACTGAGCGCTAAAACATGCAGAGTGCCAACTATGACATTGGCGTAAATTTACGAATAAACGCACTAGCCTCCACTGCAACGTAAAGATAGACTAGGCAACTTTATGTAGGCCGTATGGGCGAAGAAATAATGTGCATCGTCATATTTGGACTGATTTGACAAGATTTTCGGCGTCAGTTGGCTGATGATAGAAGGAGTAACTAAGACTATTTACCAAAAACCCATCTGTTCATGCTTGAATTTCCAAATCCCCGTGGAAAATCTCACATAACATAAAATAAGTAGTACAGCTGGAAACAGATTATCAAACTTATTTGTTTAGTGGCATTTAACTGTCTTCATAGTGCCAAAACCCAACAACACTGTCATCATAGAAATGTTGTATCATTGCTATGATGACAGTGTTGTTGGGTTTTACTGCCAAGTCTAGCGTATTACGGCGCCATCTCCTCAATTTGAGTGTCTTTTAGAAGTAAAATACCAGTTGTTTCCGTTACGTATTCCAAAATTGTATTTCGTAACTTGGATAGCACAACTATACATATAGACTTCTAAAATCAACTCCGTCGACATTTCAGTGTCCAAGTCTGAATGTACCTACCATAGATGCTAATACTGTCGGTGAGGCGATTCCTTTAATTAATTCCATTTGATCTGGCCACTGCGGCGGAACTCGCTGGCGAATGGCGACACTCGGCTAATTGTATTGTAACAATTTATAGCGGACCTGTGGACAATTTACATGGCAGCCGAGAGGTACATTTTGTAGTACTAGCCTCGTTTGCCGGGTACCAGGTGTCAGACTGGGCTAGAATTAGCTAGAATTTTTAATAGTATAAATTGATGTTGGATATTTTCCGAAGCAGTCTCTAAAGAACAATGGCAGAATTTGGTCTGGGTTTGTTGTGGCGACCTTAAACTTCATATATTATGAACAAAACAAATTGTATTTTTTTTCTAGGATTTTTAATATTTTCACTTTGTCTCGTTAAAGCTGGAGTTTTTTATGATGATAAAAAGCATACCAATTGATTACGAATATTTATTATTTAATTGTTGCCATAGACAATGGTGTGACAGGAATAGACGTGAGTCCAATATCCGGATCGATTATTAAATAAGTAATCGATACGATCGACCTTTATAGAGTTGGTTTGGTTTAAAATGCAGTTGTTTAATATTTAATCAACATTATATCAATAAGCTAATATTTTTGAAGCAAAACAACGCAACGTTTAAATCAAATAAAACCGTCACAGCATCGTTTTAATGTTGTATCGATTTCATATAAAATCGATGAATCGATTTAAAATGTGCAGCTCTGCTTTTGTCTTTGGCTGTGGCAGTTAGATGCTACAAAATACTTCTGCGTTTTGATGTCAATCTGACATATGTCATTTGATAATAGGGAAGATTACTGCCAAGTTAAACCACCAGATGGCGGTATCACCGACAACAGTAAACAATGAATATTGGCAAGTATGACATTTGATTGACAACTTGACAACTCGTTTAGATTTCAAACTTTGGATGCGCGATCTCATTATCTCATCTCAGACAAGTCACTATAACAGAAACATTGTACCATATTTATTGTTATTAATAATTACATATATGAGATATGTTTTGTCTATATAAATAAGTAAAGATATACTGTTGTCTTGTTGATGACAATATTTGAAAAGCGCGCTACGAAAGTTTGTTTACTGTAGTTGCTCGTGCTGCCATCTGCATCGAGCTTTGCGTAATGTTCCCTATTCAAACGTACCTGGCTACATTGTTTAACTTTCAAACCACTTTCAAACCATAACTTTCCTTTTACCTACATTGTTCATTCTTAACTAAAAATTCAAACACCGATATCTTCTTTTTCCGCCTTTCCTGAGTGAAAATAGAATCATTTATACTTACGCCAATTATTTTTGATATGTTTTTTGTTACTGTACGCTTCTATTTAATTTCAGACATTTTGATGTATGGAGATCTGCCATTGTCCTTTGTGATTCGGTGTATATCAAAACAGGCGGTTCTATAGGCAATACCTATTGAGAGTAAGGTACTAGATTTTTTTAAAACAGAAAGTACTATGAAGATATTCTATAGATACTGAGACGAGTATAAATTGCCATGCGATGCCATCTGATCTACAGTGAACGATTAGCAATATCAATATTAATTTTACACAGCAAAAATAGGTATTTACTTGAAAACATGGAGAAAAAAATCACACAAAATCATGTTTGAAGTACTACTATAAAAGCAACGATTCCAACAGTAATAAGTACTTAAGTTAAACATTTCACAAAATTTTTATCTCTTCCAATTCACACTTGAATATTCTGAAACAAAGAACTTAATGTAATATATAATAACAATAAGCGTCTGCTCAGGGTCGGACAAAAAGGAAAAAATAAAATTATAGGTATTAGACGCTTCACAGCGGGCGACGTCCGCTCGTCTCGTCCCGTCCTGATGTGATATCGTACTTTACAACAGTCTTGCAGTTGGATTTCACACCGGAATCTAGCGTAGCATTTCTTTAAAATTATGGATAAGACATGTTTAATGTCAACTTGGGGTGGGAACACGAGAATGCTATAAAAGTGCGCTGTCTGTCGTGTACGTGATGAAATGCAACACTCATCGCCGTTATTGGTTTTATAGACGTATCATCGCGTGTAAGAGTTCGTCTCTTAGAAGCTTTTCTCCCAAACAAACTGTCGTCCTTTACGTTTACCGGGATTCTCTATATTCAACTCCGTTGTATTCAATATCAATTCAATATTGTTACAAAAAATATATTCATCTGCCAAATTGCCGACAAGATGACTTGTGCGTATACGCACAAATAAGTGGATTTAAAACCGACTCAATGCGATACTGTAATACAAATCGCCGTCCCCAACGAATAATATCGTAATGAAAAAAAGTAAAATTTACAGGCAAAATAAAAAACCATTTTTTGTTTATAACTTCTCTTCTTCTTCTCTCTCTTATCAGTTTTACATAGCAAACTCGTTGACATACCAATAGATAGGTATTTTTTTGTTGTGTAAAGCGATTTAACTTAAAAATATATTAGTTTTACACCCACAAAAATATAATCAAAAAATCAAATTACCAAAATGTAAACACCATTTTCAAACCGTAATGCAACAATACGATTTTATTCGAGTAAATTTTTGACAGTGACCTATACAGCAATAGTTAATTTCGATCGTCTTGACTGTTAAGTAGCGAGATTGATTGTAATTATAACTTATTATTACCATATTAATCATAGCTCAAAACAATATATTGTGGTAACAGAAATTAGTTAACATAAATATTCCATAGCAAACGGAATGGTAATATACTTTACCGAAATAAGTTTTATTTATTGTACCCGAATAAAATTGTAATTACAGTTTACTGGAAAAAGGATAACTTCAAGGGGTCAGTATTGATTGATTATGATGATATTCGTCACAACAAAATGTTTTTATTTATAGACGAATAGTACAGGTAAATTCATTACAAAATGTCTAACTCGAAAAGTATTCGTACGAATCACGTGAAAAAAATTCACAAGGTGTAATCGCACCTCTAGAACAATAATTCCCCATAAAAGCACTTCTATCGCAATAGTTGATTACGATATTATTCGCTGGGGATGGCGAAATAAGTTACTATCAGTAAGTCGAATTGGTAGCTAAAATCTGGTGCAATTGCACAAAACAGACAGAGACTTCTTTGGTATTGCTATTTATTAGTAAGGGGTACTGCCTACGAGTTTGTTAGCCATTCATAGCAACCAACAAAGGAATCATTCACAGTATATAATCATCAAATGATAGATTTTACACACTTTAGTACGCAATTAAGCCTACTCTACTGTTTAATTACTTTCACTGCCGCTACATATATCGAAAATACTTACAATAAAATCAAACAACCCAATACTGGTAAATTACTATAAAAAATATGAAAAAGTATTAAAAAAGACAGTTACTACATCAAAAAAACTACATTACAAAAACAAAATCATGAAATCAAACAACAAAATAAAAACTATGTGGAGTGTTATAAACGAACGGACGAACAAAAAACAAAAAAAAGAGAAAAATAATATAAAACTAGAAATCAACAGTAGCGTCGTAACCAATCCCACACAAATTGCCAACTACTTCAATAATTTCTTTGCTTCAATTGGTAAAAGCTCGACTATCACATCAAACAAAGAAGATACTATGTTTCTCACTCCAATTGAAGGGTACGAAGTCCTTGAAATATTAAAAATCCTAAAAAACAAGCGCAGTTATGGCATAGATGAACTACCACCTGCCTTATTCAAATTTTGTGCTGACGAGCTTACTTTACCCCTTTATCTCCTAATCAATCAATTTTTTGAAGAAGGAACCTTCCCCAACAAATTAAAACAGACAATCATTAAACCAATACACAAAAAGAATACAAAAACAGACCCAAACAATTATCGTCCAATAGCACTCTTACCTACCGCATCAAAGATCTTTGAAAAAGCTATGAGCAACAAAATCTACTCGTTTTGTGAAAAATATAATATATTTAATGCATCTCAAAACGGTTTTCGCAGAAACAAATCCACAACACTCGCTATTTACAAATTCATACAAGAAGCCCTTAACATTCTCAATAATAAACAGTATGCAGTTGGTATATTACTTGATATGACCGAAGCGTATGACAAAGTGCAATTTAAAATATTATTAAATAAACTATACAAAATAGGGATACGCGGGAACGCTCATAAATGGCTCACTTCATATTTAACTGACAGGCAACATTTAGTCGAAATAGAGTATTTTAATGAAATATCAAACGAAATAGAAACAATTCACTCCTTCAACAGAGAAATTCATACATCAATCCCCCAGGGCAGTGTGATAGGATGCTTACTATTCCTCATTTACATCAATGACCTACCAAAATTTATAGAAGGGCCTTGTGTTATGTTTGCAGATGATATCTCTTTGCTTATGTCATGCAAAAACAATTTAAATTTAAATGAAAAAATACACTCAATTCTCACTTAAACAACAGACTGGATGACAGACCATAACTTAGAAATTAATTACCAAAAAAAGAAAATATTACCTTTTTATCCACATCAAAAGACACCACTAAACATCAATTTCAGTTTCAAGGGCCTCCAATTAGAAACTGTCAATGAATTTGATTTGCTTGGAGTAACAATAGATACCCATATCAATTGGAAGCAACATATAAGAAAAGTGAGAGCAAAGCTTTCAAAATTTTGATATGCCTAGCGCGAGGTAAAAAAGACCACAGACTTACCTACTGCACTTGCTACATATTACGCATATGATCATTCTTTTCTGAGCTATGGCATAATCCTTTGGGGAAACAGTACAGAAGCACCCACTATATTTACTTTACAAAAAAAACTAATAAGGATAATCTATAACTTAAATGAAACAGATTCTTGCAAACCCTACTTCCAAGACCACAACATTTTAACTTTGCCAAGTATTTATATTTTAGAAATTTGTAAATTCGTTAAGAGATATCCGGAACACTATAGTACAAGAGAAAATATTCAAACAAATTTTATACTCAGGCATAGAAATAGATTGAACCTACCAACTTCACAACTTACAATGCACGCCACCAGCCCACTGGTTATGTCCATAAAAATATACAACAAACTACCACAATCTATCAAAAACGAAGAAAAATTTCATTTATTTACTAGAAAATTAAAAAAATTTCTGGTACAAAAAAGTTATTATAGTTTAAAAGAGTACATAGATGAAAAAAATTAAAGTTAAAACATAAAGCTATCTTATATACCATAAAAACGCATAATAATAAAATAATTTACATATTGACACCACAATATACATTAAATACATTTATAATTAAATAATTTACCTACCTATTTATAAAATTTAATTTGAAAAATATTTTTTTTTTTGCTACAATAATATTTTACTACAATAATAATACTCTATTATCAAATAATAATGGATTTATAGATACTACATACAAGACATAGGTACACTAAATTCATTTTATAATTTCATTAATAAGTAATGTAATGTTGTAATAAAGAATAATATGAGAATTGGTTACTACAATAAGCACCTTATTTATAGTAATATTAAATATAATAAATAATAAATATGTTATAATATTCAGAACTTTTATATTCTATTAAAATTGTAATATGTTGATAATGTTCTGTATGTAATAGATATTGTAATGTAAAGTAAGTATAATTTGCATACATTATATTTACTAAAATAATCTAGCTTCCTCTCTCCTAGTAAAACCTACTATGCTGTGCCCGACAGGGTCCTAACCTAAGCAAACATTGTGAAAAGCATTAAATGTATTGAGTATTGAAAGTAACACACACACACACACACACAAACACACATAACAACAGTAAAACGACCGAACATCGGAACAGATTACAATTTTTAGATCAATCATAGTGTTGTCCCGTATGGGTAGGACCACAGATATAGATAGACCTAGATAACGCAAAAGCAAGTACTTCGCGTGCCTAGCTTACGATTAAAAATCGTAAGTGGCCACTTTCGCGCTCAGTCTGCATCGGTGTACAGCGCTAGTCGGACGTCAGATAAAAATATTAAAATGGTTAATTGTGCTGTTATAAATTGTAAAAACTGTACGAGTGCGAGAAGAAAAAATAAAGTAAACGTTTCCTTCCACCGGTAAGTAATTTTGTGATTAATATTATGCGTATTTATTTAAAAAACAAATATTTTGAATCTAATACCCGTAGTATTACCTGGTAATACCAAAAATGGGAAAAAACAAAACATTCGTGTTACATTGCGGCTTTTACTTGGAGCGATTGATGAGCCGTTTTGTTTTAATAAGTTATGAATATCAAAACAAGCGATACTATCGTATATTGCTTCGGCTTTGTAGTACAGGGACTTTTATCATTTTTCTGTCAATTTTAGCGATTAGTGCTGTTCATCATGTGTAACACAAATCGATTCTCGAGAATCGATTTCGGAAACAGAGGAATGATTTTATATTATACAAGTACTTATTATGTAGACAATTTTAATAAATAAACGTAACATTTCGTGATTTTTTTTTAGTTTTCCACACGAGCCCAATTTAAAACAAAAATGGATTGAAGCGACGGGAAACAAAGATTGGTTCCCAACCAAGCATAGCACTATTTGCTCAATACATTTTGAGGAGGCTAACTTTGTTGAAGGGAAAAAGCAACGAATGTTGACAAAAGCAGCATATCCGACTGTTGATGTACTGAAGATCACAACTGATGAAGTTAGTTAATTGATAAATATATGTACCTATGATCTTTTAGAAGTGTGTAACGTTTTAAATGTTGAATGTTATTTGTACTTGTATTACAGAATATAGATCCAAAAGTGACGCCAGCAAAAGCTTCGTTTTCGCCAAAAAAGAGGAAATTAGAAAAGGTACTTTATTATTATAAATATTTTTATAGGTGCTTTATTTTATTACATACAAGACCGGACAGTAATTAAAATAACAAAATTTATAGTAGAGTACGAGTACCTACTAATGTATGTTTTCTTGTGTTGTTTATCTTGTTATTATTATTAATACGCCATATAATACAAGCTAGCTGGTCTGTAAACATTTGAGGGAGATCTCTGTTCAGCAATTAAGGTCAGCTGACATGATAATAGTCATTGTTTTGTCTATAATATGATTTATGTTTCAGGATGTTAACGAATTACATCAATCAAACGAAAACACTCCAAAGAAAAAGAAGATATTAAAAACATTAAATCAAGCAAATGAAATAATTAAACAACAGAGAAAACAAATAAAAAAATTGAGAGAACGAAACCGCCGAAAAGTTAAAAAAATACACACCTTGGTAACGTTCATAGAATGCCTAAAAAACAAAACGTTAATTAATGATGAGCAAGCTAATGTGCTTAAAACAACCAACGTTACAACTCAAGAACTTTATTTTAGACAGTTGAAGAACAAAAACGTAGTAGGTACATCAAAGTATACACCAGCATTACGGACTTTTGCTCTGACGTTACACTATTATTCAACAAAAGCTTACAATTATGTCAGAAAGGTTTTTAATTTGAGCTTACCACATCCTCACACTATTCATAAGTGGTATAAATGCATAAACGGTAGTCCTGGCTTTACCACTGAATCTTTAAAGGCGTTGAAGATGATAGCGAATAAAACGGAACGTCCTTTATATTGTTGTCTTATGATCGATGAAATGGCAATTAGAAAGAAAATTGAATGGGACGGAAATAAATTCCATGGTTATGTAGATTTTGGTGGCGTATTAGATACCGAAGAGGTTCCTGAAGCTAAAGAAGCACTGGTATTTTTAGTCACCGGAATAAATGCTAACTGGAAGGTGATCTTGAAATTTTAATTAATAATGATTTTTTATTATTTATAATGATATTTTATTAATTCGCTTTTATTTACAGGTACCTGTCGGATATTTTTTAATAGATGGAGCAACTGGTCAGCAAAAAGCCAATTTAGTGTTGCAATGTCTGAGACATTTAAACGAATCAAATATAAACGTAGTCGGTCTTACTTTTGATGGATGTCCATCTAACATAACAATGGCAAAAATATTGGGTGGCAAATTTGAACCAAATAATATGAAAACCACGTTTGAACACCCTAGTACTAAACAACCAATTGCAATTTTTTTAGATGCTTGTCATATGATGAAATTAGTGAGAAATTGTCTTCAATCATGTAAACACCTTGTTGATGGTAATGGCAAATGTATTTCATGGGAGTACTTTGAACATCTGAACAAACTTCAAACTACGGAATATTTCCATTTAGCCAACAAATTACGGAACCAACACATTAATTTTCACAATCAGAAAATGAAAGTTAAGTTGGCTACCCAACTTCTAAGCAAAAGCGTTGCTGATTCTCTCGATTTTTGTAGAGAAATAAAAATTGGTTGCCTGTAAAGTCGGTATACGGGCGAAAGTTTTACGTGACAACGACTTTGAGTGGTAAAATAATTTTAATGTGAATATTCATTCGTATAGTAGGAAGAAGGATGAAAGACGCGTGCCTTTCACTTTTTATGTCTGTCTCTCTCGCTCTTAGGCGGGACGCGTGCCTCTCACTCGCTCTCATTGTGAGCGCATAACGTGAGCGGAGCGTAACGCAGTTTCTTGAAGTGTCACCCGGCAAACCAATTTATAAGACGTTGTCACGTCAAAATTAAGAATTTCTGATTTTAAAGATTCATTAGCTACAGCAGAATTCATACGTATTTTCAACGATTTATTCGATGTACTCAATTCCAGAAATTTGAAAAAAATTGATTATAAACAGCCACTTAACTTATATAACAAATCAAGAATACTAGATTTTTTGGATAAGGCTGAAAAGTACATTATGGGATTGCGAACTCCAGAAGGAGATTTATTGACTCAAAGTCGCAGAAAAACAGGATTTGTTGGACTTCTGGTTTGCATCAAAAGTACAAAAGCGCTGTTTCAACATTTGATTGAAGAAAACAGAATCAAATTTATGTCGATGTACAGATTCAGCCAGGATCACCTAGAGTTGTTTTTTTGCAATATTCGGGCTCATGGTGGAAGTAACAACAATCCTACTTCAAGACAGTTCCAATCTTTTTACAAGAAACTATTGACTCACGTTGAAATAAAAAACAGTAATGTTGGTAATTGTGTGGAATTGGAGCAAATTTCCATACTGAATTGTTCTTCGGCGATACAAACAATTAATGCTACCACAACACGCGGACCACTAGCAGATGATGAAACAGATTGTACAGAACTTAATATAAGTAGTCTCCGAAATTTTGATGATTTTTGCAACACGTTGCCACAAATTACAGAATTTAGTGGGCAAATTATCACATACATTGCCGGATATGTAGTAAGAGCAATACAAAATAGTATCAAATGCGACGAATGTATCAGTGCTTTGTATTTACATGAAAAAACGGGCATAGATCATACTTATGAATTAATTAATTTCAAGGACAAAGGTGGTCCCGTTTATCCCACAAAAGACGTCATTCAAATATGCAAAGTTGCAGAGATGGAGATTCGAGATATAATTAACAAATCTCAAAAATTCAACATGAAGCCGTCATTAAGTAAACTCCTCCTGATTAATAAGATTTTACGTTATTTTGTTAATAGTAACATCTTCAGTAGCATTGCCATTCATCAATTCGATCAATCGCCAACAGAGAACCATTTAGTCAATTTAATTAAGACAGTCGCGAGTACATATATGAGCGTGCGTTTTCATTATTTAACAAAATTTTTGAGATCTGCTGTAACAAAAAGACAGTTATACAATAAGCTAATTTTATTGCAGGGACAATAACTTTGTCGTTGCGCCCTTAATATTGTGAAACAAAGTGAAACTACAGATTTAACTTGAATGAATCAAAGGTTTATTTTAAAAATACTTTTAATAAAGAACATAATTCTATGATTTTGTTGTTTTTCTTCTTATAAATGCGCTAAAATAGAAATAGGTTGATCCTTTTGCCCGGTACAGGTTGGTGAAACGTAACATTACATTTTACATAAATGAGCGGTCCGCAATATAACACAATAGCTATACGAATTTATTTTAATGTATGTTGAGTTTCATGTTACGTTTTACCAAACTGACAAACCAAGCAAAACGTACTGAGATCATGATCATACCTTAATTCAAACATAACATTTTACTTACTTGTATGCATGTATAGATGTAGTGAATAATCCTTTCCTTTCGTATTTTCTCGGAAATGTTCGTGAACGGTCGTATTATTGTAGTATCTATAATTATGGTACAGTAGTAGTAGTATAGTACAGGTAGTATAGTAGTAGTATAATACAGTAATTCATAGACACATCAGCACCATTCGGGTGTTATCGTTGTTCCGAGTTTTGCCGATAGGAAAGGATTATTCACTATATCTATACTTAACAAATAATCAACTTTAATTTTAACAAAATTAACTTTTATAATAATTAACAATTTAAACATAAATATTTTTTTATTAGAATTAGCCACATAAATGAACTTATAAAAATAACATTATTTGGCACTTTGGAACTACTAATTTTAAATTAAAATTATAGGAACTTCAGTTTCTTCTAATAGTTTTAAAAAGAGTCAGTTTTGATGAGATCAAGTTTTTTACTATATAAGGTGCTTCTAAAAAATCTGACATGGCTTTAATGGGAGGTAGTATTGTGTTTATAGATTGCAATAGTAAAGATAGAATATTGATTATTTGTCATTTTCTTTTCATACCATAGAAACCGTGTCAGATGTTTTAGAAGCACCTTACATAACTATATAATATTAGAAGATTTTTATTTTTGAGTATTTTCTTCTCTTATTCATTTTTCAATTCTTCGAAATCTTTACCAACGTCCGATGATGAGACACTATATTGGCAATTTGACGTAGTATGACTGGGTCCAAACAGTTTTTTCAGATCAAAATTAACTTTGACATCGGAAAGTATAGTCACTTAGGGTCTGCCGTTTTTTATGCTGGTATTTGACTTCACAGTACATGACTGCTCTAAAGGATCAGTGTCATTTTCTAAATTGTGGTCAGTAATCATGACGTCATGATCATTTTCATTAACAATCACGTGGAGGGTTTTTTTCTGATTCTGCCTACGTCTGTAATACGCTCTCGAATTCTTACGCCATTGATCTCGCTGTTTTTGCTGTTCATCTATGCTTTTGTCCTTTATACATATAACACTCTTGTTTTTCTTTTTCTTCAAATAATTTTCTTTGTCTTTTTGTTTTCGTAGCTCATGTAATTTTGGATCACTTTTAATTTTATTATAGCGTATTTTACTTGCTTTTTGTTTTGCTTCTAAAATTTCTTCTTTGGTTTTTTTCTTTGTTTCTGACATTTTAATAGTCTACAACAATTACAAGAAATAATAAGAGAAATTATAACAATTTTGTAAAAAAATATATATTCATAAGCAGATCAGGAATTTTATTTTCCTCTGTTTATTTTATTGACTCATTCATCGACTCGCTTGCTCAAAACTCGTAATCATATGATCTGTGATTTTCATACATAGTGCCTAAGACAGATAGGATAAATAATTAAAAGATTTATATTTTTAGTAAGTAATAATTAGTCAAATGCTATTCCTACTTGTAGATTTCTATTTTAGCTTCAGTTCCAAATAACATCATTCCCGCTACTTATTTTTAAATTTTCGTTTCAAATGATTTAAATGGGTCTAATTGATACATCAATATGCAATTTTATATAATTATCATCTTGATTTATATTAAATATCATTTTATAAACAATAATTAGCTGTTGTTTGTTTTATTTTGAAGTGAAGTCGTATACAATTTCTAATACATTTACTTATAACCTTAGTTTACATTTTGTAAGAAGTTTTTGTAGCTGAGTGTACGTAAATACGTCAGATTTCTACGTCCGCGCGAATTAACGATAGAAAAAGTACGTAAAATCGGAACGTCCAGCGTCCAGTTCGAGCGAGTCTTGACCGAGTGGGTCGATGAATGAGTCATTTCATTTTATTCCTCTGTATATCTCATTACTCTGTCTATCTCATTACTCTGTCTATCTCATTACTCTGTCATAAAATCGATACATAAATCGATTTGATCGATTCTTATAATTCTTTACTGTACACAATTACTCAATAAATAGTATATATTCGTATAGTAATTGAGAAATAGTATAAACAAAGGTGAACTTTATTTAAATTGAGTTTTCACCCAGCAAAAAGTGTTTTATATTGTTCAATATTTGGTGTTTTAATATTTACGTGTTTATAAATGGTAAACTTACTTCCAATAATTATAGCAAAGGTATCCAAAAACTAGCACGTCGACGGAACACAAGCGCTCGAGCACGCAACCTCTCACTACTAAGACTTGCAGCGTACTGCTGGCTGGGTGAGCGCTGGTGCAAGGCGGGGGGTGAGCCGAGGGGGGGCGCCGTACGCGGCGGTGGAGTCTTTGAATCGATTTGATTTTCCCATCACTAAATAGTGCTTGTGACGTAATAGTAGGTAGTTAAAAACTGGCACGCTTGGTTTTCATACAGATCGTGATACTTGCGTTATCTAGGTCTATCTATATCTGTGGGTAGGACCCACAACATTCGGCGTACTGCTAAATAGTAAGTGACAACTAGGCCATCTGTGCGGGCATTACGTTGCCTTACGATACATTACACAAACAAAATATGCCATGTGGAAATATAATAACTATCAGTGTATAATAATCTCAAAACAAACAATATAAATTACAAAGAAGTTAGAATTAAAGTTATAACAGAGTTGGGATTAAAGATTAAGGCGTGGTGTCGCGACATTCACTTTAAATTGATTTATATTTGAGACGCTTCTATAGCTGTTGCTTTTAACTATGATACAGAATACACGGGTCTGTATTTTAGTAGTGGTTAAAATATTTGAATGACATGAGTATATCTAAATGTACAACATTGTTAGAAAATTTTATTCAGTCACTAGAGGATGCCCGCGGTTACACCCGCGTTATTTAAGGCTACTGCGCGGCTGTTGCTCATAGCGTGATGTTATATAGCCTTGCTAATACTGAGCGTACTAATATTTTTCTTTCCATTTCAAACAAACGCTGAACGATTAAAAGCCTACATAGGTCGTTGCGGGCCGGTTACCATAGCAACGCTATTGTCCGCTACATTGTAGTCGAACCATCTCAGCTTCCGAGAAGGGTGCACATTAGGCCCTTCTCTCAGGAAGGCATTCAAATGCTACGGGACTGAGATGCAAACCATGATCGCCTACTGGTATGCAAGTCTATTCCGCACACGGTGCTACGCAAATGAGACTAATTTTTATCTTTTCAAGAACAACATACGTACGACGATGTCTAGTGACTCTAGCGATGAAGACAATTTTGTTCTGTATTTATATGACAAGAATAAACAAAAATATGAAAGAAGATTCTGGGTGCATCCGTACATCGAAAAAAATATCAATTGCAGAGCATTTGTCGCTGCTAGAGAACAGCATGATAATGACGAGAAATTTCGCCATTTTTGTAATATAATAATAATAATTCATTTATTTCAGGTCTTTAACCCATATAAATTTAAACAAATAGCATGCTTACACTATGTCATATCCCATTACATATTACAAAATAATTACAGAAATTGAATTTAGAATTATAAATCAAATACAAAATTTTAAAAATAATTATAAATCAAATACAAAATTTAAAAAATGTCAAAAAATTAATAAAATAGGTATAAGTATAATAAATTACTGAAAATGTCAAAATTTTAATCGATACATAAAATGTCACAAGTTCAAAGATAAGTGCATTCACTGGCATGCAGCTGCAGCCATCTCCGCAAGAAAGGAGAGTCCCATCACTCGGACAACACGCTCAGGATTCCGTTCAAACTACCCCTACAGCGACGCAGAAGCGACGCACTCCTTTTCCGGATTATTCCGTCGAAGTCATCGGTAGTAGCATCAGTGAACATCGCTGATGCGCTACAAAACCTTAAATATTTATAGAATGTCATAATACTCGTAAGAATCATATTATTATTTGGATAATTTTCCACTTCCTGGACAAAATTAATATTAAAAGTTTATTCCACCGCCATTTTGTAATCCGACGCGTATACGACTCAGGTAGCGTGCGACTGATATCAAACGCGTAGTCGACGCGTCTCGTCATGTGTGAAACTAGCTGAATATGTATGGCGGCTACTCACAAGCGACGCGTAGCATACACGTACGAAACACAAATCGCTTGAGAGTCGCTTCGTGAGAGAAGGGCCTTAATTGATTAAATTATTTTTCATGTCACACTGATCAAAGCAATCAATATGCGAGATTTAATATTGTAAGCGCAAGATCAGGTTCCTGACGAGAAAACTAATCACCGGAATGTTTGCGAAAGTTTTTATTTGTTTAATTTAAGTACACTTCTAATATTGGTAGCAAGTTATTATTACCTTTATCCTTTAGGATCCGTTGTGTATTGTAAGTTATGTGTCAGTGCGTATTAATTATGTAACTGGCATGAACACACTAGTTATGATTTTGTATTGACTACTTGTCACGACGCACTAACTAAATGTTGGCGTGTGTGTTTACGTGTGCAGATGGACACACGCACACCGCGTAAGTAATGCCTTGGTTCTATATTCCTAAAGCGTGAACATGAAATCGATGGTAAATCAAAACATTAGCCCCTCGTTGGGCGCCAATATTATCAATTATGCTTTAGGGTTCGTAGGTACTGCTCCTCGAGCATCATAAAAGCTTAAAAGATGACTTACTTGAAATAAATCTAAAGGTTGACCATTTCAGTGATATCCTACAGAAGGTCGCTTAAGTAATTTCGTTAAGATTGTTTATCAAAGTATAGGGAATAAGACATATTACTTATGATAATATACCTGTATATTTCTTCTGACGCTGCTTTTAAGGCATTACAGACATCAGGATTCGATCCAAACGCTGTCAAACTTGGGCGCGTACCTAAAACAAGAATGTATGTATTAATCTGAATATTACTATTCGTTTGCTCAAGGATAAAGAGGATAAATACTTTTACCGCGATTGATAGACAAATACAGAAATACTATCAGAGTGATTAGTGTTACGAATATTCACAAGGGAACATACTTGTGTATTTATATATGGACATAAACATGCGACACAGTAAAAAGTTTTATGTATTTGTAGGGCGTACGTATGTAATACGTCTGATTAAATGGATACATTCGTTCATATAGTGGAATGGTTCTGTAGAACAGATTTATTACCTAGGGTTGACTCACTTTCCGTCTAACGGTCTCATATTTTCCATTCAGTAGTATGAAGGAAGATCAGTGTGATCTTGCCAGCTTGTTAGAGTCACAACTTCGGAATATTGACTTATTATATCAGTGTAAACGGAATCTTTAGATCGTCTTGTAACGGCAGGGTAGTTTCGGCCCTGTAGGTTATACTACCTGATCCCCAAACCCCTGTAGCCAAAGAATGATAAGTTGAATGTAGAATCAGTGTTTGTCGTAAAGTGATTTTGACCTAAGTTTAGGTCTATTGGAGTAGTTAAAAGAAAGCAGTTTAGCTTATAGCTTAGCAGATTCCATATTAGATTGGTAGCGGCAGAGGTGTAATATTACATACATCATAACATCACATTTCGCCATGTTACGAATTTTACAGTACAACATAAAACGGATACTGCATCTAATATTAGCTTGCTGATAATAAAGACTAAGCGATCTCAGTTTAAGGAAGTTTTATTTATTTTGCTTAAATATAGAAATTTAACAAGGTAGTGCTAACAAAAAAGAAAATTACCCTATTACTGGTTTTATAGTCACCTAGCCTTAAGTCAAGAGAGAGATAAGTTACTCAAGCTTAAATCGTGTCATACAAGAACAGCTTTTAAACACATAGTTAGCGTTAATATTTAGATAACTTCAGTTACTCAGACTGCACGAGTATCTAAAGTCAACACTACTTGGTATTTAACTAAGACAATCTTAATGCGAAGCAGCAGATGTAAACTTTAATTATTATTAGGTGTACTGTCTATAATATTAGCCGTGTGTAGCGGATTTAAGCGCGTGGTTTGTTTGATAGCGTTGAAGTCGGAGAAAAGTAGTATCATAGTAAAAACAGAATAGTAGGATAGCTTCCGTCCGCCGCCGCCGCGCTGGTTTGAATGTATGCGTGAGTCGCCGGGGCGCCGTGTACGCACGCACTTTTCACGCACACAATCTCACGAGCGCGGCAAGCTCAGCGAAGGGATGCGCCGCGGGTCTGATCGCGCGTATTCATGTAGGTACTACACTGCTCGCCCGCTCGAATTGTTTATGTACATTCAGTTTTGTAATAAACGTTATTAATATTACACAATGTGTTAAACGACAGTAAATTAAACTTGTTACATTTTTCTCGCCATAAAGGGCATTTACATAGTTATATAACGCTTAGCTAGTCAGTAGGTATTTGAAAAAAAATATATGCAAGCTTAAATTCTGTAGTATTCAGCGCAATCACTTAAAAAAAACGGCGAAAAAGCGCGCGCGCTGACAAAGCCGGCGCCGCGGTGTAAACACGTGACAACCCGTGCGTCAACGCAAGAGTAGGCAATTAACTCGCCGAGCGGCCTTAGCTAGCTTACTATTCTGTTTTTACTATGGTAGTAATAAGTATATACCTACTTCTTTTCTACATCTATACGTGGGGGTCGTATATGTAGGTAAAATGTGTGATCTACACGCCTAGTGCGGTCCATGTTTGGTTGTGTCAAACGCTGAAGTATTTGAAATATCCTCAGTCTACTTATTATGTATAACGTGCAGTTGTAGTGATCGGATGTTCGATGAATATTAACTGATATGCGATAGCCATTGTGTGTGTTACTATGCATCACATCATATCGCGTTTATTGGTTTTAGTTTTAGTATTAAGGCATATTTAAATAACAGAATCCAATGTGTCGAAATAAATGGCTCAAAAGCCAGTGGCTTACCAGTACAATTGGGAGTGCCGCAAGGTAGTATCCTAGGGCCTTTCTTGTTTCTTGTTTACATTAATGATTTGCCATTTTACCTGAAAAACATTTGTGACGTGGTATTGTTTGCCGACGATACTTCATTGATATTTAAAGTACCTAGATAGAAATAAGGAAAACTTTACCGAAATAAACAGTGCTCTTATTCAGGTGACTAAATGGTTTACTGTAAACAACTTAGTACTGAACGCCAAAAAAACCAAATGTGTTAAGTTTGCTTTGCCAAACGTCAGAAACCTTGGTACTAACATCGTTTTAAATGATGATGTACTGGAAACAACTGAATCTACGTTGTTGCTAGGAATAACACTTGATTCGAAGTTGCAATGGGGCGCACACATTACATATCTGTCAGCGAAACTTAGTTCAGCTGCTTATGCCATTAAGAAGGTGCGTAGTTTAACAGATGGCTAGACTGGTATATTTTGGCTATTTTCATAGTGTTATGTCATATAGCATATTACTATGGGGTAGAGTTGCTGATATCGAAAGTATTTTTATATTGCAAAAAAGAGCAGTTCGGGCCATTTACCAATTACGAACAAGAGTTTCGCTCATGGGAAGATTGAAGGAAATCGGTATTTTAACTGTAGCGTCTCAGTATATTTATGCCAGTGTTTAGCATGTGCATAAAAATATAAATTCATATTCGAAGAATAGTGATATTAATGAGAGATATAAATTATGTGTTCCGTATTTCCGTTTGTGTAAAACTCATAATTCTTTTATAGGACTTAGTTTACGTATCTACAACCAGATACCGATATGTATTTTGGACTTGCCGTTTAGCGCATTTAAGACAAAGATTAAAAATAGCCTAATGCAAAAGGCTTATTACAATTTAAATGATTACCTTAATGACAAATGCGCTTGGAAATAATTTGTTTCAGTATTCACATAATTATTAGGTAAATAGGTAGATAATATAAAAAAAACATAATTTCATGACATGTAATTAATTAAATAAAAATATGATTCTATTCGAAATAAAATTTTATAAATTATGTTTTTCGGAATCGCCACCACATCATTAAATGTCTTTCATGTCGTTAGATACTATTTATTAGGTATGTTTAATTTTATTATCTTGTACTCAATCAGTTCAAAAGGTATCATGTCAATTAAATATGGGTACTACATTTGCATTTCTTCACGCGTTTCACAAATTTATCCTAATATTAATTACCTGAAAATGGAGGCAATTCGCGTTCATGGTCAGTATACCAACAGATTGTTAATTTTATTACTGCCGGTTCGTATACCGTTGTCGTCATGCTCACTAAAATGTCATTTCTTGTGGTGGCGTCGTGTGTCGGGTCATCCCTGTCCCTCTGATATGGCGAGAGGGATGATGGCTGGCACATGCGTCATACTCGTGAACAGGTGCTACTTGCGATGGCTGATCGATGGCGGTCTTATGGGATGGTATAATTTTGTTTTTGATATTTAACTTCATAATTTCCATCATGGTTCTGAACATTTGCGCGGATTGCCTGCATTGTTAGGTGCATAATGTAAGTGGATGCTCCTGTTTTACCATGTCTATGTTCAGGAGGCTAACTAAATGAACATCAAAATTTAACTTGATTATGCTTGAGTATTATGTACAGTAAATATATACAAGTAACATAGAAGGTATAACAGTTGCAGCACCTTACAAAAGTTTTATTGTTATGTATTATTAACAACCTGGCGATAAAAAGGGTGACCGTGAGTTTTATTGCCCGTTCTTTCTCATGGTTCTACGCCCTTGCTTTGCGAACGTGGCAGTAAATGTAAATGTAGAAGCATACAGTAATAATGTTTTAAATTTGACGTTCATAAGTGTCACTTTGTGATCTAAATGAATAAAGGATTTTGACTTTGATTTTGACTTAGTGACGTGACGCTTAGAGGTGTAATAGTATATTTTAATTTGAGAGACGATCTTCAGCAAGGCGTTCCTACTTTCAATTATTCACTACCCGCCGTCACTGCGGCCACAGCGTTCTCTGTAAACCGTAGCTTATTACTATGCATAAGACACAACGAGTCGGGATTTAATTAATTATTAGATTACTGTCACTGCTCCGCCTTTAGATAACAAAACGCTTTCGTGATAATACGCAGCTCAGGTTATGCGCCGTGAAAAAACCTTGTAACGTTGGGATTTACTCATCACAATTTTTCTCTTGCAAGAGATTTGAGGGTGAAAATGTAATAGATGAAAAGAATCACCTAGGATTATGGAGGGTCATTCTAGCTGAACCTTTGAAGGGAGAAAAATGTGTTGACGTCTAGAAATAAGTAAGTATTATAATGTATAGTAAGTTTAAAACTCTAGCAAGTTCGTATCTTGAAACTTTTAATGGACTTAGCCACTGAAGATGTATAATTTTATGGTTAATTTCTGTAAAGACTATCAATCTTTTACACCTAATCAACAAAACGCATTTTAGAGAAATCTTTGAAACAAAGAATTAAGTAAAGAGGTCCTTAAGCGATTGTACCAATAAATCTTACTTGTCCTAAACTCATGTAATTTTATTCAAGCTATTGATAGCACAGTGCGAGATTAAATTGTATTTTATGCTCGAACTCTCCCGAGGTTATAAAGCATCGCGAATATCGAGAATCACTTCTCCTAATTAAATTTCTGAGCATATTTTATAGACGCTTCACTTTATTGTGCTCCCAAACACACGCTAAGAAACACTTCCCAAATTAAATTATTAACTCCAGTTTCGAATGTTATGT
Organism: Euclidia mi; assembly: GCA_944739405.2. Lineage (NCBI taxonomy): Eukaryota > Metazoa > Arthropoda > Insecta > Lepidoptera > Erebidae > Euclidia > Euclidia mi. The sequence goes on from OX123189.2 coordinate 18,249,763, forward strand.
ATGAAATACTCGGTTATAATTCACCAGAAATAGCGGTAAAATTATGAACGTACAATTAGATATTGGAGGGATATAGGAATATTTTAAATTAATTATGTACACTGCCATCTAACGGTTGCCGTTGTGTAATTAGGCTGTGCAAAGGAATCCCGCCCGTGGGATCTCCACCTTGTCGTGGTGGGGGCTCAGTAACCGTGGTTAGGTCACCCACGGCCACGGTGAAGCTAAAGGAGATCCCGGGAGTAGGATCGCGGGATGAGAGGCGTGTCGGTGTTGCGTTGCCGCGCGCCTTATCTCCCGCGACCAAATGGGGGCGCACCATCCTTGCGTCGCGGTCTGGCCGCAGAGGAAGAGGAGATGCGGTATTGCGTTGCCGTCCTCCCTATCCTCTGCGGCCGCTGGGTGTTTTCGCGGCGGAGCCCAACATCTTCATCCGCCGCCAAGGGGGGTTTGTTCGGGGCCCGCCTGACCATCTGGCGGGCCAATACCCGTCGGGGGGTAGCGAGGAATGCTTCGTTGATACCCGACCCTCCGACACACGGGTACATGAGGGTCCATCACACGGGTTGGTTTTTAGTCAGTAAGAGTCTGGCAGTCACCTTCGCCCTTTCCCCAGGGCGGAGGGACTCCATGAGGATTTTCCAACCCGATACCAAAACAAAGGCTGTGCGAAGGAATATGAGAAGGCGTAAAATAAGATTTGCACAGAGTATAAAAATCCTTCTGGAATACTTCTTTTTTTTTAATAGGCCTATGACACATTCTGTCATTGCCGATCGGGTACGATACAACAATGCTCGAGTTTCGATATCGGGGATGTGGCTGTAGAGTTTTCGCGTCGTAGCGTTCTCTCGTTGCCCAGCTACGCCTATCCTGTGATGTCTTGGTTGGTTCTTGCGTAGTATTAGCCGTGAGGAAACGCTTGACTGTTATCAGTGCGGTGATTGCTGCCACGTCGAAGAAGTGACTGTATACACCCGCCTTAAGTGCCGGAGGAGAGGACCTGTGTATTCCACTGCTAGAACAAAATATATTTTTAGCCCCTCATAGGTGCATAGAGAAAACGCACCAATTACTTTAAGCACCTCATAAGTGCATAACGGGAAGGCTATCATTGGTCGTTGATATTTGACGGTTTTTGGACCTGTAAGACGATTGGGTTATATCATTCGATTTATCGATTTCTGCTTGACCAATTTTAATACATTTTAAACTGGAAACGAGCGAGAATGAACGAAAATTAATTAAACAAAATACTATGCTATTGAACTTTGCGACGACGCCATATTGGCCATTTAATTGAAATAAGTGTGCACGAAAAAAGAAAAAAATGCTTGTAATGAGAAAACATTGAGTAATATTATAAGTGTTATATACAGAACTACTGGAAAATAAGTGTAGATTTCATATTGAGCTATAGTTTATCGAAAAGTATATAATATTGGAGTGAAAAAGTAACTAAACTTTTGTAATGCACTTTTTATGTTCCTAAAGAATGGCGGCCATTATTTTTCGTCGCCTAAACAAAAACGTTTTATGGTGAAATTGTAATTCTAAATTAAAATGTGTTGAGTTATCTTTGCACATTGTATATTGTTTTAACGCAATGAAGTGTTCGTTTGGTGATTATGTGTGGATATTCGATAAATTGTGATAAAGTTTACAAGTTATACACATCGCTGCGAGAACAGGTCAGTTTTATTTACTCATTGAAAGATATAATATAGTGACCACTAAAGTAGTACCTAGAGCCTTGCTGATTTCAGCATGACCAACCCCAAGGGACGGCAACGCACTTGTGTCTCTTGTGGTGTTGCTTGTGTCCATGGGCGGCGGTAATTGCTTACCATCAGGCAATCCGTCTGCTCGTTTGCCGCCTATTACCATAATATATATATATATATATATATATATATATATATATATATATATATATATATATATATACCCAGTTAGATAAGAGAGAATAATAATAATCTTAATATATAAAATCCTTGCGTTACTGACTGACTGACAGACACGTTACAGCCGAAACTACTGGTCACAAGAAGATGAGTGTAAGGTAGCACTAAGAGAGGATTTTTGGAAATTCTACGCCTAAAGGGGTAAAACTGGGGTTCAAAGTTTGTATGAAACTTTTTATTCCTTCAATAGATTGACTTCCAACTTTGTATATTGGTTCCTCAAACGACGATAGTGAACACTAAGTATTTGTTTTTTGAAAATTCCTACCCTCAGGGGCAAAGATAGGGGGTCAAAGTCTGTATGAAACTTATTATTCCTTCCGTGGATTGACTTTAAAAACTTTGTATGTTGGTTGCACAAATGATAAAAGTGAACACTAGGAATTATTTTTTTGGAAATTCCGACCCTAAGAGGGTAAGATTGAGGGGGTCAACGTTTTTATGTAACTTTAATTCCTTTAATGGATTGACATCAAACTTTTTATATTGTTTCCTCAAACGACGATAGTGAACACTAAGAATGTGTTTTTAGGGTTTCGTACCTAAAAGGTAAAAAACGGAACCCTATTACTAAGCCTCCGCTGTCTGTCCGTCTGTCTGTCTGTCCGTCTGTCTGTCTGTCTGTCACCAGGCTGTATCTCATAAACTATGATAGCTAGAAAGCTGAAATTTTCACAAATTATGTATTTTGGTTGCCGCTATAACAACAAATACTAAAAATAAAAAAAATGAAAATATTAAGGGGGGTCCCATACAAAAAACGTGTTTTTTTTCGTATTTTTTACTCAAAATTACTAACTGTAACAGGTAGACGCTTTAAATTTTCACAGAATATGTAGTTGTATATTACCTTTCAAAATAAATAATTAAATTTAAAAAAAGTAAATATAATCCCATACAACAAACGTAATTTTTAAGCAATTTGTTACTCGATCTTAATAAACAGGTAGAAACTTATAAAGTATTTAAGTATACATACAACGAACGTGATTTTCTTTTATAGATGATGGTACGGAACCCTTTGTGCGCGAGTCCGACTCGCACTTGCCCAATTTTTTGAAAATTCCTACCCTCAGGGGGCAAGATAGGGGTTCAAAATATGTATTAAACGAAACTTATTATTCCTTCAGTGGATTGACTTCAAACTTTGCATATTGGTTTCTCTAATGACCTTAGTAAAAATTAAGAAAATCTTTTTGGAATTTCTTACCCTAAAGGGTTAAAATGGGGAGTTAGAATTAGTATGAGACCTTTTTATTCCTTCATTGGATTAACTTCAAACTTTGTCTATAGGTTCCTCAAATGACGTTAGTGATCACCAAGAAAGGAGTTTTCGAAGTCACTAGGGGAGTGACTTCGATTACAAAATGGGACACCCTTCACACTATCTTAACGAGGGTTAAGAAAGGGTGAAGGGTGTCCCATTTTGTAATATAAAAAAAGAAATCACTTCTTTTTTGGTGTCGGGTTGGAAAAGCATTCCTCGCAATCCCCCGACGGATATTGGCCTGCTAGATGGTCAGTGGCGGCGGATGAAGGTGTTGGGCTCCGCCGCCAAAACACCCAGCGGCCGCAGAGGATAGGGAGAACGGCAACGCAACACCACATCTCCTCTTCCTCTGCGGCCCCACCGCGACGCAACGATGGTGCGCCCCCATTTGGTCGCGGGAGATAGGGCGCGAGGCAACGCAACACCGACACGCCTCTCCTCCAGCGATCGCACCCGACTGCGAGGGACAGGCAGAACTGTCCCCCGCACCCGCACCTTGTGACGCATGCTACGCAGGCCTCACCCAAGCCCACGTAGAGCGTCCCCTCCCAGGATCCCGCTTAGCTTCACCGTGGGTGTACCTGAAACCCACGGTTACTGAGCCCCCCCTCACCAAGACAAGGTGGAGATCCCACGGGGGGTTTTGGCCAACTACTGACCAAGGCTTCTCTCATTAAAACCTAAAAATACTAAGAAAGGGTTTTTGAACTTGGATAATTTATTTTACATTTTTTTACAATTTCGCTGAGATATACATATGTATACTGATACGGAATCATTGACTAATTTAATTTTAACTAGCTTTTGCAAGCAGCTACGCCTAGATAAAATTTTCATCGTTTGTTCGAGAATTTGCATGAACTATTAGTAAAATAGACATCTAAATCAATTCAGCCATTTTTAAGATTACTCTGAATAAATAGACAGACAGAAAAACCATCTAAATAAATCATTGGGGTACTGGAAACGGGTTAGTAACAATATGCAATACACATTTTATTTTGAGATTACATTTACACATACAATTTAGACATATTTAGTACCAAAGTCGAACTGGTGAGACGATTCTAAATCTAGAGTTTTTTAATAATTATTCTTAAATTTTTAAGTTGATTGGTTCTAATACTATCTTAGCAACTGAGGTATTTGGAACGACCAATAACGGTAATATATATAATGTTTTGTTTTATGTCCACATTTTAAACTGTTGAATAATCGCGAGGACCTGTTATTGGCTTACTGTTGTTTATTTGCTACTACTGTATATTGTATTGACGTGCTTGTAATATACGGAACCCTAATTGACATCGCACAATCAACATCATCGCTGTATATTTGGAAAGAAATAGCAATAGCCAAAAATCGCCGACGCAGCAATTGCATCGCCACCGATGACGTCTGTCGCGGCATGAATTCGTTGACGCAGCAAATCAATATTAATAATGTATAATTAAATATATTCATTCCATATTCTCGCATCGAATAGGTTTCACTTATTTAATTGTAATTTCTTTTATATTGAGTTAAAATAATTCTTAGTAGCTTTGGTTTATTTTCGAACTCTCGGCTGCAGTAAACGTAATTGGCGCAGTCGGTAGGATACTCGCTAGTAAGAGATAAGAGAGAACTCATAACGAAGCCAGGAAGGTATAATTCATGCCATATTATTATATTTTTGATGAATTTTTCGTTTTTCTGCAAGTCTACGTAAAGATTATTTGAAATGACGTAGTCATTTCCTGTGTTGGGCAAACCGGGCCCTGCGCAGGATAGGGGTAAAGCAGGAGACGCGGTGGTGTACCTGTATGGCTGATTCGTCGTCAATGAGAACATAGGTACTTGAAATGAGCGGAAAGTTATTTGGATATTCTGTTTAACCTCATTATTAGATATCTCGTTAGTATACATACAAACCCTTACACGTTTAGGAACAACAAGGCGGCACAGATTGAGGTTTTTACACTTAAAGTGATTACTGAAGTTGACATCGCAATGTCTAATAACTTGTGGCAAATTGCGAAGCTCAGCCACGATGCGGGCGACTCGGCAGTCAGATGGCCACTCTAAAAGTTAATTAAACTATTTAATTGAATCCCACGCTCCCGCTGACCTTTTATTTTATTTTCTCACTCTTCCTAGTTAAATGATTCGGAAACAAAAATAATTTTATCCGTCCGTGAATGGATGCTTCAATTATAGCGATTCAATTATAAAGAATAGAGATAGGTTACATTTAAAATTAAGGAAGGATCCGGCAAATCTTATATTAAAAATGACTTATAAGTATACGCTATAGAAATACTTGTAAGAATATTATAAGATATTTAAAAAACCTCTTTTACAGAAATGAAATGCAAAGGAATAAAAATGACCTTAAAAAGCAGTGGAATATAATAAAAGAGGTATGTAACTTCACCAATAATAAAGAAAACACACTTGAACAATTAAATCTTAAAGAAAATCCTACTAATTCGCTTAATAATATAAATAACTACTTTGCAAACGTGGGCTCTAATTTAGCAAATGTGATTCTCGAACGGCTAAATTGCAAAGAACAAGACCTTGTCAACGCAATCAACAAATTGCCTAATACTTTACATTCATTTGCCTTATTACCTACGGATGAAAAGGAGATAGAAAACATAATAAAGTCACTAAAATTGCTCCAGCACTGGTTGGGAGGGCATACCAGTTAACATTTTTAAGACTGGAGTTGATGTTATTACTCTACCTGTGTCAATTATCTGCAATGCTTGCTTTGAAAATGGATGTTTCCCCGAAGCTCTAAAAATTTCAAAAGTTATCCCAATGTTTAAAAACGGGCCAAGTGCGTGTCGGGCCACGCGCAATGTAGGGTTCCGTAGTTGCCCATAATGACTTGCTGCAAAGGTGTATATGTATGTATATAATGTACAACAAATCCGACTGTTTATTTTGCTGAAAAAATAATTTTAATAACACTATTATAAGAACCTAAGTTTTGTTTAGAAAAATACTAGGCATGTATCCAGTTATGTATTGTAAACATAAAATGTGGTTTCCAAGATATACTACTACTATACATACATAGTACCGTAGTACATTACATACCAAAGTACGTATATCTTTAAGATTAAGCCAGCGCGCCCAATGTAAACTCACAGAAATAGGTATTTATAAGTTAACCGACGATTACTCGTAAACTAGTGATATCTACTTAGCCGTGATAGTTTTCCTTTTAAATTCGTTATATGTACTATATTTGTGATTTTTTTCACCTCTTCCAAATTAATAGTTTAGCCGGCAGAGGGTGGGGGACACTTGAGTCTAACAATTTTTTTCACTTCAAAGCTTGATATTTGACAAACCAATCACTTGATCGAAAAATAATTTGAACAAACTAATAATATTTTTTTTATACCTATCCAATTATACCCCACATGATGGGGTACTCAACCAAAAAAAAAATCAACCCCACTGTATATGTAGGGGAGATACCCGTAAAAAAAATATTTTCCTAAATTTTATTCTACAGTTTTGTTGCAATATCTTATGTCTATATTCATGTCAAATATCAGCTTTCTAGCACCAGGCGTCTTTGAGCTGGGCTGCGGACGGCCAGATGGACGGACACGACGAAACTATAAGGGTTCCTTGTGGACTACGGAACCCTAAAAAGTAGACAAATGTGAGATAACAAATTATAGACCCATTTCGCTGCTAACAACTTTATCAAAAATAATTGAAAAAGCAATAAATAATAGATTAAGAAACTACTTAGAGAGCAAAGAACTTATTTCGTAAAATCAATTTGGTTTCCGTTGTAAAAAATCAACACAAGATGCTGTCCTTACTTTGACATCATCTATTGCTAAAGCTTTATATGAAAAAGATAAATGTTTAGCAATATTTTTAGATCTATCAAAGGCCTTTGATACAGTTTCGATACCTATTCTACTTAATAAGCTTAATCGCATGGGAATACGTGGAAAACCATTGGACCTTATAACTGATTACCTTACAAACAGGCAACAAATAATACAGATAGGAGAACACCGAAGCTCTACTGTGGAACGTATTACATTTGGCGTACCACAAGGAAGCATCATTGCGCCGTCTCTTTTTATTGCTTACATAAACGATACGTGCAATTTAAATTTGGAAAATGGAAATATCACTACCTACGCCGATGACACAGTGTTACTTTTCAGGGGGAAAACTTGGAACGATGTATACTTAAGTGCTAATAAAGGCCTAAATTTGGTAGCAAAATGGCTTTACAATAATCCTTTATCACTTAATTTATATAAACTATAAAAAAAAATTAAAACTATATGAATTTCAGTATCAGAAGTGATGGTCAACCAGCAAGGCAACACAGCATTAAACTGCATTACTGCAATAAAGATAACGCCCATACAATAAATAACTCATGTGATTACCCTACTATCAGTTCAGTCACATCAACCAAATATTTGGGAATCCAACTAGATAGCAATTTAAATTTTAAAGTTCAAATTAACAACCTAGCGTCAAGAATAAGAAAATTTATATTTGTATTCAAGACTCTTCGCTACATATGTGACGCAAAACAAATAAAATCAATATATCTTTCACTGTGTGAGTCCGGTTCACGGAGTCACGGAGTCGCGGTTGTAAAACCAACCTAATAATACTGGAAAGAGCTCAAAGGGCGCTGCTTAAAATTATATACTTTAAGCCCTTTCTATTGCCCACATCACAACTATACCAACGATCGGCAACTCTCACAATAAGACAATTGTTCATCCTCCATACTGCTTTAGACCATCATAATCACCCCTACTCTGTCATATCCCTTAGCAGTAAGCGACGCAAAGACAAGGTGTACAGCCCCGTTTTGCAGAACTATCTTTGCCCAAAGATTCAATCAATTTCTCGGCCCGTTCCTTTATAATAGACTCGCTAAAATAATATCGAATATTCATAAACTAACAAAATTTTATTGTAAAAGAGAAATTTTCAAATATTTAAAACCTTTAAATTATGAAGACACCGAATCCCCTCTAAATACTGCTAGTTACAACTTTTCCAACGTTTGACAACCTAATCTTAATTTATTTTCATTTGTATTGTTGCTTTTATTTTGTTTTTGTAACACACCAACTCCACCTATTTGTAATTTAGGATATTATTAGCAAGAATGAACAGTTACCTTCCGAGTCACAGTCTAAACTAGTTCAGAAGGTACGGATATACTGTAACAATAACCTAAAATCAAGCATTATTATTTGTCATCTGTATAGGTTTATCATGGCAATAAAGAATTTTGAATTTTTTTTCTTGTTGAATTTAAAAATGCTTATTTAAAAGTAGACAGTAGTAGGGTTTACTTCGGTTTATTTTGTTTTTATCTCTGCGCGGTATCCGAATCAATTTTAAAAATAGATTTGTTTACTGTCTGTTAGTTTCAGACTGGTATAGGTAATTGAACTATCTTTATATTTAACTAGACGATGCCCGCGGTTACACCCGCATTATTTAAGGTTACTGCTCTGCTCCCGTCGCTCATAGCGTGACGTTATATAGCCTATAGCCTTCCTCGATAAATGGGCTATCTAACACTGAATGATTTTTTCAAATCGGAGCAGTAGTTCCTGAGATTAGCGCGTTCAACCAACCAAACAAACAAACAAAGAAACATACAAACAAATAAACAAACTCTTCAGCTTTATATATTAGTATAAGATTGCATAGGGTTCCCACCAAAAACTTAGGGTCCCAAGCCAACCTCACCTGCACCTGCCGATCAACGGACGAGGCTCTGGCAAACAAAATATCCCGATAAGCGGCAATAGGCTCGCCACCTATTACTTGGGATCAAAACACTGGCGAAAAGTGGGCGTTTAATATGCCTCTGCCTACCCCTTCGGGGAAACAGGCGTGAGTCTATGTATATATGTTATATTTAATTTTAACCGTAAAATTTCGGATAACTCTGTTTGAAAGTCGTTCCTTGTTCAAAACATCGAACACCTGCGAAAATGTCTTACATAAGTATGTACTAGGTACTTTAGTCATCATATCAGCCAAACGACGTCCACTGCTGGACATAGGCCTCCCCCAAGGTTCTCCACACAGACCGGTCTTGAGCCGCCCGCATCCAACCGCCTCCCGCGATCTTGACGAGATCGTCGGTCCACCTTGCGGGGGGCCTACCTCTGCTGCGTCGTCCGGTACGTGGCCGCCACTCCAGAACCTTTCTGCCCCAATGGCCATCGGTTCTTCGAGCTATGTGCCCTGCCCACTGCCACTTCAGCTTGGCTATCCGGAGAGCTATGTCGGCGACTTTGGTTCTACTGCGGATCTCCTCATTTCTGATTCGATCTCGCAGGGAAACTCCAAGCATAGCTCACTCCATCGCCCTCTGAGAGACCTTGAGCCTTCTGATAAGGCCCATAGTGAGCGACCACGTCTCTGATCCGTAAGTCATCACTGGCAACACACACTGGTCAAAGACTTTCGTCTTGAGACACTGCGGGATATCGGACGAGAAGATATGTCGTAGCTTCCCGAACGCTGCCCAACCGAACTCGGTTGGGCATCATAGAAGGAGGTCAATCGTCGAATCCAACTGGATTCGACGATTGACCTCCTTCTCGAAGTTGGACCTACCTAATTGGACTACTTGTCCCAGGTAGATATATTTGTCGACAACTTCGAGCGTAGAGTTCCCAACCTGAATAGGAGCAGGTACAACATGGACGTTCGACATGATTTTCGTCTTGTCCATGTTCATACTTTAGTGAAGAACAATAATTAATGATCATTTCTACATACATAACTTCACGCCTTTTATCCCCGAAGGGGTAGGCAGAGGTGTATTTCTACACCCACTTTTCGCCAGATATACTTTAGTCCCACGTAATAAGGGGCGAGCCTATTGCCGTACCAGGCACATTTCCAGACTCCGTGCTGCTACTGAGAATTTCGTGACAGAAAAACCCAAGAACACCGCCCGACCCAGGAATCGAACCCGGGACCTCCCGATCCCACGCGCACATTTATGCCGCGAGACCAACGAGGCAGTTGTATAGGGTTTGATGTCGAGTTTTCCGTCTCTACGCAAAGATGGTATTTGCATCGTGTTATCCCTTAGTCGCCTCTTACGACACCCACGGGAAGATAGGGGGTGGTGAGACTTGTATTCTATGCCGTCAACCACACGGCAATGGCACGGAAATTATCATTTCTCTTACAATAAAAAGCATTACAAGGCATTGCTGGTGGAAGTTACCTGGCAAGTTTTTATTAGTTATATGTATTTATAGTAATACTAAGTATTAAGAGTTATTACTGAGAGACTGAGATCGCTTGTAAAATGATTGAACGTTTTACACACAGAAATATAACATTTTTATGTGCTGTAGGTACCATGATCGTTTTGTAGCGAAACAAAGTGAATTTATAAAACCTGTATATATTTTAAACGTTGCGATTGACCTCCCTAGAATAAAGAGTATTATTCAATTGTTTAGCAAACTTACCTTTTAAGATCTTTGGCATATGTGGTAAGGAATTGTTGCCACTTACGCACGTACTTTGCATCGCTGAAGAGTCTAGTAAACTAGACGTTATTGTTAACAGGTACCGTTATTGTTAACAGGTACTTAAGTAAGAAGAAGTTTATCTCAAATGTCCTGCTTAGCGTCATAGTAGTTCAAACCGTTTTGTAAAAATTAATATCTGTCATTAGAATTATTACTTTCCTATATAATGTCATAAGAGATCATCGGGACTGGAACGTCTTACGTTCCAGTCCAGTCCAGTTGTTGAAATAATCGCACATTTCTGATTCAGAGCATTATTTCAGAAACAAGGACCTTTTCGTTACAATAAATATAACCTTTTTTGCGGACGATAAACTACCAGCCGAAAATATTACTAGCTCTTAGTTATTCTCTTTGCGTCTTTTCCAAAGGGCAGTCGCTTTCAGAAGTGAAAATGTAAATTCATTAATTCTTTGTCATGAGAGCCTAATAAAACTATAGTGGATTTATTTTAGATGGCTTTTCTTGAAACTACACCAAGCCAGTACACTTAGTAGGCTGTGAAAAGCTCGCTTCAATAGAAAATACTTTGATGCGTAAAAAGATGCCAGTAAGCTGAAAGTGAAGTGCTATCGCATACGGCTTTGAGTGGCTTCAGCTGAATTTTGAATAAAATTGAATGATTTTATTAGGTGTGGTGTGATCGTTTCTGTGCCGTTTTGAAAGCGTATTCGCTTGGTTTTATTACCCTCTTTAACATGGATCAGTGCAACAATATTAAAATAATAAAAGAAATGTCCGTAGGAACACTCGGAATATAACCTAGAAAAGGAAATTAAAATCAGGCTTCATATGTTTCTTGTAACGCTACGATATAAAAGGAAAGTTAAATGTAGATATGTCTTGGTTTTTTTTTTTTAGTAAAAGGCGAAACTGTCGCTCCTGAGTAGACGTTACCAGTTAATGGTAGCACTTATTTTGTCGACGATAGAATGAATGATATGTCTGTCCTTCTAAGGACTATTTCAGCAGCTGTAATAGCGCATGTCAGGAGACACATTTGGCAAAACGTTTTTATGATGAAATACCGTCTCGTGAAGTAAATTTGCCAGTATTTGTGATACGGTAACTAATCGCTAGATTGCATGTTAACAAATCAGATCTGTGAAAAAACATTTCTGTTTCGGTTTGTACTCAGGTGTTTCATATAACTGCTTTAATAAAGGGTAAATTGTGAAATTATTAATGTTTGTACACTAAAATATTGTGCAATATATTAGTTTTCAGGTCGTTACGCGGTGTTTAATTGCTTGCATGGTTTTGTTGTTGCCAAATTTAACATTTCCAGTGCCATGATATACGGTTTATGTTTATGGTAACATTCTCAGAGGAATAATATAGGCGAAGAGTTTTTGAATATATTCCACGTATGAATAGAAATCCAGTAAAGTTTATCATTTTCATTTTTCTTGGCAATCAAATATATCATTTTTAATATGTTGAAATGTTTAACAATAGCTTTAAATAATCAATAACATAATTTAATATTCTTATGCTTAAGCGTATACACATTTCCATGTCTTTTATCTAAACAAAATAGAACAATAAATAGCATTGTTGATATGTTGGTAAATGTTATTGAAACCTTGTGTTAAATCAGAACCTTGCATTAAGACATTAATTCAACGCCGAGGACCCTTAGAGGCTTTTAATTTAAATAACTAATAAATCAATCATAGTTTCAACCGCAGTAGGGTCCCTAAACTGTCAAGGTTTTATGAATTACCACAAATAAAATTTCACGTAAGCAAGACGAGTTTTCTTGTTTATATAAAACTAGAGGACGCCAGCAGTTACGCCTGCATTTTTTTAAATTTACCCGTTTTGGCCGATCCCGTGGGAATTTCGGGAAATCCCGTCTTAGTGCACACCTACGGTCCCCAAGGAACATACATGCCAAATTTCAGCTTCCTGCGCCCAATAGTTTCGGCTGTAGCGTGTCTGTCAGCCAGTCAGTAACGCAAGGATTTTATATATTAAGATATGCTTCAATGGGGCTTGTAATTTATTCTGTGTTCTTCACAGCTGAATAGCACGTTTCTACTACATCTATCACATTTAGCGCCTGTCTGTGATAATATATGTTCTGATTAAATAACTTAACAGATAGCGCCATATAAATGAAAAACTATTTGTAAATTTATTGGATGGAAAAGCTTATTTAGACTTTATGAGACTATGTTTAAAGCTACGTTTTTTGTTGTAGGCACTTTACAAAACCAGATACATATGAGGCAGTCTGAACCAACCATTACAAATCATCACACAGGTTTTTGCAGTCCATTGCTGGACATAAGCCGCTATTATTATGCGACACCATAAGATTGTGAGTCAATAGGGCCTCTTATTAGGCTACTATATCTCGCAGGCTTGACAGGTTTGTATAGGTTTTGACGAAGATTTTTTTGCACTAACGACATGTACGGAGTGAAATGGGTTAGTAACAATTCTTAAGCAATTTCTTATCATCTTGTAATAAAAGATTTGCTTTTCGCTGAGTGTTTACAGATAGTCACATATCCGAAGCAGCTTTTTAGTGTTAGCGTAATAAGACTATTCTACCATGAAGATGACATTATGTACCCTTCTGGTCCATTCAACCACTAACCATACAGTTATGAAAATTATGAAAACAGGTAACTTCTGTACTCGAATGTATCGAGCAACAAAAGTACCAAGTGAAATATTCCAGTTATATGTATATGACGGGCTGATTCATGAAATAAGTTGCTAAATGTACACAAACATAGGTTTTATCTAGAGGAAACATGAAACGTTATCTGAACAATTTGGCAGAATAGTTTTGGAATAGAAATATTAGAAGAGAATTGCCAAATTGTTCAGAGTGAAGCAATTTTTTTAAAGCGATTATTCCGATGTGGCTGTCTATATACTTATCAAATAATTTGAAATTCAAGAACTCGTGATGATAAATCCAAAAATATTTCAAGCAAACTGTAAAAGGTTTTTGAAGTCTCTCAGTTATAAATCTTAAGGCTTTGCCAAACAGAATACGCTATAGCGCGGCGTCAGAGCGCTAGCCTGACGCCGCGCTATAGCGTCGAATTGTAAATGTACTATGTGGGTATTACGCTGTCAAACAGAGTGGGGGCGCTAGCAGTACGAAACGCTCTGTCGCCGCGCTGGGACGCTTTGACGCCGGGCGTTGTATTTTTATACAGATTTTGTTTTAGCGTCGGCCTGAAATTTTGAATAATGGCTGAAAATACGACTGAAAAACTAACTAATTAGTTCGGCAGTACCCCTGCCTTTATAATATGAAGAATATTTCCTACAAAAATATTGTAATAAAGGCAAAACTGTGGGAACAAATCGGGAATACTCATTGGGTGAACGGTTGTTACGTCGTGCTAAGGAGCGTGTGTGACATCAAAGAGCGTGACGCTAAAACGCGACGCTATTGACGCTTTAACGCAGCGGTACTTAGCGCGTTCTGTTTGGCAAAGCCTTTATATCTCACGAGACTTGCAGCAAAACCATGGACACAAAGAACGTTCAGATTCGGAACAGATCGTTCTGGACACAATGGATACGGAACAAATATTTGTCGGTCGCACGCATAAAAAAACAAATAAGAGTAGAAGTGCCAAGGGGCCGTGTCGGTGTCCGCGCGAAATGCACCACACTTTTGCCCGTAATCGCGATAATTTATAAGAATGCCGTCTTGTTCAGTGGTTTTCTGTAAAAACCGAAGCTCAAACCAAAATTTTGTGAAGAATGGAATCACTTACCATATAAAACTACAAGTATTTTACTATATTTGTCTTTAAAACATGAAAAACAACAAATGGTAAAATATTGTTTGCTGTTTTTATGTTGTTATTGTTTGCAAATCTCACAACGACTATATTATTTTTCAATAAATAAATTGCTCTTTAACTACTACCTAAATTTGTCGCGGAGTGACTAGACAAGCAATGTAATCATGACCGAACGATACTTTATTAAGGGAATGCATCGCGTAGTACCGCCGCTACATCTGGCAACGAATTAGTGAACAGTTCTTTTGCATAGCACAACGATAGTGGCTGATGTTTTTGTGTAAGTTGAACGTTGCTTGGTAAATACACGCTATGTTCGATAGGAAAAGGTTTATTATTGAATTGTTGGTAAGTTTTGATTTAAACTGACTGCCTCGTTGGTCTTGCGGCATAAATGTGCGCGTGGAATTGGGAGATCTCGGGTTCGTTCTATTCCCGGGTCGGGCAAAGTGTTATTGGGATTTTCCGTTAGGAAATTCTCAGTAGCAGCATGGAGTCTGGTAATGTGCCTGGTACGGCAATAGGCTCGCCCCCTATTACGTGGGACCTTCAAAATTCATGGTGAAATGTGGGTGTAATACATACAGGATACAGGTGTGAGACTATATATAAAAATAAATAAAAAATATTTAAAATGCGTGTGTGTGCGCGAAAGCGTTTTCATAATGCTTTTACTGATCTGCATGTGTATTAGTAGCCGCGTGGTAGGGGCAAACTGGCGACATGGGTTTCCGATACATTTTCGTCTACGGGGCATATCTCCTATTAATTAATATATCTATGGTCGCACGTGACTTGTCACCAAACAGAATACTTCCTATATAAATGTAGATTATACTTAGCTCAAGCACGCTTTCCGCCATTACCGTCGACTTATGACACAAGTTGGTTTTTAACGACACTCTAGGGAGACGTTTTGTGGTTTTAGTTTAACCAGAAACCAACTAGCTGCTACTTGTTACAACTTTAACAACTTGTCTACAGTTAACCACAGTACTGCACGTGTTCTATGACTTAATAAAATAAAGAAGAAATTTATGTAAAAGAACGTGTACTTATGAATCTCAGAGATATATTATAAAAACTGACCCATTTTCTAAATCAGAGTGATTTCTCACTTCCGATATCAACTTTCTGATAACATTAAAATTAAAGTCAAAAACTATTTTTTTATTTATAGGAAAACTTACAGCTAAACAAAATGGTAAAGAAGATTATAGCAAACATTTGTGTGTAATTATTGTTATTCTACTTGATAGGCTAAAACTAAACTACGTGTAGTGCAGCGGCACTTCGGCGTAGCCGCTACGTAGACGCTGACGCGAGAGTCAGCCGAGCGTTCATTGAGAACGCTTTCGACTTTTGAAGAACGTTCGGCTGACGCGACGTAGACGCGGCGGCAGTGCAGCGTATACGCTGAGGTGCCGCTGCGTTGACGCTGCCCCCCAATGTGAGGACAGCCTCAACCAATTAAAACTTGGAAATATTTTGCATTTTTTTACTTTTGCGTTCTCATGCTTGGTAGTGTATTCAAGTTAACATTTATTTTATATATACAGTTCATTCACGCTTATTATTTAAAAAACCACGATACATATGTAAACGCAGGCAAAATTGATTATAGAAACACCCAGACCAAGACAAGCATCCATGTTCATGCACACAAATTTTTGACTTGAGCGGGACTCGAACCCGCGACCTTCGGCGTAGCAGTCGCTTACACTCCCACTGCGCCAACCGGTCGTCAAGCAATGCATGATAAGTCCAAAAATTATACACATATTAATTTTATTAAGAATGTCCCGTCCTCCATCTTGGGCTCCCAAATAGATGTCATTTTCGTGATCAGAATCCATGAAAACCTCAAAAATGATACCTATATTAATTTTATTCAAATCTCCCGTCCGCCATCTTGGACTCCCAAATAGATGTCATTTTCGTGATCAGAATCCATGAAAACCCCAAAATGATACCCATATTAATTTTGTAAAAAATGTCCTGTCCCCCATCTTGTGAATGTAGAAACTTCTCCCGTGAGAATTTGTGTCACACATGCGCGCGCATCGTAAAATGTGACACTCATATTTTTTTCATAACGCGCCTAAAGAAGAATAACTTTAAAAATATATGCTTGGGTTGGCCCGTCCTTATTACTTAGGGGTTTAAAAACTACATTGCGGGCGATTCTCAGACCTAAAGAATACCCATACGTTTAAAATTTTATACAACTCGTTCCAGCCGCCGTTTAGGAGGAGTATTGTAACTAACACGAAACGATTTTTTTGACTCCGGTATGCGCGTGGCGTGGACAACAGAATTGATCTAGTGATATGAATAAATTACTAATATGGCTATTAAAAATAGAGGTTGATGCTAAAAGGCTGAAAATTAATAGTTCTATGTATTTTTTAATGCCACATAATAATAAAAAAAAGAATGTCCAAAAAATAAACATATTTTGTTTTGGGTTGGTCACCCTTATGACTGCGGGGTTTGAAAAATAGATTACAACCGATTCTGAGGCCTACCAAATATACATACAAAATTTCATACAAATCGGTCCAGCCGTTTCGGAGGAGTATGTTAACTAACACTGTGACACGAGAATTTTATATATATATAGATGAATTATTACAACATATCTATGTCTGTATAAGAACATAACAACGGGACAAATTCACTTTCACATTTCTAAAATCGTTATGGATTTCACGATACTATGCTCGTGATCGCAATATCTGCACTGTTAACGTTTTTTCGACAGAACACTGGATTCAATTTCCTACATCTATTTATAAAACGTTCAATATTCTGCAGATCCGTGAGCTTCTCTTTAAGTACAGATGAACTTGCTACTAGTTAATATAGGATTGGCTGGGGTTAACATAAATGGCTTAAATGCTTTTGTTTCTAACTTTCATTACCGATCTTGTATACAATGCAAGGAAGAAGCTTTTCCACTAAACTTTTGCACTAATTTCAAGATTTTAAACATAAAAGTGAATGCCTTAAGGAGGGATTATAAAGAAGCGGTAGATGAAGGTTTACTTTCCACACATTGAACTATCGTAAACATCAATGTTGATATGTTCTGTGCTCGACTGCACGGATAGCCTTAGCAGTTGACAATGCGCCGAGTGTTGTGGTTTTGATGCTGACAGCGGGACAACACTTTGCGTTTTCCGCAAATCGTTGTTCTGAGTAGAGATGTTTGTTGTATCCATTGTTAGAATCCTTGTAAAGTAGTCCAATATACTGTATTTATTCCTAGAGTAGGAGCAGTAAATTACAAAAATAACAATTATTAAAGAAAACTACATTGTTTAATGTAAATATCTTTTTACGTAAATTTTTTTATACAAAAATCATTTAACACAAGCGCGCCAAAGAAAATGCTACCTATATCTCAAATGAAATTTTCTGATTTAATTTTTTAAATATGTGATTCTGTGACTCACTGTTATGTCGTTAATAACGGAAATCGATATTGACCAATTAATCAACCGCCATTAAATTAAATAACTGCTCAATATGTGTTCCAACTGACCATAATAACATCTCAAATATTTAAACAACAGCTCAAAAAATGTGTTCCCTTTTATAATTTCAATAAGCTTTACCATATAATGCGATCCACAAAGTAATAAAGGAACATCGTCATTTGTATTAAAATAAAATGAATTACTAGTAAAGTCCCCACGTAAGTTTAAGGTCTTAAAGCAGAATTGAAGAGAATCTTTCACGTTCCCCATTTCATGTTACATTACAAGAAACTTTTATCGCCGCTATTCAGAGTATTTGAAGCAAAATGGTTTCACAGAATGAAACATTAGCCAGAGGACCATTTGAGGGACTAGCACCGACTGATAATATACCTGATGAATGACTCGTACCAAGTATTTTAAGACTTGCGTTTAGTTCAAACGGGCTTTACTCAAGTAAATGCGGTCCCATTTGTGTTGATAGGGAATTTATGTAACTTTCATGTTCGGCTGTAAAAACATTTATTTGAAGGTGGTAGTTGTCACAGATTCTTTATGTTATAAAACGGATACTGCATTGAATATTAGCTTGTTGATAATAAATACTAAGCGATCTCTGTTTAAGCAAGTTTTATTTATTTTGCTTAAATACAGATATTTAATAAAGTAGTGCATATAAAAATGCATCAAAAAGAATGAAAATTATCCTATTACTGGTGTTATAGCCACCTAATCTTAAGTCAAGACAGAGATAAGTTACTCAAGCTTAAATCGTGTCATACAAGGACAGCTTTTAAACATATAGCGTTAATATTAAGATAACTTCAATTTCTCAGACTGTACGAGTATCTAAAGTCAACACTACTTGGTATTTAACTAAGAGAATCTTAATGCAAAGCAGCAGATGTAAACTTTAAATATTATTAGGTGTACTGTATATAATATTAGCCGTGTGTAGCGGATTTAAGCGCGTGATTTGTATGATAGCGTTGAAGTTGGAGGAAAGTAGTAATAAGTACCTACTTCTTTTCTACATCTATACGTGGGGGTCGTGTATGAAGGACAAATGTGTGATCTACACGCCTAGTGCGGTCCATGTTTCGTTGTGACTAACGCTGTAGTATTTGAAATATCCTCAGTCTACTTAATATGTATAACGTGCAGTCATAGTGATCGGATGTTCGATGAATATTAACTGATATGCCATAGCCATTGTGTGTGTTACTATGCATCTCATCATATCGCGTTTGTTGGTTTTAGTGACGTGATGCTTGGAGGTGTAATAGTATATTTTAATTTGAGAGACGATCTTCAGCAATGCGTTCCTACTTTCAATTATTCACTACCCGCCGTCACTGCGGCCACGGCGTTCTCTGTAAACCGTAGCTTATTACTATGCATAAGACACAACGAGTCGGGATTTAATTAATTATTAGATTACTGTCACTGCTCCGCCTTTAGATAACAAAACGCTTTCGTGATAATACGCAGCTCAGGTTATGCGCCGTGAAAAAACCTTGTAACGTTGGGATTTACTCAGCACAATTTTTCTCTAGCAAGAGATTTGAGGGTGAAAATGTAATAGATGGAAAGAATCACCTAGGATTATGGAGGGTCATTCTAGCTGAACCTTTGAAGGGAGAAAAATGTGTTGACGTCTAGAAATAAGTAAGTACTCGTAAGTATATTATGTATAGTAAGTTTAAAACTCTAGCACGTTCGTATCTTGAAACTTTTAATGAACTTAGCCGCTGAAAATGTATAATTTATGATTAATTTCTGTCAATACTATTAACCTCTTACACCTAATTAACAAAACGCATTTTAGAGAAATCTTTGAAACAAAGAATTAAGTAACGAGCTCCTTAAGCGATTGTACCAATAAATCTTACTTGTCCTAAAGTCATGTAATATTCAAGCTTTTGATAGCACAGTGCGAGATTAAATTGCATTTTATGCTCCAACTCTCCCGAGGGTATAAAGCATCGCGAAAATCGACAAACACTTCTCCTAATTACATTTCTGAGCACATTTTATGGACGTTTCACCTTATTGTGCTCCCAAACACACGCCAAGAAACACTTCCCGAATTAAATTATTAACTCCAGTTTCGAATAACAGAGATTATAATTCACCAGAAATAGCGAATTAAATTATGAAAGTGCAATTAAACCGAGTGAAATTATCACTCCCGGAAGGATATAGGAATATTTTAAATTAATTATGTACACTGCCATCTTACGGTTGCCGTTGTGTAATTAGGCTGTGCAAAGGAATAAGAGAAGGCGTAAAATAAGATTTGCACAGTTAGAGTATAAAAGTCCTACTGGGATACTTGTATTTTTTTAACAGGCCCGTGACACATTCTGTCATTGCTGATGGGGGACGATGCGATAATGCTCGTGTCTCAAAATCAGGGATGTGGCTGTAGAGTTTTCGCATCGTATCGTTCTCTAGTTGCCCAGCTACGCCGATCCTGTGATGTCTTGGTCGGTTCTTGGGTAGTATTGGCCGTGAGGAAACGCTTGACTGTAGGAGAGAGACACACTTTCTTCACCCGCCTTAAGTGTTGGAGGAGAGGACTTGCGTATTCCACTGCTAGAACAAAATATATTACTAAGCAGGGGAAGCGGTGGTGTACCTGTATGGCTAATTTGTCGTCATCATAACAATTTAACTTAACTATTGCCTTGAAAACGTAGATACTTCAAATGAGCGGAAAGTTATTTGGCAGTTCTGTTTAATCTCAATATTAGTTTTTATATATAGTACCAAACCCTTACACGCTTAGGAACAACAATGCAGCGTAGATTGAGGTTCCTACACTTAAAGTGATTACTGAAGTTGGCATCGCAATGTCTAATAACTTGTGGCAAGTTGCGAAGCTCAGCCACGATGCTGGCGACTCGGCAGTCAGATGGCCACTCTAAAATTTGATTAAACTATTTAATTGTATCCCACACTCCCGCTGACCTTTTATTTTATTTTATTTTATCACTCTTCCCAGTTAAATGATTCGGAAACAAAAATAATTTTATCCGTCCGTGAATGGATGCTTCAATTATAGCGTTTCATTTTAAAAATACTTATTTAAAAGTAGACATTTTGGGTTTACTTCATTTTGTTTTGTTTCTACCGTTCCGTGGTATCCGAATCAATTAAAAAAAAGATTTGTTTACTGTTTGTCAATTTCAGACTGTACTGGTATAATTATACCATTATACAGTTCAATTGAAATGTCTATATATTTTTTACACGTAAAATTGCGGATGACTTTGTTTGAAAGTCGTTCCTAGTTCAAAGCATCGAACGCCTGCGAAAAGGTCTTAGATAAGTATGTAGTACTTTAGTGGATACCAATTAATTTACCATACCTATATCCATCTAAGTCCTTTGGACTTAGATGGATAGGTATGTACTAGGTAATTTAGTATAAAGCATCATTCGGCATGACAATAAAAAACATTACAAAGCGTTGCTGGTGGATGTTGCTTGCAAGTTTTTCTTTGTTATATGTGTTTATAGTAAGTATTAAGAGTTATTACGCTTGAGAGCAAAATAACCTAACATAGACTACCTACCTAGGTCATTTTTCCTTAAGTACCTACTAGTATAATAAAAGTGAAACTAGCGTGAGGATGGATGGATGTATCTTTGAAGCAAACACTACGGAATTTGATGCAACTTTTCAGTAAAACTGTTTAAAGCTTAGCTTTAGTCCCGTAAACGATCCGATCAAAAGCTATTAAAACTTAATGGTAAGAATTGCTATAAGAGTCGTCTTGGAACTAGAATTCGATAAATCATTCTTACCTGTTTATTTACATCTATTTGAAAATATGCACGTTGTCCTGGGCTCAGAGTTTATCCATGTGGTGAACTTATAAGAATGATGAATAGATGCATCCATTGTAACACAATTATTTGTTTTAAAAAGAAAGCTTCCGATATAATCTGTGCCCCATAGATTTGCCGTAGACTGTCGTAAAATAACTTTTTGAATAATAAACTTGCAGTATTCTTCATAAATTGATGTTATTACGCGGCCACCGCGGGTTTTACGATCGCTTGTAAAAATGTGATTGAACGTTTTACACACAGAAATATAACATTTTTATGTGCTGTAGGTACCATGATCGTTTTGTAGTGAAACAAAGTGAATTTACAAAACCCGTATTTATTTTATACGTTGCGATTGATCTCCACAGAATATAGAGTACCTATTATTCAATTGTTTAGCAAACTTACCTTTTAAGATCTTGGGCATATAATATGATAACTAAGCACTGTATACCATTTTACCATTGGCGCTACGTGCACATGCGTTTTGCGTATGTACGATTAGACGCCAACATTAGACAGCTTGGACATTTTTTTATAAAGAATGCTCCGTCTATCGTTAGAATATAATTATGTGAATGGTTTAGTATTGTAATAAGCCTACAATAAAAAGGTAGCTTTAAGGTGAGGAACTGTTGCTTCTTACTCACGTACTTTGCATCGCTGAAGAGTCTAGTAAAGTAGACGTTATAGTTAAAAGTTACTTAAGTAAGAAGAAGTTTATCTCAACTGTCCTGCTTAGCGTCATAGTAGTTCAAACCGTTTTGTAATTAATTAAATAATCTGTCATTATAATGATTACTTTCCTATGTAATGTCATGAGAGGTCATCATAGGACGTTCCAGCCCAGTCCAGTTGCTGAAATAATCGCATATTTCAGATTCAGAGCCGTATTTCAGAAACAAGGACCCTTTCGTTACAATAAATTTAGGGTTGTTGCGGACGACAAACTACTAGTCGAAAATATTACCAGCTCTTAGTTATTCTCTTCGCGTCTTTTCAAAAGGGCAGTCGCTTTCAGAAGTGAAAATGTAAATTCATAAATTCTTTGTCATGAAAGCCTAATAAGGCTATAGTGGATTATTATAGAAGGCTTATTGTTGAAACTACACCGAGCCAGTACACTTAGTGGGATATGAAAAGCTCGCTTCAATAGAAAGTACTTTGATGCGTAAAAAGATACCAGTAAACTGAAAGTGAAGTTCTAGCGCATACGGCTTTGAGTGGCTTCGGCTGAATTTTGAGTGAAAATTGGATAATTTTATTAGGTGTGGTGAAATTCTTTCTGTGTAGTTTTGAAAGCGTATTTGCTTTGTTTTATTGCAAAATGTTTCAGTGCGAAAATACTCAAATAATAAAATAAATGTCAGTTGGAACGCTCCAAATAAAAGCTAGAAAATGATATTGAAATCAGGCTTAATATGTTTCTTGTAATCCTATATGAGAGGAAATATTAAATGTACTACGTCTCGATTTTTATAAAAAAGTGAAATAGGAAATTGTGGCACCTGGGTAGACTTTACAAGTAAATGGTAGCACTTATTTTTGTCGGCGATAAAATGAATAATATGTCTGTTCTTCTAAGAACTATTTCAGCAGCTGGAATAGCGCATGTCAGGAGACACATTTAGCAAAACGTTTTAATGATGGAAGACCGTCTCGTGAAGCAAAGTTGCTAGTATTTATGATACGATAACTAATCGATTGTTAACAAATCTGTGAAAAAACATTTTTGTTTCGGTTTGTACTTAGGTGTTTTATATAACTGCTTTAATAAAGGGTAAATTGTGAAATTATTAATGTTCCTAGACTAAAATATGGTGCAATATATTAGTTTTCAGGTCGTTACGCGGTGTTTAATTACTTGCACGGTGTTGTTGTTGCCAAATATAACATGTCCAGTGCCACGATATACGGTTTATGTTTAAGGTAACATTCTCAGAGGAAGAATAATAATATAGGCGAAGAGTTGTTGAGTATAATCCACCTATGAATATAATTTTTTCTTGCCGATCAAATATTTCATTTTTAATATGTTGAAATGTGTAACAATAGCTTTAACTAATCACTAACATAATTTATTATTCTTATGCTTAAGCGTATACACATTTCCATGTCTTTTATCTCAACAATATAGAATAATATTTAGCATTGTTGGTATGTTGGTAAATGTTATTGAATCCTGCCTTGTGCCTTGTGTTAAATCAGAACCTTAAATTAGTACATTAATCCAACTCCGAGGATCCTTAGAAGCTTTTAATCTAAATAACTAAAAAAATAATCACAGATTCAACCGCAGTAGGGTCTCTAAACTGTCAAGGTTTTACGAAGCACTACAAATACAATTTCACATAAGCAAGACGAGTTTTCTTGTTTGTATAAAATATGCTTAAACGGAGCTTGTAATTTATTCTGTGTTCTTCACAGCTGAATGGAATGTTTCTACTACATCTATCACATTTAGAGCATGTCTCACCTCTCTGAGATAATATTATATGTTCTGATTAAATAACTTAACAAATAGCGCCATATAAATATGAGCTTATATAAGCTATAAGCTTATTTAGACTTTATGAGACTGGTCCAATTTTTAAAGCTACGTTTTTTATTGTAAGCACTTTACAAAACCAGATACATATGAGGCAGTCTGAACCAACCATTAGAAATCATCACACAGGCTTTTGCAGTCTATTGCTGGACATAAGCCGCTCTTTTTATGCGACACCACAAGGTAGTGAGTGAATATGGCCTCTTATTAGGCTACTATATCTCGCAGGCCTGATAGGTTTGCATTAGTGTTGCCCAAATTCAGTCTTGGTCTTGCAGTCTTGGTCTTGTTCTTGCGTTTTTGCAAGACCAAGACCAAGAACAAGACCGCGTATTTTTAGCAAGACCAAGACCAAGACTGATCGTGCAAGACTTAAGCAGGAACAAGACTAAGCCTGCAAGACTCTTGCGTCTTGCAGCTAGGACTTAGCGCTATTTCACGGAGTAGTTAAGTGTAACAGTTCGGTGTATAGGTACGCTTAGGAATTCTATGAGACGCAAAAAACTGTATCAAAGAATATGAAAAACTGGACCTATGCGCATTACTTTGTATTAATTCTTGGTCAAAAGAATTGATATAAAGTAACATAACCTAATGATAAAGCTGTTGTGTACTGTTATGTTTGATTTGTGTTGTATTTTATTTTTTATTGAAATAAATGATAAATCGTAAAACTCTTTTATTAAATTTCATATAAGTTGAGGGTTCAATCTCTTTCTAGACAGATATTGTTCTTTAAAATACAGTCAAGTTATTGTAATTAATTTGTTTTTTTTACATGTTTTAGCAAATGTAAGCTTATAAATCATAAATGTTTATTAAGAAACAGTTACTTCCATGGAAAACGACATATAGGTCAGTTGATTTTTCGAATTTCTTATCAAATCTTCAGTTATTTATTAATCTGCTTGATCTTTACTATGGCTGTGTTAATTTAAGCTCACAATGTTCCAATTCTAATACGTTTTTCTAAGATTTAAAAACTTTAATAAATAGTAATAGACTGATAGGTAATTGCAAGACTTGCAAGACTCTTGCTGCAAGACCAAGACCAAGACCAAGACTGGGAGCGCAATACCAAGACCAAGACCAGGTGTATTGGCGCAAGACCAAGACCAAGACTGGCTAAGTCTCGTCTTGTTCTTGCATTTGGGCAACACTAGTTTGCATAGGGTTTGACGAAGAAGTTTTGCTTGTTTGTAATGATGGGTAGGTACTAGCTGCCTCGTGTATTTTTCTTTTTCCTTTCTTATGACACTAACGACACGTACGGAGTGCAATGGGTTAGTAACAATTCTTAAGCAATTTCTTATCATCTAGTAATAAAACGTTTGCTTTTCCCGGAGTGTTTAGAGATAGTCAGATATCCGAAGCAAATTTTTAGTGTTAGCTGTAATAAGACTATTCTACCATGGAGATGACTTTACCTTCCTGTCTGGTCCATTCAACCACTAACCATAAAGTTATAAAAATTATTAAAACAGATAACTTCTGTACCCGAATGTATCGAGCAATAAAAGTACCAAGTGAAATATCCCAGATAAATGTATATGACAGGCTGACTCATGAAATTAGTTGCTAAATGTCCACAAAAATAGGTTTTATCTAGAGGAAACATGAAACGTCTTCTGAACAGTATGGCAGAATAGTTTTGGAATAGAAATATTAGAAGAGAATTGCCAAATTGTTCAGTGTGAAGCAATTTTTTAAACCGATTATTCCGATGTGGCTGTTTATATACTTGTCAAATAATTTGAAATTCAAGACCTAGTGATGATAGAGCCAAAAATATTGCAAGCAAACTATTAAAGGTTTTTGAAGTCTGACAGTTATAAATCTGATGTATTATTATTATCTCACGAGACAAGTAATAGAACCATGGACACAAAAAACGTTCAGATTCGGAACAGATCGTTCGGACACAATGGATAAGGAACAAATATTTTTCGGTCGCACGTTACTTGTCACCAAACAGAATATTTCCTAAATAGATTATGCTTAGCTGAAGCACGCTTTCGCCATTACCGTCGATTTATTACACAAGTTGGTTTTTAACGGCACTCCAGGGAGACGTTCAGTGGTTTTAGTTTAACCAGAAACCAACTAGCTGCTACTTACAACAACTAGTGTAAAATTAACCACAGTACTGGAAGTGTTCTATGACTTAATAAAATAAAGAAGGAATTCATGTTAAAGAACTTGTCCTTTTGAATCTCAGAGATATATTATAGAAACTTGACTCATTTTTTAAATCAGGTTGAATTCTCACTTCCGATATCAACTTCCTGATAACATTTACATTAAAGTCAGACACTAATATTGTGTAATTATTGTTATTTTAGTTGATAAGCTTAAACTAAAATACTTTAGTGTGATGTTTGTACTTGAGTTGTAGAAATAAAAATGCGGTAGCCGTTAGCGAGCGTATATTGCGAACTGAACTCGATTACAGAAATGATTCACCTTATACGCTAATTGATATTTGCTAATGTGGGTAACCCAAAATACATTACAATCCTCCCCCTTAAATCACACATTTATTAATTATATTGTGACGGCCGATGTCATGCCAAGCTGTCATCACTACCGTTGCCAAGGTCTTCTGACGTCTACACGACAAACTTTCCGGTCATCAAACACAATAATTTATTAGCAAAGAGGTTTGAAGACTATTTTATTATTTGGAAATGAGTTTTTAGTTCGATGACGTATACACTCTGTCAAGTGTTCGCCAAATTCACCAGTCATTGACAACAAGGCGATGGCCGTGCGGATAACACATTCAGTTCACGTTCTGAAGGCGTGGGTTCAAATCCCAGTCATAACTGTTACGTGGATTTTGGTTTTTATGAAATTTGGAAAATGTTTATGAATATTTGGCAAATATTTAAAAGATTATTTAAATATTTCGAGTAAAAATTAGAAAATTCTAGAAACTTCAGGAAGGAATGGAAAGGTTAAAAAGAGACAGGAGATGGAAACACAAATTTAAGTATTTCGAATAAAGATTAGAAAATTCTAGAAACTTCAAGAAGGAATGGAAAGGTTAAAAAGAGACAGGAGATAGAAAAACAATTGAGTTATGAAATGACGATCGAAATTAGTGAATCTAGAAAATTCCTAGGGGTATATAAGGCGGTGTAGATGCGCTGAGCGCCAGTTTAAGTTGAAAAGTGGTAAAGTGAAGAAGAAGAAGGAAGAAGTAAAAGGAAGAAAGAAGAAGTAGTAAAAAAAGTGAAGTGAAAGTATAGTGCAGTAAAGTGCAGTGAAGTGCAGTGAAAAGTGCAGTGCAAAAGACGCTAGTGTTGGTGCTGTCTGCGTCGAAATTAAACGGCGTGTCGTGTGTGAAATCGAATAAAGTGTTATAAGTGCTACTCGGTGTTTCCTTCCAATCCAGTTACCCCGTCCGTAACAATTGGTGTCAGAAGTGGGATTGGAAGCAACAAAGATGCCAGTCATGCCAAGGGAAAGGCCTACGACACGTGCAAGGGCTGCCGCTCAAGAGCAAGGTGACTCTAGCCAGGAAGCTGTGAGCAGGGATGCTCCTTCACAAGGAAGTGGATCTGAAGGGGGGGTATCAACGTCCGCAAGCGTGGCTAACCCGCTATCTCTCGCAGACCTCGCAGCACTATTCCAACAATCACTTAAGGAAAACTCGCAGCAGCTTAAAACCGAACTCCAGCAAAACTCGCAGCAGCTCAAGTCCGAACTCCAGCAAAACTCGCAGCAGCTTAAAACCGAACTCCAGCAAAACTCGCAGCAGCTCAAGTCCGAACTCCAGCAGAACTCGCAGCAACTCAGCGAGATAATGGAGAGCCAGGATGAGATTCGCCGTTATATATCTGAGAACGCTCGTAAGATTGCCGAGATAGAGATGTGTATCGGTGAAGTGCAATCTCGCGTGGTTACTATAGAGGAAGAGATGCAGACCCGCATGGCGTCAGTAGTATCGGAAGAGGTGCAGTCCCGCATGGCGTCAGTATCAGAAGAGATATATACCCGTATAGCTACGATAGAGGAGGAGTTAAAGAAGATGAAGTCCAACAGCCCTTCGGTCTCTATCAACTCATCAAGTTCTGGTGGTTATTTAAAAGTACCATTATTCGATGGTAACACTCCCTGGGAGGCCTACAGAATACAGTTCGAAGCCGCTTCTATTAGCAATGGTTGGGATGTCGACCAGGCCAAGTTTGCACTCATCCTGGCGTTGCGTGGAGAAGCATTATCGGTGCTTGAGGCCGTGGGAAAGGATGCTACTTACGCACAGCTGTTTGAGGCTCTAGAATTCAGGTTTGGAGACGAGCACTTAAAATATGTGTTCCGAGCTAAGTTACGCAATCGCCGTCAGTATCCGAACGAATCCTTGCAGCAGTGGGCGATGGAAGTGACGAAGATGGTGCGAAAAGCTTATCAGTCGACACCCGCGGAACAAGTTCAAAGCATGCGACTCCAGGCGTTCATCGACGGAATTTATGACGATGAAGTCAGAGCTGCCGTGCGCCTTAAACACCACAAAAATGTTAAAGACGCATTAGCACATGCTCTAGAAGTGGAGGCTTTTCGACAAGAAATTACGAGTGATCGAGACAGGGTTATTGCAGCGGAAGTAGAGAGAACTGGTCGCAGATCTTTTGTCCTAAAGTGTTATAACTGTAGAGAGCCCGGACATTTAAGGCGTAGCTGTCCAAAACATGTAGCAGAAAGACGTAAGATTGACGCTAGTGTTCAAGTGTTGAAAGATGATCAGGAAGCAATTACAGCCAAGACTTCAATGCAAGCGCTGATCAGAAGACGGAAAGCTCCGAAAGTTCGTATTCGACAACGCACGGATGGAAATGGTTTAACTATCGAGTTAACTATGGAGCAGTCAATGGCGTTCTATGTTCGCTGACCCTGGACACCGGTGCGACACGAACGGTTATAGGAACTCGTTTGACAAGAAAGAATGGAAAGATTCTGACACCGTCAACTTCACCTCGACTGACGACGGCTACCGGTCAGTACATCCCAGTTGAAGGCGAACAGATGGTGGCTATAAAAATCGGAGACAACCTTTACTGGCAACGAGCGGTGATTGCAGACATCGTAGACGATTGTATAGTTGGGCTGGATTTCTTTAGAGATCATCAGTGCAGATTAGACATAAAAGGTGGTATACTTAAGTGTGGAGATGTGGAAATTCCAATGAAAGGTGGCATGGGGAAAATTTTGTGCCTTAAAGAAAGAAAACTTGCACATAGATCACTGGCTTCTATAGCTACGAAGTTTAATGATTTGGTCCATGTCAATAGGAGAGCGATGTATTATGGGTTTAAGGATGCGCGGGACGCGCATGTCTTAGAGGGGGGTAGTGTGACGGCCGATGTCATGCCAAGCTGTCATCACTACCGTTGCCAAGGTCTTCTGACGTCTACACGACAAACTTTCCGGTCATCAAACACAATAATTTATAAGCAAAGAGGTTTGAAGACTATTTTATTATTTGGAAATGAGTTTTTAGTTCGATGACGTATACACTCTGTCAAGTGTTCGCCAAATTCACCAGTCATTGACAACAAGGCGATGGCCGTGCGGATAACACATTCAGTTCACGTTCTGAAGGCGTGGGTTCAAATCCCAGTCATAACTGTTACGTGGATTTTGGTTTTTATGAAATTTGGAAAATGTTTATGAATATTTGGCAAATATTTAAAAGATTATTTAAATATTTCGAGTAAAAATTAGAAAATTCTAGAAACTTCAGGAAGGAATGGAAAGGTTAAAAAGAGACAGGAGATGGAAACACAAATTAAAATATTTCGAATAAAGATTAGAAAATTCTAGAAACTTCAAGAAGGAATGGAAAGGTTAAAAAGAGACAGGAGATAGAAAAACAATTGAGTTATGAAATGACGATCAAAATTAGTGAATCTAGAACATTCCTAGGGGTATATAAGGCGGTGTAGATGCGCTGAGCGCCAGTTTAAGTTGAAAAGTGGTAAAGTGAAGAAGAAGAAGGAAGAAGTAAAAGGAAGAAAGAAGAAGTAGTAAAAAAAGTGAAGTGAAAGTATAGTGCAGTAAAGTGCAGTGAAGTGCAGTGAAAAGTGCAGTGCAAAAGACGCTAGTGTTGGTGCTGTCTGCGTCGAAATTAAACGGCGTGTCGTGTGTGAAATCGAATAAAGTGTTATAAGTGCTACTCGGTGTTTCCTTCCAATCCCGTTACCCCGTCCGTAACAATATTATATTTCAACTACAAAAAAAAAACATATTTATTTGAATACCTAAATCACTATCAGAACTTAACGTGTACAATCATTAGGCAACCTAAACCTAGTACAATTTAACAACAAAAACAAAAACAGGCATAATAACTCAGTTAGAACAAGTTACCTATTCAGGTTAAGACCTTAATTTTATCCACAATAAAAGAATACACAAAAATTATAGTTACAATACAAGTTTACATGGCTAAATACATTTATATAATAACTTAAAATGTAACTTATAACTAAGGGAACTTATATTATGACTTAACTATTACAATAGTCTGGTGGTCTTTTTAAACGACATGCACGTATTGGACGGGATATGACTCCTGGAACGACATCTGAATATTTTTGACAATGTTTACTTTCATTGGAAGAACCTAAACTAGAAGCGAGTGTGGACGGAGGCACATCGACAGTTACGGTACGATCATCAACTAACTCCCTTACGCTCTGATGGCTCTGCGTGACCTGCGCTTCCACTGCCAGGCGCGGCTGTGTTAGCGCCTCCTCAGATCCTTTCAGACGATCCACCTCGAGAGAACTCCGTTCTGATGTGCTAGTTGGACAAATTAATGAACTACGCGATCGCTGTCTTAACTGGTCAATATGTCTATGAGTTTCCTTTCCCAAATTATCTACCACCCTGTAATCGGTAGTACCCATTTTTTTAACTATTTGTCCTGGACACCACTTTTCAGTGCCCCTATACTGCCTCATCCATATTTCCTCCCCTGACTGCAACGAACGCCTGACCTCCGTTCCTTGTTTGATTTGTTTCTCCTGAGCATTCTTAATTTTGTTTTCCCTATTCGGCCGTAAAGCATCTAATTTTTTTCGCAAATTTCTACCTAGCATAAGAGTCGCTGGACTTTCACCCGTAGAACAGTGTTCCGTATTACGATAATGTAAAAGAAAAGTATTTAAAAATAAATTAATGTTTTCATTTTGTTTGACTGCTTTCTTAATAATTCTCTTAACCGTACGCACTGCGTTTTCCGCGGCGCCGTTTGATGCTGGGTGGTACGGAGAGGAAAAAATATGTTCTACGCCGTTACTTGTCAAAAAGTTCGAAATTTCTTTACTCGGACAATGGACCCCCCGTCCATTGTCCGAAACTATTTGCCTAGGCAGACCCCATCTAGAAAACACTTCCGTAAGTTTATCAATGGTAAAACTAGCCGCCGTACTCGCCATGGGGAATACCTCTAACCATTTTGTCTAAATATGTTTTCCCAAAGATAGGACCTAAAAAGTCTAGATGTACCCTTGCCCAAGGTCTAGACGGCCAGGGCCACGGCGAGACTGCGTGTCGCTGCGGCGCGTCCGCCTCCCCTGCGCACACCGTGCACTCCCGACACGTCGCCTCAACCGCCTCGTCTATGCCCGGCCACCACACATAACTCCTGGCCAATGCCTTCGTCTTAACAATGCCCATATGAGGCTCATGTAATTCGCTTAACACCCTAGCTCGACAGCTCTCTGGAATCACTACCCTGTGCCCCCACATGACACAACCTAACTCCTCATATAGTTCCCTACGGCGGTTAACATATGGCTGCAATTCCCTGATTTCATTATCTGTAGGCCACATATCACGAATATAGCTTAAAACTCTACTCAACATGGGGTCTCTCATCGTTTGTTGTTTAATTATATTATAATCTAATAACAATGCATTTTGTGCGAAATGTAAATATGTTTGCTCTGGCACATGCAATGACTCATCGCTGCTACTAGCAATAGGTAATCTCGACAACCCGTCCGCACCGTTTTGTTTCGTATTAACGTATTCTATATCATAAGTATACGCAGATAAAATTATCGCCCAACTCTGTAATCGACTTGCTGCCATTGTCGGAACGCCGTGTTTCGGTCCAAAAATGCTAACTAATGGTTTATGATCCGTTCGCAAAACAAAGCGTCGCCCATAGACAAATTGATGCAACCTCTGTAAACAAAATATAATAGCTAATGCCTCGCGATCAATCTGAGAATAATGTTTCTCAGCGTTGTTCAATGTGCGCGACACATACACTACCGGCCGATCGCGGCCATCGGCGCCCGGCTATGTGAGAACCCCACCAACGCCCCGCGAGCTAGCATCGCACGTCAACACTAACGGTTTATTTATATCATAATGAGCTAATACTTCTGCGCTTGTCAATATTTTCTTAACTGTCGTAAACACTTCTTCGCCCTTAACACTCCACTTCCAACGTACATTTTTCTTTAAAAGTTCATAAAGAGGTGACAATATACTACTCAAATTTCTAACGAACTTAGCATAAAAATTAACTAACCCCAAGAACGAACGTAACTCCCTAATATCACTCGGCCGGGGCATATTTAGTATTGCACTCACTTTATCAGCGTCTACCTTTATACCTTCTTTAGATATAACATACCCTAAGTATTTGACTTCATCTACCATGAAAAGACATTTGCTTCTTTTAAGCTTCATACCGTGATTTTGTAATCTCTGAAACACCGTTGCTAACGTTTCTAAATGCTTATTTTTGGTTCCCGACGTCCCTATGATGACGTCATCCAAAAATATTTCTACCCCCGGTATATCACTGAGAAGGCTTGACATAATGCGTTGGTAGATACCCGGACTCGAAGACAAACCAAACACGAGTCTATTATATTTAAACAAACCCCTATGTGTGTTTATTACAGTCAGTTCTTTAGATTCGTCTAATTCTATCTGATTATATGCCTGAGATAAATCGATTTTAGAAAATAGGGTAGCTCCATTTAAGCTCACTAACAGATCATCGATCTTGGGTAAAGGGTACGTATCGACCAGTAAGACAGGATTTAGAGTGACCTTGTAATCAGCACAGATACGGAGTCCGCCGTCAGCTTTACGTACCGGTACCAAGGGCCCAGTCTGAGCACTCCACAGGTTCAATTATGCCTGCGCGCAGCATACCATCCAGTTCCGCGTCGACTGGACCCTTCAGAGCGTAAGGCAGCGGCCGCGCCCGGCAAAAAACCGGGATCGCTCCCTCCCGTAAACGGAGCGTTGCTTTGCCACCAGTGTACCGTCCCAACCCGCCGCTGAACAATTCCTTATACCTATTTAACAAAAAATTCACATTATAATTTTTGTTAACCATATGATTAATTGATAGGTGAAACGGAGGTATTTTAATGTTCAATTCTGATAACCACTGCCGGCCTAACAAAGACGTTGTACCACCGTCAATTACAAACAGCTAAATATTTTATTTTATCTTTGTACTGAACTTTCGGTCTTATAACTCCTAATGGCTTTATATGGCTACCATCATAAAATTTTAACACTAAATTAAACGGCTCAATTGATCTAGTACAAAAATATTTATCGTAAGTCGTTTTACTAACCGCTCAAATGGCAGAATTTCCGAGCCAATGTGTAGAACCGGTATCTATTTCCATTTTGATATCATTGTCATCAATAAGTAATGATAAGCTTACCGGGTTATAACCGTTCAAACATAGTTGGTGTAATTCCTCCTCCAGCTCGTCCGAACTGGATTCCGCCTGACCTGCCCCCGACTGTTCATTTGACGCGACTTCGCAGTGGTTCACGCCGCGTCTCTTCGTTTTCTGACTCAGCCCCGCCCGTGGACATACTCGTCGCAAATGACCCATTTGTTTGCATTTGCTGCACACAAACTGTTTGTAACGGCATTCGTCCTTGGTATGCCCGCGCCAGCCGCACGCCGCACAGTCATCGGTGCCCTTGTCCGTGTACCGCGCCGCCCGGTCTCGGTTAGTGTGCTGCTCATGCCGCTTCGATTGCTGGCTCGTCTTGAAGGCGTGTACGGTCGCCGGAATTTCCCCGCTCGTCTTTTGTTCGACGAATGCCGCGTCGCGCTCTGCCGCCTCTAGCCCACAAGCCAATCTTACTGCTCCCACATACGTTAAGTTATCTTCTGCAAACAGTCTTTGCCTGATGAAGTCACTCTTCACCCCGCAAACAAACTGGTCTCGCAGATTTTCCTCCAAATTCTCTCCAAATTCAAAGGTTTTCGATAACTTTTTCATCTCTGTCAGGTATTGTGTAATAGTTTCGTCGTCCTTCTGCCTTCTTTGCCGAAATCTATACCGTTCCGCCATGACAGCCGGCTTGGGTTGCAGGTGATTTTTCAACATTGTAACGGCTTTTTCGTACGTAATTTCCGCCGGTCTGTTTGGACTACACAATGTACTCAGCAACTCGTACGTTTCATCACCTACGCCGGTGATCAGTATCGCCAACTACATGTCCTTTTCCACTTTATTCACCTTAAAGTACATCTCCAGGCGTTCCACGTACAAGGTCCAATTCCCGGATTTCAAATCGAAGTCCTTTATCTTGCCGATTTTTCCCACCGACATTTCTTCTTCAATGTTTTTGCGCTGTAGGTAAACGTAATAACTTCGTCGCCACTGTGATGTTTGTACTTAAGTTGTAGAAATAAAAATGCGGTAGCCGTTAGCGAGCGTATATTGCGAACTGAACTCGATTACAGAAATGATTCACCTTATATGCTAATTGATATTTGCTAACGTGGGTAACCCAAAATACATTACTGAACATATTCCTCCCGCAATGTTTTCCCTACAGACCAATTTGGAGCCGTACGGAAACAACCATATCCTGCCATCGCATCGAGACCATATCGGTCCCCTTGCGGGCAGACTACATTTGTTGCTTCATCCTGTGAGTGAACTGTAAAGAGCCTTTATGCCCAACGGGATTAAAATCCTTGCTCCTGTTTTCTATGTGCCGAAGCTACTGCCACTTCAGTTTGGGTATCAAATCACGAAGCCACAAAGTTCACAGGATAATGTTTGTTTAAAATATTGTAATAATAACTTGAGTGTATTTTGCATTTTTGAACTTATTCTTTGTCAAGCTTACTGTTTTCAAGTAAAAATTAAGTCATATTTACATACATACATAGTCTCACGCCTATAACCCCGAAGAGGTAGGCAGAGGTGTATTTCTACACCCACTTTTCGCCAGATATACTTTAGTCCCACGTAATAGGGGGCGAGCCTATTGCCGTACCGGGCACATTTCCAGACTCCGTGCTGCTACTGAGAATTTCATGACAGCCAAAAAAAAACCCAATAACACTGCCCGACCCAGGAATCGAACTCGGGACCTCCCGATCCCACGCGCACATTTAAGCCGCGAGACCAACGAGGCAGTCGTATAAAGTTTGATGTCGAGTTTTCCGTCTCTACGCAAAGATGGTATTTGCATCGTGTTATCCCTTAGTCGCCTCGTACGACACCCACGGGAAGATAGGGGGTGGTGACACTTGTATTCTATGCCGTCAACCACACGGCTAAGGCATCATATTTATACACAGTGAATTCACGGTCTATTATAATTAAAATGTCATGATGCATTTGCGACCGCAGGCAAAAGTGCTGAAATATATGACCTCAAAATCACGGTACGCATATTGGCCGATAAACGTTTGAATTACAGTGTAAAGTACACACAAGCTTAAATACTTTTACTCAGAGGCGTGGTTCTGTTTAATTCGAGTTACTTATTATAACATTTTCCCGTATAAGAACATAACAATGGGGCAAATTTACTTTCACATTTCTAAAATCGTTATGGATTTCACGATACTATGCTCGTGATCGCAATATCTGCACTGTTAAGGTTTTTTTCGACAGAACAATGGATTCAATTTCCTACATCTATTCATTAAAAGTTCAATATTGCGCAGATCCGTGAGCTTCTCTTTATGTACAGATGAACTTGCTGCTAGTTAATATAGGATTGGCTGGAGTTTAAATAAATGGCTTAAAGGCTTTTGTTGCTAACTTTTATTACTGTTCTTGCATAAGCAGCGATAGCCTATTGGAGAGACCGACAGTCCGGGTTCGAACCCACGGCGCGCACCGATGACTTTTCGCAGTTATGTGCGTATTAAAATGATAATTATCGCTTGCTCAACGGTTTAGGAAAACATCGTGGGGAAACCTGCATATCTGGCAGTTCTCCATAATGTTCTCGAAAGACATGTGAAGTCTGCCAACCCGCACTTGGCCAGCGTGGTCGACTGGCCTTACCCTTCTCAAAGTGAGAAGAGGCCCATGCTTAGGAGTGGGACAGTTTATATACAGAGCTGATGATGACGATGAAAGTTATCGCAAACAAATCAGATTTCATTGGTGCGCGCCATGGATTCAAACCCCTCTGCGTAGCAGTCTGTCGGTCTCTCCACTAGGCTATCGCTGCTGTGTGCGATAACTGTGAACTGGTGAAAATACCATTATTCCCACAGTATAATATACAATGATGATAAGTGAGTTTCTTAGCTGTAGTTATAGAAAACTAACTTCCTGACACTAATTAGCACTATATTAGTAGTCTTTGCGTGTTTGTGACTATTTATCTGCCTCGCAATATCTTCAGTCAAAATTAATAAAACAGGAACCCACGTCAATCCGTGTCTGTCTTTACTGAAGTGCAAACGGGTCGATATCAGAGTGATATTGGTGTTGCTCTTGATCCGAACCCACTTGTTGCTATATATCGCTTTCAATAAATAAATGCAAATTGAAACTGAATACCGAACCAATCGGAGGGAAGTGTTTTTATTTAAAGGTAAACGGGGCGCCGATGTTTTTAGCTTTTTTAATTCTCTTTGTGTTAGTGGAGTTTGGTGAAATGCTAATTGCTTGATTCTAGAGAATTGCCAGTGGTGTTACGAAGTGCGTAGGTTCCATATTTAATTTACATTTATTAAATAAATTGGCTAGTTATAGCTCTGCCTGTTTTCTATTTAAAAAATGTATCTGTAATTTTATACTGTCTAATAAATGTACTTTTACTGAAGGTCTAATAAAAATCTCCACAACGCCTGTTATTACGTCTCAGTTATTATGTTTCCATTCGTGAAGTTTATAGTGTGGGTAGAACGGTAGGGATGACGCTAGGTAGGAGGGTGATGATGACTTGTCAAAATTCTACACAGACCCGTTAATTCGTACATTAGGGTCGGAACATATCTGACGGAAGATGCATCGAACGTATCTTCGGTCGCGTATATTCCGTCAAATGAGTCGGTACACATCTGACAGAAAATGCGTCGAACGTATCTGCACACATTCGCTGAAAGCGTGGCTATTATGCACACATAGGGTAAGGTGGTGTAAGATTGCGCATTTTAAATTTGAGGCCCCATGAAAAATAAAATATCATATTTTGAAAAATCAACATTATTTATTTGTTAGCAAATTATGGAACACACTTAGGGCAGCTCAATATTTTACTGTCATATTCTTTTACCTAAACATTTTTCGTGTTCCCTGATGTTATGTACCTAGTCACTGAAGTCCTGTAGTTATTTATATTGCAATTCGAGTTTAACTATTAAAAATATGTAGGGCTTCGGAGATTTTTTATGGTAGCCAACAAGCGTTATTTGAATATATTTCCTATATAGGTATGGAGGTTCAAAAATAAAAGACAATGATACGATTTGGTTAAGGTTTATAACAAAATTTATAAAAATGATATAGAAGGGGATACAGTTGCAGCGCATGACATAAAATGTTTCTATGTAAGTATGTATGGAAATTGTTCCCGTGGACCTTTCGCACCTCATACCTAAAAACCCACGAATGGCCCACGATCCAAGCTAGCAAGTATGCGTACACTCATAGCACATACTTACACTACATTATTCTACACATTTCGTTTCTGAAAAAATAAGTAAGGCCTGGTGGCCATGGAATCTTACTCTACAACGCGTCAGTCAAAATCACCGATTTGGGAATGACATGGATATGGTATGTCCAATACCTACGAATTTAGCCTGCATACCTACAAAATTAGCGTGCACACCTACGAAACGTTGGTCAAATAAAATGGCTGCCATTTGGGTTGTACTCCAGAGTATAATCGATATCGATATGGAGCCGGTGAGAGGAAAATAATACATTTTTGTAATAAGTTACTATAGTTAGTTTAAAACTTTTGTCAGATTAGTTTATTTCATAATGCAAATGTGGGCGAACATGGCAAAGCGAAAGAAGACCCTTGTATAAAACATGTAACAAAATATTCTCTGGTAGCCAATATCGATACTGTGTCGCTGAGAAAGTACCGGACATGAATGGCACCATACATACGGTAATGAAAAACACAACCTGAAGCACAGATTCATCTGGTTTTTAGACATATTTATGCACAAAAACTAAATTATCATATTGCATTATGATTTAAATAAATAAATAGATATACATATATACAGGGTGGAATTTTGTAATGCCACCTGAAGGGGAAGTACTCTTAATACTTTAGATATAAAATTTTACTCAAAGAAAACATTCCTTTATTTTTGAAAAGAAAGAAAACGGCAATCAAAGATTTTTAAAAATTCGCTTGCCGCACACGGTATTCGAACCGACTAGAATCTGTAAAAGTTGCGCCCTGTACTTTTATTGCATCGATCGTTAGGGTCAAATAAGGATGAAATCTTTTTAACAAACTTCATAAATTGAATGGAATGAAAACAATTAAATCTTAAATTAATTTAATTATTTACAAAAATGGTAAACTAACTAACTAATTGCTCGAAATGGGCTCCATTTTTTTGGATACACAAATTTATTCTTCTAACGAATTCATTTCGAGTCACCTTTAATAACGTGTTGTGGTGAATGTTAGAAATCGTATTCTGAACTTCAACTCTCAACTCGTTTACATTCTCATAAGATTTAATGTAAATTTGATTTTTTACATATGCCCACAAAAAAAATCTAAAGGGGTGAGATCTGGTGATCGCGCGAGTGTTAAGAGTACTTCTCCTTCAGGTGGCATTACAAAATTCGACCCTGTATATAAATTCCTTACTCAAACGTCAAAATTCACGTGGTGCGTGGTGCGCGCGACATTGACGGATAATGCGTTGACGGAAACGGAACAGACGCTGTACGCTCGACGTACAAACGGATCATCGGTCAGGTGTGAAAGGTTGAACTTTTTTCTATACAGGGTGCTTAGACTTAAGCCGAAGTCTACTCGTTTTTGACATCATGCCAAGTCATACTAACCAAAAATAATACTTGGGAAACGAATGTTTTTTGAGTCTAAACATTTTTTAAACCGCAATTAAAAGCGCGCGCGTGCAATGCTCTAAATACATACTTATCCATGGGGTTATCTAAAGAACATATTGGCGGGAGAAAGGCATCGATTTTGTACCTAATTAGAAAAAATCCATACTAACTTTGAGCCTCAATATCTCCTGAACCAGTCATTTCCCAGGTATGGTGCCGAAGTAAAAAATTTTCGTACTGATTGGTACAACATGGGATTTCAGTTTTAGTTAAGGGTCTTGTTATACCCTGTATATTTGTATGTTTTGGCGTTACGCGACCGATAATACGCGACGGATCTTCCGTCAGATATGTTCCAACCCTTATGCTTGCGCCAATACTCGGTGTGTTGAATCCAAGTTTTTCTCAAGCATTGCCTCAACATGCGATCTACGGTCTTTTACATCCAGTCTATAATAATGTTCTTAGCTTGTCGTTCTATTTGAAGTGCCTACAGTAGAGCACTTTATGTTTGCGAACTAAATACAAAAAGGCTTACTTTTAAATTATGTATAAATTGCTTTATATCCAAGATACCTTTGAAATTAAAGTTTATCTGACTATCGTCGGAAACATGATACAAAGATTCTTTGTTTTGATGTAAACATCAGCGTTGTCTTTTCAACTAAAATATTGCTCAGCTCAAGAAAAGCTATTTTATAATTTAAATTGATAAATTAAATTAATGAATTTCTATAAGACGACTCTTCATATAAAGTACTACTTTTTATTTCATTATTTCTGTAATGAAACCTTCTATAAGAATATTTTATAGCACTCAGACAGTAAAAAGACGCAATTTCTCTAGAAAACCTTAATGTCCGACAAATAGGCGTTTGCTTTTGTAGCATTTTATGTTATACTAGCTGACCCGGCAAACGTTGTTTTGCAAAATTTTTTTTTTTTGAAAAATAGATGTTGGCCGATTCTCATAGATACCGGATAAGCACAAAAAAATTCATCAAAATCGGTCAAACCGTTTCGGAGAAGTATGGGAACGAAAACTGTGACACGAGAATTTTATATATTAGATTTTTACTAGACTTACTTCAAAAGTAAACTTGTATTTTATGTATGTCATTATTGTCAACATTGCTAAATGGCTGGCTTATTACAGCAAGTTTAAAGTAGGTTTGCCGTTTAAGCTCAGTTTCACAGCAGGATAAATATGTAAGCAGTGAGTTAACTTTAAGCGCGGCGCGGCACTCGTACACGGTAATGTGTAAGTACATAACATTACCGTGATTCGCAGATCATGTACTGAACGTGCTGTGAGAGCGTAAGTAAGTAAGTTTAGGTGATTTAGTTAAAAGCTCGATCTGCTCGCTAACTGGCCGCTAGCTAGTATTTTTAAACATTTATGTTCAAACTCCGTTTCAAAATAAGCCATTAGTCATCGTATCGTACATCATTATCCAAACGCGTAATTATCTATATATATATATAAAAACGTGAAGCGAAATTTTGTAATCCCTTCTTACGAGAAATGCATGAACGGAGGATTATGAAAAGGATTATAATTTTCAACTACCTATCGGTTTTATGTATCAATGTGAAATCGCTGGTATTGGTAACTTTGCAGTGTTTGTTATATTTTAAAATGTTTGTTTATAGAGTACTACTGTCTAGTTGTACTGTTGTGTTGTTGTGTTTTCATATATATCACGTCATATTCGTATATATATCATAAGTCACAACCCTTTTACAGTAGAATGCTACTGTAATAGGGTTGCGACTTGTGTACTGCCAACACCAACCCTCCTTGGGAATGTGATTGTTGTAAAGGAGAGGGATAGGAGATGTGTGTGATAGGCAGTTTTGTAGGCGTGGAAGTTTTGTAGGGATAATTCCAGGGTAATAGTGGGGGTAGTAACCATATTGAAGGGGCGCATGTATAAAGCCTTTCGTATTGTATGGCGCTGAGTGTTGGGCCAGAAGATGGATGGGAAACACTTGCATATTTCACATGTTATGTTATATGAAATTGTTTGGCATGGTGAAGAGATGCTTTGTATATAGGTATAAGTGATGAAAATGGAAGTAGAAGAGAGAAGAGGAGTGGAAGAAGAAAGGGAAGAGGGAGTGCAAGGCAAAGATAGGAAGGATAGGAGGAAGTGTATGGACTGTGAAAGGATGGATATGTAAGAGAGAGGGGTAGCTGGTGGTCGCTAGGGAAATATTTAATATAGGGATTTACTGCGCTGACCTTAACACCAGGACACCAGGACAAGATAATGGCATGATTATAAAGTACAAGTGTATAAAGTTTTATTTTTTAGTCTATAGAACATTTGTTTTGAGTTTTTTAACTATATAAAGTATTTAATAGCCGTTCCAGTAATTTCATAAATGATTTTACTTATTTTCTTAATGCGGCGAGGTCTGTGATAGTAGAAGCTTTGACAAGAAACCCTTAATAATCTAGAAAATTAACATTTTAAATAAATTATGGTCGAATTTCGACCACTAGGCGACCTCTAGTAAGTTTTAATAGATCAAGCTGTTACAGAAACGTACTTAGTATCTAGTTAGTATATTCAGGTTTGCAACTTCATTATCAAGAAGTTGCATCCTCCTATCCGCGTTCATCCGTATTTTACTTCAGGTCGTACTAAAAACGTAAACTGTATTAAAGAGTTACTGTTATATGCAAGTAGATAAACGTTAAGCAGGCGATCAGTCGGTGAGCGGTGCAACTTTGTCCCTGAAGTCGACACCTTATTATGTTTGTAACTGCAACTATCTTTGTGACTACTTACAATGAGCATTGTTCAAATTTCTGCGAATGTTCAGCTCAGCTTTATATAGCTTTTCGTAAGTCCACAAAACGCTGTATGAACGAGGCTCCTATGAATTTTGGTCCGTTGAAATATGTTAAAGATATGAACTGCGAATATATATATATATATATATTTATTTATATTTTCAAAGTAAAATCAACTATTACATAAAAAGAAAAACTTAATTATGTCCTAAAATTAAAATAAGCCTATTTAATATATACAATACGAAAAATAAATTAAAATTAAATTTAGAAGGCGTCATGGAAGTCATCAGCATCGCAGTCAATCGGAAGCGTGCCTAGAAGACTGGCGGCATTGCCTCGTTGTATAGCAATGCTTATCTTTTGTGCTAAATACGTGCCAGCCCTCTGGTCACCCGAGGCGTCGATCAGTCTCTTTGCGAGATCCCTAAAAAGGGATCTCGCACTTGGACCCCATGGCCCCAAGGTTTCGACCCCAAACGGCTCAAACACATAATCTCCTACAAGATTTAAGTATTTGCGCCGTTTGAGGGTCTCTGCTGAAGCAGCAGCAGCGCTCGCACAACCTGCTGTGCTGGAAAGATGGGATGGCGCAAGGGTATCGACACATGTCGCGTCCCATACCAAAGGCCTACCCAGCTTCCACGGCAGTAAAGTCATCCCGTCCGGTCTCTTGCCATCGTCGCGTGCCAAGCTCTGAGGTTCAAGTTGGGCTGGAACGCCAGCGGTGACAAGAGCACGGCGCAGAATGTCGTTGAGGTTGGCGTGTCGTGAAATACGACCCGCGCTCCTGCTGCAAGACAGACCATAGTGACCAAGGCTATCGACAGCCTCTCCGCAGTGACAGCGATGCGGAGAGACACATGACGCGCCTAAACGGAGGCAAGTAGCGAAGCGGAAGGTTGTATCGTCCAACATGGTACCTATATTGGACGATGGCAGTGCCTGAAGCCAGAGGCCCGATTCCCATTCTCCCACAGCCAACAGGCGAGCACGCTCCGCAGCGTTGGCCGATGTATTGAGGAGTTTTTCTCGTACCACGCTGCAAAGCGGCCCATCCCATTGCCTCTGGGAGAACAAGTTTCGGGGTAACTCAGTTCCTCGACAAGAATTTCTCCAAGCGTTCATGGCATTGGCCTTACACGGCACCTCAGAATCAACCAGTGTAGGTGCTAAGATTTTCCTGGTCAATTCTGCAGTGCTGTGGACCGATGACAAGAACGCTGGCAGGCTTACGTCAGAAATTTTGCGAACGCCGAGGCCGCCTAAGCGCACAGGTAAGGACGCCTGTTGCCACACTCGGTCGT
Organism: Euclidia mi; assembly: GCA_944739405.2. Taxonomy (NCBI): domain Eukaryota; kingdom Metazoa; phylum Arthropoda; class Insecta; order Lepidoptera; family Erebidae; genus Euclidia; species Euclidia mi. Next base: position 18,293,641 of record OX123189.2, read on the forward strand.
TCAGAGCCACATTCAAAATTTTACTTAGGGTATTATTCTGTATAATTTTGTCAATTTGAATGAGTGAAGCCGGATTTTACCAAAAAGGTGAAGACCGTAACGCGTGTGTAAATTTAGGGACAAAAAGACAATATCGAATAATAATATAACTTCGAATTCATATTTTCCTAATATAATGTAGCTTTCATGATTTTTTGTGCTCTTTTCTTTGCAGATGCTATCGAAGTGAACATATGCAATGTTTCTATTAACACCATTTTCATTATCATATTCTTAAACGACAAAATTATAAATGCGTAAATATCGCCTTACGTAACAGTACCTTTTTGGTTTTAAAAGTGAGAAATGGCTCTACTTTTTGTTGTAGTCCATCTAAAGAGAAAATTTCTGTAGCCGGTTTTTTACTTTAGCGTTCCTAAATAATTTACTTCTTATCTTCATTGTTTAATGGAAGATCCAATTGATCCGACAGAATTCTAATATACTATATATGAAATTCTATGATGTTTTCCTTATCCAAGCCAATCATGATCGCTCCGTTTTATAAATAGATTCAGGGAAAGTCACGCCTCCTTTTCTCTACTTATTAGTGCAATATGTCTCTTTTCTCTGAAAGAGAGACTGCGTGGTAGTCTAAGACAGTCTAAGGTGACTACATTGAACACTAAGAAAAATAAAAATCTCCAGAAAGGTGTTTAAAGCCCATAATGTAGAATAAATAAAAAACGGTAGGTAACATAAAAACGTCGACCAACTGACCTACAATTCAATTCTAATTCAAACAAAGTCTTTATCCGCCCATATTAATTACGCCAATTGGAGGCTTGTGCTTCAAAACAAAAAAGTATGGCGTTGTTCAACAGATGTGGACGTGACGTCACGTAAAAAGTTAGCACAGATGAAAGTTTTAGCAACTGTGCGGAAGGGAACCGGCCACTTTGTGATTAAACAATCATAATACATTTGGCTAAAGCACTAGGTGGACGTGTTTGTTTCACAAGTGCTTCGTTTTGAAGAATATGGAAATAAGCATAAGCACCGCGAATTTCAAATCGTTAAAATAGTAAATAAACGTTTTAACAAGTTAACCAGTGATTAAAGTACAACAATAGTGACAATAACTGTGTGGAAACGTTTTAGAAAAGTTCTGTGAATAAACAGCCGAAATAAACAGTGAACTAAAAGTGCAATGTAAACAAACGTTCAGTGAACTCAAACAGCAAAACTGTGCGTAAAAATTATAATAAACAACATAAACTGCATAAATGTGAAATAATATCAATATATCGTGAACAATAAAACAGTTTTATAGACAAATACAGTGTGAAATAAGACTAGACGGTTAGTTTTATTCAAACCAAAGTGACATTGAAGTTCTCACCAATCAGAGCACTCAATAGACGCGCTATTATTGTTTTACAACTCAAGAATGACAGTATAATAGCTTTTGAATTCACATAACAACTAAACAGCTATTTCACATAAATTTCATATGAACGTTTGGTAAACCGGCCCGTAACACCGACTGAGAATATTTAACAATATCTGAGTTCAAGTCCTACGATCGATAACGCTCTTTTTGGGTATTAAAACTGCATGAAGTTCCTGATAAGAGAAAAATAAGCGCTTCTACAATAATAATATATCAGACAAACAATTATTTAAATATTTTTGACATTTATTTCTTAATTTTTTGGATTAAATATGGACGATTATGTCACTTATCGCCGACCTACAAAAACAAGCTTGCTGGATGATATGCCGAATGACAGTTCAACTTTATTTGACACGACAATGATGAGCTTACCGGATTCCACATTAAATTCTAGTCAAACTCTGATTGACTTACAAGAAAAACTTAAACAGGCCTCTAAAGAATTACAAAGCGCACACGAAGAAATTGAAAACCTAAACTCGGAGAATTACAGGCTCAAGGTAGATTTACATAAATATATCAAGCTGGTAGAAACATTCAAGAAGGTAACTATTACAGACACTTTAACTACTTAACGGAAGCCAAAAGTAAATAAAACCTTAACACCTGCCGTAAAATATTCGCAAGAATTTGAAAATACTCAGCAGAACAGTTCTGAAGAACCTACAAAATTATTAGAAACAGAAAAAACGCCTGATGCAAAAAATAAGCAATCGATCACAATCACACCAATCAATAATAATAAGAACAATTGCAATTCTGTTAGTAGGAAATTGGACGAAATAACTAGCGCCGCAAGAAATCTAATGACTGACCTAACTACTGATTCGGAAAAAAAAACACCTACTGCACAGCATACAAAGAATGGGTCGAATAACACTCAACAAAAACATAATAAGGACGCATATAAACGGAAGATTATTATTTTAGCCCACAAACAGGGGCGCCGCATTCAAAACAATTTGTAATATCTATTAGGTGATAACTTTAGGGTCACCTGTTTCTGGAAGCCGCAAGCGCATATACAGGAAGTTTTACGTATGGAAAATACTCTACTGAGTAGTTACGATAAAAATGATTTTGTAATCGTTCTGGCTGGCATAAATGATAAGAACCCAAGTTCATTGCAATATTGTTTAGATAGCTTCTTAAATAATGTTAGTAAAATAAATGTATTGATTTCAGAAGTGCCACATAACAGAAACTTAAATGAAAAAAAACTTAATTATACTCTAAAGTTTCTATGTTCTCGCTACTCGAATACAACTTATTTAGACATGAACTATTCTAAATATTTGCCTAACTACAGTAGGTTGCCTTTATATATATCTAAACGATTACTGAAAGAAATTCTTAGCTTGGTTTATAGAATGAATTACGATTTTTATATTAGACAGCAAAAATATCACTTAGCGCAGAATAGTAAAATGATAAACGCTAGCACACAAACGGATTTCGAAGAGATTAAAGACACGCGACAAATTGAAAAGTTGCCTATTTCGAAAGCTGATACAAACATTGCGCATACACACGAGGATTCTGAGTTTTTTCTATAATGAGTTTAACATCATACATCAAAACATTGCAGGGTTAATTAACAAATCGGACCGACTAACTGTATGTATAGATGAATTATATAACAACGGTACTATAATAGATGTTATCTGTGTAACTGAACATTTTGTAAATACTGGCTGTGAATATTTCATGTCTATCCCAAATTTTTGCATAGCTGCATTCTTTTCAAGAGATGTAAAGCGCGGAGGGACAAGTATATTTGTCAGGCAGGGAATACAATACCGAGAACTTACAGATGTGTCCAAACAATCGGTTGCAGGTATTTTCGAGTGTTGTGCCATAGAAGTAATAGCGCATGAGATGATCATTCAAAAGTCAAAAGTCAAAAATCATTTATTCATCTAGGTCACAACGTGACGCTTATGAACGTCAATTTTTTAAAGTAAATTAATAATGCTTCTACATTTACATTTACTGCCCATTCGCAAAGCAGTAGGTAGAACCACGAGAAAGAACGGGCAATAAAACTCGTGGCCACTCTTTTTAATCGCCAGTGTTATGGTACATATTTTGTTTTTGTAAGGAGCTGCAACTGTTTCACATTGTAATTAATTACTTGTAAATAGTAAATAAGAACATACATATTATATACAAAATATGTAGTTATTAAATTAAATTTGTCTGTATTTATCGGATGCCTAATTGTAATTATCAGGTATTTTATGAAAAGCTGGATAACATACTGTCTAAAGTTAATTTACTTACAAACAAAAAGTTGATACTATGTGGCGATTTTAATATTGACGTTCTGAGGAGAAATAATATAACTATGGAATTAGAATATTTTTTACTAAGTTACAATCTTAAATTATCGCTATACAAACCCACTAGACTAGCCAGTAACACATGTATAGATAATTTTGCATATAATCCCGGAATGAAGTGTAAAGCTAAGATAATAGACTTCGCATTGTCAGACCATACGTCCCAAATATTGACAGTGCCTGTTAATAAAACATGTATATTAAAATACTGGAGAACAATTAAACAAGACATTTGTAAAGAAAATTTAAAATTATTCAAAAATCAATTACAGCGCTTATCTTTTAGAGAAGTTTATAATGAAAACGAAACAAACAAGGCTTACGATATTTTTATGGATATTTTTACCTTACTTTATAAACTTTGTTTTCCTGAAAAAAGAATTACGATAAAAACTAACAAAAAATCAAAGTGGATATCGCGTGGTATAAAAAATTGTAGTCAAACACAAAGACGATTGCTTTGGAATTGTAGACTGAAACCTACCTTGAAAAATAAAAATTATTTCAGAGAATACAGTTTACGTTACAAAAAAATTATAAAACTGACTCAAAAAGCGCAAAATAATCACTTCATAAATACGTCACAAAATAAATCAAAAGCCACTTGGCAAATAATTAATAAAAATAATTTTAATATGCCACAAAACCAAATTATAAGTGTTAACCTAAATAATTCAGTAATTACCCACCCGAAGGATATAGCAGATGCATTTAATAATTATGTTATAGATGACATTGAAAATAATATAAACTCTGACATTTCTAATAGTATTGGTTCTGACATTTACAATAGTATTGGTTCTGACATTTCTAATAATATTATTTCTGACATTTCTAATAGTATTGATCCTGACATTTCTAATAGTATTAATTCTGACATTTCTAATGGTATTGATTCTGACATTTCTAATGGTATTAATTTTGACATTTCTAATAATAATTCTGATAATAAAAAATCTAATAATAATAATTGTAATGGTAAAAATTCTTATAATAATAATTCTAATAATCGTAATAATTTTAATAATATGACATTGCAATCATTATTTATATTACCCGTTACAAATGATGACATTACACAAATAATCAAGAGCCTTAAAAATACAAATACTGTCGGTTATGATGGCGTATGTACAAAGGTGATAAAGTTTGCAAAAGAAGTGATAGCTCCGTCGTTGACACATATCATAAATTTAAGTATTACAGAAGGTACATATCCAAATAGCTTAAAAAAGGTTATAGTTAGGCCTCTTCATAAAAAAGATAAAAAACGGAAATGAAAAACAATATATATAGCTAAAATTCCAGTATTCTCGAAAATCTTTGAAAAGGTAATATATAACTCAATTTATGGTTTCTTTGAGAATTATTATTTATTTTGCAAGGAACAAAAAGGTTTTCGAAAAAATAGCACAATAAATATGGCTATACACGATCTATTAAATAATGTTTTGACTTCTGTAGACAAAAAGATACCAGTTTGTGCCATATACACCGATATGACAAAGGCATTTGACTATGTCAACCATAAAACTTTGCTTGCTAAATTGCATGGGTATGGCATAAGGGGAAACGTCTTTAACCTGATCGAATCATATTTACGTAACAGGTCACAAAGCACCGAAATTACTAGAGTGTGTTTAAGAACGAAATTAGAAAAAACATACATATCAGAGCCTCGGAATGTGAAATATGGAGTACCGCAAGGTAGCGTGCTTGGACCGTTATTATTTATCATCTATATAAAATGACCTTCCAAAAGTAACAAGTCATAAAATGGTTCTCTTTGCTGACGACAGTACTTGCGTAATAAAAGGCTCTAATTTGACCGAATATCAAAAGGACATTAATGACTGCCTTCATAACATTATAAACTGGTTCGATAATAACAATCTAAAAATTAACCTAACAAAAACTAAAATAATGCATTTTCACCAACGTTGTGAACCACCAAAAATACACACATTTTGTATTTGTTGACATAATTGAGGAAGTAAATAAAACAAAATTTCTAGGTATAACGATAGATAATAAGCTCACTTGGAAGCCGCAGATAGAAGAAGTATGTAAAAAACTAAATAAATGTGCATATGCACTTCTTCAGCTATCAAAAATAGTTAGTCAAGAAGCTTTAGTAACGGCGTATCATGGATTAGTAGCTTCAGTTTTAAGATATGCAATTATCTGCTGGGGTCAGTCCACAGATCGCGAATTAATATTCAAAATGCAGAAAAGGTGTATTCGTTGTATGTGTCATCTAAAGATAACCGACAGCTGTGTACCATATTTCAAATCGCTAAAAATATTAACGTTACCAGCGCTATATATATTAGAAACAGCTCTTTTTGTTAAAAAAATATGAAGTTGTTTGTTAAGGTATCTGAGGTGCGACGGGCTCCGATACGAAATCAATACGTTGATAAACTTTGCAATGTGACTTGTAAGACAGCATTAATGCAGAAGAGCTTCTTTGGCATGGCACCGAAGATTTACAACAAACTACCCAATAGAATAAAAGACCTGTCTACACTAGAATTTAAGAAATCTGTATTTAATTTATTAATTAATAAATGTTATTATTCTATTAATGACTATTTAGATGATGTACTAATTTAATATAATTTCTATAATTAATTGTGTAAAAATTTAATCACCTTGAATATTACTTAATTTTATACGTATTTTATGCTCAATTTTATATTTGTACATATGTCCTATGACAAAACATGGCGCACTATACTAATTTTAAGACCACTGTAATTGTATCTACCTATGTTCAATAAATAAATACTGATTCTGATTCTGATTCTGATTCTGATTCATAATGGCATGTCCTTTAACAGTGGTGGATCTAAAGACAAGCAAACCAGGGCTCTACCGCCGGGCGGCCTATCCTACCAGGGCATCGGATCACCATCCTTCCCAAAAGTTACAGTAAATTTTCACCTAAACAGACGTAATCGCCATTTACCCTAAAAACAAACACTTACTGGGAAAAGTTATTACTTGGCAACACACATGAGTTAGCAAGCCGTTGCATATTAAACAGCCATCCTCTCAATTAACATCCACGTCTTGGGAATGCTACGACAAAATTGAGTTTCTCCTCCCTTTTTTAGATAGGCAGATTAAGGGCAGCGGGCTGGTACATATTGTTTACTATTTTCTTTTTGAATTGCAGTTCCATTTTAGTGTATGCTTTGGTATACAGCTTACTATGTAGGTATAAATGTTAAGAATATTAAAAAGGTGTCTATCAAAATAATAACAAATAATATCCTGGAACAATTCGCAATATCAGGCACCCAAAAATGCCTTAGTAAAAAAAGTCAATTATATGTACCGAAGATACATATAATAATAGCGATAGCCTAGTGGAGAGACCAACGCCCTGCTACGCGGAGGGTCTCGGGTTCGCATCCACGGCGCGCACCAATGACTTTTCGAAGTTATGTGACTTTTAACAAGTCCGCGGACGCTTCCACTTGAGTCTGGTTACTAGAATGACACAGTAAACTTCCATACAAAGTTATATGACGTATACGTTGAGTCCTATGATATTATATGTTTTAAAGAGATAGTGACACAATCGTTCTATCACGTCATAGTTTGTATAGATATCATCATAAGTAAAATTCACGGAATGTTTCGGGACACAACGTATAATAACATCCATAGTAGTGGTATTTCGAAGAACTTTTACTTTCACTATCTGATGTACTTATTTCGTTGTGGGTCAAAATCTTTATCCAAACCAAAGTCTCCGTCATCATACCGATAAGGATCTGCTTCGTTATCGGAATCATCAAAAATCTTCATCATTCTTGTTTTGCGCTTATCAAACTAAAACACTTAAAAACTCGTTAGATATCAAGTTGACGCAATAAACTTATAAATTCACAATATATTCATGTAGTTTACAGACAAGTAACAATTGAATATTGACATGATATAAATGTTTACCGTATTCTGTTTCGGCAAAAATAACGATGCGCGACGAAAGCATGACTAGAAAGCGAGCGCACAGGAATGTACAGGCGCGCAAGGCGCGAGGGACGTATGACCATGTTGTGCTACTGTGTGTACCGGTTGCCGCTCACTATCAACGGCACTTTTGAAAATGTGTAAAACGTACTGTGCGTGACAGTATAGTGTCAATAATTTTTCATGTTGACACATGGTACATCCGATAGGATTTTAACTTAAATGTTCATCGAAAATAAACGTTCTGCCGTACATAATATTATTCATTTGAACATGATCGTACGTTGTGCCATATCAAAATCTACAATTATGACGTGCAATCGCGTTGTGTCCTTGAAAGTGTTAAATTGTTCATTATCGCTTGCTAAACGGTGAAGGAAACATCGTGATGAAACCTTAAGTCTGAGAGTTCTCCATAATGTTCTCGAAATACATGTGAAGTCTACCAACCCACACTTGGCCAGCGTGGTGGACTATGGCCTTCCCCTTCTCATAGTAAGAAGAGGCCCGTGCCCAGCAGGTAGTAAAAACATCTTGTATTCTGTTTAAATACTTCATAAATTATTTTAATATTCACTTATATTTATAAAATAGATTGGAGGTAGAATTCGTTGGTAATCTGATTGTACGTCATTAAAAGTTAGTGTAACTAATCAGATATCAAAGAAGGCGTTTTTTTTTAATAAGGGCGGCAATGTAGTATCTCCTGATGGTAGATATGCAGCTAAGCATAGACCTTAGACTACAGTAGTAACAAGTGGTGTCATTCGCGCGCACTCATCACGTAAACCTTCTTACCGCCTATGGTCTTTAACGCTCTGCTATAGGAAGGTGATAAGAATAAGAACGTAGATTTAAGGCGCTTTCACTCACCGCAATGCAGCAGAAGAAAATAATCTCTGTGGCAACGGTACCACACTACTGACCTAATCTATACATGATGTAGAACAGCGTGGCTCTACCATTCAAGAGGTCCTTATTAACTACAAAACACTAAAGTAATGAAAGTACTTCAGAAATGAAACAGAAAGCATTTGTCCTAGACGTATACAATGACGCGACATTAGTCACAGCTATTTTATAATTTCAATTAGCTTTACCATATAATGCGATCCACAAACTAATGAAGGAACATCGTCATTTGCATTAAAATAAAATGAGTGGTTGACCGTGATAAACCGTGTGGTTGACGGCATAGAATACAAGTGTCACCACCCCCTATCTTCCCGTGGGTGTCGTAAGAGGCAACTAAGGGATAACACGATGCAAATACCGAAACGGAAAACTCGACATCAAACCCTATACGATTGCCTCGTTGGTCTCGCGGCATAAATGTGCGCGAGGGATTGAGAGGTCCCGGGTGCGATTCCTGGCTCGGGCAGTGTTATTGGGTTTTTCTGTCACGAAATTCTCAGTAGCAGCACGGAGTCTGGAAATGTGCCCGGTACGGCAATAGGCTCGCCCCTTATTACGTGAGACTAAAGTATATCTGGCGAAAAGTGGGTGAAAAAATACACCTCTGCCTACCTCTTCGGGGTTATAGGCCTGAGACTATGTATGTATGTATGTAAAATGAGTTACTCGTAAAGTCCCCACGTAAGGTTAAGGTCTTACAGCAGAATTGAAGAGAATCTTTAACGTTTAGAATTGAAGAGAACCTTTAACGTTTCCCATTTCATGTAACATTACAAGAAACTTTTATCGCCGCTATTCAGAGAATTTTAAGCAAAATGCTTTCGCAGAATGAAACATTAGCCAGACCATTTGAGGGGCTAGCACCGACTGATAATATCCTGACGAATGACTCGTACCAAGTATTTTAAGACCTTAGTTTAGTTTAAACGGGTTTGTACTCAAGTAAATACGGTCCCATTTGTGTATATAGGGATTAACGTAACTGTCATGTTTGGCTGTAATATCATTTATTTGAAGGCGGGAGTTGACACAGGTACTGACACGCTATGTGATTAGTAAATTGTTATACTTGGTATAGGCGCAATCTTATTGATTTGGAGACAAATCAATATTCTTTCCTAATTATAATGGACGTGTTTGCCTGGGGACCATTATCTGGGACAGTATTAGGTGCATTTTGTTTATGTCAACGATAAACAGAGATTAAGAATTTAATGAACAAAATTATGTACAATTACTGTATTACAAAAATCGCATTTTACAAATACGAACAAAAATCTTCCCCACACAGAACTTTTTATATAAATATCTTCCCTTTGAAGTAGAAAGTCACAAAATTCCGCACGACCAAGTAAGCTAGCCATCTTACAAAACGTACACTAGTGAGCAGACACTCTAGACGCTGGTCCTATGAATAACCAAAAGACACTCATTCAGCACACTGCAAATACAAGATAAAGGAGCTATGGATTTACTTCGACACTATTAATCAAATCACAATTTGGTGCTTCTGAAATCTATTAATGTGAATTACAAAGAAAGAAATTAAAAAGAAAATATTTATTTTGCCACAAATGGCACACACTAAAAACATTTTGGCAAAAAAATTGATACAAAATAAAACATAGAAGAATAAGAAACAAAAATAAAAACAATAAAGAAGAAATCAAAAAATAAAAACAAAGTGAAATAGACAAGCAAAATAAATTATTTATAAAATGGCAGATTGTTATGTCTGCTCACTGGCAACACAACGCTTCCCGGTTGACCAATTGGGAGCCGTCTGCCACCATTGGCTAAATAAAATAACAACAAAGCTAAAGCTATTCTAAGTCTCATTAGTGCCAAAAATTGGACTAAGTACGCTCAATATACGCTGCGGCCGCAACACTGTTATTCTGCGCAATCCATATGGTTCCATATGAATTCAATTAATACTGCTTGATTTAGTGCCAAAATCCGAGCAGCTTAACTAATGGGTATGTTAGAGTAGCAAGTTCACGTGCACTTAAGTGAAACGTTGGTCAAGTTGGTCTAAAACGCTTGTTACTGAGCGCTAAAACATCATCATCATCAGCCTTTAACAGTCCACTGCTGGAATAGGCCTCTTCTTTGAAAGGAGGAATTGGCCTACTATACCACGCTGGCCAAACGTGGTGGGCTTGTATCAAGTTTTCCTTCTCATACAGTGCTGTTCTCAGCATAATATGCTCCCTCTGTCGGCTCTTACGATACCCATGGGATGATATGGGGTGGTGACATTCCGTACTCTTAATCCGTCACCACACGGACGGAGCCAAAACATGCAGAGTGCCAATTATGCCATTGGCGTAAATTTACGAATAATTGCACTAGCCTACACTGCGACATTAAGATAGACTAGGCCACTTTATGTGGACTGCATGGGCGGAATCATTTGCGTAGAAAGTAACTGACTGAATTAGACCAGATTTTGGCAGTCAGATGGCTGATGTTATAAGGAGTACCTAACTAAGTTTTATTACATTTAAGTCTCCAAAAATTCTTCTCTTCATGATTGAACTTGTAAATACGTATGGAAACAGATTATTAACAGATTATGTTTGTGAGAGTTCTCCATAATTTTCTCAAAAGACATGTGAAGTCTGCCAACCCGCACTTGGGCAACGTGGTGGACTATGGCCTTACCCTTCTCATTGTGAGAAGAGGCCCAGTGGGACAGTTTATATACAGGGCTGATGATGATGATTGTTTAAAGAGTAGTCTTTATTGCATTTTCTTGTAAGTGTCAGCAATAAAACATAGCTATGATAACAGTGGTACCAGGGCCGTTCCGACCCAATGCAGCGCCTGTGTGCGAAATCTATGAAGTGCCTGTGCAGTGGCGTAGGGCGGATGACCTTTTTTTTTTCGAAAATAAGTGTTATAATTAACGCATATCTCGGCGCGCGGCGCCCCTGTCACCCTGGCGCCTGTGTGCGCCGCACACATTGCACATAGGGAAGGTTCGGCCCTGAGTGGTACCTATAAAATGATTGCGAATGTCACCGAAGTAACGTGTTTCAGGTATTTCAGGACGGTGTCCTATATTGCCTGTTATCCCAAAATTGCGTGAAACAGAACTTCACCACTATTTCGTCAGTTGGATAGCACAAACATAGATATTGACGTCTAAAACCAACTCCATCGTCATTTAAGTGTTCGAGTCTGCATGTACCATAGATGCAAATACTGTCAGTGAGGCGATTCCTTTAATTAATTCCATTTGATCTGGCCACTGCGGCGGCAACTCGCTGACGAATGGCGACACTCTGCTAATTGTATTGTAACAATTTATAGCGGACCGGTGGACAATTTACATGGCAGCCGAGAGGTGCAGTTTGTAGTACTAGAATTTGTATTAGTAGTCGTAGAATTGAGTTGTCGAACGATATGTTCGAAATGATCATTTTGTTACATTTCTTCAGCTTTGTATAAATTGATGTTGGATTTTATTAGAGCAGACAGTCGTAAATGTATGCTGAGGTTTATATCAAAACATTTACAGTCGGTTCTATAGGCAAACACCTATTAGGACTTTGGCATCCAGAAATACATAACAGACACAATACACAAAAGATACAGAAAAAAGATTTTCTATACATATTGAGGTGGTCATTATTTTCGATTCGATACCATCTTATCTACAGCACACGATAGCCAATATGACTATTTATTTCATAAAATAAAATAGGAATTTACTTGAAAATGTCGAGGAGAGAATCACATGTTTGTGTTACAAGTGAAGTGATGTTTTCAACAATTACAGAATAGTACTTAATTTAAATATTTAACAAATTTTTTATCTTGAATATTCTGAAACAAAGAACTTAATGTAAAATATAATAACAATAAGCGTCTGCTCATGGACGGACAACAAAGAAAATAAAATTATACTAGACGCTTCACAGCGGGCGACGCGCGTCCGCTCGTCTCGTTCCGTCCTGATGTGATATCGTACTTTACAACAGTCTTGCAGTTGGATTTCACATCGAAATCTAGCGTAGCATTTCTTTAAAATTATGGATAAGACGCGTTTTATATTGACTTGTGTTGCGAACACGAGAATGCTCTAAAAGAGCGCTGTCTGTCGTGTACGTGATGAAATGCAACACTCATCGCCGTTATAGGTTTTTAGTTCAGTCACTTTAGGGATTCACCTCGGAATTTGAGATAATAAGCTGGAAACTTGTATACAGCTTCATTTAGGCGTTCTAAAAGTTGTCTCAAAAGTCACATATTATCTCGTGTCTGCGTCGTAAGTTATTCGAGGTCAAAGGTCACGAAAATCGGTTTTTTGCAATTATCTCCGTTTCTATGGTTCCAATCACTTCAACACTTTTTTCGAGATAGAGAGCGGAGAGCACCTAGCCCTCAGGCATATATACTGTTATACAAGGTCATGCTGCGGATGCAGAAAATCGGCTTGCAATGCACTTTAGCTTTCGAACAATGCAATGGGCAAGCTTGTCTCAATGCTGTTGTGTTGCAAGACGATCCTGAGAAAGAAACTACATTTGATCCAGAAATTTTAGAAGGTTTGGAGATAATCATGCAGGTAAACGAAGATGATGAAGATGAAATTGAAATTTTCTATTTCCCAAGAGATGATGATGAAGAAGAAGAAGAAGAAAATTTATATTTTTGAACTTCAAGTTATTGAAGAATTTAAATGTACATTTAATTTTAATTTTAATTGTAACAAAAGTACAGCTACTAAATAAAAATTAACTAAAATTATATTTACTTGACTTATTTCTATATACAAGGTATTATTCACCGAGATTCACGGTTGACCTTGTATAACAGTATATATGCCTGAGCGTTGGGTGCTCTCCGCTCTCTATCTCAAAAAGGGTTGAGCGTACAGAAAAAGAGTTGAGAAAAATGTTGTGCCAATTTTTTTTATCTTCAATTTTCATAATAAGTGTTGAAGTGATTGGAACCATAGAAATGGAGATAATTGCAAAAAACCGATTTTCGTGACCTTTGACCTTGAATAACTTACGACGCAGACACGAGATAATATGTGACTTTTGAGACAACTTTTAGAACGCCAAAATGAAGCTGTATACAAGTTTCCAGCTTATTATCTCAAATTCCGAGATTGACCCCGTATTTTGCCTAAAGTGACTGGACTATTTAGAGACGTATCATCGCGTGCAAGAGGCGAACCTTAAAAGCTTTTCTTTCAAACAAATTGTCGTACTTTACGTTTATACCCATCATTCGCTATATTCAACTCCGTTGTATTCAATTCAATTAGATATTGTTACAAAAAATCGACTGTCTAACTGCTGCTAAGATACATAAGCTTCAAAACCGACTCAACGTGATATGGTGAAAAGCAAAATTATGCTGGTGACATAAAAAATCGATCACTATATGCGTGACGTATTTTCTGCCAAAGTCCGTTGTTAAAAATTTTTAAGAGTATGACAAAAGTGTTTGTTACCCTTGGCCCTAATAATTACTTTAGACTGGTAGCTGCCAGAGCAGAATATAAAATCGTCGTTTCCTGCTCAGTCACTTACCTGCTTTGTGTTTTCACACAGCACACAGTAACTTCTTTAGAATTGCCATTTTATAAGAAGGGTTACTGCGTATCACCGGGTAAGCTGCAAGTTTGTGAGCCACCCAAAGCCACAAACAAAGAAATCATTCACACTGATATTATTATCAAATAAAAGGTAAACGCGCTAGTACGCGAATTCGACTGTTAAATTACGTTCACGGGCGCTACATTTATTGTGAAGAATTTACAAACATTCAAATAACAGTAAAAAGGACAGCGAACCTCAAAACAGTTTTCGGCTCACACATAATGTAGTCCCGAGTGGGTAGAATCCACAATATTCGTCGTCGAGCCACATTAGAGCTTTATAGGAGGTGGAAACTGAAGCAACTAGGCCGTCGCGTCGGTGCGGGCATTAGGGTGCCGCAATGTATCGTATATTACACAAACAAAATATACTATGTGGAAATATAATTCCTATCAGTGTATCATAATCTCAAAACAAACGATATAAATTACATTTAAGTTAGAATTAAAGTTAAAACAGAGTTGGGATTAAGGCGTGGTGTCATTAACTTTAAATTAATTTAAATTTTGGACGCTACTATAGCTGTTGCTTTGAACTATGGTACAGCATACACTAGTCTGTATTTAGTAGCGGTTAAAATATTTGAATGACATGAGTATGTACAACATTGTTAAAAAAATATTCAATCATATTATATTATAGTAGAAGTGGTAAAGTACTCTCGACTGTAAAATCGATTTTCAGTGTATGCAATAGAACATTAGACTGATTGTTTTGTTAAGTTACGAATATAAAAAAGTAAAATTATCAAATAGCGAAATCAACCCAGAAATTTTCTTACATATTGAGCTAGTTACAGGCCTTTCGTACAAGTTTCTATTTCAGTTTCATATTTGTATAATTTAGATCATAATTACGCAAAATTGCTAATACTGAGCGTACTTATAATTTTTCTGTCCATTTCAAACAAACCCTGTTGTTTGCTACATAGTATTCGAACCATCTCGAATTCCGGGAAGGCTACACATTAATTGATTAATATTCATGTCACACTGATCAAAGCAATCAATAAGCGAGTATTAAATATTGTAAGCGCAAGATCGGGTTTCTGACGAGAAACTAATTACCGGAATGTTTGCGAAAGTTTTTATTTGTTTAGTGTAAGTATACTACTAATTTTGGTAGCAAGTTATTATTACCTTTATTAACCCTTAAAGATTCTTTGTTTATTTTAAGTTATGTGTAAGTGCGTATTAATTATATTACTGGCATGAACCCACTAGTTATGATTTTGTATTGACTACTTGTCACGACGCACTAACTAAATGTTGACGTGTGTGTTTACGTATGCAGAGGGACATACGCACACCGCGTAAGTAATGCCTTGTTTCTATATTCCTAAAAAGTGAATATGAAATCGATGGAACATCATAACATTGGCCCCACGTTGGGCGCCAATATTATCAATTACGCTTTAGGGTTCGTAGCTACTGCTCCTCAAGGACCATAAAAGTTTTAAAGATGACTTACTTGTAATAAATCTAAAGGTTGACCATTTCAGTGAGGTCTTACAGCAGGTCACTTAAGTAATTTCGTTAAGCTTGTTTGTCAAAGTATAGCGAATAAGACATAGAAGATACTTACGAATTATCGTAAGTATCTTCTATGTCTTGTATATTAATACTGTAAGATAATATTATGTATAACTAAAAAAGATACTTAAGATAATATAAATATTATGTACATTTCTTTCGACGCTGCTTTTAAGACATTAGAGACATTGTTTAATGATTCGGCCCGAACGCTGTCAAACTTGGGCGCGTACCTAAAACAAGAATGTAGTATTAATCTGAATATTACGATTCGTTTGCTCAAGGATAAAGAGGACAAATACTTTTACCGCGATTGACATACAAACACAGAAATACTATCAGAGTTATTAGTGTTAGGAATATTCACAAGGGAACACACTTTTGTATTTATGTAAGGACATAAACATGCGACACAGTAAAAAGTTTTATGTATGTATAGGGCGTACGAACGTAATACGTCTGATTGAATGGATACGTTCGTCCATACAATGGAAAGCTTTTATTTGCTTATGTTTTCTTGTGATACTTTACTGGTTCTAGACAGCTAGGTATATAAACAATTGGACAAGTTCTGTAGAACAGATTTATTACCTACGACTGTCTCACTTTCCGTCTAAGGGTCTCATATTCTCCATTCAGTAGTATGAAGGGTAAGCAAAGGTAGGTTTGCTGCGCGTCAGAGAGATCAGTGTGACGGACCGACGATCTCGTCAAGATCGCGGGAGGCGGTTGGATGCGGGCGGCTCAAGTCTGTGTGGAGAACCTTGGGAGAGGCCTATGTCCAGCAGTGGACGTCGTTTGGCTGATATGATGATGACTTATTATGTATACCGTGCAGTCGTAGTGATCGGATGTTCGATGAATATTAACTGATATGCCATAGCCATCGTGTGTGTTACTTTGCATCACATCATATCGCGTTTGTTGGTTTTAGTGACGTGACGGTTAGAGGTGTAATAGTATATTTTAATTTGAGGGTTGATCTTCAGCAAGGCATTCCTACTTTCAATTATTCACTACCCGCCGTCACTGCGGCCACAGCGTTCTCTGTAAACCGTAGCTTATTACTTATGCATAAGACACAACGAGTCGGGATTTAATTAATTATAAGATTAGTCACTGCTCCGCTTTTAGATAACAAAACGCTTTCGTGAAAATACGTAGCTCAGGTTATGCGCCGTGAAAAAACCTTGTAACATTAGGATTTACTCAGCACAATTTTTCTCTAGAAAGAGATTTGAGGGTGAAAATGTTATAGCTGGAAAGAATCACCTAGGATTACGGTGGGTCATTCTAGCTGAACCTTTGAAGGGAAAAAAATGTGTTGACGTCTAGAAATAAGTAAGTATATTATGTATAGTAAGTTTTAAACTCTAGCACGTTCGTATCTTGAAACTTTTAATAAACGTAGCCGCTGAAAATGTATAATTTTATGATTAATTTCTGTCACTACTATCAACATCTTACACCTTATTAACAAAACGCACTTTAGAGAAATCTTTGAAACAAAGAATTAAGTAACGAGGTCCTTAAGCGATTGTACCAATAAATCTTACTTGTCCTAAACTCATGTAATATTCAAGGTATTGAAAGCACAGTGCGAGATTAAATTGCATTTTATGCTCCAACTCTCCCGAGGGTATAAATCATCGCGAATATCGAGTAACACTTGTCATAATTTAATTTCTGAGCACATTTTATGGATGTTTCACCTTATTGTGCTCCCAACATTGATGTACAATGGATCTCAAACACACGCCAAGAAACACTTCCTAAATTAAATTATTAACTCCAGTTTCGAGTAACAGAGATTATAATTCACCAGAAATAGCGGTTAAATTACGAAAGTGCAATTAAACCGAGTGAAAGTATCACTCCCGGAAGGATATAGGAATATTTTAAATTAATTATGTACACTGCCAACTAGTGGTTGCCGTTGTCTAATTAGGCTGTGCCAAGGAATAAGAGAAGGCGTAAAATAAGATTTGCACAGTTTGAGTATAACATTCTTCTGGTATACTTCTTTTTTTTAATAGGCCTGTGACACATTCTGTAATTGCCGATCGGGTACGATACGATCAGCATGATCGAGTTTCGATGGCGGGGATTTGGCTGTACAGTTTTCGCGTCGTAGCGTTCTCTCGTTGCCCAGCTACGCCGATCCTGTGATATCTTGGTCTGTTCTTGCG
This sequence comes from Euclidia mi, assembly GCA_944739405.2. Classification (NCBI taxonomy): domain Eukaryota; kingdom Metazoa; phylum Arthropoda; class Insecta; order Lepidoptera; family Erebidae; genus Euclidia; species Euclidia mi. The sequence goes on from OX123189.2 coordinate 18,311,659, forward strand.
TAGTTTTGGCCGTGAGGAAACGCTTCACTGTTATCGCGGTGATTGTTGCTACGTCGAAGAAGTGACTGTAGGAGAGAGTCTCACACACTTTCTTCACCCGCCTTAAGTGCCGGAGGAGAGGACCTGTGTATTCCACTGCTAGAACAAAATATATTTTTTAAGCAGGGGACGCGGTGGTGTACCTGTATAGCTAATTCGTCGACATCAAAATAATTAAACTTAACTATTGCCTTGAAAACGTAGGTACTTCAAATGAGTGGAAAGTTATTTGGATGTTCTGTTTAATCTCATTAAACAAACAAACCCTTACACGTTTGGGAACAACAAGGCGGCACAGATTGAGGTTCTTACACTTAAAGTGATTACTGTAGTTGACATCGCAATGTCTAATAACTTGTGGCAAATTGCACTAACTGTGGCACTCTAAAATTTAATTAAACTATTTAATTGAATCCCACACTTCCGCTGACCTTTTATTTTATTTTCTCACTCTTCCCAGTTAAATGATATGGAAACAAAAATAATTTTACCCGTCCGTGAATGGATGCTCCAGTTATAGCGATTCAATCTAAAAAGGCTTATTTAAAAGTAGACATGTAGAGTTTACTTCGGTTTATTTTGTTTTCACCGCTCCGTGGTATCGGAATCAATTTTAAAAATAGATTTGTTTTCTGTGTGTCAGTTTCAGACTGGTATAGGTAATTGAACTGTCTTTATATTTAATTTTAACCGTACAATTGTGGATAACTTTGTTTGAAAGTCATTCCTTGTTCAAAACATCGAACACCTGCGAAAAGGTCTTAGATAAGTATGTACTAGGTTCTTTAGTGGAGAATAATTATTAACGATCATTTCTCTTACAGTAAAAAGCATTACAGGGCATAGCTGGTGGAAGTTACCTAGCAAGTTTTTATTTGTTATATTATTATGTGTTTATAGTAATACTAAGCATTAAGAGTTATTACTAAGCGAGAAAAATAACCTGAAATAGACGTTGTTAATAGCACCTACATGTCTCAGTTTCTTATTTTTCTTAAGTACTACTAAATTATAAAAGTGAAAGCTTGTGAGGATGGATGGATCTTTGAAGCAAACACTACGAAATTTGATGCAACTTTTCTGTAAAATTGTTTAAACATCAGAGTACTTACATGGATTAGCTTTAGTCTCGTAAACTATCCGATCAATAGCTATTATAGTATAATTAAAACTTAATAATAAGCATTCCTATAATAGTCGTCTTGGAAGTAGAATTCGATAAAACCTGTTTATTTAAATCAATTTGAAAATATGCATGTTGTCCTGAGTTCAGAGTTTATCTGTGAACTTATTAGAATGATGAATAGATGAATCCATTGTAAAACAATTATTTGTTTTAGAAAGAAAGCTTCCGATAGAATCTGTGGCCCTTAAATAGATTTGCCGTAGAATTTGCCGTCGTAAAATAACTTCTTGAATAATAAACTTGCAGTATTCTTCATAACTTGATGTTATTACGTGGCCACCGCGGGTTTTACGATCGCTTGTATAAAATGATTGAACGTTTTACACACAGAAATATAACATTTTTATGTGCTGTAGGTACCATGATCGTTTTGTAGTGAAACAAAATGAATTTATAAAACCTGTATTTATTTTATACGTTGCGATTGAACTCTCTAGAATATCGAGTATAATTCAATTGTTTAGCAAAGTTATATTTTAAGATCTTTTGAATATTTGGTGAGGAACTGTTGCATCTAACTCACGTAATTTGCATCGCTAAAGAGTCTAGTAAACTAGACATTATAGTTAAAAGGTACTTAAGTATGAAGAAGTTTATCTCAACTGTCCTGCTTAGTGTCATAGTAGTTCAAACCGTTTGGTAATTAATTAAATAATCTGTCATTATAATTATTATTTTCCTATGTAATGTCATAAGAGATCATCATAAGATGTTCAGAAACAAGGACCTTTTCGTTACAATAAATATAAGGTTTTTGCGGACGACAAACTACCAGCCGTAAATATTACTAGCTCTTAGTTATTCTCTTTGCGTCTTTTCCAAAGGGCAGTCGCTTTCAGAAGTGAAAATGTTAATTCATAATTTCTTTGTCATGAGAGCCTAATAAAACTATAGTGGATTTATTTTAGATGGCTTTTTCTTGAAACTACACCAAGCGGCAAGCAAACACTTAGTGGGCTGTGAAAAGCTCGCTTCAATAGAAAATACTTTGATGCGTAAAAAGATACTAGTAAGCTAAAAGTGAAGTGCTATCGCATACGGCTTAGAGTGGCTTCAGCTGAATTTTGAGTGGAAATTGGATGTTTTTATTAGGTGTGGTGAGATATTTTCTGTGCAGTTTTGAAAGCGTATTCGCTTTGTTTTATTACCCTATTTAAAATGGATCAGTGCGAAAATATTCAAATAATAAAAGAAATGTCAGTTGAAACGCTCCAAATATAAGCTAGAAAAGGATATTGTAATCAGGGGCCCAATTCTGCTAAATTAATATAGTCTCGATATCATGTCAGTGTCATACTTACGTCACAAAAAGCGTATTCTTCTAAATTATCTGATATTTGAATGAAATTGTAACGAGATCGTATGTGTCAACGAACGATCTGTTTATTTTAAATTATACGATAATGACATTAGATTATCAGAATACCACTTTTAATCCATTCAAAATATAATATCAATGTCATATAAAAATAGCAGAACTGGCCCCCAGGATTAATATGTTTCTGGTAACCCTATATGAGAGGAAATATAATGTACGTCTCGTTTTTATAAAAAAGTGAAATAGTAAATTGTGGCACCTGAGTAAACCTTACAAGTAAATGGTAGCACTTATTTTTATATATATTTGATATAATGTATAACAGTGTTATTGGTTTTTTCCATTAGGAAATTCTCAGTAGCAGCACGGAGTCTGGTAATGTGCCCGGTACGGCAATAGGCTCGCCCCCTATTACGTGGGACCTAAAAATTCATGGGGAAATGTGGGTGTAATATTACACCTCTGTCTACCCCTTCGGGGATAGAAGCGTGAGTCTATAAATAAAAAAAAATAAAAAAATGTATAATATGTCTGTTTTTCTAAGGACAGCGGCTGGCATAGCGTTTGTCAGGAGACACATTTAGCAAAACGTTTTTTATGATGTAAGATCGACCTATGGAGTAAAGCTGCCTGTATTTGTGATACGGTTACTAATCGCTAGATTGTTAACAAATCTATGAAACTACATTTTCGTTTCGGTTTGTACTCAGGTGTTTTATATAACTGCTGTAATAAAGGGTAAATTATTGTGAAATTATTAATGTTCGTAGACTAAAATCTTCTTTCTCTTAGCGTTATCCCAGTTTCAGTCTGGGGTCCACTTTCTAGTCTAACCGGATTTGGCTGAATATTAGCTTTTCCGCGGAGCGACTGCCTCTCTGACCTCCGCAACCCGAAGGGATAGCGATATTCCATGGTTTAGACTAGTGTCAGTTTATTTAGAAGGTACTGACGCCCTGTAACGACTGTCAAAGATCTTCATGACAACCGGGACCGACGGCTTAACGTGCACTCCGAGGCACGGGACAAGCGATAGTTAACAATTCAATACGCACATAACTCCGAAAAGTCATTGGTGCGCGCCGTGGATTCGAACCTGATACCCTCTGCATGGCAGTCTGTGGGTATATCCACTCGGCTATCGCTGCCTTCGTAGACTAAAATATTGTGCAATATATAAGTTTTCATGTCATTACGCGGTGTTTAATTACTTGCACGGTGTTGTTGTTGCCAAATATAACATTTCCAGTGCCACGATATACGGTTCATGTTTAATTAAATATTATATATTATTTTAATAGGTGAAGAGGAGCATAATAATAGAGCTAAAAATTTGTTGAGTGGTTTTGAATAGAAATCCACTTTGAGATGTATAATTTCTCGTAAATTTTTGGCACATCTTCAAACGTAAATGGTAGGTACCTGTAATACCAGTAAAGTTATTAAATATTCTCATGCTTATGTTTATACAGATTGCCATGTCTTTAAACTCAACAATACAGAACAGTACAATAGCTTTGATATGCCATAAAAGCTAAATTGACTATTTATTATTTTCACATCTGTCTAAATGGTATTGAATACTGCCTTGTGTTAAATCAGAAACTTGCATTAAGACATTAATCCAACGCTGAGGACCCTAAGAAGCTTTTTATCTAAATAACTAATAAATAAATCAATCTCAGAGGAGGAATAATAATATAGGCGAAGAGTTATTGAGTATAATCGATGTATGAATAGAAATCTAGTTAACACGTTGAATGCGGTACAAGCCAATTTTGACTTGTATTATACTTTCGTTTGGTGCGGCGTTGAAAGTAGGTGTTTTCTGTCAGGTGCGGGAGTGATTTCCCATTGAAATTCTTTAATCCAGAAAGAGACAAGTATACATTTAGGTTTGTTACTTTAAATTGTATCTAATAGGTAGGTTTAAAGTATACAAGACAAATTCGACTTGTACAGCACCAGATGACAAAAAATTACAATCGCTGCGGTACCAGCCAAAACTGTCTTGTACGCTACCGACTTGTATCGCACCACAGGAACTCGTCAGTAAAGGCTAGTGCAGTCAGTACATTCTCACGTATTTCTTACGCTTAAGCGTATACACATTTCCATGTCTTTTATCTCAACAATATTTAGCATTGTTGATATGTTGGTAAATGTTATTGAATCCTGCCTTGTGACTTGTGTTAAATCAGAACCTTAAATTAGGACATTAATCCAACGCCGAGGACCCTTAGAAGCTTTTAATCTAAATAACTAATAAATCAATTACAGTTTCAACCGCAGTAGTGTCCCTAAACTGTCAAGGTTTTACGAATTACTACAAATATAATTTAAGATAAGGAAGACGAGTTTTCTTGTTTGTATAAAATATGCTTAAATGGGGCTTGTAATTGATTCTGTGTTCTTCACAGCTTAATGGAATGATGGTACTACATCTATCACATTGAGCGCCTGTCTCACCTCTCTGAGATAATATACGAGTATGTTCTGATTAAATAACTTAACAGATAGCGCCATATAAATTAAACACTATTTGTAAATTTATTTGGATGGAAAAGCTTATTTAGACTTTATGAGACTAGTCCAATGTTTAAAGCAACGTCTTTTATTGTAGGCACTTTACAATACTAGATACATATGAGGCAGTTTGAAACAACCATTAGAAATCATCACACAGGCCTTTGCAGTCCATTACTGGACATAAGCCGCTCTTATTATGCGACACCATATGATTGTGAGTCAATAGGGCCTCTTATTAGGCTACTATATCTCGCAGGCCTGTAGGTTTGCATAGGGTTTAACAAAGAGTTTTTTTGCTTCTTTGTAATGATAGGTAGGTACTAGTTGCGTCGTGTATTTTAGTTTTTCCTTGCTTACGACACTGCCGACACATATGGAGTGAAATGGGTTAGTAACAATTCTTAAGCAATTTCTTATCATTTAGTAATAAAACGTTTGCTTTTCGCTGAGTGTTTAGAGATAGTCAGAAAACCGAAGCAGTTTTTTTGTGTTAGCTGTAATAAGACTATTCTACCATGGAGATGACATTACGTACGCCTCTGGTCCATTCAACCACTAACCATAAAGTTATGAAAAATATGAAAACAGATAACTTCTGTACTCGAATGTATCGAGCAACAAAAGTACCAAGTGATATATCCCAGTTATATATATATGATGGGCTGGTTCATGAAATTAGTTGCTAAATGTTCACAAAAATAGGTTTTATCTAGAGGAAACATGAAACGTCTTCTGAACAATTTGGCAGAATAGTTTTGGAATAGAAATATTAGACATACATTGTATCGGTGATACTGAAGTTCCACAAAACTGCAGTAGACGCCATAATAATAGACCAGCGCTCACGGAGAACTCCTAAATGGAACAGGCCTCCCTGTAAGTTGAAACTTGCTGATAGTGCATTTTATCGTGCTGGACCATACATAAGAAACTAAATAAATATATTTCCCATGAGTAAGTTTATGTGTAAAAAGAGGGTCACCAACTGGTTACTAGATCTAAATTATAATGAATCTGAAGACTTTATCCTTTAAAATAATCACTATTTACATGGTTATACACAAGTGCTAATTAAAATATTTTGAATTTCATTCATTTTCAACACTATTCCCATACATACTACTCAAACACCAGACTCTCAGCAACAAATGCGCGCGCGCACGCATAACTCACACACACACGCACACACAAACACACACACACACGCACACACGCGCGCGCAGAAACACACACGTACACATACACACACACACACACACACACACACACACACACCCGCACACAAAACACGCACGCGCACACACACTTTTTTATTTTTATTATTTCAACATCTGTAAACCGCTGTATTTAAATTGATAAGTTTTGTAACGAAACCTGTCGAAAGAGACTGGATCTTGCAACACAGGGTATCCTAGTGCCGGATCCAGGGCCTCCTATATTACTTTGTAAAACTTTTAAAAGGAAAGAAAGAAAATTATTAAATTAAAATTAAATTAAAATTATTAAATTAAAATTAGAAGAGAATTGCCAAATTGTTCGGAGTGAAGCAATTTTTTAAACCGATTATTCCGATGTGGCTGTTTATATCTATCAGATAATTTGAAATTCAAGACCTCGTGATGATAGACCCAAAAATATTGAAAGCAAACTGTAAAAGGTTTTTGAAGTCTCACAGTTATAGATGTGATATCTCACGAGACAAGCAATAAAACCATGGACACAAAGAACGTTCAGATTCGGAACAGATCGTTCTGGACACAATGGATACGGAACAAATATTTTTCGGTCGCACGGTACTTGTCACCAAACAGAATATTGCCTATATAGTTATGTAGATAATACTTAACTAAAGCGCGCATGCCGCCATTACCGTCAATTTAATACACAAGTTGGTTTTTGACGAAACTTTAGGGAGACGTTTAGTGGTTTTAGTTTAACCAGAAACCAACTAGCTTCTACTTGATACAACTTTAACAACTAGTGTAATATTAACCACAGTACTGCACGTGTTTTATGACTTAATAAAATAAAGAAGGAATTTATGTAAAAGAACTTATCCTTTTGAATGTCAGAGATATATTATAGAAACTGACCCATTTTTTAAATCAGAGTGATTTCTCACTTCCGATATCAACTTTCTGATAACATTGAAATTAAAGTCAAACACTAATATTGTGTAATTATTGTTATTTTAGTTGATAAGCTAAACCTAAAATACGTGTAGTGCTGAACATATTCCTCCCGCAATGTTTTCCCTACCGACCGATTTTGAACCGTACGGAAACAACCATATCCTGCCATCGTATCGAGACCATATCGGTCCCCTTGCGGGCAAACTACCTTTGTTGCTTCATCCTATGAGTGAACTGCAAAGAGCCTTTATGCCCAACGGGCTTCAAATCCCTGTTCCTGTTTCCTATGTCTCGTGGCTACTGTTACTTCAGTTTGGCTATTGAATCACGAAAACTAGAAGCGATCACTTAATAGCCAGTTTCGAAATCTAAGTAATACCTGGCTGGTTATCCAATAAATGTAGCAGCCTACACATTACTCTTTTTTCTATATTCATATTCATCCAATAATGTTAACATCATTTGTTTACAGGATAATCTTTATTTAAATTATTGTAACAATAAGTAGGGTATATATTGCGTTTTTTAGGGTTCCGTACCTAAAAGGTAAAAAACGGGACCCTATTACTAAGCCTCCGCCGTCTGTCTGTCTGTCCATCTGTCTGTCACCAGGCTATATCTCATAAACCGTGATAGCTAGAAAGCTGAAATTTTCAGAAATTATGTATTTTGGTTGCCGCTATAACAACAAATCCTAAAAATAAAAAATGAAATTATTAAGGGGGGTCCCATACAAAATACGTGTTTTTTTCCGTATTTTTTGCTCAAAATTACTAATTGTAACAGGTACACGCTTTAAATTTTCACAGAATATGTATTTGTATATTACCTTCCAAAATAAATAATTAAATTTAAAAAAGTAAATAATAAAGGGCTCCCATACAACAAACATAATTTTTAAGCAATTTGTTACTCGATCTTAATAAACAGGTAGAAATTTAAAAAGTACTTATTTATGTATACATACAACGAACGTGATTTTCTTTTATAGATGATGGTATGGAACACTTCGTGCGCGAGTCCGACTCACTTGCCCAATTTTTTACTTATGCTTTCTCAAGTTTTGCCAGTGTTTCCAAGATTTAACTAATATATAGAGTTCATTCACGCCACGATACATCTGCGCCCGCAGGCAAATGTAGCCAAAACATCGCAACCTTAAAACTACTATTTATTTTATTTATAGACTCACGCCTGTATCTCCGAAGGGATAGGCAGAGGTGTAATATTACACCCACATTTCGCCATGATATTTTAGGTACCACGTAATAGGGGGCGAACCTATTGCCGTTACCGGGCACATCACCAGACTCTGTGCTGCTACTGAGAATTCGGAAAAAACACAGTAACACTTTTGCCCGACCCGGGAATCGAACCCGGGGCCTCCGATCAGCAGTCGCATACGCTATCCACTGGACCACGGAGGCAGTCTAAAACTACTACTGCTACTAAACTAGCTAGAAGAGAAAACATTTGATTCCTAGTTTTTATATTTTAATTTTGACATCCGGTATATGTAAATAATACAAGCTACAACAAACAATAAAATAACAAAAGCGTCCCGTTTTGAGCTCAAAAATAAATGGTCAGTTTAGCCGTATATTGCATATTGCATTGAGCTCAAGAATAAATGGTTAGTTTAGGTGTATTGCATTTGAATTACAGTGTTAACTACCGTTAACAATGTTATACCGTACATAACGCATAACAATTATTTATTTGAAAATATCCGATCTCGGTTACATACATTAAATTTGACATTTCTGACGTCGCGTCGTTATTATATCATTGTATGAATGTGTAGAAATTACCTATATTATCATATACCTACTGAATTAAGGAAAATGAAATCAGTTTATTTTTTTGGATACTGGCAATCCTTATTTTTAGCAGTAGACAACGATTGATATAAATTCTACATGATTGGATAACTGATAGTTCCAGATAGTCATATCTAGTACTAGACTTGGCCCCAGGGCGTTTCAATAAAACTTTTACGACAAATAGTACTACATTTTTATGCTCTAATCGCATTGATTCAAGGAATACCGCCTGCTCCAAGAATCCTTATACAAACCATTTCAACAGAATATTGTGATACATTTTACTGTTCGCAAATTGAAGTGAAATCATGAAATCCGTAACTGGAGTTTTAAGGACATTACAAAAGCTGACTCTTGTGTGAACCTTTTTGGGTTAAGCTTAATATTTTCTGTATCCAAGATAGTATGTATAAATGAAATCCAGTAACTGCACGCGCGTCGGTCAATTTCGGCATTCCTTTGATCTCTTGATACGCAACTGGAATCGACAGTTTTAAGTTTTGTTGGCAAACACCGATGGCCAGTGATGTAAACCAACGTTGTCGAATGGAGGCAGAGTTGGTTTGCGATAACAGTGAGCTGGTGTAATACAGTTATTCCCACAGTATACTACACAACGACAATTAGTCAGTTTCTTAGCCGTGGTGATAGAAAACCAACTACCTGATACAACTTACTCCTACTATCTTTGTATGTCTTTGTGAGTTTATGACTATTTAACTGCCTCGCAATATTTTCAGTCAAAATTAATAAAACAGGAATCCACGTCAATCCGTGTTCGTCTTTATCGAAGTGCAAACGGGTAGAATATCAGAGTGATATTGGTGTTGCTCCTGATCCGAACCAACTTGTTGCTATTATTTATTTAATTTATTTATTACACACTCATGAAGACTATTATTACAGATACTTACTACCTAATGCAATAGCCTATGTACAGAAATATTTAACAATAATGGTAACTCTTAACCTCTCAAGGACCGCCATTATTTACGTCAACTATCCGTCAAGCACCGCGGGCGGGCTCTTATCGTAAGCGTATTCTGACCCTGGTCACAAAAACTGTTATTGCTCCGTTTCTGTTGCTTCTATTCACACACTCTAAACGGTGTCGGGTTGTTCAATGATGTGGCTATGAAATACAATGTAAACAAGATTCTGATTAGACCTCAAGAAACAAACATATCCTATTGAAATCGGCGTACTTGCCGATTATAGTTATATTGCTGTATTATGTTGATTTCTGACTAAAGGGTGTGAACAATTTACACGAAATTTTGGGAACTGGCTCATGAATAGACTGGTAATCTAAAGATAATGTTATTTTACGAGTTCTGTATTTGATTCCTGCAATATGCAAACTCGAACTTCATAGCGCGCGGCGCAGTTTTCAGTTGTACTAACCTCACACATTTTTTTTATATGTTGCTTACAATATTTTTAGTTTCTATCTTTGTCTATGGTTGTAAAATATTATCTGCCGTTGAGAACATTCGTTATATCTTTACTACAAATACAGTTCTAAATCGGTCGGGGTTTGGTGGCACAAATTTGTGGCAGCGGGGCTCAACGGTAATACTTGTTTACTGGCACGTTTTTGTGCCGCTGGGGCTCTAGAGGTTAAATAACTAAACTCAACTAAATTAAATTAAACTAAACAAATCTCGCAATAAGCAGCCCGTGTGAATTCGCTCAGTGTACATGAGAAGAGATCCACCCTGTGAGCCAATGTGTTGAGCGCACGCAGCGCCCGCGTGAGCGGCGCGCGCTGCAGCAGGCACGTGCGCGCGCGCGGCACCACCAGCAGCTCCGGCCTGCGCCGCCGCCCCACGCACTCGTCCGGGACGCATAGCTGGAGTAACGCCAAGATGTTCGGGTTATGGATTTTGCCGCGCATCACTTTTAATAAGTAGACGTTGAGAGCGACCTCCCTTCTTACTTCAAGCCTGTAATAGCCTAATATACCCAGAACAAATAGATTAGGGTACAGAAGCGGGTAGCCTGGGTATATCCCATATTGCTTCCAATACACGAACCTTATAAATTTGTTCTGGATACGTTCTACCATTAGTTTGTACTTCTCTTCGTGTGGTGACCATATTATGGCATTGCACTCCAGGTGACTTTTAACAAGTGCCTCATACAGTGCTTTCAAAGCTCCTATATTCGTGAAATTGTTTGCTTGACGCAATATTAAACCGAGATTCCGGTAAGCTTTCTTGCAAACATCGGTTATATGCTGCCGAATTTGTAGATCAGCCGTAAAGTGTACACCTAAGTCCCGTACCTCTGTCACGCGCTGTACCGGAACCCCGTCCATAAGATATTGGTAATGGCTCGGGGTTCGTGCGCGACTGAAAGATAGCACGGAACACTTATTCACATTAAAATAAAGTTTATTCTTTAAGCTCCAACCTACTATACTATCTATATCTCGCTGCAGCGTGGCATGGTCTACGTTATTATTTATTTGATGGACCAATTTTAAGTCATCTGCAAATAGTAGGGGTGTAGACTTACTGACTACCCTCGGCAAGTCGTTCACTGTCATAATAAACAATAGAGGTCCTAAATTACTCCCCTGACTTACCCCAGATCTTGTTGGGTAGGGATCCGAAAGATGTCCCCCACAGTCTACATATTGACATCTGTCTCGAAAGTAACCAGCGAAGAATGTTAACATACGTGGCGTGCATCCCATACCTGCCAGCTTGGCTAGTAGGATGTCATTGTCGACTGTGTCAAACGCCTTTCGGAAATCAAAGTATGCCACGTCTACCTGTAGCCCAGCATCCACCACGGGTACCAGATGTGCCATCAGATTCAGTAAGTTCCCAGTCGTCCCCCGCCCAGGACGGAAACCGTGCTGAGCGTCGGACAACTGAGCGCTGACTTGCGGATAAAGGCAACCGTGGATGGCTGCCTCGAATACCTTCGCCGGTGTAGACAAGATCGCCACGGGTCTGTAGTCAGTGGGCGTCGATCCTCCACTGCCCTTCGGTACAGGCACCACACGAGTAAGTTTCCAGCGTTCCGGAAACTTCGCGGTCTCGATGCAGACATTAAACAAATGAAGCAACGGCTCGATTAATACTGCCCCGCAGTCCCTAAACACAAACGCCGGTATCCCGTCAGGCCCCGCCGAGCGCTTGGGCGGACAGCGCGCGAGCGCGCGGCATACGTCAGCGGCGTTCAGACGCTCGAGCTGCACGCGCGCGCCCGGCGCCTCCGCCACGTTCTCCATGTCAGCGCTGGCCGCCTCCACGCTTAGCGTCGCTGGCTCCCGGTTGTATACAGACTCAAAGTAACGGGCGAACTCTCCCGCACACTCAAACTCGGACAATATTTTATCGTCCTTTATAATTTTGCGATTTGATGAATTTCTGGTTTTAGACCTTATGAAATTCCAAAATGCTCGCGATTCTCTTGCCAGGTGACTTTGTACACGGTTTCGATACTCGTCGTGAGCTCGGGCGGTCTCGGCTTTAACCCTCGAAAACCGAGAAAATGCTTCATAATTTTCACTCGACCTAATAGATTTATACTTTTTATGTAGCTCATATTTGAGTTGTATGTCCCTAATGATGGCACTCGTATACCATATAGGGTATACGTACCTACTGCTCTTTGAACTAGTCTTTTTTAGGGGCACATACTTACTAACGACCTCATAGATTTTATCATAAAAAATATCTAATGTAACATCTGGCTCCGTACTACAATATAAATTAGTTCAGTCTATTTCACTCAAAGTTCGATACAAAAGATGGAAATTTGCTTTGTTGAAATTCCATTTTTGGCGGCATATCGATTGTGCGGCAGGGTGTCGCACGTTCGGCTCAGGAGTATCGTGCGCGGGGGGCGCTGGGGGCGCGGGAGTCGCGGGGTGGTAGGCGTCGACGGGCTGCAGCGCCTCGTCGGCAGCGCGCACGCTGACGCCGGCGCCGCGCGCGCACAACACGAGGTCCAGCTGTCTTCCACTACAGTTCGGTATCTCGTTACACTGAACGAATTCACAAAATGCCATAAAATATTCAAAATAATTAACAATGTTACTATTACAGGAATACATATTAAAATCACCTAAAACTACTAACTTATTTTTATATTTAACACATATATTTTCCAATATTTGAAATAAAACCATATACTAGCTCTCTTCAGTCTGCGGAGGAATATAAACCGTACAACATGTAAATAAATACCGATTATATCGCTTTCAATAATTAAATGCAAATTGAAACTGAATACCGAACCAATCGGATTGTTTTTATTTAAAAGGAACTGCCGACCGTGTTTTATTTGCTTTTTTTGTCTCTTTATGCTAGTGGAGTTAGGTGAAATGCTTATTGCTTGATTCTAATCAATTGCTAGTGGTGTTAAGAAGTTCGTATTTTGTATATTCTATGGAATTAATAACATGAATTCGAAAATAGCTCTATCTGCTTTCGTATTTTTTTCAACTAACCTTAAAGTAATAATATAAAATGTATCTGTGTTTTTATACTGTCTATTAAATGTACTTCTACTAAAGGCTAAGACAGAATAAAAATCTTCAAACCCACTATGTCTACATCTAAGGCAAAACGTGAGCTTGTGATAAGAGTCGAAGTGCTTCTACGACTCTTTCCATTCGTGACGTTAAGCGCGTTCGTCATTATCTGTTTATAGGTGAAAAAGTCACATCTTTCACTGTCTCCGATAGTATGTAATACAGTTAGTGACTGACAATGACTGCGGGACGTCTGCCTGCCCTGACAGTTGTTGCAAAGAATTAGTTCCTTCAAATATTTTAACATAGATGGAATATGACCGAGATGGTCATATTCCATCTGGTCATGTCAAAATGCTACGCAGTTAATACGCACAATAACGACGCTCAGCGATACCCTCGAATGAAAAAGGGTAATGACAATTCTTAATCTGTCACCATATTATGGACTGACAGCAATTCCTTATCATCTTGTATTATAACTACTACTTTTCAAGACTTACAAATGGACATGAAAGCGTTTACCCCACTAAGGATATTCTTCAATAAGAAGGACACACAGATCTTTTAGTAGGATTACATTGTCATATCCTGATGGTGGTTGAATAGACCAGAGGTCCAACCAACCACTAAGCATAAAGTTATAAAGATTATGGAAAATAAATAACTTTTGTACGCGAATGAATAAGTAAAATATCCCAGTTATATGTATATGGCGGGTTAATGAAATTAGTTGCCTAATGTACACATAAATAGGTTTTATCTAGAGGAAACATGAAACGTGTTCTGGATAATTTGGCAGAATAGTTTTGGAATAGAAATATTAGAGCGAACCGCCACATTGTTCAGGGGTAGACAATGTTTTTAAACTGTTTATTCCGGAGTGACCGCTATACTATTTACAAAATTTTGTAATGCAAACAAGATGATCTAGGTAATCCCTAGATAAAAACATTGCAAGAAAATTGTATTTTTTTTAAATTTTTTTTTTAAGACTCACATCCTTTAATCTGGTATCTCACGAGACAGCTAATAAAACCATGGACAGAAAGAACGCTCAGATTCGGAACAAATTGTTCTGGCCTCAAAGGATATGGAACAAATTTATCTCGATCGCACGTTACTTGTCACTAAATAGTGTCTTTTCTAAATAGATTGTACTTACCTAACGCACGTATGCCTCCATTACCGTCGATTTATAACACAAGTTGCTTTTTAACGACGCCCTCGGGAAACCTGCAGTGGTTTTAGTTTAACCAGAAACCAAGAAGCTGCTACTTGGTACAACTAGTGTAAGATTCACCACCTGTATTACTGCACATAATTAAGAAATGTATGTATATAGATGAACTTGCTCTTCTGAATCTCAGTGATATATTTTATAGAAACTAGTCCATTCTTTAAATCAGAGTGATAACTTACTCCTGTTATCAACGTTGTGCTAAAATTTTGATTTTAAATAATACAATAATATTGTGTAATTAGGTACTTAGTGTTATTTTAGTTGATAAGTTTGAACTTGAATTCGGCCAGTGCTATATACACATATTCCTCCCGCAACGTTTTCCTCACAGACGGATTTTAAGCCGTCTGGAAGCAACCATTTCCTGCTACCGTATCGAGACCATATCGGTTTCCTTGCAGGCAGCCTACCTTTGTTGCTTCATCCTATGAGTGAAAGAGCTTTTATGCCATTTTAATAAGGAATATTTTTAACAGCGTATCAAAAATCTTATGTAACACACTAAAGTGAGTTACGCAAAAAACTTTATTATTTCACTAAAATACTGACTTGCACACTAAAATACTATTTGTACACCAAATATGATGATCTTTTTACAAAATATCATTTGATATGAAAAGTTTCGTCCGCTCGGGAAACTTATCCAATCAGAAAACTTAATAGCTTATTTTAGGTTCTCTTGTGACCCTGCTCCCAAAAATAGGAGGCCTGCGAAGCAGGGCTCCGTCAACTTAGCTTAGTGGTGCAATTAGTATTTTTGGTGGCAAATTAGTATTTTTGACTTACAGTTAAATACAACCCTTTTAATAATAGAGCGTGAATGACCTGTACGACCTACCTACACTTGTACATAAAAACACTGTTCAGAAAGCATAAGTTCGAAAATGTAGAATTGACTCAAGTTAAAATATTTGAAACAAAGATTATACCGTGCACAATGTTTAAGTACATTATTTGGATGAATATAAAAAAGAGTAATATTTAGGCATAAACGGCTACATTCTTTGGCATTCCAACTTCCATAAGTACGCTGGACCAGCCAGGTATTCAGCAAAGTCAAAGTCAAAATCCTTTATTCATTTGGGTCACAATGTGACGCTTATGAACGTCAAAATAATAAATTTATAAAATAATTACTTAGAGACTCTACATTTACTGCCACGTTCGCAAAGCCAGGGCGTATAACCATGAGAAAGAACGGGCAATAAAACTCACGGTCACTCTTTTTCATCGCCAGGTTTTGCATAATACACATAATTTACATTTTGTAAGGTGCTGCAACTGTTACACCTTCTATATCACTTGTATATATTTACAGCCAGCCAGGAACAGGGATTCGATGACCATAGAATCCCTGTTCCTGTTTCCTATGTGCTGTGGCTACTGCGACTTCAGTTTGGCTATCGAATCACGAAGCCAAGAAGCGAGAGTTTTATTGGCAGTTTGTAATCCAAATAATACCTGTAGTATAGTATATTGCCCGATAAACATGTGAATTAGGCCGAGCGCATACATACAACTGTTGCATCGACTACACTGTTTGGTCGAGTTTTGTACTTTTCGTGATTTCTACTCAACAAAACAGTTTAGTTGATGGAAGTGTGCATACAAGCGATTTTTTTATCTCCTCAAATCGACCAGTCTTTATTCAGCAACGCTTGAGTCAACGTGTTTACAAGCAATGTCAATTAAGTAACAAGAAAGTTTAAGCTTGTGCTTTGCTTTATAGAAATTTTAAGAGAACTAAAAAAAGAAGATAGAGACGTGGCGCCGCTTCAAATCCTTATACGAGATTGGCAGTCGTGGTCAGTCGCGGATCGACTGTTTAGTCGATGGTAGGCGCACATCAATACAATGCAATATAAATTGAGCGTTCGATCGATAGTTGTCCAACTTTTAAATCAAAAGCAAATCGATAAGCTTTTAGACTTTTTTGTCGAGCAACTATCGAGTTGACAATATGTGCGCTTTAATATATTCTTTTAAACATATGATACACAATAAAATAGTTCTTCGACTAAAAGTTGTATGTATGCGCTAGCCCGTACGGTGTTAAACTACCACACATGCTTAAATGCTTTTTCTCAGAGTTGTGGTCGTGTTCTGTTTAATTCGAGTTATACAATAACATATTATGCCTGTATAAGAACATAACAACGGGACAAATTTACTTTCACATTTCTAAAATCGTTATGGATTTCACGATACTATGCTCGTCATCGCAATATCCGGACTGTTTTTTTCGACAGAACAATGGATTCAATTTCCTACATCTATTTATTAAACGTTCAATATTGCGCAGATCTGTGAGCTTCTCTTTATGTAGAGATGAACTTGCTGCTAGTTAATATAGGATTGTCTGGAGTTAAAATAAATGGCTTAAAGGCGTTTGTTGCTAACTTATATTACTGTTCTTGCATACAATGCAAGGAAGAAGCTTTTACACTTAAACTTTTGCACTTATTTCTAGATTTTAAACATAAAAGTGAATGCCTTTAGGAGGGATTATAAGGAAGCGGTAGATGAAGGTTTGCTTTCCACACATTGAACTATCCTAAAATCAATCTTGATTTCTCTGCTCGACTACTCGGATAGCCTCACCAGTTGACAATGCGCCGAGTGTTGTGGTTTTGATGCTGACAGCGGGACAACACTTTGCGTTTTCCGCAAATCGTTGTTCTGAGTAAAGATGTTTTTTGTATACATTGTTAGAATCCTTGTAAAGTAGTCCAATATACTGTATTTATTCCTAGAGCAGGAGCAGTAGGTATATTACAAAAATAACAATCAGTAAAGGAAACTACATAGAATTGTTTAATGTAAATATATTTTTACGTATATGTTTTTTTATACAAAAATTATTTAACACAAGCGCGCCAAAGAACTTGCTAGCTATTTCTCAAATTAAATTTTCTAATTAATAATAGTAATATTCTACCACATTCACACAACACCATCTAGTCCCAAACTAAGCAGAGCTTGTACTATGGGTACTAGATAATGGATAAACATACATTTATACTTTTTTTTTGTAAATACATACATATTATACATAGAAACACCCAGACCAAGACAAACATCCATGTTCATGCACACAAATGTTTGACTTGAGCCGGAATCGAACCCCCGACCTTCGGCGTAGCAGTCGCATTCCCATTCTCACACAACTTTATTCAATTTAATTTGGAACATTAGTGAAACATTATTTTATAACTGAAGCTTAATCTAATCTAATCTAATCGAATCTAATCTAATCTAACCTAATACAAAAAACATGAAACAAATCTAAAAAGTGAAAATATTTACAAGGTTTAGGCGTCG
Source organism: Euclidia mi (assembly GCA_944739405.2). Classification (NCBI taxonomy): domain Eukaryota; kingdom Metazoa; phylum Arthropoda; class Insecta; order Lepidoptera; family Erebidae; genus Euclidia; species Euclidia mi. The sequence goes on from OX123189.2 coordinate 18,329,742, forward strand.
TAAAATGCCTCCGCATCAATGTCATCGTATATGTAACGTGCCCAGAAGGCTGGCAGCATTGCCACGCTGGATGGCAATGCTGATTCTTTGAGCAAACAATAAACCAGGCTCCTGGTCACGTGAGACGTCGATTAACCGTTTAGAAATTTCCCGGAATAGAGAACGAGCGCTCGGACCCCATGAGCCCAGCGTTTCCACCCCAAACGGCTCAAACACGTTATTACTTACTAAAGTACTGTATTTGCGCCGTATGAGGGTTTCCGCCGTTGCAGCAGCAGCGCCAGCATGGCCTCCCGTGCTTGGAACATGTAATGGCGCGAGGGTGTCTACGCAGGTTGCGTCCCACACCAAAGGCCTACCCATTTTCCAAGGCAACAATGACATACCATCAGGTCTCTTACCGTCGTCGCGTACCAAATCATTTGGTTCAAGTACAGCTGGTACGCCAGACGCGACAAGAGCACGACGGATTATGTCATTTAGATGGGCATGACGAGGAATTCTACCAGCGCTTCTGCTGCAAGATAGCCCATGGTGTCCGAGGCTATCGACGTCTTCTCCACAATGACATCGATGCGGAGAAACACACAGAGCATCTAAACGCAGACAAGTGGCAATACGGAACGTCTCATCGTCCAACATGGTTCCAGTGTTAGACGATGGTAGTGCCTGAAGCCATAGACCGGATTCCCACTCTCCCACAGCCAGCAAGCGAGCACGCTCTGTAACATAAAGAGATGTATCCAAAAGACTTTTTCTTACTATATTACAAAGCGGCGCATCCCACTGTCTTTGGGAGAATAGGTTGGTAGGCAAATCAGTGCTTGGACAAGCCATTTTCCAGGCGTTTATAGCTTCGGTTTTGCACAACACTTCTGAGTTAACTAGTGTAGGTCATAAAATTTTCCTAGTTTACTCTTTCGTGCTGTGAAACGAAGATAGAAACGCCGATAAACTGACCCTAGAAATTTTGTGTACACCGAGCCTACCTAGACGTATGGGCAAAGACGCTTGTAGCCTGGCTCGGTCGTTCAAATCCACATTTAATATTCTCTTTAAAGTAATTTTGATAATTTTGTCGATTTGTTCTAAAAGTGATTTGTTTTTCCAAAGTTGGGAAGGTCTTAAGGCATGTGTGAATTTTGGGACGAAAAGACAATATCGAATAATAGTATAAGCCGAGTGAATATTATTTTGAATAGGCGATCAGAAACTTCACAAAAATTTTGTATCTTTGCCTCTAAGAAAGTATTTTCAATTTTTTTTTATTTGTGATTGTGTGACTCACTGTCATGTCATAACGTTGATAACGGAAATCGATATCGACCTTTCGAAATTCAATCGTTTCTGATATTAAAGCAGCGTTAGTATGTGCTTTCAATATTTTACAGTTATGATTTCCCTATTTTATCTTATGCGGTGGAACCGCTCAAAAGCGATAAAGAGGAGCGCGAGTCAATTAGTGATAATAGTGCACTACATCTATGTAAAATGACATCAAAGTCCATTCAGCTATTTTGCAGTAGAGCTGCAACACAAATAAAGTGAGAAAACATTTAACATTTGCATTTTTAGTATCAAAAGTGCTGTCGGTCGCATAACAATCATTTATTTGAAAATATACGATCTCGGTAACTTACATTTGATATTTCTGACGTCGCGTCGTTATTACTTCATTGTATGACTTTAAATGTGTAGCATATAATTATGATGTATCATTTTTTAATAGCGTTACGTCTATATCTTGTAGGGGTGGTAGGCAGAGATGTAATATTACACCCACATTTTGCCTTAATTATTTAAGGAACCACGTAATAGAGGGCGAGCCTATTGCTGTCACTGGGCACATTGCCATTCTCCGTGCTGCTGCTGAGAATTCAGAAAAACTCAGTAACAATTTTGGCCGACTCGGGAATGGAACCCGGGACCAGCCGACGCTGGAGCACGGAGCTATCATGGCTTATTCGTTAGTTAGTGGAGATCCTCATTTTCCTTAATCGGGCATAGGCTTTACTTCCAGTGTAGCTCGAGTACCAGACAATCAAGCATGACCACAAGCCATAATGTGTGTCTTTGTTATATTTACTTTATGACCATCGAGATATTTGTGTAGGCAGCAGGTCCTACGAAAGCACTGCTTTCAGGTTCCCTATGTGTCCGGTAACACGTATAATTAATTTTGCTTTTTATACTTCTTATGACAAGAGGAAATTAGTATGATAATAAAAGATTTAGCTGTAAGACTTGTCTTCAAAGAACTTTCGTTAAACAGCTACTTTGCAAAAACGCACTTACGATGACCTGTGGCAAAGCTCATGCATCCTACTTTACGATAAGTTATTAGGACAGTACCTATCTCTCATAATTATTCTCTGTCATGGAGAAAACTGTACTGGATTTCACAAAACGTACCACGATGTAGCTTTAAGTCAATTTGGACCATCCTTTGATATCCTGATACGCAATTGGAATCGATAGTTCTAAGGTTTGTTCGCAAACACCGATGGCAACTGATGTAAACCAACGCTATGGAATTGAAGTAGAGTTGGTACAGTTATTGATAGAGTTTGACTAATCTGAATTGTTTGAGATAACATTGAACTAGCGAAAATGTACACAGTTATTCGCACAGTAAATGACACTAGAATAATAATATATAAGTCAGTTGCCTAGCTGTGGTAATAGAAAACTGTAGTTAGTTTGCTATCACCGCCGCTTAGTTTTGATAAAAATTACATACATACATACATACATAGTCTCACGCCTATAACCCCGAAGAGGTAGGCAGAGGTGTATTTCTACACCCACTTTTCGCCAGATATACTTTAGTCCCACGTAATAAGGGGCGAGCCTATTGCCGTACCGGGCACATTTCCAGACTCCGTGCTGCTACTGAGAATTTCGTGACAGAAAAACCGAATAACACTGCCCGACCTAGGAATCGAACCCGGGACGTCCCGATCCCACGCGCACCAAGAGCCAACGAGGCAGTCGTATAGGGTTTGATGTCGAGTTTTCCGTCTCTACGCAAAGATAGTATTTGCATCGTGTCATCCCTTAGTCGCCTCTTACGACACCCACGGGAAGATGAGAGCACGAGGGGGTGGTGACACTTGTATTCTATGCCGTCAACCACACGGCCAAAAATGATTACGATATTATGATGTTTTTGTGAGTTTGTTACTATTTTACTGCCTCGCAATATCTTCAGTCAAAATTAATAAAACTGCAATCCACTTCAATCCGTGTCTGTCTTTACCGAAGTGCAAACGGGTCGAATATCAGAGTGATATTGGTGTTGGTTTTGAACTGAACCAACTTGATGCTATTATATCGCTTTCAATAAATACATGCAAATTGAAACTGAATACCGAACCAATCGGAGGGAAGTGTTTTTATTTAAAGGTAACTGCGGGCCGCGTTTTTTTAGCTTTTTAGTTCTCTTTATTCTAGGATGCTAGGAGTTTGGTGAAATGCTATTTGCTTGATTCTAGAGAATTGCCGAGTGGTGTAACAAAGTTCGTAGGTTGTATATTCCATTTACATTAATAAAATCATTCAGCTATAAACGGTATAACGGTCTGTTTTCTATTTTTTTAAATGTACCAGAATTTTTATACTGTCTAATAAATGTACTTTTACTGAAAGTCTAATAAAAATCTCCACAACGCCTGTTATTACGTCCCAGTTATTATGTTTCCATTCGTGAGGTTCATCCTCTGTTTTACAGATGAAAGCTTCAGATCTTTCTGGTTGAAGACACATTTACAGTGACACCGTTGTATAAGCTGTTTTTGTAACGACTGCCATAGGGCAATCGTAATAAAAAATAGTAATCTCAAAATGATGACTATCTCTTTTCGTTGCTAAGGGAACACGGCAGAAGCTCTGTGGGTAAGATAATGTTCTGTCATATCTGGGTAGACCGGTAGTGATGACGCTAGCTAGGAGGGTGATGATGACTGTCAATATGCTACACAGACCCGTTAATTCGTACATTATTCTTGCGCCGAAATAATGATGTACCTCGTGTAAATTAATACTACTCGATGTGTCGAATCCAAGTTTTTCTCAAGGATTGCCTCAACATGCGATCTACCGTCTTTTACATCCAGTCTAAAATAATGTTTTTAGCTTGTCGTTCTATTTGAAGTGCCTACAGTAGAACCCTTAATGTTTGCAAACTAAATACAAAAAGGCTTTACTTTTTAATTATAAACTGCTTTATATTCAAGATACCTCGAAACTAAAGTTTACCTGACTATCGTCGGACACATGATAAAAAGATTCTTTGTTTTGATGTAAACTACAGCGTCGTCTTTACAACTAAAATATTGCTCAGCTCATGTAAAGCTATTTTATAATTTAAATGAATACTTGAATTAAATTAATGGATTTCTATAAGACGACTCTTCATATAAAGTACTACTTTTTATTTTATTATTTCTCTTATGAAACCTTCTATAAGAATATTTTATAGCACTCAGACGGTAAAAAGACGCAATTTCTTTTAGCAAACCTTTATGTCCGACAAATAGTCCTTTGCTTTTGTAGGATTTTATGGTATATTTTTTCTAGAACTAATTCTTTAAAAGTAAACGTGTATTTTAGGTATATCATTATTGTCAACATTGCTAAATGGCTGGCTTATTACAGTAAGTTTAAGTAAGTTTGCCGTTTAAGCTCAGTTTCACAGCGGGATAAATATGTAAGCAGTGAGTTAACTTGAAGCGCGGCATTCGTACACGGTAATGTGTAAGTACATAACATTACCGTGATTCGCAGATCATGTACTGAACCTGCTGTGAGAGCCTAAGTAAGTAAGTTTAGGTGATATAGTAAAAGCTCGATCTGCTCGCTAACTGGCCGCTAGCTAGTATTTTTAAACATTTACGTTGAAACGGAGTTTCAAAATTAGCCATTAGCCGTTTATGCACCAGTAACACAACAGTACGTACATCATTATCCAAACGAGTAATTATCTATATATAAATACGTGAAGCGAAATCTTGTAATCCCTTTTTACGAGAAATGCGCGAACGGAGGATTATGAAAAGGATCATGATTTTCAACTACCTATCGGTTTTATGTATCAATGTGAAATCGCTGGTATTGGTAAGTTTTCAGTGTTGCTCATATTTTAAAATGTTTCTTTATAAGTGCAACTGGTCCTACTGTAATAGGGTTGTGACTTGTGTACCGTCTAACACCAACCCTCCTTAGGAATGTGATTGTTGTAAAGGAGAGGGATAGGAGATGTGTGTGATAGGCAGTTTTGTAGGCGTGGAAGTTTTGTAGGGATAATACCAGGGTAATAGTAGGGGTAGTAACCATATTGAAGGTCCGCATATATAAAGCCTTTCGTATTGTATGGTGCTGAGTGTTAGGCCAGAAGATGGATAGGAAACACTTGCATATTTCACATGCTATGTTATGCGAAATCGTTTGGCATGGTGAAGAGATAGTTTGTATGTAGGTATATAAGTGATGAATATGAAAGTGGAAGAGAGAAGAGGAGTACAAAGAGAAAGGGAAGAGGGAGTGCAAGGAACAGATAGAAAGGATATGAGAAAATGTATGGACTGTGAAAGGATGGATATGTAAGAGAAAGGGGTAGGTGTTGGGCGCTAGGGAAGTATTTAACTTAAGTACCATTGGCAACAGGGCAATATAATGAAATGATTATAAAGTACAAAGGTATAGAGTTTTATTTTTTAGTCTAAAGAACATTTGTTTTGAGTTGATAAAGTTTTAACTAAATAAAGTATTTAATAGCCGTTCCTCTAAATCCATAAAAGATTTTACTTATTTTCACTATGCGGCGAGGTCTGTGATAGTAGAGGCTTTGACTAGAAAACCTTAATAATCTAGAAACTTAACATTTAAATAAATTATGGTCGAATTTCGACCACTAGATGACCTCAAGTAAGTTTTAATAGATCAAATTGTAAGAGAAACATACTTAGTACCTAGTTAGTATATTCGGGTTTGCAACTTCATTCTCAAGAAGTTGCATCCTCCTATCCGCGTTCATCCGTCTTTAAATTCAGGTCGTAAAACTGAAGTAAAGAGTTACTGTTATATGCAAGTAGAGAGATCTGCGAATGTTCAGCTCAGCTTTATATAGCTTTTCGTAAGTCCTCAAAACGCTGTATGAACGAGGCTCCTATGAATTTTGGTCCGTTGAAATATGTTAAAGATATGAACTTCGAATTCATATTTTCCTAATATAATATAGCTTTGATGATTTTTTGTGCTCTTTTCTTTGCAGATGCTATCGAAGTGAACATATACAATGTTTCTATTAACACCATTTTCATTATCATATTCTTAAACGACAAAATTATAAATGCGTGAATATCGCCCTACGTAATAGTACCTTGTTGGTTTTAAAAGTGAGAAATGGCTCTAGTTTTTATTGTAAGTAGGTATATGACTGTAGTCCATCTAAAGAGGAAAATTTCTGTAGCCGGTTACTACTGCTTGTTTAATGGAAGCTCCGATTGATCCGACAGAATAGTAATATGCTATATATCAAATTCTATGATGTTTTCCTTATCCAAGCCAATCACGATCGCCCCTTTTTATAAACAGCTTCTTATTAGTGCAATATCGATGTTTCTTTTCTCTGAAAAAGAGACTGCGTGGTAGTCTAAGACAGTCTAACATTGAACACTGAGAAAATTAAAAATCTCCAAAAAGGTGTTTATAGCCTATAATGTAGAATAAATAAACCCGGCCAAGTGCGTGTCGGGCCACGCGCAATGTAGGGTTCCGTAGTTGCCCATAATGACTTGCTGCAAAGGGTATTAATGTACAACAAATTCGACTGTTAATTGTGCTGAAAAAATAATTTTAATAACACTATTAAGTTTTGTTTAGAAAAATTCTAGGTATGTATCCAGTTATGTATTGTAAACATAAAATTTGGTTTCCAAGATATACTACTATTATACATACGTAGTACCGTAGTACATTACATACCAAAATACGTATATCTTTAAGATTAAGCCAGCGCTCCTATAAGTATTTATAAGTTAACCGACGATTACTCGTAAACTAGTGATATCTACTAAGCCGTGATAGTTTTCCTTTTAAATTCGTTATATGTACTACATTTGTGATTTTTTTCACCTCTTCCAAATTAATAGTTTAGCCGGCAGAGGGGGGGGGGGGGGACACTTGAGTCTAAAATTTTTTTTCCCTTCAAAGCTTGATATTTGACAAACCAATCACTTGATCGAAAAATGATTTGACCAAACTAATAATATTTTTTTAAAACCTATCCAATGATACCCTACATGATGGGGTACTCAACCAAAAAAAAGTTCAACCACACTATATATGTAGGGGAGATACCCTTAATAAATATATTTTCCTAAATTTTATTCTACAGTTTTGTTGCTATGTCTTATGTCTATATTCATGTCAAATATCAGCTTTCTAGCACCAGGCGTCTTTGAGCTAGGCTGCGGACGGACAGACGGACGGACATGACGAAACTATAAGGGTTTCTTGTGGACTACGGAACCCTAAAAACGATAGGTAACATAAAAACGTCGACCAACTGACCTACAATTCAATTATAATTCAAACAAAGTCTTTATCCGCCTATATTAATTACGCCAATTAGAGGCTTGTGCTTCAAAACAAAAAAGTATGGCGTTGTTCAACGGGTGCGGACGTGACGTCACGTAAAAAGTTAGCACAGATGAAAGTTTAGCAAATGTGCGGAAGGGAACCGGCCACTTTGTTATTAAACAATCATAATACATTTGGCTAAAGCACCAGGTGGAGTTTGTTTCACAAGTGCTTCGTTTTGAGGAATATGGAAATAAGCATAATGGCATGTCCTTTAACAGTGGCGGATCTAAAGACAAGCAAACCAGGGCACTACCGCCGGGCGGCCCATCCTACCAGGGCATCAGATCACCATCCTTCCAGCGTTATCCCAGTTGTAACCTGGAGTTCGCTTACTAGTCTAACCGAATAATAAATGTTTTAAATTAGGCCGGCAATGTAGTAACACCTGATGGCAAGCAGCTAAGCATACTCCTTAGACGACAGTAGTAACAAGTGGTATCATTCGCGCGCACTTATCTCGTAAACCTTCTTCCCTCTATAGTCTTTAACGCTTTGCTATAGGAAGGTGATAGGAATGAGAACTTAGATTTACGGCGCAGCGCTCTCACTCACCGCAATGCACCAGAACAAAATGATCTCTGTGACAACGGTACCACACTACCGACCTAATGTATTCGTGATGTAGAACACCGTGCCTCTACCATTCAAGAGATCCTTATTAGCTACAAAACAAAACAGAAAGCATTTGCCTAGACGTATACAATGACACGGCATTAGTCACAGCTATTTTATAATTTCAATAAGCTTTACCATATAACGCGATCCACAAAGTAATAAAGTAACATCGTCATTAACATTAAAATAAAATGAGTTAGTAGTAAAGTTCCCACGTAAGGTTGCGGTCTTACAGCAGAATTGAAGAGAATCTTTAACGTTTCCCATTTCATATTACATTACAAGAAACTTTTATCGCCGTTATTCAGAGTATTTTAAGCAAAATGGTTTCGCAGAATGAAACATTAGCCAGACCATTTGAGGGACTAGCACCGACTGATAATATACCTGACGAATGACTCGTACCAAGTATTTTAAGACCTGAATTTAGTTCAAACGGGCTGTACTCAAGTAAATGCGGTCCCATTTGTGTTGATAGGGAATTTATGTAACTTTCATGTTCGGCTGTAAAATTATTTATTTGAAGGAGGTAGTTGTCACAGATACTGACACGCTATGTGATTAGTAAATTGTTATACTTGGTACAGACGCAATCGTATTGTTTTGGAGACAAATCAATATTCTTTACTAATTAGGCATAATGGATGTGTTTGCCTGGGGACCATTACCTGGGACAGTATTAGGGACATTTTGTTTATGTCAACGATAAACAGAGATTAAGAATTTAATGAACAAATTTATGTACAATTCCTGTATTACAAAAATAGCATATAACAAATACGAACAAAAATCTTCCCTTTGAAGAAGAAAGTAACAAAATTCGGCACGACGAAGTAAGCTAGCCATCTTACAAAACATATACTAGGCAGCAAACGCTCGTCCTATTAATAACCAAAATACACTCATTTAGCACATTGAAAATGCAAGATAAAGGAGCTATGGATTTAATTCAAAACTGTTAATCAAATCACAATTTTGGTGCTTCTGAAATCTATTTATGTGAATTCAATTAATACTGCTTGATTTAGTGCCAGAATCCGTGCAGCTTAACTAATGGGGACGGTAGAGTAGCACGCACGTGCACTTAAGTGAAACGTTGGTCAAGCTGGCCTAAAACTCTTGTTACTGAGCGCTAAAACACGTAGAGCGCCAATTATGACATTGGCGCAAATTTACGAATAATCGCACTAGCCTACGCTGCGATGTAAAGATAGACTAGGCCACTTTATGTGGACTGCATGCGCGGAATCATTTGCATTGGACGTAACTGGACTGAATTTGACAAGATTTTGGCTGTCAGATGGCTGATGTTATAAGGAGTACCTAACTAAGTTTTATAACATTTCAGTCTCCAAAAACTCACCTCCTCATGCGTAAACTTGTAAATACGTATAGCTAGAAAACAAATCATCACGTGATTATGTTTGTTTAAGAGTATCTTAATTACATTTTCTTGTAAGTGTAATCAGCAATAAAACATAGCTATGATAACAGTGGTACCTATAAAATGATTGCGAATGCCACTGAAGTAACGTGTTTCGGGTATTTCAGGGCGGTCTCCTAAATTTGAGTGTCCTTTATATTTTATTTTTATTTTTATAGACTCATGCCTTTATCCCCGAAGAGGCAGGCAGAGGTGTAATATTACACCCACATTTCGACAGGAATTTTTAGGTCCCACGTAATAGGGGGCGAACCTATTGCCGTACCGGGCACATTACCAGACTCCGTGCTGCTATTGAGAATTTTCTAACGGAAAAACCCAATAACACTTTGCCCGACCCGGGAATCGAACCAATCCCACGCGCACATTTATGCCGCGAGACCAACGAGGCAGTCCTTTATATGTACCTACCATTTGTGTCTGTTATTCCAAAATTGTATGAAACCGAGCTTGACTACTATATTTGCGCAGCATAGATAGCACAACTATTGATATTGACCTCTATAACCAACTCCGTCGACATTTCAGTGTCCAAGTCTGCATGTACCATAGATGCAAATACTGTCAGTGAGGTGATTCCTTTAATTAATTCCATTTGATCTGGCCACTGCGGCGGCAACTGGCCGGCGAGTGGCGACACTCGGCTAATTGTATTGTAACAATTTATAGCGGACCGGTGGACAATTTACATGGCAGCCGAGAGGTGCAGTTTGTAGTACTAGCCTCGTTTGACCGGTACCAGGTGCCAGATTGGGCTAGAATTTGTAATAGTAGTCGTTGAATTGACTGTTGAACGATGTCGGTATGTACATTTTGTTACATTTCTTCAGCCTACTATATTGTTGTGATTTCATCTAAGTAGATTACGTAATTGACCATTTATTAGATCAATTATTATGGTCCTACTGCTGTACCTAGTTTTAAGGATAATGTAATTACCGTTATTATACATTCAATTATATTTATGTTAATTTATTGATTATATTTTGTTTAGAAATAAGTTATTTAATAGTTACTCAATTGACCCACAAGCCATTCGTTCAAATGATCCAGTCATTCGTTCGGTGGTGGTGGGGAGATTGACGGTTAGACGAGAGGTGGGGATTGGAATATGAGGTAGTCTGCTGGTGAGCTCGTTACCGAGTAGTCGTAAAGTATACTGTGTCCCAGTGTCGCTGTATTATTGAGTATTGCTGAGTGTACAATGTTAACGAAGTTTATCAAGTGCAGTAGTTTTATTACAATATGTATAAATTGATGTTGGATATTTTTGAAGCAGTCTCTAAATTTGTGCTTCGGTGTATATAAAAACAGGCGGTTCAATAGGCAATACCTATTAAGAGTTAGGCACTAGACTTTTTTTAAACAGAAAGTATTATTAAGATATTCTATAGATATTGAGACGGGTATAAATTGCTATGCGATGCCATCTGATCTACAGTGAACGATTAGCAATATCAAGATTAATTTTACACAGCAAAAATAAGTATTTACTTGAAAACATGGAGAAGAAAACCACAGAAAATCATGTTTGAAGTAGTACGATAAAAGCAAAGATTCCAACAGTTACAAGTACTTAAGTTGAACATTTCACAAAAGTTTTATCACTTCCAGTTCAGACTTGAATATTCTAAAACAAAGAACTTAATGTAAAATATAATAACAATAAGTGTCTGCTCACGGACGGACAACAAAGAAAATAAAATAATATTAGACGCTTTACAGCGGGCGACGCACGTCCGTTCGTCTCGTCCCGTCCTGATGTGATGTCGTAGTCTACAACAGTCTTGCAGTTTTCACACCGAAATCTAGCGTAGCATTTCTTTAAAATTATGGATCAGACACATTTAATGTCGACTTGGTTTGCAAACAAGAGAGTGCTCTAAAAGTGCGCTGTCTGTCGTGTACGTGATGAAATGCAACACTCATCGCCGTTATTGGTTTTATAGACGTATCATAGCGTGTAAGAGGCGAACCTTAAAAGCTTTTCTCTCAAACAAATTGTCGTACTTTACGTTTATATCGTATTCTCTTTATTCAACTCCATTGTATTCAATCAGATATTGTTGCAAACAATATATTTTTCTGCCAAATAGTTGACAAGATGACTTGTGCGTATTATGGGTTTAAAACCGACTCAATGCAATACTGTAATACAAATATATCACTATCAGCAAGACGCATTGGTAGCTAAAATCTTGTGCAATTGCACAAAGTAGACAGTGACTTCCTTGGTATTGCAATTTAATAGTAAGGGTTACTGCCTCTCACCAGGTAAGCTGCGAGCTCCCCCCCCCTCGTGGGATCTCCACCTTGTCGTGGTGGGGAAGCTCAGTAACCGTGGATTGGACACCCACGGTGAAGCTAAGAGAGATCCCGGGACTTGAAGCTCCTCGTGGGCTTAGAGGGGCCTTCGCAGGATGCGTCCAATAGTGCGGGTGCGGGGGACAGTTCTGTCTGTCCCTCGCAGTCGGGCGCGGTCGCGGGAGGAGAGGCGTGTCGGTGTTGCGTTGCCGCGCGCCCTATATCCCGCGACCAAATGGGGGCGCACCATTCGATGCGTCGCGGTGGGGCCGCAGGGGAAGAGGAGATGCGGTGTTGCGTTGCCGTCCTCCCTATCCTCTGCGGCCGCTGGGTGTTTTGGCGGCGGAGCCCAACACCTTAATGCGCCGCCAAGGGGGTTTTGCTCGGGGCCCGCCTGACCATCTGGCGGGCCAATACCCGTCGGGGGGTAGCGACGAATGCTTCGGCGATACCCTGCCCTCCGACACACGGGTACATGAGAAAGTCGAGGTGGTTTTTAGTGGTAACACCACATACTCCGGCTCTCATTTCCCCAAGAGTCGGTGATCCGAAGGGATTTTCCACCTCGTAAAACAAAAATAAACAAAAAAAAAGGCAAGCAGCGAGTTTGTTAGCCATCCAAAGCCACAAACAAAGACATAATTCACACATATCTATGATTTGTCCGTGTGGTGACGGATTAAGAATACGGAATGTCACCACCCCATATCATCCCATGGGTGTCGTAAGAGACGACAGAGGGAGCATATTATGCAGAGAACAGCACTGTAAGAGAAGGAAAACTTGATACAAACCCTATACCAACCCGTTTGGCCAGCGTGGTATAGTAAGCCAATTCCTCCTTTCAAAGGAGAGGCCTAGTCCAGCAGTGGACTGTTAAAGGCTGATGATGATGATGATGATGATCTATAATTTGATGATTATATATCAAATTATAGATACATACTTTAGTACGCAAATTCAGCGCATTCTATTGTTTAATTACGTTCCCTACCGCTACATCTATCGCGAAGGATTCACAAACATTCAAACAATAGTAAAAAGGGCACCGAACCTCGACACAGTTTACAACATCTGGATCACACACAGTGTTGTCCCGTGTGGGTAGAACCCACAACATTCGGTGTACAGCTAAATAGTAAGTGACAACTAGGCCATCTGTGCGGGCATTAGGTTGCCTTACGATACATTACACAAACAAAATGTGCTATGTGGAAATATAATACCTATCAGTGTATAATAATCTCAAAACAAACAATATAAATTACATTTAAGTTAGAATTAAAGTTATAACAGAGTTGGGATTAAAGATTAAGGCGTGGTGTCGCGGTATTAACTTTAAATTGATTTATATTTGGGACGCTACGATAGCTGTTGCTGCTAACTATGATTCAGGAGACACGGGTCTGTATTAATAGCGGCTTAGATATTTTTGTAGAAGTTTTTAAAAGTGTGATTCGTGATTCTACAGAGAAGGAGAATTAAATGAGTATGTGTAAATGTTTGCAACATAGTACTAATCTGTGTATTTTAGAAGTGGTACTGTCAACTGTAAAATCGAGTTTAAGTGTATGTAATAGAGCAGTAGGTAAAATAGACTGATTGTTTTGTTACGTCACCACTATAAAAAAGTAAAATCACCAAATAGCGAAATCAACTTAGTAGTTTTCTTTCATATTGAGCTAGTTACAGGCATTTGGACGATTTTGTATTTCAGTTTCATATTTGTATAATTTGGAATATCATTACGCAAAATTGCTAATACTGAGTGTACTAATATTTTTTCTGTCCACCTCATACAAACGCTCAATGAAGCGTACATAGGTCGTTACGGGCCGGTAACCGCAGCAACGCTATTGTTCGCTACATTGTAGTCGAACCATCTCACCTACCGAGAAGGGTACACATTAATTGATTAATATTCATGTCACACTGATCAAAGCGATCAATAAGCGATATTTAATATTGTAAGCGCTAGATCGGGTACCTGATGAGAAAAGTAATAACTGGAATGTTTGCGAAAGTTTTTATTTGTTTAGTTTAAGTGTGCTATGTACTGATTTGGTAGCAAGCTATTATAACTTATACTAACCCTTTAGGATTCTTTGTTTATTTTAAGTTATGTGTAAGTGCGTATTAATTATGTTACTAGCATGAACACACTAGTTATGATTTTGTATTGACTACTTGTCACGACGCACTAACTAAATGTTGGCGTGTACAGAGGGACACACGCACACCGCGTAAGTAATGCCTTGGTTCTATATTCCTAAAGCGTGAACATGATATCGATGGAAATCATAACATTGGCCCCACGTTGGGCGCCAATATTATCAATTACGCTTTAGGGTTCGTAGGTACTGCTCCTCAAGGACCATAAAAGTTTTAAAGATGACTTACTTGAAATTAATCTAAAAGTTGACCATTTCAGTATCAAATATTTTCGTTAAGCTTGTTTATCAAAGTATAGCGAAAAAGACATAGAAGATACTAACGATAATATACCTGTATATTTCTTCCGACGCTGCTTTTAAGGCATTACAGACATTGTTTATTGATTCGATCCAACGCTGTCAAACTTGGGCGCGTACCTAAAACAAGAATGTATGTATTAATCTGAATATTACTATTCGTTTGCTCAAGGATAAAGAGGACAAATACTTTTACCGCGACTGACATACAAACACAGAAATACTATCAAAGTTATTATTGTTACGAATATTCACAAGGGAATACACTTGTGTATGTATGGACATAAACATGCGACACAGTAAAAAGTTTTATGTATTTATGCCCTATAAACGCCTTTACGAACGTTATACGTCTGATTGAATGGATTCGTTCGTCCATACAATGGAATGCTTTTATTTGCTTATAAATGTTTTCTTGTGATACTTTACTGGTTCTAGACAGCTAGGTATATAAACAATTGGACAAGTTCTGTAGAACAGATTTATTACCTACGACTGTCTCACTTTCCGTCTAAGGGTCTCATATTTTCCATACATACTAATGAAGGGTAAGCAAAGGTAGGTTTGCTGCGCGCCAGAGAGATCAGTGTGATCTTGCCAGCTTGGTAGAGTCGCTACTTCGGAATATCGACTTATATCAGTGTAAACGGAATTTTTAGATCCTCTTGTAACGGTAGGGTAGTATAGGCTCTGTAGGTTATACCTGAACCCCAAAGGTAGCCAAAGAATGATAAGTTGAATGTAGAATCAGTGTTTGTCGTAAAGTGATATTGACCTATGTTTAGGTCTATTGGAGTAGTTGAAAGGAAGCAGTTTAGCTTATAGCTTAGCAGATCCCATATTAGATTGGTAGCGGCAGAGGTTTAATATTACATAAGTACATCACATTTCGCCATGTTACGAATTTTACAGTACAACATAAAACGGATTCTGCATTGAATACTAGCTTGTTGATAATAAAGACTAAGCGATCTCAGTGTAAGGAAGTTTTATTTATTTTGCTTAAATATAGAGATTTAATAAGGAAGTGCAAGCAAAAATGAATCAAAGAGAATGGAAATTACCCTGTTACTGGTTTTATAGTCACCTAGTCTTAAGTCAAGAGATAGATAAGTTACTCAAGCTCAAATCGTGTCATACAAGAACAGCTTTTGAACATATAGCTAGCGTTAATATTTAGATAACTTCAGTTACTCAGACTGTACGAGTATCTAAAGTCAACACTACTTGGTATTTAACTAAGAGAATCTTAATGCGAAGCAGCAGATGTAAACTTTAATTATTATTAGGTGTACTGTATATAATATTAGCAGTGTGTAGCGAAGTTTGTTTGATAGCGATGAAGTTGGAGGAACGTAGTAATAAGAAGTACCTACTTCTTTTCTACATCTCTAGGTAGGTGTCGTGTATGAAGGAAAAATGTGTGATCTACACGCCTAGAGCGGTCCATGTTTGGTTATATCAAACGCTGTAGTATTTGAAATATCCTCAGTCTACTTATTATGTATAACGTGCAGTCGTAGTGATCGGATGTTCGATGATTATTAACTGATATGCATTGAGTGTGTGTTACTTTGCATCACATCATATCGCGTTTGTTGGTTTTACTGACGTGACGCTTAGAGGTGTAATAGTGTGTTTTAATTTGAGAGACGATCTTCAGCAAGGCATTCCTACTTTCAATTATTCACTACCCGCCGTCACTGCGGCCACAGCGTTCTCTGTAAACCGTAGCTTATTACTATGCATAAGACACAACGACTCGGGATTTAATTAATTATTAGATTACTGTCACTGCTCCGCTTTTAGATAACAAAACGAGTTCGTGATAATACGCAGCTCAGGTTATACGCCGTGAAAAAACCTTGTAACGTTGGGATTTACTCAGCACAATTTTTCTCTAGCAAGAGATTTGAGGGTGAAAATGTTATAGATGGAAAGAATCACCTAGGATTTTGGAGGGTCATTCTAGCCGAACCTTTGAAGGGAGAAAAATGTGTTGACGTCTAGAAATAAGTAAGTATATTATGTATAGTAAGTTTAAAACTCTAGCACGTTCGTATCTTGAAACTTTTAATGAACTTAGTCGCTGAAAATGTATAATTTTATGATTAATTTCTGTCAATACTATCAATATCTAACACTGAATTAACAAAACGCATTTTAGAGAAATCTTTGAAACAAAGAATTAAGTAACGAGCTCCTTAAGCGATTGTACCAATAAATCTTACTTGCCCTAAACTCATGTAATATTCAAGCTATTGATAGCACAGTGCGAGATTAAATTGCATTTTATGCTCCACCTCTCCCGAGGGTAAAAAGCATCGCGAATATCGAGTAACACTAGTCATAATTTAATTTCTGAGCACGTTTTATGGATGTTTCACCGTATTGTGCTCCCAAACACACTACAAGAAAAACTTCCCAAATTAAATTATTAACTCCAGTTTCGAGTAACACAGATTATAATTCACCAGAAATAGCGGTTAAATTATGAAAGTGCAATTAAAGCGAATGAAATTATCACTCCTGGAAGGATATAGGAATATTTTAAATTAATTATGTACACTGCCGTCTAGCGGTTGCCGTTGTGTAATTAGGCTGTGCAAAGGAATAAGAGAAGGCGTAAAATAAGATTTGCACAGTTAAAGTATAAAAATTCTTCTGGGATATTTCTTTTTTTTAATAGGCCTGTGACACATTCTGTCATTGCCGATCGGGTACGATACGATAATGCTCGACTTTCGATGGCGGGGATGTGGCTGTAGAGTTTTCGCGTCGTAGCGTTCTCTCGTTGCCCAGCTACGCCGATCCTGTGATGTCTTGGTCGGTTCTTGCGTAGTATTGGCCGTGAGCAAACGCTTCACTGTTATCAGTGCGGTGATTGCTGCTACGTCGAAGAAGTGACTGTAGAAGAGAGTCTCACACACTTTCTTCACCCGCCTTAAGTGCCGGACGAGAGGACCTGTGTATTCCACCGCTAGAACAAAATATATTTTAAACTTTCGCGATTTATATACATCATAGGTGCAAAATAATTTAGCGGGTCTTAATCGCGTTAATTTAACTTATTTAAGGTATAAATACCTATTTGTTTCCGACGTTTCGCTCGTCTTGCACCGAGCGTGGTCGAGGAGAGACTGATGAGAGCTCGTCGAGAGTCATTTTGTATGAAAATATATTTTTTACGCGGTGGTGTATCTATATGGCTAATTTGCGTCATCAAAACAATTTAACTTAACTATTGCCTTGAAAACGTAGGTACTTCAAATAAGAGGAAAGTTATTTGGATATTCTCATTATTAGTTATCTACTTAGTAAAGATACAAACCCTTACATGTTTAGGAATTACAAGGCGGCACAGATTGAGGTTCTTACACTTAAAGTGATTACTGAAGTTGACATCGCAATGTCTAATAACTTGTGGCAAACTGCGAAGCTCAGCCACGATGCTGGCGACTCGGCAGTCAGATGGCCACTCTAAAATGTAATTAAACTATTTAATTGAATCCCACACTCCCGCTGACCTTTTATTTTATTTTCTCACTCTTCTCAGTTAAATGATTCCGAAACGAAAATAATTTTATCCGTCCGTGAATGGATGCTTCAATTATAGCGATTCAATTTCAGAAGGCTATTTTAAAGTAGACATGTAGGGTTTGCTTCGGTTTATTTTGTTTTCACCGCTGCGTGGTATCCGAATCAATTATAAAAATAGATTTGTTTTCTCTGTGTCAGTTACAGACTGGTATAGGTAATTGAACTGTCTTTATATTTAATTTTAACCGTAAAATTGCAGATAACTTTGTTTAAAAGTCGTTCCTTGTTTAAAACATCGTACACCTGCGAAAAGGTCTCAGATAAGTATGTACTAGGTACTTTAGTGGAGAACAATTAATGATCATTTCTCTTACAATAAAAAGCATTACATTGCTGGTGGATGTTACCTAGCAACTTTTTATTTGTTATATGCGTTTATAGTAATACTAAGTATTAAGAGTTATTACTCATGCAAGCAAAATAACCTGAAATAGACGTTGTTAATAGCACTTACATGTCTCAGTTTCTTATTTTTTTAAGTACTACTAAATTTGAAATTGAAAGCTTGTGAGGATGGACGGATCTTTGAAGCAAACACTACGGAATTTGATGCAACTTTTCAGTAAAATTGTTTAAACATCATATTACTTACATGGATTTATTTTAGTCTCGTAAACTATCCGATCAATAGATATTATAGTAAAATTAAAACTGAATAATAAGAATTCTTATAATAGTTGTCTTGGAAGTAGAATTCGATCAATCATACTTACCTGTTTATTTACATCTATTTGAAAATATGCACGTTGTCCTGGGCTCAGAGTTTATCTATGTGATGAACCTATTAGAATGATGAATAGATGAATCCATTGTAACAAAATTATTTGTTTTAGAAAGAAAGCTTCCGATATAATCTGTGGCCCTTAAATAGATTTGCCGTAGACTGTCGTAAAATTACTTCTTGAATAATAAACTTGCAGTATTCTTCATAAATTGATGTTATTACGCGGCCACCGCGGGTTTTACGATCGCTTGTAAAATGATTGAACGTTTTAAACACAGAAATATAACATTTTTATGTGCTGTAGGTACCATGATCGTTTTGTGAACAAAGTGAATTTATAAAACCAGTATTTATTTTATACGTTGCGATTGAATTCTCTAGAATATCGAGTATAATTCAATTGTTTAGCAAAGTTATATTTTAAGATCTTTTGAATATTTGGTGAGGAACTGTTGCTTCTTACTCACGTACTTTGCATCGCTGAAGAGTCTAGTAAACTAGACGTTATTGTTAAAAGGTACTTAAGTATGAAGAAGTTTATCTCAACTGACCTGCTTCATAGTATAGTCGTCATAGTAGTTCAAACTGTTTTGTAATTAATTAAATAATTTGTCATTATAATTATTATTTTCCTATGTAATGTCATAAGAGATCATCATAAGACGTTCCAGTCCAGTCCAGTTGCTGAAATAATCGCACGTTTCAGTTTCAGTGCAGTGTTTCAGAAACAAGGACCTTTTCGCTATACAATAAATATAAGGTTTTTGCGGACGACAAACTGCCAGGCGAAAATATTACTAGCTCTCAGTTATTCTCTTTGCGTCTTTTCCAAAGGGCAGTAGCTTTCAGAAGTGAAAATGTTAATTCATAAATTCTTTGTCATGAGAGCCTAATAAAACTATAGTGGATTTATTTTAGATGGCTTTTTCTTGAAACTACACCAAGCCAGTACACTTAGGGGGCTGTGAAAAGCTCGCTTCAATAGAAAATACTTTGATGCGTAAAAAAATACCAGTAAGCTAAAAGTGAAGTGCTATCGCATACGGCTTTGAGTGGCTTCAGCTGAATTTTGAGTGGAAATTGGATGATTTTATTAGTTGTTGTGAAATCTTTTCTGTGCAGTTTTGAAAGCGTATTCGCTTTGTTTTATTACCCTCTTTAAAATGGATCAGTGTGAAAATATTAAAATAATAAAATAAATGTCCGTTAGAATGCTTGAAATATAATCTAGAAAAGGAAATTGAAATCAGGCTTAATGTTTCTTGTAACCCTATATGAGAGGAAATATAAATGTATGTATAATTTTTTTATAAAAATTATAAGGGTATCTGTCGCATTAGATAGGTAGATATACTTTACAAGTTAATGGTAGCAATTGTTTTTGTCGGCGATAAAATGAATAATATGTCTGATTTTCTAAGGACTATTTCAGCGGCTTGCATAGCGCGTGTCAGGAGACACATTTAGCAAAACGTTTTTATGATAGTAGACCGACTCCTGAAGCAAAACCAGTATTTGTGATACGGTAACTAATCGCTAGATTGTTAACAAATCTATGAAACTACATTTTTGTTTCGGTTTGTACTCAGGTGTTTTATATAACTAACGCTTTAATAAAGGGTAAATTATTGTGAAATTATTAATGTTCGTAGACTAAAATATTGTGCAATATATTAGTTTTCAGGTCGTTACGCGGTGTTTAATTACTTGCACGGTGTTGTTGTTGCCAAGTATAACATGTCCAGTGCCATGATATACAGTTTATGTTTAAGGTAACATTCTCAGATGAGGAATAATAATATAGGCGAAGAGTTGTTGAGTATAATCCACGTATGAATAGAAAGGACCATGAGCCAAATTGGGCTCAGTGTCCAACAGAGTTATGGCATATGCCATTGTAAAAGATTTTGTTCGTACTTATATTGTTACTACCGGCACCACGTTCAATTCCATTGCAGAAAAAAGATATGCACTTAAATAGATTTTGTAGGAAAATACAATTGTTAATCATAAAACTGTTATAGTAACAATATATTCATACTTTAATAATGGTACAAGATAGATGCGCTTGCGCCCGTGTGATTTACAACGTGTTTTCGTTAGTGATGTTCTGGATATCCGTATCTGCGGATATCCGAGGAAGAAGAAAGATCCGTATCCGTATCCGGTACTTTCTCGCGGATCTTTTACGGATGTTATGCCTTATTAATTTTCAATTGACAAGATGGAATACTATAGGTGGTTAGGTAGAATTAATAAACTATTAAATTCCATTCAGAGTATTTTTAATATAATTTCAATACAAGTTGAAACATGAGCTGTCTATTGTTCCGGTGGGCGTGCGTGACGTCAACTAACGTTTCAAAGTCACGCGCACTGACATCGAATCAGTAAGAAAATAAAGATCCGTATCCGTATATCCGTGTTGTTATAATGCCCCGCATGTGGGGCACATTCATACATTTCTTTATTACATACATATATACATACATACATAGACTCACGCCTGTTTCCCCGAAGGGGTAGGCAGAGGCATATTAAACGCCCACTTTTCGCCAGTGTTTTGATCCCACGTAATAGGTGGCGAACCTATCGCCGCTTATCGGGATATTTTGTTTGCCAGAGCCTCGTCCGTTGATCGGCAGGTGCACCACTTGCAGGTGAGGTTGGCTTGGGACCCTAAGTTCTCGGTGGGAACCCTATGCACCCTTTTTTTCTTTATTTTTATATTTTATTTTATAAAAAGCCGTACAAGTGTATTTATAAAAAAAATATGATTTTAATATAAGGTCAGATAGTGAGACTAATGATTATTGATGAATCGATATATATATATCTATACCGGAGAGAATTCTATAAGACTAAACATAAAAACTGTATGAAGCTACCCCATCTTCCCCTACTAGTTGCGTCGTGTATTTTTCTTTTTCCTTTCTTACGACACTAACGACACGTACGGAGTGAAATGGATTAGTAACAATTCTTAAGCAATTTCTTATCATCTAGTAATAGGTAAAAGGTGTGCTTTTCGCTGAGTGTTTAGAGATAGTCAGATATCCGAGGTAGCTTTTTAGTGTTAGCTGTAATAATACTATTCTACCATGGAGATTACATTACGTACCCCTCTGTTCCATTCAACCACTAACCATAAATTTATGACAATTATGAAAACAGATAACTTCTGTACTCGAATGTATCGAGCAACAAAAGTACCAAGTGAAATATCCCAGTTATATGTATATTATGACGGGCTGGTTTTATGAAATTAGTTGCTAAATGTACACAAAAATAGGTTTTATCTAGAGGAAACATGAAACTTCTTCTTAACAATTTGGCAGATAGTTTTGGAATAGAAATATCAGAAGAGAATTGGCAAATTGTTCAGAGTGAAGAAATAATTTGAAATTCAAGACCTCGTGATGATAGACCCAAAAATATTGCAAGCAAACTGTAAAAGGTTTTTGAAGTCTCACAGTTATAAATCTGATATCTCACAAGATAAGGAATAAAACCATGGACACAAAGAACGTTCAGATTCGGAACAGATCGTTTTGGACTCAATGGAGACGGAACAAATATTTTGCGGTCACACGTTACTTGTCACCAAACAGAATATTCCTAAATAGATTATACTTAGCTAAAGGACGCTTTCCGCCATTACCGTCAATTTATTACACAAGTTGGTTTTTAACGACACTCTTTTTGGAGACGTTTAGTGGTTTTAGTTTAACCAGAAACCAACTAGCTGCTACTTGGTACAACTTTAACAACTAGTGTAAAATTAACCACAGTACTGCACGTGTTCTATGACTTAATAAAATAAAGAAGGGATGTATCTAGAAGAACTTGCACTTCTCAATCTCTGAGATATATTATATAAAATGACCCATTTTTTTTTAAATCAGAGTCTTTTCTCAATTTCGATATTAACTTTGTAATAACATTTGATTTCAAAACAAACACTAATATTGCGTAATTAGTGTTGTTATAGTTGATAACCTTAAACTAAAATATGGCCAGTGCTGAACATACCTCCCGAAACTTTTTCCCCACAGACCGATTTTGAGCCGTCCGGATACAACCATTTCCTGCCATCGTATCGGTCCCCTTGCGGGCAGCCTACCTTTGTTGCTACATTCTATGAGTGAAGTACAAGGAGCTTTTATGCCCAACGGCCATCGAATCCTCGTTCCTGTTTCCTATGTGCCGTGGCTACTGCCACTTCCCTTTGGCTATAGAATCACGAAGTCTAGAATCTAGTGCTTAATAGGCAGTTTCGTAATCCAAGTAATAATTGGCTGGTCCAGCGTACTTATGGACGTTGAAATGCCAAATAATGTTGCAGTCTACATATATTATTACTCTTTAGTTTATTTATCCAAATAATGATAGCATCATTTGTTCACAGGATAATCTTTGTTTGAAATATTGTAACAATAATTTGAGTAAATTTTGCATTTTTTAACTAATGTTTCGCTAGTGCAAAGCTTGAGAAACGATAACTTTGCAATTTTTTTACTTTAAAACACTAGTTTTAAAGTAAATAAATTAATAGTTTAAAAACACTAGAAGGACACGCTTTTATAAATGTACATAAAAACAAAAAAATAAATTATGGATCGTTCAAATTGTCTCTATTTCTGGGCTGAAGTGTAAACTATGTGTAATTATAATATTTGATTGTAAAAGCGTGGGGCGCTGGAACAGGAACGACGTTCTTGTTTAACTTGCTCAAAATTCAAGTGAACAGATGTTACGGGAAGCAGGTTACACAGATTGGCGCTCTGACTGGAGTTGCGGCACGAGTAGTAAGTGGCTCTACATTAAACAGTCTGTTCAAAGTACCAGTTTGTCGAACTCAAACAAAACAGGCGCCATCAGCGAGGAAGACGACATTTACCGACATTTTTAATGCCTCTTCTTTCAGGAAATTAAGTACATAAGGGTAATATGTCAACAGTGGCAAATGTAGAGTTCTTGTTCGTGGACGACATATCTTTGGTTCCCTTTGGTAACCCTTTGGCGGCATAAATGCTATGCTTTTGTGCGACCTCATGCAGCTTCCGCCATGAAGGTAGTATTTGTTAACAATAAAGTCTTCCCTGTTCCAGCGTCCCACGCTGTTACAATCAAATATTATAATTAATAGCACATAGTTTAAACTTCAGCCCAGAAATAGAGACAATTTGAACGATCCATAATTTATTTTTTGTTTTTATGTGCATTTATAAAAGCGTGTTTTTCTAGTGTTTTTTAAACTATTAATTTATTTTATACTTTTTGATCTTTGATAGCGAAATATTTTTAACATTTATACATTTATTTTAAGTAGGCGAATGAGCCCGCATCCTCTCCATCTCTGCGTGTGCGTCTGTATTACATGGTGTTTTATCTGTCAGCTTATAACAATCTAGCTATTCAATCAGGAGACCACTAAGTGATTTTACTCTACTCAGGGCCACATCCTCTTGTCCAGCCAGAAAAGTACCCGTACTTTTACGGTTTTTCTTCCCATAACTACACCACTGCGTGGTCTACAATATGTAATTGGTTTGTTATAACCCTGAAACTTGATCGTGTTCAAAGTCCATTACATGGCCTTTCTGACAAGTGCCAACACGACTATGATACGATATTCCATCATGAAATGCCAGTGCCTATCAGCCAGCTTCATCATCAGACCTTGAAACCTAATCGTGGCCAAAGTTCATTAC
Organism: Euclidia mi; assembly: GCA_944739405.2. Lineage (NCBI taxonomy): Eukaryota > Metazoa > Arthropoda > Insecta > Lepidoptera > Erebidae > Euclidia > Euclidia mi. Next base: position 18,354,258 of record OX123189.2, read on the forward strand.
AAGACTTTTCTAAAAAATCCAAAACAGCTATGATATGATTTTCCATCATGAAGTTCCAGTTCATGTCTGCCAGCTCCATCATCAGACCAGTTTGACAGTACCATATTATTGTATTGTCATCAGTACTACATACAACTGCCAATTTTCATTACGCTACGACCCTTGGAAAATTGTTAAATTAGAGACCTTAGATTCCATTACAAAGTTAGTTACATACATGTCGAGTTCCAGTTCATATTTGCCGGCTCCATCATCAGATCAGTTTGACAGTACCATATTATTGTATTGTCATTAGAACTACATATAGCTGCCAATTTTCATTACGCTACGACCCTTGGAAGATAGTTAAATTAGTTAGCTTAGATTCCATTACATAGTTAAGTAGTTACATACACGACGACCTAATAAAAGCGTGTTAAAAATAGGTCATGTCTGGAATAAACAGTTCATTCACGCTCTATAATTAAAATATCACGATGCGTCTGCGACTGCAAGCAAATGTACCGTGTGACGTCACATCGCGCTCCTGCGCCGCGAGCCTCGCTACGAGTGACGCACAGCAATGAGCCGTTCCCTCGCGCCCCTCCGCGCCGGCCCTATAAATACAGCGGACAAGAGGCTTCGTCCCTTTTCCTCCGGCCAGCACCGCCAGTTGAGTACTACCATCATCCGAAGACCTGTGAAGTGCCAACGTCGCCCACGCCCTGGATAATTGTCTCATCTGTTAATCTTAATTGTCAGTTCTTTTTTTGTATAACTAAAGCCATCGAATAACTGGAATTATAACGCGAGTTTAAACTTTCCTGGTGATATTTTTTATTTATTTCCCGTAAGTCAACCTAATTATCTCTCTTTAATTGCTCGGCGAGTGATCGATCCCGGCTACCACGTGGAAATCAATCACTCGTGCGACATTGGCGCCCAATAGAATTTTTAATTATATTATATATATAAATTTAAAACGTAAGTTGGCACTTTACAGGTGAGTGAAATAATTTCCTTTTCTCTTGTATATTTTTCTCCTGTGTGTGCATATATTCTGGTGTGGTGAATTGCGTACAGGTACAGTTTCTATCTATTTTTGTTGGCCATAAGCAATTTAACTGTGTAAATAACATAACGGTGATTTAATTAACGTCTGTCTAAAATCACGTTTCCACCGCGGGCAGCGTGTTGAGCCGCCAACCGGTTCTAACCGCTTAGCCGTTGAACTAACGAGCCACGGGTTCGCGAAAAAATATTGTGATTCAACCTTTGAGTGACCTTTAAGGAATTTTTTCTTCCTTGACCAATCATCACACCATTGTATAATTTAGTGTACTTCAGCTTTTTTTTAGCACGATATTCGATTTTCTGGCGATATTTAATTTTTTTTCTAGTGCCGGCGTAAATACTTAGATTTTTTATTATTGTTTTGTAATAATGGCTTACATTATAAATTTCTCATTATTAACTAAAGCGGCATTAGAATATGAGACCACAATACTAGGCGTTTCAAAGCCTGACGATCCCCGCAAACAAATCGCTAAACTTTCAGTTAAAACTCCCTCAGAGGATATATTATCTTCACCCTTCCCACCAGAGGAGGATGTGGCAGAAGTGGAAAAGTCGCTATTAAGATCAACTAAACACTTATCTATGTTGGAAGCAAACTATACTTCCGAGCTTCAACAGAAGGTCGAAACCGTGCTGCACCATTGTTTTCATCGACTGAATAGGGTGGATACCGGCAGTCTTGATATTAAAAAAATTGAGTCTGTCTGGAATAACTTTAATGATTTATATGCGAAATTACAATTAATCACGAGACGTAATTCGCGGTCGGATTGCTCAAGGGCAGAGGGAAACACTTCCTATAATTACGACCGTAAGCTTTTTTCGGAATTAAGGAAATTCAATGAAAAATAATTATCCCACTCCTTCTAATAGAAAAGAAGTACGTCGTTTTTTAGGCGCAGCCTCGTGGTACAGGCGTTTTATACCGAATTTTAGCTCTATTGCTGCACCCTTAAATAAGTTAACATCTAAAAGTAAAAATGCACCTCCATTCTGTTGGACGACAGAGGCTAATGAGGCGTTTAATAACCTAAAGAATTGTTTGATTTCCTCCTCGGTGTTGGCTTGTCCTGACTACTCGCAACCTTTTGAAATACACTCAGATGCTAGCGATTTTGGACTTGGCGCGATCCTCTGTCAAAGGTTAAATGGTGAGGAAAGAGTCATAGCGTACTATAGCAAATCACTCACTAAGCAAGAAAAAAATTACAGTGCCACAGAGCGCGAAGCCCTGGCCGTTCTATCTGCTATAGAACACTGGCGTTGTTATGTTGAAAATGGTAAAAAGTTTATTGTTTACATAGATCACGCTGCTTTGAAATGGTTCTTGACCTTAAATAACCCTACTAGTTAGCCAGATGGGGAGTTCGCTTATCTTCCTATAATTTCGAAATACGTCATCGTCGGGGTACCGATAACGTTTTACCTGATTTTCTGTCTCGCTCTTTACCCGTTTCTGCTATTGCTAATGATATAAATATAGATATTAATTCTAATCAGAATTTACCAGTTTCTACTAATGATCCTTGGTATTTAAATATCTATAAAGGCTGTTTAAGTTCTCCGACTTCCTTTGTTAACTATCAAGTAATAAACAATAAATTTTATTGTTTTAAAAAAACATTAAACCCTCTCACTAGAGAATTTCAATGGAAAGAGGTTATTCCGTCTGACCAAAGAAATGACATTCTAAGGGAGAATCATTCTTCGCCCACTGCTGGACATCTGGGTATTTTTAAGACATACAAACTTCTCGCACTTAATTACTTTTGGCCTGGTATGTACACTGATGTTGTCAAGTTCGTCAGTTTATGTGAACCTTGTATCACCCATAAACACCAAAATCACCCAAATTTAGGTCTAATGGGAAAACCCAAATCATGTCAAAAGCCCTTTCAGACGATTAGTATTGATTTGATTGGTCCATTGCCTCCCAGCAGGAAACAAAACACTTTTATATTTGTGGTCAGTTGTTGTTTCTCTAAATATTGTTTACTTTTCCCCATTAAACGGGCAACTGCAGAAGTGATAACACAAATTCTTGAGGAAAATGTATTTTTGTTGCATGAAATTCCATCTACTATTGTTTTGGATAACAGTAAACAATTTACTAGCGCACCCTTTAAAAGTATGTTGTCAAAATATAAAATTCCAAATTTGCATTTCACACCGTTGTATACTCCCCACGTTAACTCAGTTGAACGTTACAACAAAACCATTATGACAGCTATTTCAACTTTCATAGAATCTGATCATCGAATCTGGGACACTCTAATCACTAAAGTTCAATTCGCCTTTAACTGCGCAGTTAGTGAGAATACTGGTTATTCTCCTAATTTCCTTGTTTTTGGTAGGGAGGTCATAACATGTGGTTCTCAGTATATTGATAAGGAATTTAATTCCGATATGGTGCTTGAACCACGGGACGGCTATGCCGAAACTGTAGGCTATTTATCTTCGATTTTCGAGAAGGTACATTCAGCTCTGTTGTCGGCCCACCAACGAAATTGTTCATCTTATAATCTTCGCCGTAAACAGGCAGAATTTAATGTCGGTGATATAGTTTGGCGCAGAACGTTTCTTCTTAGTGATAAGGATAAATACTTTAGCAAGAAATTGGCGCCTAAATTTATTAAATGTAAGATTGCCTCAAAAAAATCACCTCTAGTATACAAACTTAACGACATGGCTGGAAAACCTTTAGGCGATTGGCACATCAAGGATTTAAAGTTGATTAATTACAAAGAATAATAAAAGTATAAAAACAACAATAAGAATACCTTCTACCTATTCATTGTTTATTTTTTTCAAACGAACGTTTCTAATTTATATTACCGTTTGTAGTAGTGCCTACTATAAATTGATATTTTCTGTGGTGGGTAGCAAATATTTTTTTTCTCGTAAACAATACTATTTTTAAAATTGCTGCGCAATTGTGTACTCAAATGTTATGTTGAACATTGTTTTAAAAAATACTAACCATAAACTAAATATATTGTTTTTTTTTACCCTGTTGATCAGTGGTTAAAAGGTCGCTATTAGCTGAGCATACAAGTTCGATTCTCGCATGTGTATTTTCTTTCCGCAAATCTATTTGTTGAAATGCATCTTGATTGGCGTATTGTTTTTCGCTGTGCCTTGTTCTGAAGTGATGTTGTTATTCTTAATTCTGTATAAATTCCATAATCAAATTGTTATTATAGGTACTTTATAAACGATCATGGTGATTAACCGTGCGTCGCGAACTCGGAACAGTCGAATAGTACCTACCATTTAGATCGTACCTAGTTGTCGTTATTACGCACGCGCGTTCACTCAGCGACGCGCCGATAAATAAATGCCTAACTAATGACTCACCATTGTTTACATTCAAAAGGTGGTTACTGGTCGTGTTCTTGTTATTAATTAGAGCAAAATATTTATTAATTTCTTTCCTTTGACATTGAGCGGTCCGGTCGTGTCTGCGGCTTGTATTATTTTTGTTCATCTTTACGAAAAATCTGTTGTTATACCTAACTATATTCAAAAAGTTTACTTATCTAGTGGCAAAGGCCGAACCCAAGATTTTTAAGTCGTAGGGCTAGATCAAGTTCTTATATCTACAAATCATTATTACCTAATAATTACCCTAAGCGCTTCTCCATAGATTGTTATCTTTGCTATTGGGCTATTACACTGGCCTTGGCATTTACATGTAGGTATGTGTGATGAATTATGAATGATAAATGTTTATGTTCAAATTCAGACTGCCGTTGTACGCGTGAAGAATGCAAGCGTGGGTCATTATTATTTAGGTATCCTAATTAGCGTATAGGGTTGTCACTTGTTCAAGGTACTCATGCCCTTGTTTTCTCTAATTTCAGGGAGTATCTTCAGGGCTGCTACGCCCGTTGGGCTAGGGAATTTTCCTTAGGGAAAATCCCGGCCTAACGGGGGGGGGTGTGTGACGTCACATCGCGCTCCTGCGCCGCGAGCCTCGCTACGAGTGACGCACAGCAATGGGCCGTTCCCTCGCGCCCCTCCGCGCCGGCCCTATAAATACAGCGGACACGAGGCTTCGTCCCTTTTCCTCCGGCCAGCACCGCCAGTTGAGTACTACCATCATCCGAAGACCTGTGAAGTGCCAACGTCGCCCACGCCCTGGATAATTGTCTCATCTGTTAATCTTAATTGTCAGTTCTTTTTTTATATAACTAAATCCATCGAATAACTGGAATTATAACGCGAGTTTAAACTTTCCTGGTGATATTTTTTATTTATTTCCCGTAAGTCAACCTAATTATCTCTCTTTAATTGCTCGGCGAGTGATCGATCCCGGCTACCACGTGGAAATCAATCACTCGTGCGACAACCGAAACAAGGCAACCTCAAAACTACGGTACATGTAGAGATGCAACGATATATTGGCAAGATGCCTAAAAGTATCGATAGATATATATCGGTGTCAAATATGAAATATAGCGAAATGCTGCTCAAATTAAATAAAGCACTGTTACTGCAACTGACTGTCTTAAGAGATGTACATATGTCAGCCAGGGCCATTAAACCTAAAAAATAATATTGTTCTCCATTCCAATCCGTTTGAGTGTAGTGACTGAAGTGTGAGCTGGCTAAGCATAACGTGTTGATTTAGTGGTTTGACGTTATATTCATTTAATATGAAATAGGGATTAGCCGTTAGAGAAGCCTATATCCAGCAGTGGACTATGGCAGGCTGATGATGATGATGAAAGATTCAATAAACGTATATAAATAATTGGTTAACGTTTTGTATTCATAAAATAACATTGGTTTTGTTAAAACATAATAAATTATGAAATACCGATAAATCATCAATATGTTAGTGTACTAGGCTGATTTATGGATTTATAAATTTCTAACCCATTCGAAATGTCAATATATATAGGTATCGTTATTACGATAATATTTTATCAATCTCGCATCCCTAGGTACATGGTATATTGCTCCATAAACAATTACAGTGTTAAACTACCACAGATGCTTAAATACTTTTACTCAGAGTGGTGGTCATGTTTTATTTAATATGAATTATTATAACATAATAATTATGTATTTCTGTATAAGAACATAACAAAGGGACAAATTTACGTTCACAATTCTAAAATCGTTATGGATTTCACGATACTATGCTCGTGATTGCAATATCCGGACTATTAACGTTTTTTCGACAGAACAATGGATCAATAGGGCATATGCGTGTGATTCAGATATGAGCGAATATATTTTTATGACATTTTTTATCGGTAAAGAAAGACACCTCTAACATTATTTTATATTTAAACACTCTAAAATTGCGAATATTAATTAATAAAATATTGAAAATTTACGAGCGAAATTCAAAATGTCGAAACGCAACGCTATTGGCTACCCGGTGTAGCCACTAGCGTTGCGTTTCGCTAAACCCCAGTGACGACACGGTTCGCAGAGGATAAGGCAAAAGTGTCAAAACAGTATACTACTTCAAGAACGTTGGGAACGCTGACGTCATCACAAAGCGCGCTAAAATGGGGGTGTTTAAACCAGCGTTATGTCATTGCAATTTTCAACATTTAATTTTAAATAAATGTTGACTTCCCCACGACAAATATTATTTTTACGGTATCATATTAACGTAAATAAACGTTAGCAACAATAAAAAAAAATCATGCATATTTCCTATTTCCTACATCTATTTATTAAACGTTCAATATTGCGCAGATCTATAAGCTTATCTTTATGTACAGCTGAACTTGCTGCTAGTTAATATAGGATTGGCTGGAGTTAAAATAAATGGCTTAAAGGTTTTTGTTACTAACTTATATTACTGATCTTGCATGTGTCAGATTCAGGAAAGCTCCCTGTGTGTAGAGTGTAGAGACAGTTTTGATAAGTAAAAGAGACAACTATCAAATCATACTTTCATTTATTCAGTTTGGCACAAGGATAATCTTTAGATTACGTCGTTATTCTATACCTATTTACATTTAGAGCCCAGTTCGCAAAACAAAGGCATAGAACCAAGAGAAAGAACGGGCAAAAAAACTCTTGCCCATTCTTTTCAATAAGTAATAATACACAAATAGTGGTACAGCTAATTTATATCAATTGTGGGTAGTTTAATATTACAAGAAAGGTCTGTCTTACAAAATAACATAATAAGCATTATTTAGCATAAACACAATTTACTAAATGTTTACCACTGGTATATAATAAATCTCATTGATACAACTTGATCCACAGTATATTATTCCATCCTATATTACAATCTTTAATATCTCACAAACGATCAAACTACCCACAATATCAATAAGATAATGATTACACTATCATACATTGTTTCCTAGGTGATGAAACAAAGAACAAGCAACACAGAATATAAGCACAGTGGCAGTTAAATAGTCAGAACCATATTGTACCTGAGCCGTCGTCGAAGGAGAATGCGATGAACTAGCCGAGTTTTTCGACTAGTTATTCGCACAATAAATGACACTAGAATAATAATATAAGTCAGTTGCTGAGCTGTGGTAATAGAAAACTGTAGTTAATTTGTTATCACCACCGCTTAGTTTTGATAACAGTTATTACCATATTATGATGTTTTTGTGAGTTTGTTACTATTTAACTGCCTCGCAATAACTTCAGTCAAAAATCCATGTCAATCCGTGTCTGTCTTTACCGAAGTGCAAACGGGTCGAATATCAGTGATGTTGGTGTTACTCGTATGCGAACTTGTTGCTATTATATCGCTTTCAATAAATAAATGCAAATTGAAACCAATCGGAGGGAAGTGTTTCTATTTATAGGTAACTGCGGGCCGCAGTTTTTTAGCTTTTTATTTCTCAGTATGCTAGGATGCTAGGAGTTTGGCGAAATTCTAATTGCATGATTCTAGAGAATTGCCAGTGGTGTAACGAAGTTTGTAGAATGTATATTCCATTTACATCAATAAAATCAATTAGCTAATAGCTCTATCTGTTTTCTATTTTTTTAAATGTATCTGAATATTTATACTGTCTAATAATTGTACTTTTACTGAAGGTCTAATAAAAATCTCCACAACGCCTGTTATTACGTCTCAGTTGTCAGTCATGTTTCCATTCCTGAGGTTCATCCTCTGTTTTACAGATGAAAACTTGAGATCATTCTGGTTGAAGTCACATTTACAGTGACACCGTTGCATGGGCTGTTTTTTGTAACGACTGCCATAGAACAATCGTAACAAAAAATACTTTTCTCAAATATGATGACTATCTCTTTAAGTTGCTAAGGGAACACGGCAGAAGCTCTGTAGGTAAGATAATGTTCAGTCATATCTGGGTAGAACGGTAGGGACGACGCTAGCTAGGAGGGTGGTGATGACTGTCAAAATGCTAGGTACACAGACCCATTAATTCGTACATTATTCTTGCGCCGAAATAATGATGTACCTCGTGTAAATTAATAATAGTCGATGTGTCGAATCCAAGTTTCTCTCAAGCATTGCCTCATCATGCGATCTATCGTCTTTGAAGTGCCTACAGTAGAACACTTTACATTTGTGCGAACTAAATACAAAAAGGCTTTACTTTTTTATTATAAATTGTTTTATATCTAAGATACCTTTGAAATTAAAGTTTACCTGACTATCTTCGGAAACATGATAAAAAGATTCTTTGTTTTGATGTAAAGAACAGCGTCGTCGTTTCAACTAAAATATTGCTCAGCTCAAAGAAAACTATTTTATAATTTAAATGAATAAATTAAATTAATGGATTTCTATAAGACGACTCTTCATATAAAGTACTACTTTTTATTTTATTATTTCTCTGATGAAACCTTCTATAAGAATATTTTATAGCACTCAGACAGTAAAAAGACGCAATTTCTCTTAGAAAACCTTTCGGTATGTCCGATAAATAGGCTTTTGCTTTTTTAGGATTTTAGCTTCTATTTTCACTAGACTTATACTTTAAAAATAATCTTGGATTTTAGGTACCTATGTTATTATTGTCAACATTGCTAAATGGCTTATTATAGTAAGTTTACCGTTTAAGCTCTGTTTCACAGCAGGATAAATATGTAAGCAGTGAGGCGTGGCACTCGTACTAAGTAGTACACTGTAATGTGTAAGTACATAACATTACCGTGATTCGCAGATCGTGTACTGAACCAGCTGTGAGAGCCTAAGTAAGTATGTAAGTTTAGGTGATATAGTAAAAGCTCGATCTGCTCGCTAACTGGCCATTTGCTAGTATATTTAAACATTTTCGTTTAAACTCCGTTTCAAAATTAGCCATTAGCCGTTTATGCACTAGTAACACAGCAGTACGTACATCAGTATCCAAACGAGTTATTATCTATAAGTAAAGCGAAATTTTGCAATCCAGTTTTACGAGAAATGCGTGAACGGAGGATTATGAAAAGGATTATGATTTTCAACTACCGGGTTTATGTATAAATCAGTGTTTCTCATATTTTAAAATGTTTGTTTTTAAAGTACAATTGGTCCTACTGTAATAGGGTTGTGACTTATGTACTGTCTAACACCATCCCTCCTTGGGAATGTGATTGTTGTAAAGGAGAGGGATAGGATATGTGTGGCAGGCAGTTTTGTAGGCGTGGAAGTTTTGTAGGGATAATACCAGGGTAATACGACCGGTTGGCGCCGCGGGAGTGTAAGCGACTGCTACGCCGAAGGTCGCGGGTTCGATTCCCGCTCAAGTCAAACATTTGTGTGCATGAACATGGATGTTTGTTTGGTCTGGGTGTTTCTATGTATAATATGTATGTATTTACAAAAAAAAGTATATATGTATGTTTATCCATTGTCTAGTACCCATAGCACAAGCTCTGCTTAGTTTGGGACTTGATGGTGTTGTGTGAATGTGGTAGAATATTATTATTATACTCATCTTTAATATAATCACATAACAATATAGTACATTTTTAAATATATAGTAAGTAAGTAAGTAAAACATTAACAATACATTTAAAAATATAAAAATTATTATGGAGACCCACCAGTATCGGGAACAGGGTCCAAGCTACTGGTGGTTAGGGCCCCAGAGACAGGAACCGCCTCACTATGCGTGCCGTGTCCAAAAGTACCGCCTTCTGTATCAGACCCTTGACCCAAGGATCCAACGCTAGCCTCCTAAGATTGTGGTCGAGGCTCTTGGCTATAAGACCATTGACTGTGACGATTATCGGCACAATAATTGCAGAATCGACATCCCACATGTCGACAATCTCGTGAGCCAAGTCCAGATATTTGATCTGCTTATCTTTCTCAGCCTTCACGAGATTCTCGTCATGAGGAATGGCAACATCCACAATTATTGCGCGGCGCTCTGATCGGTCTACCACCACAATATCAGGTTTGTTGGCTACCACAGTCCTGGCTGTGATGATAGATCGATCCCAGTACAATGTGATATGACCATTTTCCAGAACAGGTTCCGCCACATATCTGTAGTACGGCACCTCAACATCTACAAGGCTGTATTTCAGAGCAAGTTGCTGGTGAATGATCCTGGCTACTTGGTTATGCCTGTGCAAGTACTCGCCATTAGCAAGACGCGAACAGCCGGAAACTATATGCCTGAGGGATTCACCAGGCTGGTGACACGCCCGACAAATGTCTGTGGTGCCATCCCTCATGATATATTTCCGGTAGTTATTCGTCTTGATAACTTCATCACCAATTGCACAGACAAACCCTTCGGTTTCCCCAAAAAGGTCACCGAAGCGTAGCCAGTTCACCGAGGCTAAAAGGTCTACATCTGGCCCATGCAGGGCCCGGTAGACCCTGCCATGAAGCTCCTTGCTCTGCCATACAAGCCTGCGATCGTCAGTGCTAAGTACTACAGGTCTGCGCCAGTTGTCCTTAGAAAGACTGAGCGGGGTTAACCCGGCGTCCACTGCTACAACATCGCGATGCACATCCACGTTCGCGTTGAGAAAATATTCTCTGAGGTTGCATACCTCGCGGTTGTGTAGGGATTTGACATTTAAAAAGCCATGACCCCCACACTTCCGCGGGATATACAACCTCATTACGGATGAGCGTGGATGATGCATCCGGTATGCTGTCAGCAGTGTACGTACCTTTCGGTCTAAGCTGTCCAGTTCAGTCTGAGTCCACTTGAGTATGCCAAAGGAGTACATGAGATCCGGCATGACCCAACCGTTGCAAGCTCGAACTTTATTGCCACCTGATAAAAGACTAAAGAAAAATAATTATTATTAATAGTGGGGGTAGTAACCATATTGAAGGACCGCATGTATAAAGCCTTTCGTATTGTACGGCGCCGAGTGTTGGGCTAGAAAATGGATAGGAAACACTTGCATATTTCACATGTTATGTTATGTATGGACTGTGAAAGGATGGATATGTAAGAGAGAGGGGTAGGTGTTGGGCGCTATGGAAGTATTTAACAGAGGGATTTACTGCGCTGAGCTTAAATACCATTGGCACCAGGGCAAGATAATGACATGATTATAAAGTACAAGTGTATAGAGTTTATGTTTTAGTCAAAAGAACATTGGTTTTGAGTTTTTTAACTAAATAAAGTATTTAATAGCCGTTCCAGTAAATCCATAAAAGATTTTCCTTATTTTCATTATGTGGCGAGGTCTGTAATAGTAGAGGCTTTGACAAGAAAACCTTAATAATCTAGAAACTTGACATTTAAATAAATTATGGTCTCATGAATTTCGACCACTAGGCGACCTCTAGTAAGTTTTAATAGATCAAATTGTAAGAGAAACGTACTTATAACCTAGTTAGTATATTCGGGTTTGCAACTTCATTCTCAAGAAGTTGCAAACTCCTATCCGCGTTCATCCGTCTTTAAATTCTGGTCGTAAAATTGAAGTAAAGGGGTACGAAATAGTACCTATTTGGTTTTAAAAGTGAGAAGTGGCTTTAGTTTTTGTTTTTTATGACTGCGGTCCATCTAAAGAGAGAATTTCGGTAGCCGTTACTTTAGCGTTCCTAAATAAGTTACTTCTTATCTTCATTGTTTAATGGAAGCTCCGATTTATCCGACAGAATACTAATATACTATATTTGAAATTCTATGATGTTTTCCTTATCCAAGCCAATCATGATCGCCTCACTTTATAAACAGGTTCAGGGATAGTCATGCCTCTTTCTCTACTTATTACTGTAGTATCGATGTCTCTTTTCTCTGAAAAGTAGACTGCGTGGTAGTCTAGGACAGTCTAAGGTGACTACATTGAACACTGAGAAAAATAAAAATCTCAAGAAAGGCTTTTATAGCCTATAATGTAGAATAAATAATAAACGGTAGGTAACATAAAAACGTCGAAGAACTGACCTACAATTAAATTCTAATTCACACAAAGTCTTATCCGCTCATATTAATTACGCCAATTAGAGACTTGTCCTTCAAAACAAAAAAGTATGGCGTTGTTCAACGGATGCGGACGTGACGTCACGTAAAAAGTTAGCACAGATGAAAGTTTTAGCAAATGTGCGGAAGGGAACCGGCCACTTTGTGATTAAACAATTATAATACATTTGGCTAAAGCACTAGGTGGACGTGTTTGTTTCACAAGTGCTTCGTTTTAAAGAATATGGAAATAAGCATAATGGCATGTCCTTTAACAATGGCGGATCCAAAGACAAGCAAACCAGGGCACTACCGCTGGGCGGCCCATCCTACCAGGGCATCGGATCACCATCTTTCCTGCGTTATCCTAGTTGTAACCTGGAGTCCGCTTACTAGTCTAACCAAATAATAAATAAATAAAAATGATGCATAGGGGAATAATTTTATCGAAACGAAATGATTTTATCTGTCGCGCAAGTACCGCGCCAATGAAATATTCTCGAACGAATCTAAAGTTATAAATACATAATGTTAGTTATATTTTCTATAAACATTTACCTCTTCCTTTTTCTAGCATTGCCTGGTCATTGCAAATATGAAGGAATAAGATAACATTCAAGTACCCTTCTGCTTCACTTAAGATATGCTTACTGTATCCCAAAAGTTACAGTAAATTTTCTCCTAAACAGACGCAATCGCTATTTATTTATTTATTTATTTATTTAAACTTTCCTGCAAACAATTTGCATAAGGCGGACTTAATGCCTGAGGCATTTTCTGCCAGTCAACCTTCAGGTGGTTCAGAGATGATGTGGCAGGTGTAGAATTAAGAGTAAAACTTACTTAGATGTATTTACCCTTAAAACAAACACTTACTGGGAAAATTTATTACTTGGCAACAATAAAACTAAGGGATTCACAGCTGTATCCCGTAACACATGAGTTAGCAAGCCGTTGCATATTAAACAGCCATCCTCTCAATAATTAACATCCACGTCTTGGGAATGCTACGACGAAATCGAGTTTTCCCTCCCTTTTTTAGATAAGCAGATTAAAGGCAGCCGCCCGTTACATATTGTTTACTATTTTCTTTTTTAATTGTTGTTCCATTTTAGTGTATGCTTTGGTATACAGTTTACTATGTATAAAAGTACAGAATATTAAAAAGGTGTCTATCAAAATAATAACAAGTAATATCCTGAAACAATACGCAATATCAGGAGCCCAAAAATGCCTTAGTTAAGAAGAAAGTCTATTATATGTACCGAAGGTTATATTGTAATTCGACAAGATAATAATTACATAATTTTGACTGCAGCCGCAAAAGAGGTAAACTATCTGTGAAAACATCACTTCCTTGAAGTTTTACAAATAAGCACTGATTAAGAAGGTTGTAAAAAAATATTGTATTCTGTTTAAATGCTCAACACTTATATTTATAAACAAGAATGGAGGCAGACTGCGATGGCAATCTGATTGTACATCATTTAAAGTTAGTGTAAGTAATCAGAGTAATCAGTTATCAATAAAAAGACACAAGTAGGCATATTTTTTTAGGTTTAGATAGTATCACCTGTTGGTAAGCAGCTAAGCAGAGTCCTTAGACGACAGCCTGCTGTAGTATTAAGAGGTATCTTTCGCGCGCACTTATCTCCTAAACCTTCCTCCCTCAACGCTCTGCTACAGGAAGGTAGGAATGAGAACTTAGATTTATAGCGCTCTCACTCACCGCAATGCAGCAGAAGAAAATAATCTCTGCGACAACGGTACCACACTACCGACCTAATCTATTCGTGATGTAGAACAGCGTGGCTCTACCATTCAAGAGATCCTTATTAACTACAAAACACTAAAGTAATCTTCAGCAATGAAACAGAAAGCATTTGTCGTAGACTTTAACAATGACGCGACATTAGCCACAGTTATTTTATAATGGGTTGTATTTAACTGTTACTCAATTTATCTCTGATTATAAATACTAAAAAATACTGAAATGGGGAACGTTAAAGATTCTCTTCTATTCTGCTGTATGACCTTAAACTTACGTGGGGAGTTTACTAGAAACTCATTTTATTTTAATGCAAATGGCGATGTTCCTTTATTACTTTGTGGATCGCATTATATGGTTAAGCTAGGTAATTGAAATTATAAAAGGGATATTTTTAACAGTGCATCAAATATCTTAAGAAACACACTGAAGTGCGTTACGCTAAGAAACTTTATTATTTCACTAAAATACTGACTTGCACACTAAAATACTAATTGCACCACAAAATATACTCACAAAATATTTCATAACGAACACCTGTTTATTGACCGTTGCAAATCTCTAATAATAAAAATAAACCTTTCAATTACAGAAGCATAAAAGGATAAGTATTTCTTGTATTTGGCTATCTTAAGATTGTAGTTTGTGTTAATAGGACTCGATTATTTTCAAACATTTGTAGATTTTTTGAAAGGTTTATTATTATTAGGATATTTTACAACACTTTGCATACACCTCAGAACTATCATATAAATAGAAGTATAACAACACAAGAAACCTGTGTATCTTGTTTTGTTGAAGATTATTTGGTCTAAATTTTGGTTCATATTCTTTAAATTAATTTTTGACGTGACAACGTCTTATAAATTGGTTTGCCGGGTGACACTTCAAGAAACTGCGTTACGCTCCGCTCACGTTATGCGCTCACAATGAGAGCGAGTGAGAGGCACGCGTCCCGCCTAAGAGCGAGAGAGACAGACATAAAAAGTGAAAGGCACGCGTCTTTCATCCTTCTTCCTACTATACGAATGAATATTCACATTAAAATTATTTTACCACTCAAAGTCGTTGTCACGTAAAACTTTCGCCCGTATACCGACTTTACAGGCAACCAATTTTTGGTTTTATTAACTAACTTTGAATATTAGTGAAAGTTTTTGAGTGCGTTTGAACTCTTTATTTTTTTTTCATTTGTTAAGCGCTTATTATAATAGGGTATTTGACTAAAAAAATCGAATTAGTCCGTCAGTAAGATTATCGAAAAATATTGAAGATAAAACGCATCAAAGATGGAGAAACGTCTAGGAGTGGGGGCTTGTAACGTCACTTGCCAGTAAAAAGTGTACTGGCAAGTGACGTCACACGAGTTTTCAGCGAAGTTTGTAGTCTTCATTTTTTGTTTACGTGACTAAAGAAAAAATACGTATCCAATATTTTTCGATAATCTAACTGACGGACTAATTAGATTTTTTTAGTCAAATACCCTATTCAGGGTGATGCGCGTTATTATAATTCAGGGAGGAAAGTCATTTCTTTTTATGTTGGTGACGTGGTATGGAGAATTAATTCTATTCTTTCAAATACTACTGCAAAAATCTAAAACCGAAAAGGACCTAAGCAAACTTTTGAACTTCAACTTAAAGTTCACAAACTGTCAAAAAGTTACCTATCATACTTCATCATACCATTCCGTTAAATTAGCACCTAAGTTTTTAAAGTGTAAATTATTAGAAAGATTTTAGATAATGTTTTCTTCTTAAAAGATACTAGAGGACGCCAGCAGCTACGCCTGCATTTTTTTTATATTTACCCGTTTTGGACGATCCCGTGGGAATTTCGGTAAATCCCTTCTTAGTGCACCCCTACGGTCCCCAAGGAACATACATGCCAAATTTCAGCTTCCTGCGCCCAATAGTTTTGGCTGTAGCGTGTCTGTCAGTCAGTCAGTAACGCAAGGATTTTATATATTAAGATTTTAAAATATTAACTTTTAGATTCTTACCTTTGACTTGGATTAGCTCGCTGTTGGAAGATGCAGGTTTTGTTTGTAGAAGTATAAGAGTAATGTATGATAGGATTAACCTACTTGTATGATGAAGTATGATAGGTAACTTTTTGACAGTTTGTGAACTTTAAGTTGAAGTTCAAAAGTTTGCTTAGGTCCTTTTCGGTTTTAGATTTTTACTTTTTTTTTACTTTTAACAACCAAATAAATTAATAAGCTAAGTTAACAGAGCCCTGCTTCGCAGGGCTCCTATTTTTGGGTTAAGGGTCAAAAGAGAACCTAACATAACCTATTAAGTTTTCTGAGTGGATAAGTTTTCCGAGCGGATGAGACTCTTCATATCAAATGATATTTTGTAGAAACATCGTCATATTTGGTGTGCAAATAGTATTTTAGTGTGCAAGTCAGTATTTTAGTGAAATAATAAAGTTTCTTAGCGTAACGCACTTCAGTGTGTTTCTTAAGATATTTGATGCACTGTTAAAAATATCCCTTTTATAATTTCAATTACCTAGCTTAACCATATAATGCGATCCACAAAGTAATAAAGGAACATCGCCATTTGCATTAAAATAAAATGAGTTTCTAGTAAACTCCCCACGTAAGTTTAAGGTCATACAGCAGAATAGAAGAGAATCTTTAACGTTCCCCATTTCATGTTACATTACAAAAAACTTTTATTGCCGCTATTCAGAGAATTTTAAGCAATATGGTTTCGCAGAGGGAAACATTAGCCAGACCATTTCAGGGACTAGCACCGACTGATAATATACCTGACGAATGACTCGTAGCAAGTATTAGTTCAAACGGGCTGTACTCAAGTAAATGCGGTCCCATTTGTGTTGATAGGGAATTTATGTAACTTTCATGTTCGGCTGTAAAAACATTTATTTGAAGGAGGGAGTTGTCACAGATTCTTTATGTGATTAGTGAATTGTTATACTTACTTGGTACAGACGCAATCTTATTGATTTGGAGACAAATAAATATTCTTTCCTAATTATATTGGAAGTGTTTGCCTGGGGATCATTACCTGAGACAGTATTTGGGACATAATGTTTATGCAAACGAAAAACAGAGATAAAAAATTTAATAAGCAAAATTTTGTACAATTCCTGTGTTACAAAATTCACATTTTACAAAAACTAAATAAAATCTTCCCTTGGAGGACGAAATTCACAAAATGCGGCACGACGAAGTAAGCTAGCCATCTTACAAACGCATCTTACAAAGCAAACGCTGTTCCTATAAATCACCAAAAGACACTCATTTAGCACATTGAAAATGCAAGATAAAGGAGCTATGGATTTACCTCAAAACTATTAATCGAATCACAATTTTGGTGCTTCTGAAATCTATTTATGTGAATGCAATGAATAATGCTTGATTCAGTGCAAAAATCTGAGCAGCTTAACTAATGGGTACGTTAGAGTAGCAAGCACGTGCACTTAAGTGAAACGTTGGTCACGTTGGTCTAAAACTCTTGTTACTGAGCGCTAAAACATGCAGAGTGCCAATTATGCCATTGGCGTAAATTTACGAGTAATCGCACTAGTTTACACTGCGACGCAAAGATAGACTAGGCAACTTTATGTGGACTGCATGGGCGGAATCATTAGCGTTGGACGTAGCTGGATTGAATTTGACAAGATTTTAGCTGTCACATGGCTAATGTTATAAGGAGTACCCAACAAATATTTTCTTGGGTTTACGCGAATGTTACACATTGAAATTAAACTACAGTTTACGGATTTTATCGCGTTATATTGGTTTCACTGGTTATTAGTTATTATATTTAAACCGAATGATCTAGAAACTACATTTTTATAACTAGCCAACGTTTCGAATCCTGTACAGGATTCATGTTCACGGCAGACTGAGGTGATATTTGTCTTTGTCTTGAATTTAAAAGTTATCTCGAAGTACCCGAACATTTTTCAACTATTGGTGTTACTATCTACGCAGAATGTGCTCACTGTGTCTTGATGTCTTCTGGTGACATTGTCCTTCTTGAGTTTCATTAGCCTGATAACAGGGTCCCAAGCTGGAGGAACACTCCAACCATCTTCCCTATTGAAATTAGGATGTTTTTTAATTTCAATAGCTTCACGTATCGTATATATCGCAAAATAATCAGTGATAAATGTACAAAGTTATAGTTAAATAACAAGAATAGTGATAACAAATGTTCGCAGCATATAAAAATTACAAACGACGTTTTACAACCAAAACAGCTGTTTGACAGTTACAAGGGCCGTTTGAAGAACTTTACAAACCTAGATAAAATCCATGGAGTATATTAATTTATATAAGACATACTAACATTTCACACTTTTCATAAAGCACAACATAGAATTATCTTTATTTAATAATCCACACAGCATAAACACAATTCTCATAATATTCATGTGCACTTACCTAACTACTTAGTCCCTAATATTAAATTTTATTCTTTAAGTGATTTTAGAAAGAAAAACAAACCATCACTTAGCACAATACTCGAAATAAGCTTAATTTTTTGTGATACTTAACAATAATTTAGAAACAAATAACTAATTGTTTTAAAGTGGTTTTAAAATACTTAATTTATTTTTATATTGTTTACCTACCTACAATACTGAATAGTTCATTTTAAAATATAATTGTACATAATTCTAGAATATTAACTGTAATAACACCTTTAAATTACTTATTTTCAGTTTTCCTCAATTGTTTCTCTTCATTCTTGCTCCTATTGTATATGTACTTTTATACATTACTGAACAGTCTGTCTCCTGTCATCTTGTTTCTTTCTGTCCTTAGGTGTTTGGTTTACACTTTGCTGCAACAATGAGCACTTATATGATGACCCGTAAGGCCACAGCAAAGGATGTGGACAATAAGCTCAAAATAGCATTAATGGAATTAAGAAAGTGCCACGAAGAAAATACCAACCTACTGAAAGAGCGTTCTGATTGTGAGGAAGATATCAAGCTTGTTAATGACAGGGTTTCAAACTTGAAAGCACAACTCGCTGAACTTCATATTGAGTATATGGACATTCTTGCCCAGCGAGACAGGTTGTAGGAAGAAATCAATACATTAACAACTTGCAATGACACATATTCCTGGTCTGTAAGTCGTATTACTGAACTTGAAAGCGATCTAGAACAGGCATAATTAAAGATAAAATCTTTAGAGCAAACTGTGCAGGTACTTAACAGTGATGCAACACAGAACCTTTATTCAGAGGTTATAGGTGATAAATTATGCTTAGGGCCAAACAGACATAGGATACAACTAAAAAGTAGTATCAAAAAGCTTAAACAATAAAGGAAGTTATACAAAATAAATAAAAATATTAGTAAACTGGTACTGAACTTAAAACAATATAATAAAATGAAAATGACAACTAAGCAATACAAAACATTAGTTTCTGAACATACAGAATTGTTACAGGACCTAGAAAATTATAATATTGTATTAATTAATGGTAGGATGTTGTATGATCAGCATACAGGGGACCTTAAATCACAAATCAGTGCTTTAGAATCTCAACTAAATAGGATGAATACCCAGTATGAGAAAGAGATTCATAAATAAATATGATGAGATTGCACGAATTGGAAAGAGTAATTTGGAATATGTAAAGGCGTTGACAAACACAAATAGTTACTCAAATTGTTTAAAATCTACCTTGTTAGCTAACGAGTCTGGTGATAGTGATTCAGGTCTCTGTTCAAGTTCTAGTTCCAGTACAACCAGTAGTACAAAGGATAGGACACCCTTAGTTGACAACTCTGGCACAAAAAATGTTTACATGTTTTCAGATAGGTTAGGTGTAGGTTTAGGTAGCTTAATGAATAGTCATTTAAAACAACACAATATCATTAATTATTGTTATCCAGGGTCATCTTTTACAAACTTAATAGATATTTTAAAAATAACCACATTTGATGGACAGTCAACAATAGTAATTGTGTATGGTGACAGTCAAATGGTGACCAAAAAATATATTTATAATTTAACAGAAGTAATTTTATCACTTCATAAAAAATTTGGATGTCAATTTATTACTTGTGCGTTACCTTATTCAGGTACACTAGATGGAAAGGTGAATCAACATATCTATGACCTCAATTTGTGTTTTTACAATATGACATGGCAATATAAAGATATTATTTTATGTTTTGACATAAATAAATTTATTAATAAATATAACTTCACATTGACCAAAGATACTATGTATCTTTCGCTATCTTATAAACGACAAATTGCTAAATTATTAGCATACAATATACAAAGTGACACAGGTACATGTAGGGTATCCAAAGAAATGATTTCTGTAAATAATTCTGTCTTTACCATATCTTCTATTTTAAATACTGACATGAGTTCTATAAACTTAAGAATTGGACAAAGGATAGACATTGTCAATTAAATATAGGACATCAAAATATACAGGGTCTATCTGGAAAACATTTAGAATTAAGTTTATATTTAGAAAGTCATAATATAAAAGTTATGTGCATAACGGAGCACTGGTTGAAGGATTATCAAATATCTTTTTTAAATAACATGCATTACACTGTGCAAAGTGCTTTCGCTAGGAGTCAAGCCATCCATGGTGGATCCTTGATACTAGTTTCAAATACCATACTGTGTAAGGAACGAAAGGACATAAGCACCTTGTCTGTAGAACGCACTGTAGAAATTTCCTGTATTGAACTGGAACAGTATGTTGTTATATGTGTGTATCGCCCTCCTTTAAGTAACTTTAATATGTTCGAATCTATTATTGAAGATGCAATTGGTAAAATTAGGACCAATAAAAAAGGGATCATAGTGGAGATTTCAATATTAATATACTGGATACTTCACAAATGACTAGTAGGCTTTTAAATCTTTTCAAATCATTTAATTTGACAAATTTATTTCTTGAACCTACTAGAATAACTGCATCATCTTCCACTTGTCTTGACAATATATTTAGTAATCATACAGTATCACATAAATTAGTTATTACTGACTTAACTTCGGATCACTGTGGTCAATTGGCAGGATTTTCATATATAAATGATAATGCAATACGTAAGGTGACAGTTAGGCCATTACCTATGTATAAATTTAATGAGTTTAGGAACAAAATTTTAATAGGTATGAATCCTGATATGATGGAGCTTAAGTCACTAAATAAGATTTATGAAACTATGTTTAATTTAGTTCACAACGAATTTAGAAGTACTTTTAAAACCAAGGAAAAAGTAATCAAGGAGTCTAGAGCATTTAGTGAGTGGGCTACTGTAGGTATTTATAAAAGCAGAGCAAGGATGTATGAGTTGTATGGTATGAATAAATACAATTTTGATGCGAGCTTCACTGAGTATGTCAGAAATTATTCAAAAATATTTAAAAAGGTATGCAATATAGCTAAGGCACGTTTTGTAAGTGATAAAATTAGAAACTCTTCTAATAAAGTTAAGGCCACATGGCAAGCTATTAACGAAGCAACGGGCTAGGCAACCTTTAGGAATACCAATTTTAACTTGCTAGATAATAATAAAATGATTAATAATGACGAGGAAGTCGCACTCGCATTCAATAATTTTTTACTAGCATACCTATTGCTACTACTATAGGTCAAAACTCATCAGCTTCAGTCGCAGTAAATTTATTAGAATGTAGTGTAGAAAATTTATTTATTTATTTATTTATTTATAATAGGTACACAAACAGATTACAGTCTAAACATGATTTTAAGTAAGTTACACTTAATTTATAAGCTGGACGGTAATCCAGAGGCAGTGTACACAACATGGATATATTTAAGTATGTTTGAGTGTGACAAATTATTACTATAAAATAAAGCTAGCGCATGCACATGCAGTTAAACTATATAATATTTTTACTATTGATAACCTAATACCTGCAAAAATTGTAACAGCCCACTATTACTTACAAATAAATTAAAATTAAAATAAACTATAATAATTAAACTATAATCAAACTTGGAACTCTTCGAAAGCAAGTAAATCCGATACAGTTTTTTTATACCTATTGAATCTTATATCAAAAATATCGATCTCTTTATTCACACGTGCCATTCCATTGTATGTTCTACACATTCTTACCACTGGATTATAAAAAGAGGTATTGTTTTTATAAGCCTGAATTGCGAATATGTTAGGATTACGCGATCTATGTGAAGTGTTAAATTTGAGACAAGAAAGCAAAGCCGGTGTATCAATAGTTGAATGAACCAACTTATGTAAATAGAGTAGATCATATCTACGTCGACGAGTCTTTAAGGATAGAACCCTAAACTTACTTAGCCTCTCATTATACTTCAAGCGTCCATAGTTAAATTTACGAGAAATGTATTTCAAGCACCTTTTCTGTACTCTCTCAATGTTATTTATGTGCGTTTCATAATAAGGAGACCAAACTGGACAACAGTACTCCAAGATGCTTCTTACTAAGCTGTAATAGAGGCATAGCGTACTTTGTGGTTGTTTAAATTCTCTAGTAGATCTTATTACAAATCCCAGGAGTTTATTACTTCTTTTCACAATATAATCATAATGCGGACGGAAGGTCAATGCACTATCAAACAGCACTCCGAGATCCTTAACCACATCTTTTCTATTTAATACATTATTTTGTATAAAGTAAGGGTGCAGAATGTTGTGTTTTTTTCTAGTAAAAGAGATAATGCAGCATTTATCAATATTGAGGCACATTCTGTTAGACAAGCACCAGTTCGCAACGATGTCGAGGTCACTCTGAAGAGCCAGACTATCTGCAGTTCCGTTTATTTCAGTAAAAATCTTTAGGTCATCAGCGAAAAGCAGTGCAGGGCAAGATAAACGTTCAACAAGATCGTTAATAAAAACTATAAAGAAGAGTGGGCCAAGGTGAGACCCCTGCGGAACTCCAGAAGAAACAGGTACAGGTGAGGAAGAGTAACCCTTAACAGTCACAAGTTGGCTCCTGTTACTCAAGTAAAAATGTAATGTATTATTTAAATTCAGTCCTATTAGTTCTACTGACATTATAAACACTTTCCAATCTCTAGAATCTAAGAATACGGGTGATCTCTGGGGAATATCTGTGAAGATTCTGAAAAGTATAATAGATATAGTAGCACCTTATCTAAGTACCTTGTTCAATAAGTGTATAGAATCAGGCAATTTTCCAGATTTAATGAAACATAGTAGGATGATACCTCTGTTTAAATCCGGCAGTAAGACTGATCCTAGTAATTATAGGCCAATTTCAATACTACCTACTTTTAGTAAAATCTTTGAAAAGATAATACTCAAGCAACTTCTGAAGCACTTTAATTTAAACAGCCTCCTTCATACTGAGCAATATGGTTTTACTAAGGGTCACTCGACGACGGATGCAGGAGTAGCTTTACTCAACCACATCTACAATGCATGGGAGAACTCTCAGAATGCTGTTGGTGTGTTTTGCGACCTTTCGAAAGCATTCGATTGCGTCTGCCATGATACGCTCTTATGCAAACTTAAACATTACGGCGTCCAGACTAAAGCATTGGATGTTATTAAGGCATATTTAAATAACAGAATCCAATGTGTAGAAATAAATGGCTCAAAATCCAGTGGCGTACCAGTACAATTGGGAGTGCCGCAGGGTAGTATCCTAGGGCCTTTCCTGTTTCTAGTTTACATAAATGATTTGCCATTTTACCTGAGAAATATTTGTGACGTGGTATTGTTTGCTGACGATACTTCATTGATATTTAAAGTAGATAGAAATAAGGAAAACTTTACCGAAATAAACAGTGCTCTTATTCAGGTGACTAAATGGTTTACTGTAAACAACTTAGTACTGAACGCCAGAAAAACCAAATGTGTTAAGTTTGCTTTGCCCAACGTCAGAAACCTTGGTCCTAACATAGTTTTAAATGGTGATGTACTGGCAACAACTGAATCTACATTGTTTCTAGGAATAACACTTGATTCGAAGTTACAATGGGGCGCACACATTACATATCTGTCAGCGAAACTTAGTTCGGCTGCTTATGCCATTAAGACGGTGCGCAATTTAACAGATGTCGATACGGCTAGATTGGTATATTTTGGCTATTTTCATAGTGTTATGTCTTATAGCATATTACTTTGGGGTAGAGCTGCTGATATCGAAAGTATTTTTATATTGCAAAAAAGGGCAGTTCGGGCCATTTACCAATTACGAACAAGAGTTTCGCTCAAAGAAAGATTCAAGGAAATCGGTATTCTAACAGTAGCATCTCAGTATATTTATGCTAGTGTTATGCATGTACGTAAAAATATAAATTCATATTCAAAGAAAAGTGATATACACTCTATAAATACAAGAAATAGACATAAATTATGTGTTTCGTATTTTCGTTTGTGCAAAACTCATTGTTCTTTTATAGGACTTAGTATACGTATCTACAACAAGATACCGTAAAGCCTTTAACAGTCCACTGCTGGACTAGGCCTCTCCTTTGAAAGGAGGAATTGGCCTACTATACCACGCTGGCCAAACGGGTTGGTATAGGGTTTGTATCAAGTTTTCCTTCTCTACAGTGATGTTTTCTGCATAATATGCTCCCTCTGACGGCTCTTACGACACCCATGGGATGATATGGGATGGTGACATGCCGTATTCTTAATCCGTTACCACACGGAAAATATTGCCAATATGACTATTTATTTCATTGAATATAATAGGTATTTACTTGAAACTGTCGAGACAATCACACGTTAGAAGTGCTACAATAAAAACAACGCTTCCAACAATTACAGAATAGTACCTAAGTTAAATATTTCACAAAAATTTTATCTCTTCCAATTCGCACTTGAATATTCTAAAACAAAGAACTTTATGTAAAATTTAATAACAATAAGCGTCTGCTCATGGACGGACAACAAAGAAAATAAAATTATATTAGACGCTTCACAGCGGGCGACGTCCGCTCGTCTCGTCCCGTCCTGATGTGATATCGTACTCTACAACAGTCTTGCAGTTGGATTTCACACCGAGATCTAGCGTAGCATTTCTTTAAAATTATGGATAAGACACGTTTAATGTCGACTTGGGGTGCGAACACGGGAATGCTCTAAAAGTGCGCTGTCTGTTGTGTACGTGATGAAATGCAACACTCATCGCCGTTATTGGTTTTATAGACGTATCATCGCGTGTAAGAGGCGAACCTTAAAAGCTTTTCTCCCAAATAAATGGTCGTACTTTACGTTTATACCTTCATATGCTGTTACAAAAAATCAACTGGCAAACTGCTGCCAAGATAAGTGAGCTTCAAAACCGACTCAACACGATACGGTGAACGGCAACATTATGCCGGTGACATAGAACATGTATAAGTATATGCGCGAAATTGTTTGCTAAACTCCTTTGCCAAAAAAAATTAAGAGTATGACAAAAGTGTTTGCTTATTGCTCGTCGCCCTAATAATCACGTAAGACTGGTAGCTGTCAGAGCCTACCTACATTTTCTTTTCACTCAGCAGACAGTGACTTTTTTTAGTATTGCTATTTAATAGTAAGGGTTACTGCGTATCACCAGGTAAGCTGCAAGTTTATAAGCCACCCAAAGCCACAAACAAAGAAATCATTCACACTTATATTATTATCAAATAATAGGTATACGCGCTAGTACGCAAATTCGACTGTTTTATTACGTTCACGGCCGCTACATCTATTGTGAAGAATTTACAAACATTCAAACAACAGTATAAAGGACAGCGAACTTTGAAACAGTTTTCGGCTCATACAGAGTGTTGTCCCGAGGAGGTAGAACCCACAACATTCGCCGTAGAGCCATTAGAGCTTAATAGGAGGTGGCAACTGAAGCAACTAGGCCATCGGTGCGGGCATTAGGTTGCCGTACGATACATTACACAAACAAAATATACCATGTGGAAATATAATTCCTATCAGTGTATAATAATCTCAAAACAAACAATATTAATTACATTTAAGTTAAAATTAAAGTTATACCAGAGTTGGGATTAAAGATTAAGGCGTGGTGTCGCGGCATTAACTTTAAATTGATTTATATTTGGGACGCTACTATAGCTGTTGCTTTTAACTATGATACAGAATAAACGGATCTGTATATTAGTAGCGGTTAAAATATTTGAATGACATGAGTATGTGTAAATGTACAACATTGTTAGAAATCTTTATTCAATCATTTATAGTAGAAGTGGTAAAGTACTCTCGAATGTAAAATCGATTTTCAGTGTATGCAACAGAGCATTAGATAGACTGATTCTTTTGTTACGTTATGAATATAAAAAGGAAAATTATCAAATAGCGAAATCAACCCAGTAATTTTCTTACATATTAAGCTAGTTAGAGGCATTTCATACGATTATCTATTTCATTTTCATATTTGTATAGTTTACCATAATTACGCAAAATTGCTAATACTGAGCGTGCTAATAATTTTTCTGTCCATTTCAAACAAACGCTGAATAATTAAAAGCCTACATAGGTCGTTGCGGGCCGGTAACCGTCGTAGCAACGCTATCGTTCACTACATTGTAGTCGAACCCTCTCAGCTACCGAGAATGGTACACATTAATTGATCAATATTCATGTCACACTGATCAAAGCAATCAATAAGCGAGATTTAATAATGTAAGTACAAGGTTCCTGACGAGAAAACTAATAACCGAAATGTTTGCGTAAGTTTTTATTTGTTTAGTCTAAGTATACTACTAATTTTGGTAGCAAGTTATTATTAGTTAATATTAACCCTTTAGGATTCGTTGTTTATTTTAAGTTATGTGTAAGTGCGTATTAATAATGTTACTGGCATGTTGGCACACACTAGTTATGATTTTGTATTGCCTACTTGTCACGACGCACTAACTAAATGTTGGCGTGTGTATACGTGTGCAGATGGACACACGCACATCGCGCAAGTAATGCCTTGGTTCTATATTCCTAAAGCGTGAACATGAAATGGATGGAAAATCATAACATTGGCCCTACGTTGGGCGCCAATATTATCAATTATACGCTTTAGGGTTCGTAGGTACTGCTCCTCAAGCACCATAGAAGCTTTAAAGATGACTTACTTGTAATCTATCTAAAGGTTGACCATTTTAGTGATGTCTTACAGCAGGTCAGTTAAGTAATTTCGTTAAGCTTGTTTATCAAAGTATAGCGAATAAGACATAGAAGATACTTACGATAATATACCTGTATATTTCTTTCGACTTCCTTTCAAGGCTTTACAGACATTGTTTATTGATTCGATTCGAACTTGGGCGCGTACCTAAAACAAGAATGTATGTATTAATCTGAATATTACTATTCGTTTGCTCAAGGCTGAAGAGGACAAATACTTTTACCGCGATTGACAGACAAACACAGAAATACTATCAAAGTCATTAGTGTTACGAATATTCATAAGGGAACACACTTCTGTATTTATGTATGGACATAAACATGCGACACAGTAAACAATTTTATGTATTTATAGGGCGTACGAACGTAATACGTCTGATTGAATGGATACGTTCGTCCGTACAATGGAATGTTTTTATTTGCTTATGTTTTCTTGTGATACTTTACTGGTTCTAGACGGCTAGGTATATAAACAATTGGACAAGTTCTGTAGAACAAATTTACTACCTACGATTGTCTCACTTTCCGTCTAAGGGTCTCATATTTTCCATTCAGTAGTATGAAGGGTAAGCAATATCGACGTATATCAGTGTAAACGGATACTTTAGATCGACTTGTAACGGCAGGGTAGGTTTGGCTGTGTAGGTTATACCTGAACCCCAAAGGTAGCCAAGGAATGATAAGTTGAATGTAGAATCAGTGTTTGTCGTAAAGTGATATTGACCTAAGTTTAGGTCTATTGGAGTAGTTGAAAGGAAGCAGTTTAGCTTATAGCTTAGGAGATCGAATATTAGATTGGTAGCTGCAGAGGTGTAATATTACATAAGTACATCACATTTCGCCATGTTACGAATTTTACAGTACAACATAAAACGGATACTGCATTGAATATAAGCTTGTTGATAATAAAGACTTAGCGATCTCAGTTTAAGTAAGATTTATTTATTTAGCTTAAATATGGAGATTTAATAAGGTAGTGCAAACAAAAATGAATCAAAGAGAATGAAAATTACCCTATTACTGGTTTTATTGTCACCTAGTCTTAAGTCAAGAGAAAGATAAGTTACTCAAGCTTAAATTGGGCCATAAAAGAACAGCTTTTAAACACATAGCGTTAATATTAAGATAACTTCAGTTACTCAGACTGCACGAGTATCTAAAGTCAACACTACTTGGTATTTAACTAAGACAATCTTAATGCGAAGCAGCAGATGTAAACTTTAATTATTATTAGGTGTACTGTATATAATATTAGCCATGTGTAGCGAATTTAAGCGCGTTGTTTGCTTCATAGCCTTGAAGTTGGAGGAAAGTAGTAATAAGTACCTACTTCTTTTCTGCATCTATACGTGGGATCTTGTATGAAGGAAAAATGTGTGATCTACACGCCTAGTGCGGTTCATGTTTGGTTGTGTCAAACGCTGTGGTATTTGAAATATCCTCAGTCTACTTATTATGTATAACGTGAAGTCGTAGTGATCGGATGTTCGATGAATATTAACTGATATGCCATAGCCATCGTGTGTGTTACTTTGCATCACATCATATCGCGTTTGTTGGTTTTAGTGACGTGACGCTTAGAGGTGTAATAGTATGTTTTAATTTGAGAGACGATCTTCAGCAAGGCGTCCCTACTTTCAATTATTCACTACCCGCCGTCACTGCGGCCACAGCGTTCTCTGTAAACCGTAGCTTATTACTATGCATAAGACACAACGACTCGGGATTTAATTAATTATTAGATTACTGTCAATGCTCCGCCTTTAGATAACAAAACGCTTTCGTGATAATACGCAGCTCAGGTTATGCGCCGTGAAAAAGCCTTGTAACCTTGGGATTTACTTAGCACAATTTTTCTCTAGCAAGAGATTTGAGGGTCCAAATGTTATAGATGGAAAGAATCACCTAGGATTATAGAAGGTCATTCTAGCTGAAACTTTGAAGGGAGAAAAATGTGTTGACGTCTAGAAATAAGTAAGTAGGTATATTATGTATAGTAAGTTTAAAACTCTGGCACGTTCGTATCTTGAAACTTTTAATGAACTTAGTCGTTGAAAATGTATAATTTTATGATTAACTAGCTGTCCCGGCGAACCCTGTATCGCCTTTTAAAGGTCTTTTTGCTTATTCCTTTTTTTTTTCAAACCACTTTTTCCAGGCAATTCTGAACAAAGTTACCAAAGCCACCAATGCTTAATCTAAAATTCAGAGTTTACAAAGGCATATAAACAAATGAAGATTTAATTTTATATACCTATATGTATAGATAGGTGACCCAGCAAAAACCATCCGCCATCTTCGATTTCCCATTTGCCATCTTTGATCATGAAATAGATGCTGTATTTGCATTCCTCATAGCTTAAAACATCGGAGAGGATACCCATATTGACTTGAATTTTTTTTTCATCCACCATCTTTGATTTCCCATCCGCCATCATTGATCACGAAATAGATGTTGTATTTGGATTCGCCATCCCTTAAAACATCGGCGACGATAACCATATTGATTTTTTAAAACTTTCCCTTTCGCCATCTTTGATCACGAAATTGATGTTGGATTTGGATTCCCCATTCCTTAAAATATCGAAGACGACACCCATATCGATTTTTAAAAAAAATCCCCTCCGCCATCTTTGATCACGAAATAGGTGGTGTTTTTGAATTCCCCATTTCTTAAAATATCGGAGACGATACCCATATGGACTTTAAAAAAATCCCGTCCGCTATCTTTGATTTCCTATCCACCATCTTTGATCACGAAATAGATGTTGTATTTGGATTCTCCATCCCTTAAATCATCAGAGACGATACCCATATTGTTTTTTTTAATTTTCTCATCCGCCATCTTTGATTTCCCGTCCGCCATCTTGAATCACTAAATAAATTTCATATTATTAATCAGCGTATCGAAAATCTCGAAAACGATACCCATAAAGATTGTATCCTATTCGTTTAGGCTTTTTTTGTCTTTGACCCAACCCTCCCCCTTCTCGTTTGACCATTTTATTATTTTTGTCTGGCCTCTAAAAGTTGTGGCGTAATTTTATATAGCCTATCGGAATTCAAATTAAAATTCAAATTCAAAATCCTTTTTCAATAGACGGCGATGCGGAGGAATTCTACGACGCCTAAACCTGTCTTGTAAATATGTACTTTGTATTTTACCCTCCCCTTTTTTGTACATATTTATTTTTTATGTATGTTAATAAATTCCATTGTATAATAAGTTTTATGAAATCCTTTATTCATTTGGGTCACAATGTGACGCTTATGAACGTCAAAATAATAAATTTATAAAATAATTACTTATACTCAAATTTAAAACATTATTACTGTATGCTTCTACATTTACATTTACTGCCACGTTCGCAAAGCAATAGGTAGAACCATGAGAAAGAACGGGCAATAAAACTCACGGTCACTTTTTTTCATCGCCAGGTTTTGCATAATACACAATTATTTACATTTTGTAAGGTGCTGCAACTGTTACACCTTCTATATCACTTGTATATATTTACTGTACATAATAATACTCAAGCATAATACTTTTGGTTAGCCTCCTCAGAATAGACATGGTGAAACAGGACCATCCACTTACATTATATATACCTAATAATGCAGGCAATCCGCGAAAGTGATCAGAACCATGATGGAAATGATGCAGTTAAATATTAAAATCTAATACCAGCCCGCAAGACCGTCATCGACCAGTCATCGCAAGTAGCACCCGTTCACGAGTATGACGCATGTGCCAGCCATCATCCCTCTCGCCATATTAGAGGGACAGGGATGACCCGACACACGACGCCACCACAAGAAATGACATTTTAGTGAGCATGACGACAACGGTATACGAACCAGCAGTAAGAAATAATCTATTGGTATACTGACCATGACCGCCAATTACCTCCATTTTCCAGATCGTTATTATTAACATAAGTTAGTGGAACGCGTGAAGGAATGCAAATGTAGAAAGAATTTTGTGAAGGTGACAAGTGAACAATGATATGATCAGGGATAAATAATGTTAAACTACATTCAACAAATCATAAAAATATCCAAATCATGCAAAAATCATGTGTTCACGAGGCACCTCCACTTAACATGTAAATAAAATAATCGTGAGTTAAACAAGCCTAAGCCTATGCCCACGGTGTCTTATCATTTAAAAATTCCTTAATAGTGTAATAACCCCTTTGTAAAAGAAAGTTCCTAATTGTCCGTTTGTATTTGTGCATGGGTAAATTCATTATTTCAAGAGGCAATTTGTTGAAAAATCGTATACCAATCCCCGCAAATGAGTTCTGAACTTTATGTAGACGGTAGTTAGTTCACACCAGTTTATGCTTATTCCTTGTGTTCACTTTGTGCAAATCACTGTTTTTGCGGTATAGAATTAAGGTTTTCTTAATGTACATTAAGTTAGCATATATATATTGCGATGCAACTGTCAATATATCTACTTCTTTAAATTTATCACGTAAAGAATCTCTAGCACCTAACTTATAAATTGCACGTATTCTGCAGTATAAAAATAGTCTGTATCAGCAGCTGTACCCCATAACATTATTCCGTAAGACATTACGCTGTGAAAATAACTAAAGTAAACTAGTCTAGCAGTATCTATATCTGTGAATTCCCTAACTTTTCTAACTGCAAACACTGCAGAACTAAGTTTTACTGCGAGACAGGATATTTGGGCGCCCCACTGAAGCTTAAAATCTAAAGTTACACCTAAGAATACGGTTGATTCGACTAGTTGCATTGTTTCCTTATTTAAAATTATATTAGTAGGAACACTTTTGTCATTAGCCAAAGAGAATTTAGCACATTTGGTTTTGCTTGAGTTGAGTACCAAATTATTTGTCGAAAACCAATCTAATACTTGTGTAAGAGTCTTATTGACGGTATCAAAGTTACTTAAATTACGATCAACTTTAAAAATTAGTGACGTATCGTCGGCAAACAAAACAATATCACATAAATTTTGTACAAAGAACGACAAATCATTAATATATATTAAAAAAAGAAATGGACCGAGAATAGAGCTCTGTGGAACGCCCATTCCTACTGGCAAACCTAGAGACCTACTCCCATTAACATCTACATACTGAATTCTATCACTAAGGTAGCTGGCAACGAGATTGAGTGCGGTATCTCTAATACCATAAAGTTTCAATTTAAGTAAAAGTGTATTATGTTCCACACAGTCAAAGGCCTTTGATAGGTCACAAAAAACACCAACGGCATCCTTCGAGTTTTCCCAAGCATTAAAAATATGCTTTAACAAAGTTACACCGGCATCAACGGCGGAGCGACCCTTAGTAAAGCCATACTGTTCACTGTGAAATAAATTATTTGTGTGAAAGTGGCTCTCTAGTTGATGCAAAATAATCTTTTCAAAAATTTTACTAATAGCAGGCAAGATAGAAATTGGCCGAAAATTACTAGGATCGCTCTTTGATCCCTTTTTGAATAATGGTATTACTTTACTGTGTTGCATTAGATCAGGAAGTACTCCTGTATCTATGCGTCTGTTGAATATTGCAGCTAAATATGGAGCTAAGCTAGAAATAATTTGTCGCACAAGTTTAACAGAAATGCCCCATAAGTCAACAGATTTTTTATTATTGAGCGTCTTGAATACCTTCAGTATGTCATTGGTGTCAATATATTTAAAATTAAAAAGCACATCACACTCATTCACATTGCCCCTAACCAACATTTCTGCTTTGCATGAATCTAGACAGCTGGTTGTGTTCACTGGTATGTTTATGAAGAAATTGTTAAATGTCTGAGCAACATCAGTTTTCCTAGTAATAATTTCACCATTAAATTTTAATTCATAATTGTTATCTACCAATTTAGCTCGACCAGTCTCATTGTTAATAATGCTCCAAGTAGTTTTAATTTTGTTCTTGGATTCTTTGATTTTATTGCTTAAATATAAGGATTTGGCTAAAGCACATGTCCTCTTAAAAACCTTTGAATAATTCTAACATATTGAATAAATTCAGGATTAAAATTGTATTTCTTGATACCATATAGATCATACAACCTAGCTCTACTTTTGTATATACCTACGGTTGCCCAGTCACAAAAATTTACTTTAATGCTCCTTGCAAACGTCTTCAGTTTAAAAATTTTATTGTACTTATCATTAACAATTTTAAATAAGCATTTATATAATTCATCAGGATCATCAACGGTTAAGTCAAAGCTGGCGATCTTGGCAGCAACATCATTACTAAAGTGTTTGAGGCGAGCAGAGGTCATTGGCCTACATGTAATTTCTTGTACTTTAGGGGTTGTATTAGTTGGAACTACAACCTTTTGTTAAAACAGCCTTACTTAAATCAAGACAATTGCAAAAACCATTATCTAAGCATGAAGACGAATGTGAGGTTATTCTGGTTGGTTCAGAGAACAAAACATTTAAATTAAATGACCTAAATAAGCTAACTATCCTAGTACAATATAGAATATATTCTATACAAAATAGAATAATTGGGCTATCATAGTCAATAACAATTTTTTTAATCCGACTGCTAGTTCCTGAGATTAGCCGACATTATCTTTTAGCCTTTTTAGCCTTTTGCCCGGCCCAAAGGGTCGAAGCGTATTGTTATATATTATGGCCTTCCGGAATAACTGGGATATCGTATACAAAAAGATTTTTCAGATCCGACCGGTAGTTCCTGAGATTAGCGCGTTCAAACAAACAAACAAACTTTTGCGCTTTATTATATTAGAATAGATAGTAGAGCATCGTAGACTTACTATTAGAGTGTTACTTTTTGAGTGCAAAGATTCAAATTAACTAATAATTATGTAATCCGGCCAGATAGTATTTATTGAAAGAAAGAGCTAAGAATTTACGTGGCAGGTACAGGTTACTACTTTTCTAATACGGTAAGTAAGAAACTTAAATATGAGTGTGAGTTTCATCAACCGATCATTATGTTATTTTACATTATCAAGGCCACAGAAAGGGATATTTAAGGGATACCGATTTCCACGCGGGCGAAACCGCGGGCACAGCTAGTACCTAATATTAGTAGGGATTAGCCCAGGCTGTAACAATTATATATTATTAGATTATTAAGTAAGCGAACCTTAAAAGCGAACGAAGTAATGACAGTGCATCATAATTATGTCAATGTATAATGTGACAGTACTGACAGATATAGCACATGCGCAACAACTCAATTATTACAGCGCATGCGTTATTACTGTCAATAGGTAGGAGGTTTGTCCCTACAAACTTTGACCCTCTCTAAAATCCCTCCCAGTTTATTTTTTGCATTTCATTGTATCCTATGTGTTTTCCTGGTTCTGAGCTACCTCCCCACCAATTTTCAGCCAAATCGGTTCGGCCGTTCTTGAGTTATAAATAGTGTAACTAACACGTTTTTTATTTATATATATATATATATATATATATATATAGATTTCTGTCATTATTATCAATCTCTTACACCTAATTAACAAAACGCATTTTAGAGAAATCTTTGAAACAAAGAATTATTGTACCAATAAATCATACTTGTCCTAAACTCATGCAATATTCAAGCTATTGATAGCACAGTGCGAGATTCAATTGCATTTTATGCTCCAACTCTCCCGAGGGTATAAAGCATCGCGACTATCGAGAAACACTTTTCCTAATTTAATTTCTGAGCACATTTTATGGATGTTTCAGCATATTGTGCTCCCAAACACACTCCAAGAAAAACTTCCCAAATTAAATTATTAACTCCAGTTTCGAGTAACAGAGATTATAATTCACCAGAAATAGCGGTTAAACTATGAAAGTGCAATTAAACCGAGTGAAATGATCACGCCCGGAACTATATAGGAATATTTTAAATTAATTATGTACACTGCCATCTAGCAGTTGCCGTTGTGTAATTAGGCTGTGCAAAGGTTTTGAATCTGATATCTCACAAGCCAAGCAATAAAACCATTGACACAAAGAACGCTCAGGAACTTTCGAACAAATCGTCGATATGAAACAAATATTTTTCTGTCGCACGTTACTTGTCACCAAACAGAATATTTAAATAACTTAAGTTTATACCTAGCTAAAGCACGCATTCCGCCATTACTGTCGATGTATTACACAAGTTGGTTTTTAACGACACTCCAGGAAGACGTTTTGTGGTTTTAGTTTAACCAGAAACCAACCAGCTGCTAGTTGGTACAACTTTAACAACTAGTGTAAAATTAACCACAGTACTGCACGTATTCTATGACTTAATAAAATAAAGAAGGAATTTATGTAAAAGAACTTGTCCTTTTGAATCAGAGTGATTTCTCACTTCCGATATCAACATTCTGATAACATTTAAATTAAAGTCTTATATTACGTCATTATTGTTATTTTAGTTGATAAGCTAAAACTAAAATACGTGTAGTGCTGAACATATTCCTCCCGCAATGTTTTCCCTACAGACTGATTTTAAGCCGTACGGAAACAACCATATCCTGCCATCGTATCGAGACCATATCGGTCCCCTTGCGGGCAGACTACCTTTGTTGCTTCATCCTATGAGTGAACTGCAAAGAGCCTTTATGCCCAACGGGCTTCAAATCCCTGTTCGTGTTTCCTATGTGACTACTGCCACTTCAGTTTGGCTATTGAATCACGAAGCTAGAAGCCAGAGCTTAATTGGCAGTTTCGTAATCCAAGTTATTTATACCTGGTTCAGCGTACTCATGGAAGTTGGAATGCCAATTATTGTAGCAGCCTACATATTACTCTTTAGTACATTCTCTTTAGTACATTCAGATCTCTGATTATAACAATTATTTGGGCAAATTTTGCATTTTTGAACTTATTCCTCAAGCTTTGTTTCCATGTAAACATTTTGTTCGTAACCCATGAAAAGATATACATACTTCATTCACGCTCTATAAGTGCAATGCGATACATCTGTGACAGGAGGCAAATGTGCCGAAACATCGCAACCTCAAAGCTACGGTACGCCGTTCGTGGTATATTACCCGATAAACAATTCAATTACAGTGTAAACTACCACACAAGCTTAAATACTTTTACTTAGAGTCGTGGCCGTGTTCTGTTAATTCGAGTTATACCTATAATATATTCCTGTATAAGAACATAACAACGGGACTTTGGACATTGGGCGTATTCCGACCCGGTCACGGACATTCACGAACTTGGTATAAAATGAAAGAGCATGAATGCTCTTACCAGTAAATACGCGATTTTTTTTTAATCCATCGGAGAACAAAGTTTGAGCTAGAAATATATTTATAAAAAAGCAGAAATCTCATACTCTATTTAAGTAATATAAATTGTGGTTCTGTTAAAAATAGCTACAAATCGGGTCTGTCGAGTGCATGCATGTGCCTACCGAGTGATCATTCATGTCATTAGATGGAAACAATCCAGATTTTAGAGATTTCCCACAGTTGACATACGAAGAACTGATATTTTTATTATCATCAAAGATTGGACAAGTCCTACTGTCATGGGCATGTGAGACCAAGATTTTATAAACAATAAAATATTGATCATCATCATCATCCTAGCGTTATCCCAGTTGTATCCAAGACTTACACGTCTTGGAGCCCGAGGGCCGCTTACTGGTCTGACAAGCTATGACAGATTATCAACTTTTCCACCGAGCGACTGCCTTTTGACCTCTGCAACCCAAAGGCATAGCAGTATTCCATGGTTTGGACCAGTATCTGTTTTTATTTAGGGTACTGATTCCACGTAACGACTGTCAAAGATCTTCATGACAGCCAGGTTTAACGTGCTCTTCGAGGCACGGGGTAAGTGATAATTAACAATATAAATATAATACACACTTAAATTCGAAAAGTCATTGGTGTGCGCCGTGTATTCGAAACCCTCAGAATGGCAGTCCGTTGGTATCTCCACTAGGCTATCGCTGTCTTAAACAACCAATAAAATATTCTAATACATACATACATACATAGACTCACGCCTGTTTCCCCGAAGGTGTAGGCAGAGGCATATTAAACGCCCACTTTTCGCCAGTGTTTTGATCCCACGTAATAGGTGGCGAGCCTATTGCCGCTTATCGGGATATTTTGTTTGCCAGAGCCCCCTCCGTTGATCGGCAGGTGCACCACTTGCAGGTGAGGTTAGCTTGGGACCCTTAGTTCTTGGTGGGAACCCTATGCACCCACCTTCTAATTCTAATA
This sequence comes from Euclidia mi, assembly GCA_944739405.2. Lineage (NCBI taxonomy): Eukaryota > Metazoa > Arthropoda > Insecta > Lepidoptera > Erebidae > Euclidia > Euclidia mi. The sequence continues at coordinate 18,391,752 of OX123189.2, forward strand.
ATATTCTACCACATACACACATCACCATCTAGTCCCAAACTAATCAAAGTTTGTACTATCTATACTAGATAATGGATAAACTTACATAAATACTTTATTTTTGTAAATACATACATATTATATATAGAAACACCCAGACCATGACAAACATCCATGTTCATGCACACAAATGTTTTACTTGAGCGGGAATCGAACCCGCGACCATCAGCGTGGCAGTCGCATACACTCCCGCTGCGCCAACCGGTCGTCATGTCAGAGCGCGAAAATAATACGTACAAAGATATTTTGATAAACCAGGCGAGACAAGGAAGACAAACTGTTGAAGATTATTACTGCTCGTGTATACATGGCCTCCGTACCATATGCAGTAGCGCGCATATTGTCAGTATTATTTATTTTTTATTCTCGGCTAGACACCAACAGGAAATCAAAATGTTTGCGGTATTTTTAGATGAAATCACAATAGACATTGATTACGCCGAATAAATAATGTTAAATATATGTTTTTTTTTAATTCCCACAACTCACAAGAAAGCGACCCTTACCATGATAAACTAGAGATAATTACTGATATATACTCACAATTTCATGTCTGTCCGCCGTGGGTTTTTCTCCCATACTATTTGCCCAATGACCTTTACTTTCCCATTTCTAAAATTCGTTATGGATTTCACGATACTATGCTCATGATCGCAATATCCGGACTGTTAAGGTTATTTTCGACAGAACAGTGGATTCGATTTCCTACATCTATTTATTAAACGTTCAATATTGCGCAGATCCGCTTCTCTTTATGTACAGATGAACTTGCTGCTAGTTAATATAGGATTGGCTGCAGTTAAAATAAATGGCTTAAATGCTTTTTTTACTAACTTGTAACTGCTCTTGCATACAATACAAGGAAGAAGCTTTTTCACTTAAACTTTTGCACTTAGATCAAGATTTTAAATATAAAAGTGAATGCTTTTAAAACTTTGGAAGGGATTATAAGGATCCGTAGATCAACATTTGTTTTCCTCACATCAAACTGTAGTAACATAAATCTCAATTTTTTTCGAATGCTCGGATAGCCTTACTAGTTGATAACAGTGGACAGCACTTTGCGTTTTCCATAAATCGTTGTTTTGAGTAAAGGAGTTCTTTGTCTCCATAGGTGGAATCAATTTCAATTTCAATTTTATACTATAATAATAATTATCATTTTAATACCCATAACTTCGAAAAGTCATTAATATTTATTTATTTATTTATCACTATTGCCGTGTGGTTGACGGCATAGAATACAAGTGTCACCACCCCCTATCTCCTCGTGGGTGTCGTAAGAGGCGACTAAGGGATAACACGATGCAAATACCATATTTGCGTAGAGACGGAAAACTCGACATCAAACCCTATACGACTGCCTCGTTGGTCTCGCGGCATATATGTGCGCGTGGGATCGGGAGGTCCCGGGTTCGATTCCTGGGTCGGGCAGTGTTATTGGGTTTTTCTGTCACGAAATTCTCAGTAGCAGCACGGAGTCTGGAAATGTGCCCGGTACGGCAATAGGCTCGCCCCCTATTACGTGGAACTAAAGTATATCTGGCGAAAAGTGGGTGTAGAAATACACCTCTGCCTACCCCTTCGGGGATAAAAGGCGTGACGATATGTATGTATGTATGTATGTGTATTTATCACCACAAATGACATTCTTAATCTTATAACTAGTACAGTACAATTTATTTGTAGATGACAAGTAGTTCGCATGACATATTTGTAATTTGGGTGATCTGGAGTCTAAACTAAGCCAGAGCCTGTATTTTAGAACTCCAGGCCTCCATCATAGTAGGTATAAAGTTTGTCAACGAGAGTGAAAGTGTGTGTGTGCGACTGAGCGAGTGTGTGTATGCGTGCGTGTGTATGTGTGTGTGTGTACGCGTGTGCGTGCGTGCATGTGTGTTTGCGTGTGTGTGTGTGTGTGTGTGTGTGTGTGTGGTGTGTGTGTGTGTGCGCGTGTGTGTTTTTAACCTTATTTTAGCACCTCAAGTATTTTTTCGGTTTCTGTGTAATTTAATTTCTGTAGTTGTTTGAACACCTTAGATTTACATTAGTTTTTACTGCAGTCAGCTATATTAATAATTTTATTGATTTTGTTAAACAGCACGCCACATCTGTAATGGAAAAATCTCTGCGCAAAGGTAGTTTTTACTTTAACTGAGTCACATATTGCATAGTTTCTTCTGCGAAGAGGATTTAGTTTCTTACTTTCTTCAGACAATTTGCAGAATTTTTCACTAATTGTTCGCATTATATACAACTGACGTACAGTCAAAATTTCGATCTCCTTATAGAGTTCAGTAATAGAAAATAGACGGGGTTTGGAGAAACCAACTTTTAGAATCATTCTTTGAGCCCTTTCGAGAGTTATCATTTTTGTTTTACAAGCACCTCCCCATGTCGTTATGCAATAGCTCAAAATTGACTGCACAAGGGCCTGGTATACCATCCTCATGGTATGCCATTTGCTATTTCTTGTAGATTTTTAAAGATGTAAGTGAGTTGGCGGATTCCTTGAGAAAGCGATCTTATGTGATTTTCGAAGGTTAGGTTCGAATCCAAATCCACACCAAGACATTTAAAATGTTTTACAGGGCTAATCACAGGGCAAGAACAGTTTAGATTCGGCGGCAAGTTACATTTGTGAGCATAAATACAGTTAGCGAAATTACGTACTTCCATTCGATTTTGAATTGAAAAAAAAACATATATTTGGTTTTATCTTCGTTTAAAGTGAGAGAGTTGGATGTTAACCAATAGGAAACAGTATTGAACCTATTCTGCGAAAGCTGGAATAGGTCATGCAATCCCTCAGCATAAAAAGTAAGTACAGTATCATCGGCATGTGCTGTATTACAACATTTTTTTATATTAAATTTACATAACTCATTGTAATAGCATAGAAAGAGAGTCAGGCCTAAGATGCTGCCCTGAGGAACCCCAAAACCTATCGGTAGTTCATCGCTAGTCCACTTGCCAATTTTAACGTATTGAGTCCTATTATTTAAGTAACCTGACAGTAGTAAAGCCAGTGACTTACCTCTAACACCAAGGCTCTCAAGTTTCCTCGACAGTCGAGAAACAGAGACAGTGTCAAACGCTTTTGCGAGGTCTACAAATATTGTTAAGCATTTGTATTTATTGTCCAATTTATTTATAATGAAATTAACTAGGCTAAACATTGTCAGTAGAGCGTCCGGATCTGAAACCGTATTGTGCATTGGACAGCATATTACAGTCTTTCAAGTATTTCGTAAGTCTTTTATTTATTATGCGTTCGAATAATTTGGATAATGTCGTTAGAATCGCGATTGGTCTGTAATTGCTGACACTGCCTCTGTCTCCCGCCTTAAATATCGGTAGAATAACAGCTTTTTTAGGGCATTTGGGAATACCCCAGCCTCAAAGCAGCGGTTTATAAAATCAGCTAGGATGGGAGCTATTTTAGGTGACAGGAGTTTAAGGACCCTAGCACTAACCTGGTCCCAACCAGGAGAACAGTCACTTTTTAACATTTTTATAGTTTTCTCAACCTCTTCGTAGTCTGTGGGTAATAATACGAAAGAGTTCAAAGGCGGATTTGCTGTCTCCATGAAACAAGGTAAGTGTGTAGGTATCATTTCTGATAGCCTCTTGCCGATAGTTGAGGAATATTCGTTAGTTCTATTAAAAGTATATTTAGTGTTTGAGTTAGTAATAAGTAAATCCATACGTGATGCATTTATTTTATTGGTATTAGTTATAGTTTTAATAGTGGACCATTTTTGTGTTGTCTTTTGATTTTAATAGCTGTTTCCTCTCATATTGTTTTCTTAGTTTTTTTATTAAATTTTTCAGGCTCAGTCGTTGCCCATCGCTCCTGAGGATGCCTCGTGCAGAGGCGAAACACGTGTCGAAGAATAGTCGGTGCATACAGCGGGATACTGCAAGTCAGGTATCTTCCTGGAACCCATACCATTCCTATATCCCTTATCCTTTTAGAGGAGTTCGGTATTGTCAACCTTTTTCGATTGCAATAGTTGGGGTAGTCAATCCGAGGGTGCGTGGTGGGTTCCTCTTTCCTTCCATTAGGTTATTAAATTATTACAGTAGTTGCGATACCTGATGTATGTAGTTTTTAGAATGAAGTAATTTTTGGTGATTTTAAGTTTTTTATGCATTCCATCCCTATTGCGGATGCAACGTAATATACCACTTGTTATCCATGGTTTAATTATTATAAACTTACTTCTCGGGACGAGCCGACTAAATGAGTTGCTTGCTATTAGTTGTTGTATTAAATATATAAAGTTGTTCATAGCAGTATTAAGATCATCCTCTTTATAAATTGTATCAAAGTTACAGCTTTGGGATGCAGTCGTCAATCCAACTTCATCAAGTTTGTATATTATCTTTAATTTTACAGAATTACTAGTGATGTTCTTTTTTAAACAGAATAATACTGGTTAATGGTCAGTGATACTTGTATTCAGGATGAAAGTACACGCGCTTATTTTAGTCTTTAATATTACATGATCCAGGCAAGAGTTTCCTCTAGTTACAGTGTTAATGGCTAGTAGAAGTCCATGAAAGGTAACAATATCAAGGTACGCCGACGTGTCTTGACCAGTACCAACGAGATCCATGTTTATATCGCCCACTATAATAATGTTTTTAAAAGTTGACAAGCTTTCTAATAGTTTATGCAGAGGTCCAGGAGAATCTAGGAATTTGTCTACAGGTTTGAAACTAGGTGGTCTATAAATTGCAATCAGAACACTATAATTTTTTAATTTTATAGTTAGGCAATTGGCTTCCAGTAAAAAGGTTCTTCCACAGTACAGTCTAAATTACCATTGGTGCAGACTACGACACCATCGTTTTGGTTATAGTTGTCATTGGTTTTGCGGGAATGATATCCGTTTAGTAATGATAGACAAGTAAGATGGGATAGCCAACATTCTGACAGAACAATGATGTCACATGCCATATTCAATCTTTTTAAAAGAGTGGTGCATCATCATTGGTGCGCGCCATAGATTCAAACCCCTCTGCGTAGCAGTCTGTCGGTCTCTCCACTAGGCTATTGCTGCTGTGTGCGATCACAGAACTGTGAACTGATGAAAATACAGTTATTCCCACAGTATACTACACAATGATGATAAGTGAGTTTCTTAGCTGTAGAGTGATAGAAAACTAACAACCTGACACCAATTAATACTATATTAGTATGTTTTTGTGTGTTTATGACTATTTAACTGCCTCGCAATATCTTTAGTCGAAATTAATAAAACAGAAATCCATGTCAACCCGTGTCTGTCTTTACTGAAGTGCAAACGGGTCGAATATCAGAGTGATATTGGTGTTGCTCCTGATCCGAACCAACTTGTTGCTATATAGACATCGCTTTCAATAAATAAATGCAAATTGAAACTGAATACCGAACCAATCGGAGGTAAGTGTTTTTATTTAAAGGTAAATGGGGTCCCGATGTTTTTAGCTTTTTTATTTCTCTTTATGCTAGTGGTGTGTAGTGTGTAGTGTATGTAGTGTTGTCCGTGTGGTGACGTATTAAGAATACTGAATGTCACCACCCCATATCATCCCATGGGTGTCGTAAGAGCCGACAGAGGGAGTATATTATGCAGAGAATAGCACTGTAAGATAAGGAAAACTTGATACAAACCCTATACCAACCCGTTTGGCCAGCGTGGTATAGGTGGCCAATTCCTCCTTTCAAAGGAGTCCTAGTCCAGCAGTGGACTGTTAAAGGCTGATGATGATGAGTGGGAGATTATTCATAATCTGGCAACTTTACACGCACATAGACGCTCGTGTCCGTACAGTGCAGTCGCCAAATGTCACGCACACATAGCTGTCAACGTGCCTCACTTTGAGAAATGCGCTCCATTTGCCTTTTGTTTTAATAGTCTTAGCAAACGCTATACTAACGCGCGTGTGTATCGATGCAGACGCACCGGAACCGCGCGTTTGTATCGATACAAACGACAACAAACTGCTCTGTAGGATAAAAGCGCGCCGTCGACGCGCGTTTCTAAAACCCGCGTTGACGGCGCGTTGATAAAACGTGGTTTGCACAGGCCCTAAATACTCTTCTATATATAAAAAATAATGGAGGCAGAATTCGATGGCAATCTGATTGCACGTCATTTAAAGTTAGTGTAACTTATCAGTTATCAATAAACAGACTGATATAAGTAGGCATATGTTTTAAATTAGGGCGGCAATGTAGTAGCACCTGATGGCAAGTAGCTAAGCATAGTCCTTAGACGACAGTAGTAACAAGTGGTATCATTCGCGCGTACTTATCTCCTAAACGTTCTCCCCTCTATAGTCTTTAACGCTTTGCTATAGGAAGGTGATAGGAATGAGAACTTAGATTTACGGCGCGGCGCTCTCACTCACCGCAACAGAACAAAATGATCTCAGTGAAAACGGTACAACACTACCGACCTAATGTATTCGTGATGTAGAACAGCGTTCCTCTACCATTCAAGAGATCCTTATTAACTACAAAACAGTAAAGTAATGTTCAGCAATTAAACAAAAAGAATTTGCCTAGACGTAAACATTAGTCACAGCTATTTTATAATTTCAATTAGGTTTACCATATAATACGATCCACAAAGTAATAAGGTAACATCGTCATTAACATTAAAATAAAATGAGTTACTAGTAAAGTTCCCACATAAGTTTAAGGTCTTACAGCAGAATTGAAGAGAATCTTTCACGTTCCCCATTTCATGTTAACTAGAAACTTTTATCGCCGCTATTCAGAGAATTTTAAGCAAAATGGTTTCTCAGAATGAAACATTAGCCAGACCATTTGAGGGGCTAGCACCTGACGAATGACTCGTACTAAGTATTTTAAGACCTGAGTTTAGTTCATACGGGCTGTACTCAAGTAAATGCGGTCCCATTTGTGTTGATAGGGAATTTATGTAACTTTCATGTTCGGCTGTAAAATCATTTATTTGAAGGAGGGAGTTGTCACAGATTCTTTATGTGATTAGTGAATTGTTATACTTGGTACAAAATCAATCTTATTGATTTTCAGACAAATAAATATTCTTTAATTATGACAGATGTGTGTTTAGGTATGTCAACGAGAAACAGAGATAAAGAATTTAATGAAAGAAATTTAGTACAACTCCTGTATTACAAAATTCGCATTTTACAAATACGAAAAAAAATCTTCCCTTTGAGGACTTCATAAATTCCGCAGGACGAAATAAACGGCCATCTTATAAAATTTATACTCGCGAGCAGACTCTGGTACTATGAATTACCAAAAGACACTGATTTAGCACACTGAAAATGCAAGATAAGATTTACTTCGAAACTATTAATCCAATCACAATTTTGGTGCTTCTGAAATCTATTTATGTAAATTCAATTAATACTCCTTGATTTAGTGTCAAAATCCGAGCAGCTAAACTAATGGGTACGTTAGAGTAGCAAGCACGTGCACTAAAGTGAAACGTTGGTCAAGCTGGTCTAAAACTCTTGTTACTGAGCGCTAAAACATGCAGAGTGCCAATTATGCCATTGGCGCCAATTTACGAATAATCACACTAGTTTCGACTGCGACATAAAAATAGACTAGGCAACTGTATGCAGACTGCATGGGTGGCGGAATAATTTATGTTGGACGTAGCTGGGCAGAATTTGACAAGATTTTGGCTTTTAGATGGCTGATATTATAAGGAGTAACTAAGTTTTATTACATGATAGTCTCCAAAAACTCACCTCCTCATGCGTAAACTTGTAAATACGTATAGCTGGAAACAAAACATCAAGAAGTTTGTTTAACAGTATCTTAATTACATTTTCTTGTAAGTGTAATCAGCAATAAAACACAGCTATGATAACAGGGGTACCTATAAAATGATTGTGAATGCCACTGAAGTAACGTGTTTCGAGTATTTCAAGACGGTCTCCTAAATTTGAGTGTCCTTTATATGTACCTACCATTTGTGTCTGTTATTCAAAAATTGTATAAAACCTAGCTTGACTACTATATTTGCGCAACTCCATCGATATTTTAGTGTCCAAGGCTGCATGCACCATGGATGCAAATACTACAGTGAGGCGATTCCTATAATTAATTGCATTTGATCTGGCCACTGCGGTGGAACTCGCTGGAGAATGGCGACATTCGGCTAATTGTATTGTAACAATTTATAGCGGACCTGTGGACAATTTACATGGCAGCTGAGACGTACAGTTAGTAGTACTAGCCTCGTTTAACAGCTACCAGGTGCTAGATTGTGCAAGAATTTGTAATAGTAGTCGTTGAATTGAGTTGTCGAACGATTTCGATATGATCATTTTGTTACATTTCTTCAGCCATGTATAAATTGATGTTGGATTTTATTAGAGCAGACTGTAAATGTAGCATAGAGGTTTATATCAAAACATTTACAGTCGGTTCTATAGGCAAATACCTATTAGGATTTAGGCATCCAGAAATACATAACAGACACAATACACAAAAGATACAGAAAAAAAATGTTAAGATTTTCTATACATATTGAGGTGGTCATTATTTGCCTATGCGATACCATCTTATCTACAGCACACGATTGCCAATCATCATCATCATCATCAGCCTTTAACAGTCCACTGCTGGACTAGGCCTCTCCTTTGAAAGGAGGAATTGGCCTACTATACCACGCTGGCCAAACGGGTTGGTATAGGGTTTGTATCAAGTTTTCCTTCTCTTTCAGTGATGTTCTCTGCATAATATGCTCTCTCTGTCGGCTCTTACGACACCCATGGGATGGTATGGGATGGTGACATGCCGTATTCTTAATCCGTCACCACATGGAAAATATTGCCAATATGACTATTTATTTCATTGAATATAATAGGTATTTACTTGAAAATGTCGAGAGAATCACACGTTTCAAGGGGTACAATAATCCCCCCCGTGGGATCTCCACCTTGTCGTGGTGGGGGGGCTCAGTAACCGTGGATTGGTCACCCGCGGTGAAGCTAAGAGGGATCCAGGAGGGGACGCTCCGCGTGGGCTTGGATGGGCCTGCGCAGGATGCGTCCAACGGTGCGGGTGTGGGGGACAGTTCTGTCTGTCCCTCGCAGTCGGGTGCGGTCGCGGGAGGAGAGGCGTGTCGGTGTTGCGTTGCCGCGCGCCCTATCTCCCGCGACCAAATGGGGGCGCACCATTCGATGCGTCGCGATGGGGCCGCAGAGGAAGAGGAGATGCGGTGTTGCGTTGCCGTCCTCCCTATCCTCTGCGGCCGCTGGGCGTTTTGGCGGCGGAGTCCAACACCTTAATCCGTCGCCAAGGGGGTTTTGTTTGGGGCCCGCCTGACCATCTGGCGGGCCAATACCCGTCGGAGGGTGGTGACGAGTGCTTAGGTGATGCCCCACCCTCCGACACACGGGTACATGGCGGCAGTCGAGGTGGTTTTTAGTGGAAACACCACATACTCCGACTCTTATTTCCCCCAAGAGTCGGAGATCCGAAGGGATTTTCCACCTCGTAAAAAAAAAAGAAAAAGGGGTACAATAATAAAAAAATAAGTTCAATAACTAAAACCCGACTACGTTAAAATGGGGTCTAAAAAGAACGAAACAAGAAAATAGCTCATTCAGATACAAATCCAGAAAATTATAAGTACAGAAATGCTCAAGCTAGAGCCGTGGTCGCACCTATTTTTCTCTAGTGTACATGTAGTTACATACCATGTTTGTTTAATGTAGGTGAGTGTTCCTGGCACCCACAATAAGTATATAATAGGTGCGACCACGGCTCTAGCTAGACTGCCAAAAACATAACCTTTCCTTTTGGCTTCGCCGTAGTCGGGTAAAAACAACGATTCCAACAATTACAGAATAGTACTTAAGTTAAATATTTCACAAAAATGTTATCTCTTCCAATTCGCACTTGAATATTCTAAAACAAAGAACTTAATGTAAATTAAAAAAACAATAAGCGTCTGCTCATGGACGGACAACAAAGAAAATAAAATTATATTAGACGCTTCACAGCGGGCGACGTCCGCTCGCCTCGTCCCGTCCTGATGTGATATCGTAGTCTACAACAGTCTAGTAGTTGGATTTCACACCGAAATCTAGCGTAGCATTTCTTTAAAATTATGGATCAGACACATTTAATGTTGACTTGGGGTGCGAACACGAGAATGCTCTAAAAGTGCGCTGTCTGTCGTGTACGTGATGAAATGCAACACTGCTGCTTAGATACGTAAGCTTCAAAACCAACTCAAAGCGATACAGTGAATGGCAATATTATGCCGGTGACATAGAAAATTCATCAGTATATGCGTGATGTATTGTCTACTAAACTCCGTTGCCAAACACATTTAAGAGTATGACAGAAGTATATTCTTATTGCTCTTGGCCCTAATAATCACTTTAGACTGGTAGCTGTCAGAGCAGAATATAAAATCGTCGTTTCCTGCTCAGTCACTTACCTGCTTTTTCTTCTACACAGCAGACAGTGACTTCTTCAGTATTGCTATTTAATAGTAAGGGTTACTGCGTATCACCAAGTAGGCCGCGAGTGTGTTAGCCACCCAAAGCCACAAACAAAGAAATCATTCACACTTATATAATTACCAAATAATAGGTACACGCGCTAGTACGCAAATTCGGCTGTTTAATTACGTTCACGGCCGCTTCATCTATTGTGAAGAATTTACAAACATTCAAACAACAGTTAAAAGGATAGTGAACCTCGAAACAATTTTCGGCTCACACATAGTGTTGTCCCAAGTGAGTAGAACCCACAACATTCGTCGTAGAGCCACATTAGAGCTTAATAGGAGGTGGCAACTGAAGCAACTAGGCCGTCGGTGCGGGCATTAGGTTTATGAGCCTTACGATACATTACACAAACAAAATTTACCATGAGGAAATATAATACCTATCAGTGTATAGTAATCTCAAACAAACAATATAAATTACATTTAAGTTAGAATTAAAGTTATAACAGAGCTGGGATTAAAGATTAAGGCGTGGTGTCGCGGCACTAACTTTAAATTGATTTATATTTGGGACGCTAAGATGTTGCTTCTAACTATGATGCAGGATACACGGCTCTGTATAAGTAGCGGCATAAGTATATTTTTAGAAATTTTAATTGTGCGATTAAGGATTTATCTAGGAAAGATGGATAGCATGAATAGGTATGTGTACATAGTAAGAAAGTTTTAATCAATCACTACACAAGTGGTAAAAAATTCTTATGTTTTTTTGTTGAGTGCCATCGCTATTCAGAGTATGCAATAGAGCAGTAGACTGATCGTATTTTTACGCCACCAATATTAGGAGCAATACCTATAAGTACCTAATAGGGAAATCCACTTAATGATTTCAATGTACGGAGTAGTGAAATCATATTGCGCAAATTATAAGCATTTTAATATTACGTATTAGATAAAGAATTACCAAAAAAGCGATCTTCATTTTTATCTAGGTTTTAATTTAGGTTCTAATTAACGAGTGTGTGCCTTAAAACATTATTACATTTTAGGTTATTTTGTATTTCAGTTTAATATCTGTATAATTTAAAATATAATTATGCGAAATTACTAATGTTGAATGTGCTAATCATTTTCTGTCCATCTCAAACAAGCTGAATGATTCGAAGCCTTCATAGGTCGTTGCGGGCCGGTAACCGTAGCAACGTTATTGTTCGCTACATTGTAGTTGAACCATCTCAGCTACCGAGAAGGGTACACATTAATTGATTAATATTCATGTCACACTGATCAAAGCAATCAATAAGCGAGATTTAATATTGTAGCGCAAGATCGGGTTCCTGACGAGAAAACTAATAACCAGAATGTTTGCGAAAGTTTTTATTTGTTTAGTTTAAGTATTCTACTAATTTTCGTAGCAAGTTATTATTACTTATATTAACCCTTTAGGATCCGCTGTTAATTTTAAATGATGTGTAAGTGCGTATTAATTATGTTACTGCCATGAACGCACTAGTAATGATTTTGTATTGACTACTTGTCACGAGGCACTAAATGTCGGCGTGTGTTTACGTGTGCAGATGGACACACGCATACCGCGTAAGTAATGCCTTGGTTCTATATTCATAAAGCGTGAACATGAAATCGATAGAAAATCATAACATTGGCCCCATGTTGGGCGCCAATATTATCAATTACGCTATAGGGTTCGTAGGTACTGCTCCTCAAGCACCATAAAAGCTTTAGAGATGACTTACTTGAAATAAATCTAAAGGTCGACCATTTTAGTGATGTGTTACAGGAGTTCACTTAAGTAATTTCATTAAGCTTGTTTATCAAAGTATAGCGAAGACTTAGAAGATACTTACGACCTGTATATTTCTTCCGACGCTGCTTTTCAGGCATTACAGACATTGTTTATTGATTCGATCCGAACGTTGTCAAACTTGGGCACGTACCTAAAACAAGAATGTATGTATTAATCTGAATATTACTATTCGTTTGCTCAAGGATAAAGAGGACAAATACTTTTACCGCGATTGACAGATAAACACAGAAATATTATCAGACTTATTAGTGTTATGAATATTCACAAGGGAACACACTTGTGTATTTATGAATGGACATAAACATGCGACACAGTAAAAAGGTTTATGTATTTATAGGGAGTACGAACGTAATACGTCTGATTGAATGGATACGTTCGTCCGTACAATGGAATGTTTTTATTTGCTTATGTTTTCTTGTGATACTTAACTGGTTCTAGACAGCTAGGTATACAACGTGTAACGGAAATAACGCACATCCTCAGACACCCCAATTAGGAAACCTTGTTATTATCATAATGCATGCATTGAAATATTTTTTTTATTAGCCTATACATTGTTTTTGATCGAAAGTATTAACTTCATTATAAGTAAAATGCGTGGTCACTACAAACCTGCGCACGCATACAATCACACGAAACGTTTGCTGTGGTAAACAAACGACAGCGAAATACGATACGGTCTATCATTTTTTAACATCGTTAGTGGCTATTGTGATTATCTTAATTTAATTATAATAATCATACCTAGAGTAGACAAGGTTGTCCTCTGTCACCAACAATTTTCAATCTTTTTATAGAAAAAGCAATAAATAAAATAAAGGACTCTGACATTGGAGGGATTAAAATGAATGGAGATCGCATCTTTTTCATACGATACGCAGATGACATTGCGGCTTTAGCTGAAAATAAGAACGAATTGGAACAACTGCTAAACAATATGGATAAATGCTTTAAAGAAATTGGACTTAAAATTAACACAAAGAAAACAAAAACCTTGACAGTTACCAGAAATTTGCTCAGCAATAATCAAATCAAACTAAACAATATCCCTATAGAAGAAGTAAAATCATTCAAATACTTAGGAAGCCACATTACTAATGACTCGAAGTGCACCCAAGACATGGGGCGGAACATATCTGACGGAAGATCCGTCGAACGTATCTTCGGTCGCGTATATTCCGTCAAATGAGTCGATACACATCTGACGGAAAATGCGTCGAGCGTATCTGCACACATTTGCTAAAAGCGTGGCTATTATGCACACATATAAGTTTGTTCGTGCAGGGCCGTACTCTGGGCAGCTCAATATTTTACTGTCATATTCTTTTACCTAATCATTTTTCGTGTTCCCTGATGTTATGTAGGCACTAAAGTCCGGTAGTTATTTATATTGTAATTCGAGTTTGACTATTAAAAATATGTCGGACTTCAGAGATTTTTATAGTAGCTAACAAGCGTTATTTGAATATATTTCCTATATAGGAATGGAGGTTCAAAATTAAAAGACGATGATACGATTTGGTTACGGTTTTTAAGAAAATTTATACAAATGATATAGAAGGGGTTACAGTTGCAGCGCATAACACAAAATGTTTTCTATGTAGGTATTTTAATATAATATAAAGTTTGGAAATTAAAAGGCGTAGCCGTGAGATTTATTGCCTGTTCTTTCTCATGGTTCCAACTTCTACGCCTCTACGTCGCATTAACTGTAAATGTAGAATCTTTGGTAAAAATGTGTTCTTCATGTTTTATATTCTATTTTTTTTGTTTAATAAGACAACTGTCGCGGGGGACTTTACAAACATACAACTAACGGACACAATGAACACTCAGACTCAGACAAATTCTCGGTGTTGGTTTTTAGGTATTTTTAGAAAATATTATTAAAATCATAAATAATTCTGCCAGACCTTTAGAACCTCATACCTAAAAATTATACCTAAAAATTGTCCCACGATCCAGGCTAGCAAGTATGCGTACACTCATAGCACATACTAACACTACATTATTGTACACATTTCGTTTCTGAAAAAATAAGTAAGGTCTGGCGGCCCTGGAATCTTACTCTACTACGCGTCACTCAAAATCACCGATCTGGGAATGACATGGATATGGCATGTCCAATACCTACGAATTTATCGTGCATACCTACGAAATTAACGTGCATACCTACGAAATTAGCGTGCATACCTACGAAATGTTGGGCAATTTAAAATGGCAGCCATTTGGGTTGTACTCCAGAATATAATCGATATCGATATGGAGCCGGTCAGAGGAAAATAATACATTTGTAGTAAGTTAAGTACTTTAGTTAGTTTAAATCTTTTGCCAGATTAGTTTGTTTCATAATGCAAATGTGGGCGAACATGGCAAAGCGAAGGACGACCCTTGTATCAAACATGTAACAAAATATTCTCTGAGAGCCAATATCGATACTGTGTCGCTGAGAAAGTACCGGACATGAATGGCACCATACATACGGTAATGAAACACACAGCCTGAAGCACTGATTCATCTGGTTTTTAGTCATATTTATGCACAAAAACAAAATTATTATGTCCGATATACAACGATTTCACAGCAGATGTACCACAAACCTTGGCAAAAAAATATGGCGACAGTGCCACGAATGACATTTCTTATAAAATATCGGCATGATTAACTTATTCAGTAAACTAGGGCTATCTCTTTTTTCTGACAGAGACATCCCTAAGACAAAACGAGACAACACTATGTTTGGTGGCTTTATGTCGATTTCGTATATATGTGTATAAAAAAATCATGGTTAAATGTGGGTGTAATATTACACCTCTGCCTACCCCTCCGGGGATACAGGCGTGAGTCTATAAAAATAAAAAAAATAATAATATATGTGTATAATGTAATTTTTCTATATGGACTATTTGCCCTCTCCATGTATATTCCTTACTCAATGGTCAAAATTCACGTGGTTCGTGGTGCGCGCGACGTCGACGGATAATCCGTCAGTACGCTCGACGTACTAAAGGATCTTCGGTCAGGTGTGAAAGGTTGAACGTTTTTCTATGCATTTGTATGTATTGGCGTTACGCGACGGATAAAACGCGACGGATCTTCCGTCAGATATGTTCCGCCCCAGCTCGAATTTCAATAGCAAAGACAGCATTTAACAACAAAAAACATATTTTAAAATCTAAAATAGCAAAACACATAAGAAAACAGTTCATCAAAACATACGTCTGGAGCATTGCTCTGTACGGAAGCGAAACATGGACAATGACCTAACAAGACCGGGAAAGACTAGAGGTATTTGAGATGTGGTGCTGGAGACGCATGGAAAAAATTAGCTGGACAGAAAAAAAGACCAACGCGGAAGTATTAAGAATCGTCCAAGAAAAACGCAACATATTGGCGACCATCGAAAGGCGAAGAGGAAAGATGTTTGGCCACCTTATACGACATGACGACTTCATTAAAAACATCATTGAAGGTAAAATAGACGGAAAGAGAGGAAGGGGCCGACCCAGGAGAGCATATATGGACCAGATAAAAGAAAGGACGAAGGTCATGTCGTAAAAGGAGGTCAAGGTACTGGCCGAAGATCGTGAAATATGGCGTTTACTCCACCGACAAGAGCGACGCTCTTAAGTTTAAAGAAGAATCATACCTAGTTAGCATTATTGATACATTAGAAATTAAAGTAAAAGGGTATCATTGAGAGAATTAAAGAAGAACGGCGTGTTTAAAGTTGTGAATCATATTTTTTTTACAATAAAAGAATAACCAAATGACTCACAGGCTTATTGTCACTTGTTCGGCGTCCAAATGCTGACATTAGGTGTCCACCACCCGGCTTAAATATTCCTTTAGTTCACACACACAATGTTTCTTTTTACTGTTTCAAAAGCAGCTGATATCTTATTTTAACTCCCCGGCACTTGTTGTCTCGACACAATCAACTAGTGGTTTAATAGGTATGTCCCCATAAAGCAAAAGTCCAGGGGCGTCAAGTCAGGCGACCTAGGAGGCTACTGGACAGGACCGCCGCGATCGATCCAGCGCTCCTTGTATTCGACTTCACGATGATCTCGAACGTTCTACATAAAACGCGCGGGGGCACCATCATGTTGATAATACACATTTTGTAAATAAACAAGTAAACTTGTTAAACATTTTTTTTCACTACACTCACAGAGAATCCAGGTAGATGACTAATTTTATTTATCAAAGCGCAACAATGGCCGCCCGGCCGGCGCTGTACCTACCAGCGCGGGCGACCGACGCGACGGTGACAAGTGAGACACATTACGTCTCGCTCTTTCCCGCTGTTAATACGTAAGCGAAAGAAAGATGATAGATATTTTGGTGGTCAATTGTGTGTTATTGTCTTGTACCGGCTGTTATGTTGTATTAATGTGTGCGTTCCTGTACGTGGAACCACTAAACAAATGCATTTAAAAAGAAGCCGTTCTACGTTGACTTAAGGTTTATTTTCGTATATTTCGCCTTTTCAAAGCAATGAGTGACTATAGTTTATGTAATTTTAATTATTTTAGGATAAAAAAAAATGATATTAAAAATGTCAGAAATGGATTCAGTAGCTGATTCTGAACAAAGTACTTTCAAGATGTGCATTAAACTTGTTACATGTTGTATAAACAATCTGACAAGTTCTGTAGAACAGATTTATTACCTACGATTGTCTCACTTTCCGTCTAAGGGTCTCGTATTCTCCATTCAGTAGTATGAAGGGTAACCAAAGGTAGGTTTGCTGCGCGTTAGAGAGATCAGTGTGATCTTGCCAGCTTGGCAGATTCTCAACTTCGGAATATCGACATATATCAGTGTACACGGAATCTTTAGATCTTCTTGTAACGGCAGGTTAGTTTTGGCTCTGTAGGTTTTCCTGAACCCCAAAGGTAGCCAAGGAATGATAAGATGAATGTAGAATCAGTGTTTGTCGTAAAGTGATATTGACCTAAGTTTAGGTGTATTGGAGTAGTTGAAAGGAAGCAGTTTAGCTTATAGTTTAGCAGATCCCATATTAGATTGGTAGCGGTGGAGGTGTAATATGACATATATCACATTTCGCCATGTTACGAATTTTACAGTACAACATACAACGGATACTGCATTGAATATTAGCTTGTTGATAATAAAGACTAAGCGATCTCAGTTTAAGCAAGTTTGATTTATTTTGCTTAAATATAGAGATTTAATAAGGTAGTGCAAACAAAAATGAATCAAAGAGAATGAAAATTACCCTATTACTGGTTTTATAGTCACCTAGTCTTAAGTCAAGAGAGAGATAAGTTACTCAAGCTTAAATCGTGTCATACAAGAACAGCTTTTAAACACATAGCGTTAATATTTAGATAACTTCAGTTACTCAGACTGTACGAGTATCTAAAGTCAACACTACTTGGTATTTAACTAAGGCAATCTTAATGCGAAGCAGCAGAAGTAAACTTTAAATATTATTATATATACCTACTTTATATAATATTAACCAGTGTAGCGAATTTAAGCGCGTGGTTTGTTTGATAGCGTTGAAGTTGGAGAAAAGTAGTAATAAGCACCTACTTCTTTTCTAATTTTTTATACGTGGGGGTAGTGTATGAAAAAAAAAAAGTGAAAGAAAATCTATAACGCCTAGTGCGGTCCATGTTTGGTTGTGTCAAACGTGTAGTATTTGAAATATCCTCAGTCTACTTGTTATCTATAACGTGCAGGCGTAGTGATCGGATGTTCGATGAATATTAACTGATATGCCATCTCCATTGTGTGTGTTACTTTGTATCACATCATATCGCATCTGTTGGTTTATGTGACGTGACGCTTAAGGTGTAATAGTATATTTTAATTTGAGAGACAATCTTCAGCAAGGCGTTCCTACTTTCAATTATTCACTACCCGCCATCACTGCGGCCACAGCGCTATCTGTAAACCGTAGCTTATTACTATGCGTAAGACACAACGAGTCGGGATTTAATTAATTATTAAATTACTGTCATTGCTCCGCCTTCAGATAACAAAACGCTTTCGTGATAATACGCAGCTCAGGTTATGCGCAGTGAAAAAACCTGGTAACGTTGGGATTTACTCAGCACAATTTCTATCTTGCAATAGATTTAAGGGTGAAAATGTTATAGATGGAAAGAATTACCTTTATTTATTATAGGTATTAAGTCCGCCTTGTGCAATGTATTTTGCAGGCAATTTTAAATTAATAAATAAATAAATTACCTAGGATTATGGAGGGTCATTCTAGCTAAACTTTTGAAGGGAGAAAAATGTGTTGACGTCTAGGAATAAGTAAGTATATTATGTAAAGTAAGTTTAAAACTCTAGCACGTTTGTATCTAGAAACTTTAATGAACTTAGCCGCTGAAAGTTTATAATTTTATGATTAATTTCTGTCAATAGGTACTACAGTACTCTTACACCTAATAAGCAAAACGCATTTCAGAGAAATATTTGAAAAAATAATTAAGTAACGAGGTCCTTAAGCGATTGTACGCATAAATCTTACTTATCCTAAACTCATGTAATATTCAAGCTATTGATAGCACAGTGCGAGATTAAATTTCTTGTTATGCTCGAACTCTCCCAAGGGTATAAAGCATCGCGAATATCGAGAAACATTTCTCCTAATTATTACGCGGCCATCGCGGGTTTTTTTAAGTACAAACATAAATGAAATGTATAACTGTTAAGATGTCGACCGAGCTCTTATGTACCTAACAAACTGTAAATCGTAACAGGCACCCACATGACAGGCTTGCCTAGTGTGGGGCCACCGGATAACAATCCACTGTAAACAGCTGTTATTGTCAATAAATGCATTTTTATTTTTTATTGATAATTTAATTTCTGAGCACATTTTATGGACGTTTCACCTAATTGTGCTCCCAAAAAGGCTAAGAAACACTTCCCAGATTAAATTATTAACTCCAGTTTCAAATAACAAAGATTATAATTCACCAGAAATAGCGGTTAAATTATGAAAGTGCAATTAAACCGAGGGAAATTATGACTCAAGTATAAAAATCCTTCTGGGATACTTCTTTTTTTTTTTAATAGGCCTGTGACACATTCTGTCATTGCCGATCGGCTACGATACGATAATGCCTGAGTTTCGATATCGGGGATGTGGCTGTAGAGTTGTCGCGTCGTAGCGTTCTGTCCTTGCCCATCTACGCCGATCCTGTGATGTCTTGTTCGGTTCTTGCATAGTATTGGCCGTGAGGCAACGCTTGACTGTTATCAGTGCGGCGATTGCTGCTACGTCGAAGAAGTGACTGTAGGAGAGAGTCTCACACACTTTCTTCACCCGCCTTAAGTGCCGGCGGAGTGGACCAGTATATTCCACTGCAGAAGTAGAACGAAATATATTTTTTAAGCAGGGGACGCGGTGGTGTACTGGCATGGTTAGTTCGTCGTCATCAAAACAATTTAACTTAACTATTGCCTTGAAAACGTAGGTACTTCAAATGAGCGGAAAGTTATTTGGATGTTCTGTTTTATCACATTATAAGTTATCTAGTTAGTATAGACACAAACCCTTACACGTTGAGGAACAACAAGGCGGCACAGATTAAGGTTCTTACACTTAAAGTGATTACTGAAGTTGGCATCGCAATGTCTAATAACTTGTGGCAAATTGCGAAGCTCAGCCACGATGCTGGCGACTCGGCAGTCAGTTGGCCACTCTAAAATTTAATTAAACTATTTAATTGAATCCCACACTCTCGCTGACCTTTTATTTTATTTTCTCACTCTTCCCAGTTAAATCATTCGGAAACAAAAATAATTTCATCCCTCCATGAATGCTTAACGGCCCTGTCACGACCTACAGCGGCGGGCGGCAGCGGCGAGCGTTTTCGATGTACATAGCGCGCGTTACTCCATTGCGGTCACGCTCCGCGAGAATAAACGCGCCATGCACATCATGTACGTGAACTTAGCAGATCATTGTCAAGCAGATCAATAAAAAATCCGAGTTCTTATCGCATGCAGCCGAGTTCTATAGTTCCTGATACATTTCAGAAATAGTTCTGCCATTTTTACCTTAAAAAAAAAGTTACTAAATGATCTGCTAACTTCACGCAGCAGAGCATTAGCAGCAAATCAAAAAAAAAAAAAAGAGTTTTTCCTACATGCGAATGAGTTCTACAGTTCCTGATACTTTTCAGAAATAGTTCTGCCGTTTTTAACTTAAAAAAAAACTAAATGATCTGCTAACTTCACGTAGTAGAGCATTAGCAGCAACCCA
Source organism: Euclidia mi (assembly GCA_944739405.2). Lineage (NCBI taxonomy): Eukaryota > Metazoa > Arthropoda > Insecta > Lepidoptera > Erebidae > Euclidia > Euclidia mi. Next base: position 18,412,339 of record OX123189.2, read on the forward strand.
GAAAAAAAAAATGTGAGTTTTCCTACATGCGAATGAGTTCTACAGTTCCTGATACTTTTCAGCAAAAGTTCTAGACCTATGGTTGAGAACTCACAACAAAGTGCCAGCAGAGCATGTCACAAGGTAAAAAAATCGAAAAATTTCCTTTCTCTCAATTTCAAATTTCATACAAATTTCAGGGCCTAGAACTCTTTAGTTCTTTACAGATCCGTACAAGACCTGTATTATAGACCTAAAATCTAGTCGAAAACTCACAACAAAGTGCCAGCAGAGCATGTCACAAGTTCAAAAAATCGAAAAATTACCTTTCCCTCAATTTAAAATTTCATACAAATCTCAGGGGCTAGAACTCCTTAGTCCTTAACAGGTCCGTATCAAAACTGTATTTAAGAACCAAGAAGTTCTAGCCCCAGAGATATGTATAAAATTTTAAATTGAGGGAAATGTTATTTTTTGATTTTTTAACATTGTGGCATGCTCTGCTGGCACTTTGTTGTGAGTTCTCGACTTGATTTGATATCTTAAATACAGTTTTGATACGGATCTGTTAAGAACTAAAGAGTTCTAGCCCCTGAGATTTGTATGAAATTTTAAATTGAGGCAAAGGTAGTTTTTTTATTTTTTGACATTGTGGCATGCTCTGCTGGCACTTTGTTGTGAGTTCTGGACTAGATTTGACGTCTGCAGTACAGGGCTTATACGGGTTTATTAAGAACCAAGGAGTTCTAGCCCCAGAGATTTGTATGAAATTTTAAATTGAGGGAAATGTATCTTTTTAATTTTTTGACATTGTGGCATGCTCTGCTGGCACTTTGTTGTGAGTTCTCGACTTGACTTGAAGTCTGCAATACAGGGCTCATACGGATTTATTAAGAACTGAGAAGTTCTAGCCCCAGAGATTTGTATGAAATTTTAATTTGTGGGAAATGTAATTATTTGATTTTTTGACATTGTGGCATGCTCTGCTGGCACTTTGTTGCGAGTTCTCGACTAGATTTGAGATCATAAATACAGTTTTGATACGGATCTATTAAGAACCAAAGAGTTCTAGCCCCTGAGATTTGTATGAAATTTTAAATTGAGGGAAAGGTAATTTTTAGATTTTTTGAACTTGTGACATGCTCTGCTGGCACTTTGTTGTGAGTTTTCGACTAGATTTTAGGTCTTTAATACAGGTCTTGTACGGATCTGTAAAGAACTAAAGAGTTCTAGCCCCTGAAATTTGTATGAAATTTGAAATTGAGGGAAAGGTAATTTTTCGATTTTTTTACCTTGTGACATGCTCTGCTGGCACTTTGTTGTGAGTTCTCGACCATAGGTCTAGAACTTTTGCTGAAAAGTATCAGGAACTGTAGAACTCATTCGCATGTAGGAAAACTCAATTTTTTTTTTCTGGTTTGCTTCTAATGCTCTGCTACGTGAAGTTAGCAGATCATTTAGTTTTTTTTTTAAGGTAAAAACGGCAGAACTATTTCTGAAAAGTATCAGGAACTGTAGAACTCATTCGCATGTAGGAAAAACTCAATTTTTTTTTTGATTTGCTGCTAATGCTCTGCTGCGTGAAGTTAGCAGATCATTTAGTATTTTTTTTTTAAGGTAAAAACGGCAGAACTATTTCTGAAATGTATCAGGAACTATAGAACTCGGTTGCATGCGATAAGAACTCGGATTTTTTATTGATCTGCTGGACAATGATCTGCTAAGTTCACTTACATATGCACATCGCCCCTGCCGCGCCGCTCGCCACTTAGACCGATCTCGTGAACAGGCCCTAATGCTTCAATTATAGCGATTCAATTTAAAATTTTATTTTAAAGTAGACATGAAGAGTTTACTTCGGTTTATTGTGTTTTCACCGCTGCGTGGTATCCAAATCAATTTTAAAAATAGATTTGTTTTCTCTGTGTCAGTTTCAGACTGCTATAGGTAATTGAACTGTCTTTTTATTTAATTTTAACCGTAAAATTGTGGATAACTTTGTTTGAAAGTCGTTGCTTGTTCAATACAGCGAACACATGAGCAGAGATCTTAGATAAGTATGTACTAGGTACTTTAGTGGAGAACAATAATTAATGATCATTTCTCTTACAATAAAAAGCATTACAGGGCATTGCTGGTGGAAGTTACCTAGCAAGTTTTTATTAGTTATATGCAAGTAATACTAAGTATTAAGAGTTATTCCTCTAGCACGCAAAATAACCGGAAATAGACGTTGTTAATAGCACATACATGTCTAAGTATCTTATTTTTCTTAAGTGCGACTATTCTAAAAGTGAAAGCTTGTGAGGATGGATGGATTTTTAAAGCAAACACTACGGAGTTTGAAGCAACTTTTCAGTAAAATTGTTTAAACATCATAGTACTAGCATGGATTAGCTTTAGTCTCGTAAACTATCCGATTAATAGCTATTGAAGTATAATTAAAACTTAATAATAATAATTTTTATAATAGTCGTCTTGGAAGTAGAATTCGATAAATCATACTTACCTGTTTATTTACAGCTATTTGAAGATATGCACGTTGTCCTGGGCTCAGAGTTTATCTATGTGAGAAACTTATTAGAATGATGAATAGAATAGATGAATCCATTGTAACACAATTATTTGTTTTAGAAAGAAAGCTTCTGATATAATCTGTGGCCCTTAAATAGATTTGCCATCGTAAAATAACTTCTTGAATAATAAACTTGCAGTATTCTTCATAAATTGATGTTATTACGCGGCCACCGTGGGTTTTACGATCGCTTGTAAAATGATTGAACGTTTTACACACAGAAATATAACATTTCTATGTGCTGTAGGTACCATAATCTTTTTCTAGTGAAACAACGTGAATTTATTAAACCTGTATTTATTTTATACGTTGTGATTCAACTCCCTAGAATATATCAATTGTTTAGCAAAGTTACCTTTTGAGATCTTTGGCATATTTGGTGAGGAACTGTTGCTTCTTACACACGTACTTTGCATCGCTGAAGAGTCTAGTAAACTAGACGTTATTGATAACAGGTACTTAAGTATGAAGAAGTTTATCTCAGCTGTCCTGCTTAGCGTCATAGTAGTTCAAACGTTTTGTAGTTGAATTAAATAATCTGTCAATATAATTATTACTTGCCTGATGTGTTGCCTTTATCATAAGAGATCATCACAAGACGTTCCAGTCCAGTCCAGTTGCTGAAATAATCGCACATTTCAGATTCAGAGCATTATTTCAGAAACAAGGACCTTTTCGTTACAATAAATATAAGGTTTTTGCGGACGACAAACTACCAGCTGAAAATATTACTAGCTCTTAGTTATTCTCTTTGCGTATTTTCCAAAGGGCAGTCGCTTTCAGAAGTGAAAATGTTAATTTAAAAATTCTTTGTCATGAGAGCCTAATAAAACTATAATGGATTTATTTAAGATGGCTTTTTGTTGAAACTACACCGAGCCCACTGAGTGTACTGACACTCAGTGGGCTGTGAAAAACTCGCTTCAATAGAAAATACTTTGATGCGTAAAAAGATACCAGTAAGCTGAAAGTGAAGTGCTATCGCATGCGGCTTTGAGTGGCTTCAGCTGAATTTTGAGTGGAAATTGGATGATTTTATTAGGTGTGGTGAGATCTTTTCTGTGCAGTTTTGAAAGCGTATTCGGTTTGTTTTATTACCCACTTTAAAAAGGATCAGTTCGAAAATATTCAAATAATAAAATAAATTTCTGTTGGAACGCTCAAAATATAAGCTATTTCTGGTAACCCTATATGAGAGGAAATATAAATGTACCTACGTCTCGATTTTTATAAAAAAGTATAGTAGGAAATTGTGGCACCTGAGTAGACTTTACAAGTAAATAGTAGCACTTACTATTGTCGGCGATAAAATGAATATTATGTATGTTCTTCTAAGGACTATTTCAGCGGCTGGCATAGCGCGTGACAGGAGACACATTTGGCAAAACGTTTTTATGATGGAAGACTGTCTCGTGAAGCAAAGTTGCCAGTATTTGTGATACGGTAACTAATCGCTAGATTGTTAACAAGTCTGTGAAAAAGCATTTTTGTGTCGGTTTGTGCTCAGGTGTTTTATATAACTGCTTTAATAAAGGGTAAATTATTGTGAAATTATTAATGTTCGTTGTCTAAAATATTGTGCAATATATTAGTTTACGCGGTGTTTAATTACTTTCACGGTGTTGTTGTTGCCAAATATAACATGTCCAGATCCATGATATACGGTTTATGTTTAACGTAACATTCTCAGAGGAGGACTAATAATATAGGCGAAGAGTTGTTGAGTATAATCCACGTATGAATAATTATCCACTTAAGTTTATCATTTTGATTTTTCTTGCTGATCAAATATTTCATTTTTAATATGTTGAAATGTTTAACAATAGTTTTCACAAATCAATAACATTGTATGTAAACACATTTCCATGTCTTTTATCTCAACATTATTGAGTAATATTTAGCATTATTGATGGGTTGGTAAATGTTATTGAATCCTGCCTTGTGCCTTGTGTTAAATCAGAACCTTTATTTAGGACATTAATCCAACGCCAAGGACCCTTTGAAGCTTTTAATCTAAATAACTAATAAATCAATAACAGTTTCAACCGCAGTAGGATCCCTAAACTGTCAAGGTTTTACTAATTACTACAAATACAATTTCACATAAGCAAGACGAGTTTTCTGGTTTGTATAAAATATGCTTAAATGGGGCTTGTAATTTATTCTGTGTTCTTCACAGCTGAATGGCATGTTTCTACTACATCTATCACATTTAGCGCCTGTCTCACCTCTCTGAGATAATATATGTTCTGATTAAATAACTTAACAGATAGCGCCATATAAATGCAAAACTATTTGTAAATTTAGTTTGATGGAAAATTACTTATTTAGACTTTATGAGACTGGTCCAATGTTTAAAGCTACGTATTTTATTGTAGGCACTTTATAATACCAGATACATATGAGGCAGTCTGAACCAACCATTAGAAATCATCACACAGGCCTTTGCAGTCCATTGCTGGACATAAGCCGCTCTTAGTATGCGACACCATAAGATTGTGAGTCAATAGAGCCTCTTATTAGGCTACTATATCTCGCAGGGCTGATAGGTTGGCATAGGGTTTGACGAAGACTTTTTTGCTTCTTTGTAATGATAGGTAGGTACTAGTTGCGTCGTGTATTTTCTTTTTTCTTGCTTACGACACGAAGGACACGTACGGAGTGAAATGGGTTAGTAACAATTCTAAAGCAATTTCTTATCATCTAGTAATAAAAGTTTGCTTTTCGCTGAGTGGTTAGTGATAGTCAGATATCCGAAGCAGCCTTTTAGTTTTAGCTATAATAAGACTATTCTACCATGGAGATGACATTACGTACCCCTCTGGTCCATTCAACCACTTACCATAAAGTTATAAACATTATGAAAGATAAATCACTTCTGTACTCGAATGTATCGAGCAACAAAAAAACCAAGTGAATTAATTATTCCAGTTATTTCTATTAGTAGAAGATCTGTAAAAGAGCGACCTTCACTGATCTGATAATTGGATGAAAACTATTTTATATCAAATTTTGCATGTTAAAAATATATCGCGAATGGGTTGGTAAAAAAAACCTTCTACTTAGGCTAAATTTCCAAAATAAATGTCTTTGTGTTCGCTAACGTCATTTGCTTATTCAATAAACAAAGTATAAAATTAATCCCTTGAAGGCATAAAAGGTTCTATGCAAATTATGACTCCCCTTTTTATCCACTTAGGGTAAGAATTTCCAAAAAGACTTTCTTAGTGTTCACGTACGTCATTTGCGGAATCAATATACAAAGATTGAAGTTAATTCATTGAAGGAATTAAAAGTGTCATTCAAACTCTGAAAACCTGTTTAACCCGCTAAAGGGAGGTATTTCCAAAAAATCCTCTCTTAGTGCGCCTCTACACACATCTAGGAACATACATGCCAAATTTCACCTACTTGCGCTCAGTAGTTTCGGCTGTAGCGTGTCCGTCACTCAGTCAGTAACGCACAAAAATATGTATACAGACAGATTGAAGTGGTTTCATTGAAAAATAAGAGGCTTTACACAAACTCTGACTCCCTTTGTTACCCTCTTAGGGGAATAATTTTCAAAATAAATGTCTTTGTGCTCGCTAACGTCATCTGCGGATCCAATAAACAAAGAATGAAGTCAATCCCTTGAAGGCGTAAAAATATTTCATATAAATTCTGACTCCGTTTTATAACCGTTTAACACACTTTGACCCCTATCTTACCTCCTGAGGGTAAGAATTTCCAAAAAGCCTTTCTTAGTGTTCACTAACTTCATTTGAGGAATCAATATACAAAGTTTGAAGTTAATCCATTAAGGGAATTAAAAGTTTCATGCAAATTCTGACAACCAGTTTAACCCTCTAGGGGAGGAATTTCCAAAAATTCACTCTTAGTGCGCCCCTACACACCTCAAGGAACATACATGCTAAATTTCTCCTACTTGCGCTCAGTTGTTTCGGCTGTAGCGTGTCTGTCAATCAGTCAGTAACGCATGGATCTTATATGCAGATTATAACATAACTTCACGCCTTTTATCCCCGAAGGGGTAGGCGGAGGTGTATTACACACCCACACTTCGCCAGTTTAGGTCGCAATTCAATAGGGAGCGAGCCCATTGCCATCTACCGGGCACATTGTTATACAGATTATAGAAATAAATAATATTTGACTGCCTCCATGGTCCAGTGGATAACGTATACGTCTGCTAAACGGGAGGTATCGGGTTCGATTCTCGGGTCAGCCAAAAGTGTTACTGAGTTTTTCCGAATTCTCAGTAGCAGCACGGAGTCTACCAATGTAAGTAACGGCAATAGGCTCGCCACCTATTACGTGGGACCTAATATGCAACATGGCGAAATGTGGGTGTAATATTACACCTCTGCCTACCCCTTCGGGGATACAGGCGTGAGACTATAAAAAAAACTGTAATCTCAAAATAACTGTATTGCATATTGTTGCTAACCCGTTTCCAGTACCCCAAAGATTTATTTTGATTGTTATTCTGTCTGTCTATTTATTCAGGGTAATCTTAAAAATGGCTGAATCGATTTAGATGTGTACCTTACTAATAGTTCATGAAACCTTTCGAACAAACGATGAAAATTTTATTTAGGCGTAGCTAGTTAAAATTAAATTAGTCATGGATTCCGTACCAGTATACATTTGTATATCTCATCGAAATTGTGAAAAATGTAAAATAAATTATCCAAGTTCAAAAACCCTTTCTTAGTATATTTAGGTTAAAGAAATGAGAGAAGCTTTGGTCAGCAGTTGGACAAAGCAGATAACTGATAAAAAGTGCTTAACTGCTTAAAAATAAATAAAATAGCAAAATAACGGTTCTAAGTATTTTGGCTTCTATTGGTCATATAAAGAATCATCATACATTTTGTAGTTAGTGAAGATGCAGAAGAAGAGAGCTTAGATGAGAGCCAGCCGCATAAATTTAAATTCATCATCATCATCATCAGCCTTTAAAAGTCCACTGCTGGACTAGGCCTCTCCTTTGAAAGGAGGAATTGGCCTACTATACCACGCTGGCCAAACCGGTTGGTATAGGGTTTGTATCAAGTTTTCCTTCTCTTACAGTGATGTTCTCTGCATAATATGATCCCTCTGTCGGCTCTTACGACACCCATGGGATGATATGGGGTGGTGAAATGCTGTATTCTTAATCCTTCACCCAAATTTAAATTAATGAATATTTAATGCACATCAGGGACGATGAAGAAAAAAAACAAGTATTAAAAGTTTCATACAAACTGGGCCAACTTTTTGAACTCCCCGTTTTAGTGGTGAATTCACTAACGTCACTTGAGGAGCCGATATACAAAGTTTCAAGTTAATCCATTGAAGTTATTTTTATATATTACAAAATGGGACACCCTTTCTTAACCCCCGTAGAGGAGTGTCTTCAAAAACTGCTTTCTTGGTGTTCACTAATGTCGCTTGAGGAAATTATATACAAAGTTTAAAGTTAATCCAATGACGGAATAAAAAGGTTTCATACAAATTCCGACTCCCCTTTTTAACCCTTTAGGGTAAGAAATTCCAAAATGATTTTCTTAATATTTACTTAGGTCATTAGAGAAACCAATATACAAAGTTTGAAGTCAATCCACTGAAGGAATAATACGTTTCGCTTAATACACACTTTGAGCCCCTATTTTACCCCCTGAGGGTAGGAATTTTCAAAAAACAAATTCTCAGTGTTCACTATCGTCGTAAACCAATAAACAAAGTTTGAAGTGAATCCATTAAAGGAATAAAAGTTACATAAAAGCTTTGAGCTTTTTTCTTACCCTCTTAGGGACGGCATTTCCAAAAAAAATAATTCTTAGTGCTTACTATCGTCGTTTGAGGAACTAATATACAAAGTTTGGATTCAATCCATCAAAGGAATAAAAAGTTTGATACAAACTTTGACCCCCAGTTTTACCAGTTTTACCCCCTTAGGGGTGAAATTTCTAACAATTCTATCTTAGTGCTACCCTACACTCCCTACTAAATGTCATCTTCATACAAAATAAATTAGCGGGTCTTAATCACGTGCAATTAACTTATTTAAGGTATAAATACCTATTTGGTTCAGACGTTTCACTCGTCTTGCACCGAGCGTGGTCACGGAGAGACTGATGAGAGCTCAGCGCCGTCTTGTGGAAGTGCGGGTTTCGGCACCTACCCTCACTTGGTCTGTATTTAAGTTCGCAATGTCGGTACTCCGACACACTACACTAATGACGTCTACACACTGTTGAGATTTATCACTGCGGCGGTGTCTACACTTGCTGATAACTGGATTCCAAGTAGCAGATAATCTATATCCATCCTCCCGGTTGAAATTGTTATGTTTCTTGATTTCTACCGCTTCACGTACTATCCTGGAGTAATAGTGACGATCGGTGGATAAGACTTGTGGTTGATGCAGTTCTATCCAGTGGTTTGGTCCAGACCCCAACAAATGCTCAGCTATCGCCGACTTATTAATATTTCGGTTTTTTACAGCTGCGTTATGTTCCTTTACTCTTTCAGCGACTGTCCGCTTAGTCTGCCCGATATATGAACTACCACAGCTGCAATCGACTTTGTAGACGCCAGGTGTTTGGAGAGGAATGCCATCCTTTGGAGTACGCAGATTGTGTGCAATCTTAGAGAGCGGACTGTAAACAGTCTTGATGGAGTATTTCTTGAGTTCTGTTCCAACCTTGTCCGTCACTCCCTTTAGATATGGCATGTACGCCGGCACTCTGCTTACTTCAGGTCTACGATCTTTCCTCTTCAGACGGAGTATCTTCTTCTTGTATCCATTGCGCCTCAGTACCTCCTGAACATGTGACAGCTCACTATTTAACTGTTCAAGGTCACACAGGTCATACGCTCTGTTCACTAACGAGGACACAACGGAATCCAAATGCCGCGGATGGAGGTGCGAGTTCGCATTAAGATACCTGTCGGTGTGTGTCGGTTTCCTATATACAGTGTGTCCAAGGGTACCATTATCACTCACTGTCACTTTAACGTCGAGAAGGGTAACGATCCGTCTACCTCCATTTCGTATGTGAATTGGATGTTTGGATGTATGGAGTTCAATTTGTCTGCGAATTGTTCCACGTCTTGCTGGTTCCCCTTCATGATGCAGAAGATATCGTCGACATACCTCTTCCACAACTTCACATTTGATGCCTGCATGTCTATGGATTCTTCGAAGTGCTCCATCCAGATGTTGGCCATTACCGGTGCTATAGGGCTACCCATAGCCACTCCATCGATCTGGAGGTAGTGTTGTCCACAATATATGAAGTAGTTACCATCCAAGCAATTCTTAAGTAGAAGTGCGAATTCATCAGACAGATAACTTTCCCTTAATTTCCTCTGTACGACCTCAAGGCAATCTTGAACAGGAACATTGGTGAATAGTGACTCAACATCAAAACTCACCATCATCTCGTCTGGTTCATTTTTCGTGCACTTGATAATTTCTATAAAGTGGCGAGAGTCCTCCACGAAAGAGTATGTCTTGCCTACTAACGGTTGTAGTACCTTGCTTATGTGTTTCGCCAAACCATATGTGGCTGAATTTATTTGACTCCCTATAGGACGCAAAGGTACGTTGGTCTTGTGTACTTTGGGTAAGCCGTACATCTTAGGCGGCTGCACAATTTGAGGTTTATGTAACCGCTCAAACACCTCTTCCGTAAATAAGTTTTTATGGTCCCTAATTAAGGCACGAATGCGTTTTGTCACTCTGGCAGTCGGGTTATATGACACAGCCTTATATACTAATGTGTCACTTAACAGATTCCTTATCTTACAGTCATAATCACAAGTATTCATTACCACAGTGGCGTTTCCCTTATCGGCATTTAGCACTAAAATATTCGTGTTATCACGCAGCGTTTTTAGTGCCTAACGCTCTTCTGTGGAAATAAATTGGGTTTAGGCGGCTTTGACTTGCGTAAAATAACGGCAACATCCTGTCTAAGTATATCCGCATCGTTAGACGGTAACTTGTTACGCGTTATCACCTCTTCTTTGCTACTTATGACGTTTACATATGGAATCCGTTTAGGTGTTATTGCATAATTTAACCCTTTCGCCAATACGCTTTATGTCGCGCTGTCAATAACATAATCTGATAAATTGATTACCATTTGCTGTTGGGTGGGGTGTTCATTTTTCCCGCTTACCCTCTCATGATGGCTTATCAATTTATCAAACTTTTTCTTGTGCCGCTTAGTACGCAGGTCGTAAATGCGGCTAGATTGGTTGTACGTTACACGGTCGCACAAGATAAAGTCACTGTATAATAGCACTTCACTACACTGTGTATGCACTTTATATAGGTCACACCGTACAACACCAAGCTCGTACCGACAATTGCCAATGAATTGTCTTAAAAGATGAAAACTGGCGTTAAGATGGCATTCTACATGCCATCTTAATAAGGAATGTCCTTACGCGGTTTAATGCGCACTCCTACGGGTATTACATCGTTATCACGACACTTCGTTAAAAAACCCCTTGGACACACTGTATATAGGAAACCGACACACACCGACAGGTATCTTAACGCGAACTCGCACCTCCATCCGCGGCATTTGGATTCCGTTGTGTCCTCGTTAGTGAACAGAGCGTATGACCTGTGTGACCCTGAACAGTTAAATAGTGAGCTGTCACATGTTCAGGAGGTACTGAGGCGCAATGGATACAAGAAGAAGATACTCCGTCTGAAGAGGAAAGATCGTAGACCTGAAGTAAGCAGAGTGCCGGCGTACATGCCATATCTAAAGGGAGTGACGGACAAGGTTGGAACAGAACTCAAGAAATACTCCATCAAGACTGTTTACAGTCCGCTCTCTAAGATTGCACACAATCTGCGTACTCCAAAGGATGGCATTCCTCTCCAAACACCTGGCGTCTACAAAGTCGATTGCAGCAGTGGTAGTTCATATATCGGGCAGACTAAGCGGACAATCGCTGAAAGAGTGAAGGAACATATCGCAGCTGTAAAAAACTGAAATATTAATAAGTCGGCTATAGCTGAGCATTTGTTGGAGTCTGGACCAAACCACTGGATAGAACTGCATCAACCACAAGTCTTATCCACCGATCGTCACTAATACTCCAGGATCGTACGTGAAGCGGTAGAAATCTAGAAACATAACAATTTCAACCGGGAGGATGGATATAGATTATCGGCTACTTGGAATCCAATCATCAGCAAGTGTAGACACCGCCGCAGTGATAAATCTCAACAGTGTGTAGACGTCATTAGTGTAGTGTGTCGGAGTACCGACATTGCGAACTTAAATGAAGACCAAGTGAGGGTAGGTGCCGAAACCCGCACTTCCACAAGACGGCGCTGAGCACTCATCAGTCTCTCCGCGACCACGCTCGGTGCAAGACGAGCGAAACGTCGGAACCAAATAGGTATTATACCTTAAATAAGTTAATTGCACGCGATTAAGACCCGCTAATTTATTTTGTACGATGTATACAAATCGCGAAAATTTCATCTTCTTGCGACCAGTAGTTTCGGCTGTAGCGTGTCTGTCAGTCAGTAAGTAACGCAAGGATTTTATATATTAAGATTATTTTAATATACAAATCTTATATTTAAAAGAGGACGCCAGCAGCCACGCCTGCATTTTTTTTTAATTTACCCGTTTTGGCCGATCCCGTGGGAATTTCGGAAAATTCCTTCTTAGTGCACCCCTGCGGTCCTCAAAGAACATACATGCCAAACTTCAGCTTACTGCGCCCAATAGCTTCGGCTGTAGCGTGTCTGTCAGTCAGTCAGTAACACAAGGATTTTATATATTAAGATGACAGCTACTTCACTGCGAACACGATGATATTGGGTTGCCTACAAAAACCTGTCAGGAAAAGCGGTAATTTTTTTTAGCCTGTACCGGTTTTTTTTATAACCCATTCGCGATTTATTTGTTAAACTAGTAGCGAGTAGGTATAAATAAAATTTTATGTAACTTTACGTTTGTTGCGTCACTGGCGTCACTTGGGGCAGGGATTGAAAACCAGCAAGTCGTTCACGTCACGAGCGACGCAACGCTGAATGTCTGCCTCATTGTCACATCGGCGGTGTACAGTTAGTTATAATTTTTTGAATGTGGGTATGGCTATAATTATCGTCGGAAATGTATGCCCGTATTGATATCATTGTGTTCCTACCTACTATATTTATCTATTTATGTATCTATTTACTTATTATGTACCTAATAATTGTGCGCTGTTATGATGTGATAATAAACGAATTCTAATTCGATATATTTTTTTACATGCAAAATTTGATATAAAATACTTCTCATCCAATTATCAGATCGGTGAAGGTCGCTCTTCTACGGATCTTAGACTATATATGACGGGTTGGCTCATGAAATTAGTTGCTAAAATACATACATACGTAGACCCACGCCTGTTTCCCCGAAGGGGCAGGCAGAGGCAAACGCCCACTTTTCGCCAGTGTTTCGATCCCACGTAATAGGTGGCGAGCCTATTGCCGCTAAAATGTACACAAAAATAGGTTTTATCTAGAGAAGAAACATGAAACGTCTTCTGAATCATTTGAAAAATAGTTTTGGGTATAGAAATAGGTACTAGAGGCGCACCGCCATATTGTTCAGTGTTAGACAATTTTTTTAAACCGATTATTCCGAAGTAATAAATATAATATAATTAAATTCAAGATCTTCTCATAAACAAGCTTATTGATAGGGGCCATAATATTGTAAGCAAACTATTAAATATTTTTGATGACTCACAGGTCCTAATCTGGTATCTCACGACACAAGCAATAAAACCATTGACACTAAGAACGCAGATTCGGAACAAATGGTTTTGGACACAAAGGATTCTAAAAAAATCTCTCAATCGCACGTTACTTGTCACTAAACAGGGTATTTTATAAATAGATTATACTTACCTAAAGCACGTATTCTGCCATTACCGTCGATTTATTACACAAGTTGCTTTTTAACGACACTCTAGGGAAACGTGTAGTGGTTTTAGTTTAACCGGAAACCAAGCAGCTGTTACTAGTTAAAAGTTGTACAACTTTAACTAGTAACGGCTAGTGCTAGTGTAAGATTAACCACCTACATTACTGCACATGTTCTGTGGCTAAATAAAATAATTAACGATATGTAGAAGAACTTGCTCTTCTGAATCTTAGAGGTATACTAAAGAAACTGTGGCATTCTTCAAATCAGAGTGATTGCTCAATTTCGATATCAACTTTGTGTTAACATTTAATTTCAAAACAAGCACTAAGATTTTGTAATAAGTGTTATTTTAGTTTATAAGCTAAAACTAAAATAAGTGTAGTGCTGAACTTATTCCTCCCGCAACGTTTTCCCTACAGACCGATTTTGACCCGTCCGGCAACAACCATATCTTGCATTCGTATCGAGACCCCTTGCGGGGAGCCTACCTTTGTTGCTTCATCCTATGAGAGAACTAACGGACATCGAATCCCAGTTCCTGCTTTTTATGTGCCGAAGCTACTCCCACATCAGTTTGGTTATCGAATCACGAAGCCAAGAAGTTCATAGGATAAGGTTTTGAAATTAAACTACAGTTTAAAAAACTACAGTTTTACAGATTACGGCTAGTAATAAAAATTTAGTTTTTAGATCATTCGGTTTAAATGTAATAACAAGTGAAACCAATATAACGCGATAAAATCCGTAAACTGTAGTTTAATTTCAATGTGTAACATTCGCGTAAACCCTCAGATCATAGAAGTAATTTAGTAATTCATTGTTATTTCAATGATCTGAGCGTAAACCCAAGAAAATATTAAGAAAATATTAGGATAAGGTTTGTTTAAAATATTGTAATAATAAGTTGAGTGTATTTTGCATTTTTGAACGTATACTTTGTCAAGCTTTGCTACTGTTTTCAAGTAAAAAATTAAGTCATATACACAGTGCATTCACTGTCTATTATTATTAAAATGTCACGATGCATCTGCGACCGCAGGCAAAAGTGCTGAACTGAAAAGACAGAGAAATCTATGACCTCAAAATCACGGTACGCATATTGGCCGATTAAAATTTCAATTACAGTGTAAACTAGGTACCACACAAGCTTAAATACTTTTACTCAGAGGCGTGGTTCTGTTTAATTCGAGTTATTATAACATATTCCCCCGTATAAGAACGTAACAATGGGACAAAGTTACTTTCACATTTCTAAAATCGTTATGGATTTCACGATACTATGCTTGTGATCGCAATATCCGAACTGTTAACGTTTTTTTCGACAGAACAATGGATTCAATTTCCTACATCTATTTATTAAACGTTCAATATTGCGCAGATCCGTGAGCTTCTCTTTATGTACAGATGAACTTGCTGCTAGTTAATATAGGATTGGCTGGCGTTAAATAAATGGCTTAAAGGTGTTTGTTGCTAACTTTTATTACTGTTCTTGCATACAATGCAAGGAAGAAGTTTTTCACTTGAACTTTTGCACTTATTTCAAAATTTTAAACATTAAAACACTTAGATGCGATTATTGGGATGTCGTAGATCAAGGTTTGGTTTCCACACATTGACGTGTCCTAACTTTAATCTTGATTTGTTCTGTGCTCGACTGCACGGATATACTTTCTTGTTGACAATGCGCCGAGTGTAGTGGTTTTGATGCTGACAGAGGGACAACACTTTGCGCTTGCCACAAATCGTTGTTTTGAGTAAAGGAGTTCTTTGACTCCATTGATGGAATGCTTGTAAAGTCTCTCGCAATACGGTATTTATTCCTAGAGTGTGAGTTGTCTATAACAAGTAACATAAAGTAGAGGAAACTACAAAGTATATTTTAATGTAAATCTTTTTACATAAATGATTTTTTATACAAAAAAACATTTAACACAAGCACGTCAAAGAACACACTAACTATGTCTCAAATTAAATTTATTCTGAGATTCTTTAGGTAGTCATTTGGTACGTTTATTACGGAAATCGATATCAACCTTTCGCAAACCGACTAATTCAACTGTTTCTGATATTAAAGCAGCGTTAGTATGTGCTTTCAATATTTTACAGTTATAATTTCACTATTTTATCTTATACGGCGGAACCGTTCAAAAGCGATAAAGAGGAGCGCCAGTCAATTAGGCATAATAGTGCACTTCATCTATGTAAAATGACATCAAAATCCATTCAGCCATTTTTCAGTAGAGCTGCGACACGGATAAAGTAAGAAAATATTTTACATTTCCATTTTTAGTATCAGAAGCGCTGTCGGTCGCATAACAATCATTTACTTACTTGAAAATATACGCTCTCGGTAACATACATTTGATTTTTCTGACGTGTAGTTATAATATCATTGTATTAAGAATGTGTAGATTATAATATGATATAGCTGCTTTCGCCTATTGAATTTATGCAAATGGCTTATTCGTTGGTTAGAGATCCTTATTTTGGTTTGTCAGGCGTAGACTTTACTCTCAGTGTAGCTGGAGTACCAAACAGTCAAGCATTACCACAAGTCACACAATTTCTCTGTGACTATCGAGCTATTTGTGTAAGTAGCAGATATTTGCGTAAGCCTTGGTTTTAAATTCGCTGGTGCACTTCATACTTCTTACGTCAAGAGAAAATAAGTATGATGATAAAAGATTTAGTTGTCAGACTTCTCTTTGAAGAACCTTCATTAAACACCTACTTTGTAAAAATGCACTTACGATTACTTGTACGACTGATATAAATTCTAAGTACATGATTGGATAATTGATAGTTCCCAGAGAGTCATAGCTTATACTAGACTTGGCCCCAGGGCGTTTCAATAAAACTTTAACGACAAATAGTACTAAATTTTTTATACTCTCATCGCATGGGTTCAAGGAATACCGTCTGCTCCTAGGATCCTTGTACTTACAAATAATTTTAGCAGAATATTGTTTTATGTTTCACTGTTCACAAATTGAAGTGAAATATTGAAATTCATAACTGTAGTTTTATGGAAATTACAAGAGCTGACTCTTGTGTGAAATCTTTTTGGGTTAAGCTTAATATTTACTGCATCGAAGATAGTATTTATAATATGAACTACAGTATTGCATGCCCGCTTGCTCTATAGCAAATCTTTTGAATCCGACTATACAATAGGAAATTCAAAGGGATCTGTCTGTTGGGCAGAGTCAGCTGACAAAGCTGAAGACGGAGGATGGCAGAATCGTATCGTCCAAGCCTGAGCTCTTGGAGGAGATCGAAAGGTTCTATGGACAGCTATACACGACAACGCAACAACCCGCAAGCACTCCAGCGTCAGACCCTAGAGCTGGATTGACCCGACACTATACCAAAGATATCCCGGACGTCAGCATGCACGAGATTAGTGTGGCTCTCAATCAGCTTAAAAACAACAAGGCGCCGGGTGATGACGGAATTACGAGTGAGCTTCTAAAGGCCGGCGGTGCACCCGCTAGAGAAGCCCTCCGGAAGCTATTTAATTCCGTCATTCTCGAGGGTAAAACGCCACAGGCGTGGCACAGAGGTGTGGTGGTGCTTTTCTTTAAGAAAGGGGATAAAACCCTCTTGAAGAACTACAGACCCATCACACTTCTGAGCCACGTCTACAAGCTGTTTTCGAGGGTCATCACGAATCGTCTCGAGAGCAAGCTAGACGACTTCCAGCCTCCCGAACAAGCCGGTTTCCGTAAACGCTATAGTACCATAGACCACATACATACGCTGCGGCAGGTTATACAGAAGTCCGAGGAGTATAACCAGCCCCTATGCTTGGCGTTTGTGGACTATGAGAAAGCCTTCGATTCGATCGAAATCTGGGCGGTGCTACAGTCTCTCCAACGGTGCCGGATTGACTACCGATATATCGAAGTGCTGAAGTGTTTGTATGAAAACGCCACTATGTCAGTCCGCCTCCAGGACCAGAGTTCGAAACCTATTCAACTCCAGCGAGGGGTGAGACAGGGGGATGTCATATCCCCAAAACTGTTTACCACTGCGCTGGAGGATGTTTTCAAGCTTCTGGACTGGAATGGACTCGGCATCAACATCAACGGCGAGTACATCACTCACCTTCGATTCGCAGACGATATCGTAGTCATGGCTGAGACCATGGAAGACCTAGGCACAATGCTCGATGGCCTCTGTAGAGTCTCCCAACAAGTAGGTCTTAAGATGAACATGGACAAGACGAAAATCATGTCGAACGTCCATGTTGTACCTGCTCCTATTCAGGTTGGGAACTCTACGCTCGAAGTTGTCGACATGTATATCTACCTGGGACAAGTAGTCCAATTAGGTAGGTCCAACTTCGAGAAGGAGGTCAATCGTCGAATCCAACTCGGTTGGGCAGCGTTCGGGAAGCTACGACATATCTTCTCGTCCGATATCCCGCAGTGTCTCAAGACGAAAGTCTTTGACCAGTGTGTGTTGCCAGTGATGACTTACGGATCAGAGACGTGGTCGCTCACTATGGGCCTTATCAGAAGGCTCAAGGTCACTCAGAGGGCGATGGAGAGAGCTATGCTTGGAGTTTCCCTGCGAGATCGAATCAGAAATGAGGAGATCCGCAGTAGAACCAAAGTCGTCGACATAGCTCTCCGGATAGCCAAGCTGAAGTGGCAGTGGGCAGGGCACATAGCTCGAAGAACTGATGGCCGTTGGGGCAGAAAGGTTCTGGAGTGGCGGCCACGTACCGGACGACGCAGCAGAGGTAGGCCCCCCGCAAGGTGGACCGACGATCTTGTCAAGATCGCGGGAGGAGGTTGGATGCGGGCGGCTCAAGACCGGTCTGTGTGGAGAACCTTGGGGGAGGCCTATGTCCAGCAGTGGACGTCGTTTGGCTGATATGATGATGATGATGAATAGGAAATTAGGACATCCTTTACTTGACATTGCTTAAAGCCTGTCAACTAGTATATCTTATAATGATAATCGTCACGCTGAAAGCTGTTCATATCCTCTTTTTCAATTCAGGTAGGTAAAAAACTTTATCACATCACTACTGGGTTTTGCTAACTGCGTACCACGAGATAGCGTCAAGTAAATTCAGTAAATCTTTCGACCCCTATATACGAAATTGGAATCGACAGTTTTAAGTTTTGTTGAGAAACGCCGATGGCGAGTGACGTAAACCAATGCTATTGAATGGAAGCAGAATTGGTACAGTTTTTTATAGAGTTATGCTAATCTTTAAAAACTGTACCAAGCGATAACAGTGAACTGGTGAAAGTGCAGTTAGCAGTTAGTCAGTAGTCAGTTTCTTAGCTGTGGTGACAGAAAACTAACTACCTTATTCAATTTAATACTACCATACTACTATGTCTTTGTGACTTTAAAAACAATCTCGCTATATCTTCAGTCAAAATTAATAAAACAGCAATCCACGTCAATCCGTGTCCGTCTTTACCAAAGTCGAACATCAGAGCGATATTGGTGTTGCTTTTGATCCGAACCAACTTGTTGCTATATATCGCTTTCAATAAATAAATGCAAACTGAAACTGAATACCGAACCAATCTGAGGGAAGTGTTTTTATTTAAAGGTAAACGGGGCCCCGATGTTTTTAGCTTTATAAATTCTATTAAGCTAGTGGAGTTTAGTGAAATGCTAATTGCTTGATTCTAGAGAAATTGCCAGTGGTTTTACGAAGTTCGTAGTTTGTATATTCCATTAAAATAATAAAATGAATTCCAAAATTGATCTTTCTGTTTTCTATTTTTTTAATGTTTCTGTATTTTTATACTCTTACTTGACTTGTCTAATAAATGTACTACTAAAGGCTTAGACCAGTGTTTTTCAACCTTTTTCATGACACGACTTGCACACACCCCATACCTTTCTTTTCATGTATTTTATTTTGTGACAAATATTCAATGCATCCTATTCATTCAATTTTATAATTAAGATTCGGTTAAAAAATAAATAAGTACGTAGAACACATTTTTACGCGCATTCATACGACCACGGCTGCCGCAATGCGGCGAGTGTGGCATATAAAGGTTAGATTAGCCAGAGTTTTTGAACTTGCCTGAACCTGAACTCGCCAACGTATGCAGCAGGTCAAGTCACAATACTCCAAAATTATTTGTGATCCGAAATTCCTTTTAAAATTGGATTTACTTTCTGAATTAAGTATTTGAGCATTTAAATATCTTGAATAAAAGTCTTCAAGCGCGGGATGTAAATATCACCACCACAGATATAGATCTACATAGATAACGCAATTATCACGATTTGTATTGAAACCAAGCGTGCCGACTTTTTAATACCTACTGTGACGTTGCCTGTATCACGAAGTCGAAACGATGCGCGACAGTATCGCTTGTGCGATATTCATCGTCTCCTAATACACAACGTCAGATCAAACGTCCGAAGCAAACGCGGCAACGTAATGTGAATAAAGTTTACTTAACGGTAAAACGGACGCGCGGGGACTGAAGTTAGTGGCGACTAAGCTCGACGCTTGGTCGGAGTTCAGACACGCGAAGTGCATGCATTTGCGTTATCTATGTAGATCTATGTCTGTGATCACCACTGCTGAAGATATTTATCATCCATGGCTTTAGAAACAAAATTGACTTGTGGTCACCCTCTCTAAATCAAAACCACTGGCATTCATTTCCACAGTCTTTTATTGAAGAAGTCAGGTGTGAGACAAACTTCAAGGAATTTGAGGTACGTGGTATGAAAACGGTGTTAGAAAAGTTGATAGAAGAACTGTCATTACTTCGGAATTCAAGAGATGTCGAAGAGTACTGGCTAAAGGTGAAACTTAAATCTGTTTTAAACTGCTGTAAATGAGGCAAATTTTACAAGCAAGCTCAACGAAAATTTATTGGATTTATTTGCCGATTTAAGTATACTGAACGGATAATTTATGGGTACTGAACTCAGAATACACAGAATTAACAATAGAGACTTTGAAATGTTTGATTCCATTTGCTACCTCGTACTTGCGTGAGTTGACATTTTCATGAATGGCCGAAATATAAAGCAAGACGAAGAAGAAAGAATTTTGTATGAATTCGCTTAAATTTGGAAAAAGGTTCAATTCTCAATATAGCTAGAACGGATTCAATATGGAAGAAATTGGTTAATGAAAAAACAAGCGCAACCTTCGCATTAAGAGTTTTCATAAGTATCTTTTAATCATTTGATACAAATGTTTAAGAGGGAAGAGATCTCATGAGTTACTTTTGTTTATTTGATACAAATGATTACATCCTTTATTTAGTTAACATTTGTCATAAATAAATCTTTAAAACTTTGTTTTTACTTCCGCAGTAATTAGTTTTCCCAACCTTTTGCAACTCCCGTATAGAAGCTACGCGATCCCCTTAAAGAGGCTCCGCGACCCCCTGGGGGGACGCGACCCTCTGGTTGAAAAACACTGGCCTAGACAGAATAAAAATCTTTACAACTCCTGTTGTTACGTCTCAGTTATTACGTTGTCATTCGTGAGGTTAGCGCGTTCGTCATCCTCGTTTTACAGATGAAAACTTCTGATCTTTCTGGTTGTGGCTGAAGTTAAATATTATGACTATCTGTTTAGTTGCTGAGGGGACACGGCAGATGCTCTGTGGATAAGATAATGTTCTGTCATACAAATTGATAATGGATCCAGGTTCTAAGGCGAAATGCCTGTATCCATCCGGGATAACGCTAGCTAGGAGGATGATGATGACAGACAAAATGCTATCAAACATGTTAATTCGTACATTAAACTTGTCCCGAAATAATATGTACCTCATGCCTCATGCCTCAACATGCGATCTACCGTATTTTACATCCAGTCTAACTTTTCTTAGCTTGTCGTTCTATTTGACACTTTACGTTTGTGCAAACTAAATACAAAAAGGCTTTACTTTATAATTATTAATTGCTTCATATCCAAGATACCTTTGAAATTAAAATTTACCTGACTATCGTCGGCAACATGATTAAAAGATTCTTTGTTTTGATGGAAACAACAACGTCGTCTTTTAAACTAAAATATTGCTCAGCTCAAGTAAAGCTTTTTTAAAATTTTACACGATTAAATTAAATTAATGTATTTCTATAAGACGACTCTTCATATAAAGTACTACTTTTTATTTTATTATTTCTGTGATGAAACCTTCTATAAGAATATTTTATAGCACTCAGACAGTAAAAAGACGCAATTTCTCTTAGAAAACCTTTAGGTCTGATAAATATAGGCCTTTGCTTTTTTAGGAGTTTATCTTGTATTCTAGACTTAATACTTTAAAAGTCAACTTGTATTTTAGGTATGTTATTATTGTCAACATTGCTAAATGGCTTATTATACCTAGTAAGTTTACCGTTTGAGCTCAGTTTCACAGCAGGGTAAATATTTAAGCAGTCAGTCAATTTGAAGAGCAGTTCTCGTACACGGTAATGTACAGGTACATAACATTACCGTGAATTGCAGATCACATACTGTACCTACTACGAGAGCCTAAACTTTAAGTAAGATAGTAAGCTCGCTCTGCTCGCTAAATTGCCGCTGGCTACATTTTTAAGCATTTATGGCTAAAATCTGCTCCGAAATAAGCCATTAGCCGTATAAGCCATAAACAAGTAATTATATACACAGAAGTAATTATTCAATATTATGCAAACCCAAACTCTTACTGTAAAGTTTTAATAAAACAAATAGTAAGAGAAACGTACTTAGTACCTGGTTAGTAGATTCGGGTTCGCGTCTTCATCCTCAAGTAGTTGCATCCTATCCGCGTTCATCCGTCTTTAAATGCAGGTCGTATAACTGAAGTAAGAAGTTACTGCTATATGCAAGTAGATAAACATTAAGCAGGCGATCAGTCGGTGAGCGGTGCAACTATGTCAGTAAGTCGACACCTTATTATGATTGTTACTGCAGCTATCTTTGTGACTACTTATAATGAGCATTTTATTTTATTTTATTTTTATTATCACACAAAACAGATTACAACCATTGCAAAATTATAGAGAAAACATTACAATTTTACTATCAATCCGGGTTGCAACCCACAAAAATGTGTGTTCAAACAAAGTATATCTTAACAAAATTTATCTAGTATGGTGTAAGAAAAGAATTAAGACTAGTTTTAGTTTATAAGCATGCAAAATATAAGCTAGTTCTTACATATTTTGTTTATAGTAAAGGATATCCTTTAGTGTTTTACTAAACGAAATTAGGTTATTGTTAAAAATATCGAACTCTTAGTTGTCTTTTGCCACTTCGTTACACTGACGAGCCATTCTAGTTAGAGGGTTATAAAAAGAGGTGTTGTTTTTATATACCTTTAAAGCAAAAACTCCTATTTGATTAGACCTACGCGCACTATAACTTGTGTTAAAAGTCACTTCAGAGAGTAAATCGGGTACATCTAATATGGAATGAATAATTTTGTGTAAATACACGAAGTCAAAATACTTTCTACGGTCTTTGAGCTTTTGAACATTTAATTTTAACAGACGAGTCTCGTAGTCAAGGTTATTACGTCCTAGCTGTAGACGGTAGCACAACATTCTAAGGCACTTTTTTTGTACCCTCTCTATTTCATTAGTATATACTTCATAGTGCGGAGACCATATTGGGCTACCGTATTCCAAAACACTACGGACAAGTGTGACTGAGAAGTATGTGTGGTATATCTTTGACCGACAGAGTAAAGAATAGTGTGATAAGAGAGTGGTGTGGGGTAAAACAAGATGTAGTGACAAGCATCGAGAAAGGCATGTTAAGATGGTTTGGGCACATGGAGAGGATGGATGACGAAAGGCTGACAAAGAAGATATATAAGGCAAATGTGAATGGGACAGGACGAAGGGGAAGACCTAGGCGGACGTTCTCTGACCAGATTGGAGACATCCTAAAAAAAGGACAGGTCAGAAGTACCCTTAACAGAAGAGCATGCATGAGAAACTTGATGGGAGTGAATGAAGCGAGAGGGGTATGTCAGGATCGTTGCAAATGGCGTTCCGTAGTCTCTGCCTACCCCTCCGGGAAACAGGCGTGAGTCTATGTATGTATGTATGTACGGACAAGTGTGTTAAACAGATAAAGAATAGATCAATTCAAATGTCATGACATTTGATCATTGTTCAAATGTCTGCGAATGTTCAGCGCGGGTTCATAATTATAGTCTTTTGTAAGTCCACGCATGTGGTGCATAGGGTTCCCCCCAAGAACTTAGGGTCCCAAGCCAACCTCACCTGCAAGTGGTGCACCTGCCGATCAACGGACGAGGCTCTGGCAAACAAAATATCCCGATAAGCGGCAATAGGCTCGCCACCTATTACGTGGGATCAAAACACTGGCGAAAAGTGGGCGTTTAATATGCCTCTGCCTACCCCTTTGGGGAAACAGGCGTGAGTCTATGTATGTGTATGTATGTATGTTGTAAGTCCACGAATTGCTGTATGAATGAGTCTGATTTTTCTAGTCTATTATTCGCATATACTTTTAAAGATTGTTTTATATCATAAGCCTGATGGTAAGCAATTACCGTCGCCCATGGACACAAGCAACACCAGAGAAGTTACAAGTCCGTTGCTGCCCTTTGGGTTAGGAAAAGGGATGGGAAGAGGAGTGCGATGAGGGAGAAGGAATAGGGAATGGAGCCTCCGGCACTCTCACTCATCCTACGAAACGCAACAATATACATGTGTACTGTTACTTTACGTCGATTTTCTGTCAGAGAGTAGTACTTCCCCGATCGAGCTGGCCCCATTCATGCCGAAATCAGCAAGGCCAAAAACACAGAAAAAGTGCATAGATACAAAGTTTATATTATTTTTATTATGTTATTCTTTAAAGACTAAATCATTTAATGCATATCGTCACTATTACAAAGTTATAAATAGTTTTATAAGTAAGAAATGTCTAGATTTTATTTTACATATTGTCACAGAAAATTTCTGTGACAATATGTAAAATAAATTTTTACTTAGGGTTCCTAAACAATTTACTTCTTATCTTCATTGTTTGATGGACGCCTCGATTGAGGCGGACATTTGTTTTAAAACGTGACAATAGGGTGGCAATGCTTAAGCACTGGAATATTCGTGATAATACGATTAAGATATTTTTCCATAGATTTAATATTTTTAAGTCATCAGAGCAGCAGCTTGGATAAAAATCGTTAGATATGCGATCTCTCGTATGATACTATAAAATATAAGATGTTTTTAATGATCGGACGCCATCATTCTAAAAAACAACATCTTATATCGTAACTATGTCAATTACGACAATTACACTTAAGCTTTCAGTGGTGCTGCTACACAACGGAAGGGTCGGAAAATATATAAATTCGTTATTGTAGTGTGCGAAATAAATATAAAGCAATTTCAAAATAACCTGTTAATAGGTTCGCAGTGAATAAGCCAACATATTACATTAATAATTATAAGTAGCATTTTTCACATTACCCACGTAGTTCGTCCATCATTGTCAATGTAACGGCGAGCAGGAAATTATTCATTAGGAGTAAAATTCGAGCGAACTCGACTTCGCTGTAAAGAGCTCTCGTGTTATTTGGCAAGTCGTCTGGAGTGCAAGCAATAGCAAAAAATAGCTGTATATTTTACTGTATACGTAGTATACAGTAAAATATACAGCTATTTTTTCACAGTAAAATATACAGAATTAAATGTAATATGTCTTTTTGTTAATTATGGAAGTAACTACCACTTAAAGCAACTTGCCATTTAAAGACGATTTCTATCAATTCAAAGCCATCTTTACATTGCCTTAAAATTTACAAAAATAAGAAACTGCAAAGAAGTGGCGTAAGCTGAAAAAAACAAAATCTTTATTATTTTACAGGTAATTGTGGTCTAAAAGCAGTAGATATTTTTAAAATTTGAGTGATGAATTACCATGGCTTTTGATTATGATATATCTTCGTTGAGCATCTCGACTGCACGCATCGCTTGGCATATCGTCTTAATAACAAATAATAGCCTGCATTTAAGAACCATTGCATATAGTTTAGATTGCTTTATTCAAATAAACATCATAAATGTTTCGTGTCCGGGTCTGCTTTCTAGTCTCACCAGATATCACAGAATACTAGCTTTTTCCACAGAGTGATGGCCGTTTGAAATCTCCAACCCAAAGCGTTAGCGACAATCCATGGCTTACGGTTACAATATTCGATCTATCAATGGATTTGGATGTCCAAGATACATGTTTGACATATTTTAGCTGATATCAATTATGTATCTAAATTAAAAAAAAAATAATAGATCGAAAATTGAAAAAATTACAGCAATACTTAAAGCTCATCATCATCATCATCATCAGCCTTTAACAGTGCACTGCTGGACTGGGCCTCTGCTTTGAAAGGAGGAATTGGCCTACTATACCACGCTGGCCAAACGGGTTGGTATAGGGTTTGTATCAAGTTTTCCTTCTCTTACAGTGGTGTTCTCTGGATAATATGCTCCCTCTGTCGACTCTTACGACACCCATGGTATGATTTGGGGTGGTGACATTCCGTATTCTTAATCCGTCACCACACGGACTTAAAGCTCATATTTGAATGATATTATTTTGGTTGGGTGTGAGGCGACGCGTTTATTTGGGCCAAGACCTTTGTCGTGCTCGATCGTGTGTAGCATTAAACAATTTATAGATTTGTTTTATGCATAGTTAGACATTTTAGCTAATAAATAATAAAACCAGCTGTTTTTGTACTGCGGTAAACATTACGATGTAAGTATACTTACATGAAACCTTAAAATATCAGACAATAATACGTATTTAAACAAAAAATATGCCGAATACCATATTAGTTTGTAGCGAAGTACATACATTCGACTCTCGTTATTTAAAACTTTACTTCCACGTTAAGCTGTTTAAAATTCAGGCTTGCCTTGCCGAGTTTGACTCGAATTACATATTGCGTTGTCATTTTCACGTAGTAATGACTTAAGCAATTAGAGCATTTTGTTTGGCATGAAGAACTGTTTCAGTAGTGATCTGAGGTTTCTTGTTAGAAATTGTGTGAATTAGTACGAATAACTAGCGTCCAGTATAACTACTAGTACTGCCGTATTTTTGTTTTAAGTATGACATGTTCAGACGATATGTCAGTATTACGTGATGCTATGGTAAATTCAACCACAGCTTCAGTAATTTCGTAATTGATCAAAACGAACTCTAGCAGATATATTACATTTGATCAATCAAATCTGCAGAAAGAAGTCCACTGCTGCACATAGGCCTCGCATAAGGCTCTCAACATGGACTGATCCTGAGCCACTCTCATCCATCGGCTGGCCGCGATCCCACCAAGATCGCCAGTCCTTCGTTACATTTGACACAAAAAAGATAAAAAGACAACATTGGTTCACAACGCTTTGCGCACTGCCTTAACAAAATGGATTCGTCTGATAGTTCAAACAGAAAAACATTATCCAATTTAGAAAAGTAAAATATTCCCTGCTAAACAACCGATATTTGCTCAACAAGATTGTCTTCATTCACATCAAGGTCATGACACAAAATCCTCATTTCTTACCGACGAATTTACGTTTATTTCTTTATGTTTTAACGCAAAACCTCCGGCAATAAAACAATGAAATTTTATTTTCATCCTAAGCTATTTTTAGATGGGCAGCGGTTGCCAAAGTTGTTCATTTAGCCAAATCCCCCGTTTCCGTCTAATGAATGTGCCGATGGCTGCGCGCGGCGGATTAGAAATACTCATAAAGCCGATACAACAATTAATTGGGTCGGCTAGTGATTGCCAAAGTACTTTCATACCCCAGACGAGCTATGATAAACACAGAAACAAAAAAATCTTCGCAATTATTATGTCTTTTATAATTAATACTAGCTGTCCCGGCGAACTCCGTATCGCTTTTTAAAGGTCTTTTTTCTTATTCTCAAACCACTTTTCCATGAAATTCTGAACAAAGTTACCAAGGCTACCAGTGCTTAATCAAACATTTTAGAGTTTATAGAGGTATACAAACAAACGAACATTGATTTTTATATATACGTATAGATAGGTGACGCAGAAAAAGTTGTTTTGCCATATAAATTATTTCTTGGGTAGAAAAATAACTATCTTATTGTATGTCAGGATGTACTAAATGAGTGATAGAGGCAATAATATTAATAATTAAAAGTGAGTCAAAGTGAAAATATTAATAATTTCCCATCCGCCATCTTGAATCACGAAATAGATATTGTATTTGGATTCCCCATCCCATTAAACATCGGAGACGATATCCATTATGATTTAAAAAAAAATCCCATCCGCCATCTTTGATCATGAAATAGATGGTATTTTTTAATTCCCCACTCCTTAAAATATCGGAGACGATACCCATATCGACTTTAAAAAAAATCCCGTCCGCCATCTTTGATTTCCTATCCGGCATCTTCGATCACGAAATAGATGTTGTATTTGGATTCTCCATCCATTAAATCATCAGAGACGATACCCATATTGATTTTTTAAATTTTTCCCATCCGTCATCTTTGATTTCCCATCCACCATATTGAATTACGAAATGGGTGTTGTATTTGGATTCCTCATCCCTTTAAACATCGGAGACGATACCCATTATGATTTAAAAAAAAAATCCCATCCGCCATCTTTGATCACGAAATAGATGGTGTTTTTGAATTCCCCACTCCTTAAAATATCGGAGACGATACCCATATCGACTTAAAAAAAAATCCCGTCCGCCATCTTTGATTTCCTATCCGCCATCTTTGATCACGAAATAGATGTTGTATTTGGATTCTCCATTCCTTAAATCATCAGAGATGATACCCATATTGATTTTTTAAATTTTTCCATCCGCCATCTTTGATTTCCCATCCACCATCTTGAATCACGAAACGGATGTTGTATTTGGAATCCCCATCCCTTTTAACATCGCAGACGATGATTTTTTAAATTTTTCCATCCGCCATCTTTGATTTGCCATCCGCCATCTTTGATCAAGAAATAGATGTTATATTTCGATTCCCCACCCCTTAAAATATCGAAGGCGATACCCATATTGATTTTTTAAATTTTCTCATCCGTCATCTTTGATTTCCCGTCCGCCATCTTGGATCACTAAATAAATTTCATATTATTAATCAGCATCCCGAAAATCTTGAAAACGATACCCATATAGATTGTATCCTATTCGTTTAGCCTTTTTTTGCCTGTGACCCAACCCACCCCCTTCTCGTTTGACCATTTTATTATTTTTGTCTGGCCCCTAAAAGTTGTGGCGTAATTTTATATAGCCTATAGCCTTTAGGAATAATTGGGCTATCATAGGCAATAACAATTTTTAAAATCCGACTGCTAGTTCCTGAGATTAGCCAACATTATCTTTTAGCCTTTTTAGCCTTTTGCCCGGCCCCAAAGGGTCGAAGCGTTATGTTATATAGCCTATAGCCTGCCGAAGTAACTGGGCTATCGTATACCAAAAGAATTTTTCAAATCCGACCGGTAGTTCCTGAGATTAGCGCGTTCAAACAAACAAACAAACAAACAAATAAACAAACAAACAAACAAACTCTTCCGCTTTATTATATTAGTATAGATAACTATAATTAATTTGCTTATACGATTTTTTTTATTTGCTGTTAGAGAATATTTTTGTTTAAATTGTAAGTAGCCTATATAGGTAGCATAGGCGGCAAACATAATTAAATTTGGCAAGGTGTGCTTATTTTATACTCAAATTTCAATTGAAACTACTCTTCTTTGAACATGTTTTTCATACCAAAAAAAGTATCGTTAATCTCATTTAAGTAGCCGTCTCAATTTCCAAAGTGATAAAAGATTATTGGGTTTTCTTACTGTATAGGCTTACCTTTTTAAATAAGACTTGAAATACAGCAAGCGAAGTGTGTATTGCGGGCACAGTACCATTTTCCGTCTCCATTAATGTAATTTACAGCCTTCTTCGTAGTGAGATTCAATGATACTTGCTCGTTGACTGTGATTTGTGAGTAAAGCCGATCCAATACATTGGCTGTTCGAGAACACAATCTATATAAACAAATAAATAAAAAGAAAACAAATGTTGAGCATTAGTGTCCCGCCGGGACGTTACTAGAACGTTATCGGAAACTCACGGGCGTAATGTTATACTTTATTGAGCTCGGATTACGGCCAGGCAATTTTGTTATAATAATGGCATCGATTTGTTTCATGTGGTAATCTCGAATAATGAAATAAGCACTGTTGTTACGTTATTTGAACGATTTGAACGATTGAGTGTGCTTCAGTACTTATGGTGAGTCAGATTTAGATTTGTCGTGTTTGATGGCTGCTAATCCCAATGAAGTATGACCCAAAATGAAGGATGTTCCACACTTTGTTCTTTTGATCAGTATATTATTTTACTAGCGGTCTGTATTTCATAGAAATAGGCTTTACTTACGTGTATAAAGGTTGGCTCTCATAATGAAAAAGAAAAAGATTGTTGTAAGAGTTATATTATAAAAAGTATAATTTACAAGTGAATGCAATCGTTAACAATGGATGAATTAGGTTTCCTTAATGTAGAAATAAATGTCTGTTTTAACATCCTTCAGCTTATATTTACCATACAAAACTATGGCAAACAAAATAAAACAGCTCAGCAAGTAGTCACTATTACTAGGGAATAAGCCCGTAGCCGTAAAGTATCACATAACAGATTGATAGGACGAGTGAATAAATTTCACGAGTTTTGCGCCTCGAGCGGTGGATGAGGGCTGTCCAGTGACCGAAAGTGATTCAAATTCGATTGATATTCTTTTCAGTGATTCGATTTGCGAGGTCAATCAGAACGGACGCTTTAGGCGTATTTTTTCTCAGTTCTATTTTTATAACTCAGAAATATAAAGTGAGTATTCTTTGTAGGCGGTGTATAAATACATCTATAGGCTAAACATATTATTTTATAGGCTCTTTCGTAATAGGGCAGTTGAACCATTCTACGTCAGGGAGATATTCGTTTTGAAACTATGGTTTGCACCTGCTGTACATACCACGCTTTCAGATGCATATGGAAGACTAAAACCGAATCCGAAAGTTTATTTGAATCTAATTAATTTATTATAACGACATACAATTGAATACTGCATTATTACGCACAAGGTTTCTGCCTTCTTTGACATCTACGTTTATTTTGTTAAATATTGGCTTTCTAGTTTTGCGGTCAATCTGACTGTTACAAAGAAACAACTTCAGAAAACACCGCTCCTTGGGCGATTTGGCAACCCTACTCGTTGCGAAAACTTCACACTTTCGTTACTGCCAGGATAAGCAAAATTAAGATAACATATGGTAATAAAAGGCAAATAATGAAATTTTAGCTTGATGATGTGTGAATTAAATCTTATCACACACTAACAATATCTGTTTCACCTTCAACTGAAGACCTTACGGCCCGATTAACTCTTTGAATTATAACGGTTTTACAGCCGTATTGGGAACCATATGCGTTAATTAAACGTTTTAGTGTATACTCAACGAATAAAATTTAAAAGAACAGACTTATAAAATAAAATGAAACACGTTTGGACAGCCCTAGACAGGGCTCGGCGGGATAATCGCGGGGCTCCTAAAAATGAACGATGTCGGTCGTCGTCCCTTATCCAGGTGATGCCGGCGTAAATTGGGCTGCCATAGTTTATATAGTTGGCTAAATAATTCTGTGTCAATATTTCACTTCGTATTTTATTTCTGTATCTTTGTTTTTTTTTGTGATATACTGAAAAATATTGTAACATAAGTGGTTAGGTTTCTGCATATATGTTGAGAGTTATTATTAGTTTGAACTTTTGCTAATTTTGCATTTGTAAAACCATGGTTCATGGGACCAGAATGTCTTGTTTCAAAATTGTTAGTAACAGAGTGGAGTTTAGAAATGGGTTTGTAGCAGGCTTTAGGCTTGCATTGCAAACATTATGTAGTTGGTGAAATGTAATACATGTGAGAAATTCACGTACATACAAAAATGCTACCCGTATTTAAATAACGATATTTACATTATCCATTGCGTTGCAAACGTATCTGAACATAACGATCTGTACGTGTTTGAACTATCTATTAATTGAAAAAGGTCTGGTAACATTTATCCGAAACTCTGTTTGGTATTTGTTCAACTTTCATTTTACACTGAATTGAAATGTTCCAATTTAGATCCTAAACTATTATCTATTTTGATAGAACTTTAAAACGTTACAGTGTAAATAGTATTTTGGATTTGGAATGGCGAAATGTTATGTAGTTTTTTTTAACTGTTGATATATAACGTCTAAAACAACCAGGTGATAGTCGGTGTTGCAACGTAGGACAGATATTTTTATCTTAAAACAGTGTCTACAGTTGGTGAAATGTGAGGTATAATATACCTCGCCTTATTTTAAAATTATACTACATGCTGGTTCTTATTTTCATGATGACTTAGAGGTATCGCATGCAAGTCTTTTACAAAAGTTTTCTCAAAACGTTTTCAGCAAAAATCAAAACTTTTAGAATTACAATGCTGGATGAAAAGAATAAGCCTGAATAAGAAGCCCCTATCCATTACTTTTGATCAGATATGCATGCAGCATTCATCCTAAGCCGTCTGAGCCATTAATATACCCAAAGACGTACAGACCGGTCTATATTTAATAGGACCATAGCGAAATATACAAAAGTATAATTTATTATTTGCGAATAGAAATCTTAGAAGGCGAGGAAAGGTAGGTAATAGTTTGTCAGTAATGTACTGATCCTTTGGGAGACGAAATGAAGTAGATATTTTCTTCTATTAATCAATTACTTAGCCTCTAAGGCATAGGCCTAGTGCGTATTGTTTGTGTAGCCGTCGGCTTTAAGAGTATCTAGTATTTTCTGATAACCTACTTTCGATTATGTACCGCCTTTGTTTGATTTGTTTAGTTGTTTGATTAGCTCTAGTTACTTTTATATTAAGATTTTTATGTTTCCATAACCCTTATTTGATCTATATTATTTGGCAAATACGTTTTATATTGTGATTGGGTGTATAGGGTGTATCTGAAATATCAGGCTTAAAAGACAGTTTTCGGGTGGGTATATGAGAAACTAGAGGACGCAAGCAGCTACGCCTGCATTTTTTTAAATTTACCCGTTTTGGCCGATCCCGTGGGAGTTTCGGGAAATCCCTTCTTAGTGCACCCCTACGGTCCCCAAGGAACATACATGCCAAATTTCAGCTTCCTGCGCCCAATAGTTTCGGCTCTAGCGTGTCTGTCATTCAGTCAGTAACGCAAGGATTTTATATATTAAGATTATAAGTACGAATTAATGCCAATGCAACTTACAGGCTGTGTCACATCACTGTTACACTTTGTCTATTAAGTACAAAAAATGGAACAAGATGTAATTTATTAACTGACGTATCTTAATCCGAAACATCGAAAATTATATTCTCGTAGCGTAAGCGTAAAAGGGAAGTATCTTAAAAGAAAACTTGTGCATTGAATATTGTTCATCGTACTCAGAATTCAGCCTGAAGAAGTTATTATGAGTTCTGAGGAAAATATTATCTGTAAGCACATTATATAGCTTAACACATCTAACGATTAACTACCTAACATATTTGTAAACGCGATGTTTCATCCTTTGAAAAGTTAACGTTGAAAAAACATTTCTGTTACGTATTACGATTTCCATAAAAGGATATTACGTAGGAAAGTGTCAACACGCCTGAATTATTGTCACATTTACGTAACGTTTCTAACATGTGAAAACACAATTTTCACCATTGCCAAGTTCAGCGTAACTTCATTATTTACAGTTTAGCAGTTCCGTAGAAAGTGTTAGCTAAACAGGCATACAACTTTCATTCATTAGCACCTAAATGTGTACCTACTGAGACTAAAAAATACAGGGACTGCGATCATAACTCTATTGTTGGATGACCACTACACTAACGATGACAATAAAACTAACATTTTAAAAGTATTGTATAAGCTGAGTTTATTTTTTTCGGAGTGTTACCAAGTAAAATGCATCGGATGGCAGTGTTGCTAGTGCTTTTGTTTGTCGCGTTTTGTGATGCGTCCGAAGAAAATGCAGTGGAAGCGAGAGGGAAGAAAAAGAAAATCGCATTGTTAAGTAAGTTTTTTCAAAATATTTTTAAACTTGTAGTAACCTGTCCAATATCTAAATGTTGTCAGCGTAGGTAGGCTTCGTAAGGAAAATATATATTTTTAAACCCTTGACGTCTTTCTGCCTCGTTAGTACTTTGACATAAGCTCGCCCTTACGTTGATCGAGAGTTCTTGAATGCCGTACCCGATTGTTAAGTGTCACTAAAACGTGTCTGTAAAGAAATTCCCATTACGAAACATCTCGGCTATACTAACCTATAGTGATATGTAAAGACGATCAACTTAATGGCATTTTAAACATTTTATGAATAGTAGTTTTGTCATCGCTTTATTCGCTTTATAAAATTAAAATAAATACGTATGTTTTATATTATTACTCTAAACGAGACAAGAGGGGCACTCTTTTCTCATTGCTTTTGCTATTAAAAATCGTTATTTTATTGTTTGTCACTTGTGGCATAAACGTCTTTTTCTTTCCTTCTTTCATTAGTTTATACTGGCCACTAAAATTAAAACCGTGAAAATAATAAACGTATTTTATGAATACGCATTTAACTAGACAACGCGCCATTTGAACCGTAAAAGTGGTATTCGATAATCGGTTTTCAATCGGTTTTCGCATTTAAATTTATTGAACATCAACCATTTATGATTTAATAAAGTTTCGCTTTTTATTTTTCAACTTCATATTTATGTTTTGTTAAATGATGAATTTTTATAGATGATTGAATCAAATTGTTTTAATGAATATCAATTTGTGACAGTTTAGGTAAATATTTAGTTTTCAATCGAATGATTTAATTTTTGTTTTCTCTATTTCGTAGCTTTAGTGATAAATATGTTTTAGTTTTTTTTTTCAATTACTGTCTTTTGCTTTTTAAAATGTATTGGTATGCTTGCAAATTACTGGTAGGTACTTTCAGTTAAGCTGAACGTTTTTATTTTAATAAATGAGAACATACATTTGATACTATCAAATTTTAGAAGCGCCATTGCAATTATACTAAGTATTATGATTGAAATGCACTCAAAAAGTTTTATAGCAAAAAATATGCTTTAAAATAATTAAACATAATTTAATCCTTCCGCAGTATATTTCCTGGACCTAGTCGTGAAGAAAGTCTTCATACTCAAGATCATCTACGCGTTCGCATTCTGGCTGCTCCTACACAAAGCTGGCTACTTCTTCGGCTGGTTCGTGAGCTACCTCCGGGAACAGAAACACGTAGACCATCATCCTCATCACCATCACTATGAGGAGTACGGACCTCCGGGACCTTACAGAAGGAAGAGTCAGAAAAAACCATATGTCAGTTATGATCCTTATTCGACGCCAGAGAGGAATGTGAATCCGTATTAGCTCAAATGTATAATAGCAATAATTTATTTCCGAAAGAGGATACTGGATACTACAGGATACTGATTTCAAGTACTTGCTACAAATTTTATAGACAGGCAGATTTCTGGGTTCGATTCGAACTTAGAGAGGCATATTCTATTGTACAAGACACTGAACTCTAGGTTCACCCTCGTTTCGTGGAAATAAGGCGCTTACTTTTTAAAAGTTTGTTGACTTGCTTATTTTGTCTTTTCAAGGAAGTCAAGATTTTCTGTTTCGATAGATATTTTATGTTGTGGCTTGGCAAATATGATTTTGAATTATAGTGTCGTCATTTGTATATACGTCTCCTAGCTACATCTTTGTCGGTAGCCTTGCTATGGTTCAGAACTATAATTAATTTGGTCGTCGTGATAATAATTATATGAGTATAAGCTGACCAGTCAAATTTTCTTTTCACCACAGCAGCTCAAACATGCCACTTTTCCTGCTAGACAACAGTGAACAAAACGCGATTTTGATTCGAGCGTGAGGCCAAGTAGCTTTTTAATTTTTCAATCTTCAGTGTCACGAATTGACATTGTTCAGCCATAAATTTAAAACATTCGAATTTTACTGTGCTCTGTCTCTTTCACATTCATATAAAAAATGAGTGAAAAATAAACCCCTTCTAATTCGAAATTCGATTTTGGAATTCGACCTCAATGAAAACACCTACGGCAACGCAAAAAAAATATTTGTAATAAAGAAATTACTTATTTTTATATGTTATTGTTTACATGTTTAATTTATTATTGGATTTTTATAAAAATAAGTCTAATTATTAGTATAAAATTAGTATTTAACCAATACATTTTTATTTAGAATTACAACAATGATACATTTGAAAAATAAACATCAGGGACGCGGTATTAAAACGCGATTTAAAAAAGTAGCGGGCATAAAAATTTCGCTGATGCTGATACAGTAGGTATAGCGTAACGTGTTAAATTATATTAATATATAAAATAATCTAAACAGATGAGTGAAATTAGCGATGATGACTGTGCTTTAACACCAGAAGAGTTAAATCAACAAGTGATTATGCAGAATTCAATCTATTCCTGTTCATTTCTATGTCTCCGAAGTACCTAATAATATATGTATTCTCACTGCTGTGGCGAAAAGTTATGTGTGCTACACGAGAGCAAAGTTTTTTGTATCTCGTGCTATTGAGTCCCTCACCACGCTCAGGATTCTAACTTTGATTCACTCGCTACGCTCGTGAATCAATCAAGAGATCTCCAGAATCATAAAATCCTTTGCTTGCTCGGGACTCAAAATCAGCACTTGAAACAAAAAACAACTTTGCTCTCTTGTTGCACAAATAACTATTTATTGCTAATGTATTAATTGCGTTATGAGATTTTTTTCAACCTATTATACAATTTGATCAATAGAACTTATTCAAACTTTTTGTAAAATGGTATAGCCATATTAATTTGAGGATCATAAAGTAAATCAATGCTTTCAAATAATATTAATCGCTAAAATTTGTATAAAAATATTTGCCCACAGAATTGAATAATTAATTTTAACTGTGATACAAATTATCTGAAATGAATAAAATGAAGGATTGATGTATGATGAACACTGTTTAATTGAAAAAGTCAATTAATAAATGCACATGAACGAATTAAAAGCGATATTTTGTAATTAATCGCACATGAATGTTTTAATTTATTGTCTAGTTTATCATATTTTTTTTTTATATTTATTTGTTAATTAAACTTTTAGTCACGTTGTTTGTACATATGATTATTATATAATTAGGTAATTTTAGGCAATTATTTATTCACGTATCGTTAGGTTTATTTGTTTATGTGGTTAACGTATTTAATATGTAAATAATCAACATGTTAGCGTAGTCCAGTTCCGATTCAAGATCCTCGCTTTGGAGCCCGGTATCCGTTATTTAGTAAATGGATTTAATAATTGTTCACACAGCAATATGTCGATCATGTTTAAGGGAATAACTAATATGAAACTATAATAATAATAATAATAAATACAACTCTACGCACCTTCTTAAAGTCATGTATGGGGCAATGGAATACGACTCTTTGCTATCCAGGATGCCGACGGATCCAGGAGGACGGCGAACGTATTAAAATTGAGCGGGGAATTTTTCAGGGCGACAGTCTGAGTCCCCTTTGGTTTTGCTTAGCCATGAACCCTCTCAGTACTTTACTGGAGGGTTCAAGGTTAGGCTGCAAGTTACAGAGAAGTGGTCAGGTCATATCTCACCTGCTGTTCATGGATGACCTGAAGTTATTTTCCCACTCTGAGGCCCAATTGATAGACTTACTAAACGTAACCCAAAACTTTAGTAAATCTATCAATATGGAGTTCGGTGTGGATAAATGTGCTGTCATTCATGTGAAGCAGGGAAAGATGGTGGAATCTGAGGGGATCCAACTCTCAGATTCCATTAACCTAAGAACGCTTCTCTTAACTGATACCTATAAGTACTTGGGTATGTCACAGGCTTTATGTATCAATGAAGCCGTCATGAAGCAATCGTTGCAAGAGCGTTTCTTTGGCCGCCTGAAAAAAGTACTGAAAAGTCTTTTATCAGGTGGCAACAAGGTTCGTGCTTGCAACGGTTGGGTCATGCCACTTCTTGTATACTCCTTTGGCATACTCAAGTGGACTCAGTCTGAATTGGACGCCCTGGACAGAAGAGTTCGCACTCTGTTGACGGCATATCGTATGCATCATCCACGTTCATCCGTGATGAGGTTGTACATCCCGCGAAAGTACGGGGGTCGCGGCTTTCTGAATGTCAAGACCCTACACAATCGCGAGGTGTGCAATCTCAGAGAATATTTTCTACGGGCGAACGTGGATATGCATCGAGATGTTGTCGCGGTAGACAATGGGCTCACCCCGCTCAGGTTGGCTAAGGAGAACTGGCGCATGCCTGTAGTACTTAGTACTGATGATCGCAAGCGTGTATGGCAGAGCAAGGAGCTTCATGGCAGGTTCCATCGGGCCCTGTATGGACCCGATGTAGACCTATTACCCTCGGTGAACTGGCTACGCTTCGGTGACCTCTTTGGGGAAACCGAAGGGTTTGTTTGTGCAATTGCTGACGAAGTTATCAAGACGAATAACTACCGGAAATATATCCTGAGGGATGGCACTACTGATATTTGCCGTGCCTGTCACCAACCTGGTGAATCCCTCAGGCATATTGTTTCCGGTTGTTCACGTCTTGCTAACGGCGAGTACTTGCACAGACATAACCAAGTAGCCAGAATTATTCACCAGCAACTTGCTCTGAAGTACAAACTTGTTGACATCGAGGTACCGTACTACAGGTATGTAGCAGAGCCAGTTCTCGAAAATGGCCATGTCACATTGTACTGGGATCGATCTATCATCACGGACAGGACTGTTGTAGCCAACAAGCCTGATATCGTGTTGATAGATCGATCAGAGCGCCTCGCAATAATTGTTGATGTCACTATTCCTCATGACGAGAATCTCGTGAAAGCCGAAAAGGAAAAACAGATTAAATATCTGGACTTGGCTCACGAGATTGTCGACATGTGGGATGTGAACTCAGCAATTATTGTGCCGATAGTTGTGACCGTTAATGGTCTAATAGCCAAGAGCCTCGACCGTCACCTTAAGAGGCTCGCGTTGGGTGCTTGGGTCAAGGGCCTGATGCAGAAGGCAGTACTTCTGGACACGGCACGTATTGTGAGGAAGTTCCTGTCTCTGGAGCCCTAACCACCGGCAGCTTGGACCCTGTGCCCGATGCTGGTGGGACCCCACGGTTATTTTTATATTTTTAAATGTGTTTATTTTCGTAAATAATATATTTAAAAATGTAATTTTAATTAGAAAAATAATAAATAAAGGAGATAATAATAATAATAATAATAATAATAATTTATTAATGCAAAAAAGTATGTTACATGGCACCTATAATTAATACAGCAACGTAATTAGTCATTATAAGAGGAACCCTGTCTCCCAAACTAGGTTATACCTGTATCTTGAGAGACAGTAATTCGGTTGTGAGAGTATACTCATTATAATACAATGCAAGTGGGACATAATGACAATCTATCGTTTCTTCAAATTAGTGTTACTATGACTTTGAAGTTGTTACAATTCTCTGAGTATTCAATCTAATCAATTCATACCTAGTACATTTGAAAATAAATACATACTTTGGATCATTTTTTGTGCTTTATTTTGTTACAAATAATATCTTGTGAACATAGGAACGACGGAGATTTTATGATATCACGGTCTTTGAGGACATTTTCTTATCTATCAGCTTGCATTTGATACGCTGATATTCCTGAGCTTCGGAGTAAGGTTCAATTTTAAACCTTACTCATTAAGAGACTTACCTTACCTTAAACTAGATTTCGCGCACGGCGCCGGCTGCGTGGCACTATTTTACAAGCGTAAGGTGGGAATCTCCAGAAATCCTTTCTTAGTGCTCCTTTAGGCCGCGCGCACTTTGGACACGAATTCGTATCGTACAGCATACGTACGATCGTGGTCGTACGAATTGAGTGCGCACACGTTTTTATTTTTCAAATGAGCAATGTTCTATTGATATCGGATTTGTGAAGTCTGTGCTTTGGTTGGAGCGCGATGAATAATCTGTATCTTCATGATAATTCTCTCATCACTCGAAGACTGCGGTGGCGTCGTCGCTATCGTAGAACTGAATGGGTGCGTGAAATATATTTAAAAAGACGATTTTGGTGAATTTAATAACATCATGGAAGACTTATATCATCACTTATACAATGACTTTGGTCCCACAAATTTTTATGTTCGTGAATCAGGTTAATTAACTTTTCTACATCCTTTTCTTATGTTAAAACGTACGAATGTGTTTTAAAATCCCAACAAGTTCGGATTGTTCGGACGTCTGAAATACACGTACGTATACGCACGACTAACTCGCATCCAGTCTGCGCGCTCCCATAGTACTTGGAATATCGGGATCGTTCGTATGTGTTCGTACGTGTACGCATGAGTAAAATTCGTACGAAAACGTGTCCAAAGTGCGCGCAGTGGCGTAGCTAGCTTGGGTGGCACCCGGGGCGGTAACTGGCGGATGACTTTTTTTTTTTAGTCTACACACCTAAAAATTCCGTGCTAACTCTCGTAGTGCTGAGCTAGTGCCTATGTTTCTGTACATTGTTCTTAGTTGAGTTTTGGGTGTCACCCCATTTTTTGGGTGGGTGGCACCCGGGGCGGACCGCCCCCACCGCCCCCCCTTCCTACGCCACTGAGTGCGCGCGGCCTAACACTCCCCAAGTAAACCCTGTAGTGTCGCAACGCAAAAATTTTATGAATACCTATATTGATTTCGTTTAAGAAATATGCGTATTGTGTCCACTATCTCAGGACGACTGATTCTTGTGTTATACAGAGATCATCATCATGTCAGCCTAGACACGTCTACTGCTGGACATAGGCCTCCACAAAGGTTCTCCACACAGACCGATTTTGAGCCGCCCGCATCCAACCTCTTCACGCGATCTTAACCAGATCGTATACAGAGATAATTAATTTGTATTGTACTAGACACCAAAATGAAGGATTGTATCTATCTACTTCGCCGAGATTGACAGTCAATGTCTTTATAAAACTAGGTCATATTAGCTGACTAATAATATTCACTGATTAACACGATGAATTTTTTGTGAGCGGAAAAGTTGAACTTTTATGAGTGTCGGTTTAACGCCGGGGCCATACGCCGCGCCGGTTAAATACGATGTAATAACCCGCTCACTTTAATACCAGTAATATCCGCTTATCAAGACTTGGCAGAAATTTGGTGTGTGTACACGTATGTTGAAATTGGTCTGTACGTATGAGGATTTTGGTACATGAGACGGGTAAGAAGAATTGCATCGGAGATGTAAGTTGAGGACATGAAACTGAACCATCCAGCCAGTGCTGCTAAGAGGTTTGTTGGCGATCTGTTTCAAGAGGTAAAATAAGGTATATTCAAAAATATACCTCATTTTTGCACGTAGTTTTGCACCTGCTAAGTAGATCAGAGTAGTTTTTAATTGGTTTCATTGGTGGCAGAAGAACCTGTGCATACGTTGGGAAGCTGTAGTGTGTGTACATAACCGTAATTTATAAGGGTTGCGAAGGCAATTACAAATCCAATTCACCTCCTGGGGCCAAGCTTCATTCATATAGAATGACATAAGCGAACCAAAGGATCACCTGATGGTAAGTGACTACCGTCGCTCATTGCCACAAGCTACACCAGGAGTCACAAGTGCGTTGCCACCCTTTGGATTGGCAAAAATACATAGGAGGAGGAGTGGAATGAGGAAGAAGGAACAGGAGATGGCCTCCGTCACTCTCATTGATCGATCGAAATGCAACAGTTTAGGTACCTACTGATATTTTCTGTGAGAGAGTAATACTTCCCCGGTTGAGCCGGCCCATTCATGCTGAAGTCAGCAAGGCTCTACTACCGATCATTTTTAGAATTTAACTCAAATATCTCACTCTCGGTGTCGGCACAAAGTAACAATATTAGCATTATTTAACTAATGTTGCCTAACTCTTCTCATGGTGAGAAAAGGAATGTACCCGGCAGTGATACTAACTACTAACAGAGCTTATATTACACTTATCTACAATACCTACTATTCATTCACGTAACGAGTACGACCGACATTATCTTCATATTTTTCGGGGACATTTTATTTTATGCTTCACGCTTATCTTTCAAACAAAACTTGCGAATATCTCAAAACCTAACAGGTACTTAAAGTTAATCCTTCTTTTATAATATCAATATAGGTGTTGAAAACTGTTACTGGAAACAAAGTTCAAAGAGCCGTACAATTTAAGTAGCTACAAAAGTTAATATTCAAATACAGTAAAGTATAACACCTAAGCGTATAATGGGTGACAAAAATAGCTATACACTGAAGAAACTTCAAAATATTTGTAACGAATAATTAAAAAAAATATCGAAAGATCGGTCTTGAAGAAGAAAATACGTGAGAAAAATTTCTTGAACCATTATTAAAAATGGCCCATATTGTTTCGATAAAATATGCATATGTGTATAAAGTAATGTCGCTGACTGTACATTTAGGCAGTAAAAAGCGATTTGCCCGCGGCGGCAGCACGCCACTGCCACTTACGCTGCCAACTTGTGCGTAATATTTACATTATCGCGACACAATAAAACGTAATGAGCGCCTTGTGCCTTATTTAAGCCGTATTATACAAACTCGGCATTTTGTTAAGTGTTTAAGAGGACAATATTTAAAACAGTATTTAAGAGGACAATATTTAAAACACATAGAACCATTTTAACGTTATATTTCTTAAGCTAAGTAGGGTTTGCTGCTAACGTATATTCACGTAAATCTATTGAGACGTAGATGTACATTCTTTCTTGTTAGCGCCGATAGCTGCCTTTGGGACACGCAATTTTGAATTAATTGAAACATTTATTATTCAATGCTGTGTTTTCTGCGCAATATTGAAGCAAAGCAAGGATATTTTTTGGAAAGAAGAAAAGAAAGAGGAGGATGTCCTGATGGGGGCGGCGCTTAGATGATAGACTTATGAATTAAAAATATACATGTACTATGCAAGCATGGGAAGACTGGAGGACATTGCAAACAGTCAATAGACATAATAAAAAGGGGGTATAAGGAGTTCAATATGCTCTAGATCACTCGAAACCATCTCTGGATTTACCTACAGAATAATGGTATTCTCTCGTTTTCCATAAATTCATTTGCGCTCATATTGCTTGCCATAATCATCCCCGATCATAATATTTACTTGCACTATTATCATTTATACTAATCACGTTTGCCTTAACAACTCATCAGTGATAACTTTTATTTGCCATAAAATGACTTTCTATAACAACATATATCATAATAATTAGTTTCCATAAGTAACACATCTCATAATCGACTCTTGACATACACATTAAAATTTTATATAATTGGTTGGATTTCGAAACAAACGAGTCGCCCGAATTTGAGGGTATTGGTGGTGTAGGGGGCTTAAGGGAGTTAGTTTTAATCCCCTAAAAGTAATTTTGGCTGCCGGAGTTACGTCTAAATATTTTTAAACAATTTCCAAAAATTCTTCATTCAAATATGCAAAACGGAACGTAATTTTAGGTTTTATGTGAAAGTAACTAAATAGGTTGTGTTAGGTTCTATTTCGACCCTTAACCCGAAAATAGGAGCCCTGCGAAGCAGAGCTCCTTCAACCTCAGTTTATTAAACTAGTGGAATCAATAAAAGCGATATTT
Source organism: Euclidia mi (assembly GCA_944739405.2). Taxonomy (NCBI): domain Eukaryota; kingdom Metazoa; phylum Arthropoda; class Insecta; order Lepidoptera; family Erebidae; genus Euclidia; species Euclidia mi. The sequence goes on from OX123189.2 coordinate 18,455,631, forward strand.
AGGTTTTATGTGAAAAACGTGAAACGAAACGCAACCCCCATCTTGTATGACTGCTATTGACAGCTAATGTCAAATTTGTGCGTCATTGCTTTCGAGTACCCAGGGTTAGGTGCGACTGTAATAAGTAACTAAATAGGTTATGTTAGGTTCTCTTTTGACCCTTAATCCGAACATAGGAGTCCTGCGAAGCAGGGCTCCGTCAACCTTAGTTTCTTAAACTAGTGTGAGGAATGTGAAAGTTGACAATGCCATACACACCGATATTTTATATTATGGTGAATAAAAGTTATGGAAAATGGCATTATTGAAAACGAAAACGCAAATAACGCCTTGATCGATTATGACCAATGGAATTAGTGAAAGTCATTTTATGTCATTTCACGATTATGGCAACTGAAGCGTTATTTCTAATGAAATTATGGCAAATACCAGTATGGCATATGAAATTATGGCATTTTAAATTATGGCAAACATTAGTAAACCCAGAATAATTCCGTGTGAAGATCGATTCCTTAATACTCGGCGCAGTGCAAAAAAGTGAGGAAATCGCTTTAACTCCTTCGTCATAAACAAATACTTTGTATCTAAGCTCGCACGAAGCTTAGATACAAAGTATTTGTTTATATTTTTATCCTGTTTATTCATTAATAAACAAATCATAGAGCTGTTGCTGCAGCCGACATTCATTGATAATAACAACTCGACCGAGATAGCCTATCTGTACTTAAACTTACAAAGCTCTATTACTCAGACAGTCGTTATATCTATATAATTTCAGCTTTTAGCTTATAAAAGTCCTGGAGTTATAAAACGGGTAACAACAATACCTGGTCGCACATTAACTGGATGGAGGCAGTTCGTGCCAGTTATAACTGCCCGTAACCGGTTTAATGATCTTCAGTGCTACTGTACTCAAGGCGGGCATTTCCAACTGTATACACAATTTCCGTTTATTGACTGTTTAATTAAGAACTGAGAAATTAAATTAATACTTTATAAAGTTTTCTGTTTTATGCCGCACTATTTGACAGTTTCAACAGATGATATGGTGGCTGAACTGGTGATTCTGGCCAACTAACCATTTGATTTGCCAAAGTTGAAAGATGTGATTTAGCGAATGAAAATGATTTTGACGTAGTGTACATATGTGACTACATATGTGTTCCCTCAAACATTAATCCGCCGGTTCGATTCTTATCTTTACAGGTTTACACATAAAATACTAGGCTAAGCAGGTGACTACATAGATGCACTCTGATACCACTGTTAGCCCACAAAGACGTATTAAAAGTATCAAAGGCGAGCAATTTGTATAAAGGGAGAAAATATAAGGACAAGAGAAAGACCTCTTAGATGAAGGGAGGATACTTGGTAAGGCTGAGTGATCTCGTGTAACGAGCCGCGTCCTGAAGATTGATGTCAGCAATTAAAAAACAAATTATTTTTACGAACTTTTTTCCAAACAAGTTTTAATATTTTAGCTTGACGTAGATTACTCTTTGGCAGTCATGACGTTAGCTGAAACGTGAAAAGTTAATGATTGTCTTATCTACAGGATGTATTTAGGTAAAATAAATAATTAAAAGTATATAGTTCGTTTCGAACTATATACTCGTATTGTTTTTTTTATCGAAGCCTATCAAAATTTACTGCCGCCTGATCATAAGCGTAGATGGAGTCTAATAGCAAAATTCATCATACCAACAAAATTTTAATAATACTGGCATGATGACAGTTTTGATGGCCTAGAGAAAAGCTTTTTCACGCCCCGCTTAAAGGACCTGGAATCATAGGAAGAAGAGAATACGGCAGGTAATGATTTCGACATCTTAATGGTTTGGCAAAGATAGGAGGCACTAAATCGATTAGTGCGAGAAAGTATCTGTTCTCGTACCGAATTGATTAAGCGTAGCGTCAGCGTACTCGTACCCAGCAAACCAACAAATCTACCTGCAATTTATTTGAAACAAACAGTGTTTTAATTGATGACACACTCCGTTAAATCAACATACATAATTAAAACGAAAGCCCATTCTAAGAGTCAACAAAGTTACATTGCAGGATTGATTTGTCAGGAATATAAATCAGGAATAACATCAGTAGCAATTTATGCGCGTGACTGTACCGGCCCCAGGTGATAATGTGTAATTTAGGACCGCACATTTGTTACTCGTCGAGTTTTTGGGTGCAACTGTACAGGGACGAAATAAGGTTCAATACAGTATGGGTGCATTGCTAAATTACATTAATTATATTGATGTAATATTTGTACTTAAATATTATAACATCTAATTGTATTTTTATATCATACTAGAGGACGCCAGCAGCTACGCCTGCTTTTTTTTTAAACTTACCCGTTTTGGCCGATCCCGTGGGAACTTCGGGAAATCCCTTCTTAGTGCACCCCTACGGTCCCCAAGGAACATACATGCCAAATATCAGCTTCCTGCGCCCAATAGTTTCGGCTGTAGCTTGTCTGTCAGTCAGTCAGTAACGCAAGGATTTTATATATACAGATATGAATGATCTTACACAGTGGGCAAGATCTGTGACAATTATCAATTTATACATCGCCTATGCAAGTAAACATGAATTTTAAATATTATTATTGTTTTAGCACCACTCCGGCATTCCAAGTTTGTGCTTCGAAGACGACCAAGATCGATCGTTCAACATGCTTTCCATGCCACTGGGCTAAAACAACGCGTACATCATAACTATAATTTATAGATAAGAACTTCTTGTTAGAAGTTACTAATATCTTGGTACTAATAAATTCATGAGTAAAATCTTAAATCCATAACTCTACCCGGGAATCAAAACTAAAATGTCATATTCAGCAGCATCCATTAAACGGTTAGATGCATGAGACTGTTAGTTTTAAATGTCAAATTAATATCTTCAAATGTGTGGAACGTGAAAGACTGAATATTATATGTCTTCAGGTTTCCACAAAATAAATCGTTAAAGGCCACCTTTATTGCAAAACTTTGGGTGCAACACAAGCATTAGAGGCAACGGGTCAAATCTCTGGGTGCAAAAATGATGTGAAAAGTTTGTTAATCTGAGTTCTCAAACTGTTTGTTATAATTGTCGTTTTTCATCAAGATTTCACTGGGAGATAAAATATCTAAATGTGTTTTAAACTTCACATTTAAGTTATCATTGGCATCGTAATAGTATAAACTCTGCCAAACAATATCTTAGCCTTTAAACTTCTTCAATCCGACCGACTTTGCTTTTAATACTTGTTCTTTGGTTGCGAAGATATTCTTGACAGTAACGCTGAAAAACTATTTAAAGTACAAGAGCGCAATTATTTTAGAAGTTTCTAGGCTGGGTTAAGGATTATATTCAATTATTTTTACTGTATTCTAAATTACATTGGCAAGATGAATCCAACAGAGATAAGTGTTTTTGACAAAGAATATTTTTTTGACTTGGCTTTGACTTTGACTAGTTTAATCCTCTAGACAAAGGAGCATTATATTTTTTAAAGAAAATAATATCTGGACAGATATTCTTGCTACACTGATCACTACTCATACAATTATTCTGTAATTCGTGTAAATATAGTTTACACTTGGCAATCGAACAGCAATATAAAAGTTATAAAAATACGCTTTTTGTACATAGGCCATGTACCCAAAACATGCCTAAGTTCATCCCAGTCGCCGAAAATTACTACAAATAATGATCAATGAGTTCCGCAGCACATAAAGCTATATTAAAAGTACAATGTATGTCGGTATTACAGGATTATAGGCAATCTGTTAAAAGCTTCTCTATTTATTGCATGACGCGTGAACATACCGATAACACTTCATATTTCATATCAATTTTAAAACTGTTGGTCTGCTTATCTTTGTATGAAATGCAAAGACTGATTTATTTGACGTTTTAATGGATTGTTAAAAAATTAAAATGTTCGGTCTAAAAGGTTTGCAGATAATTCTTTAATAAAAGCGGATAAATTGTTTTGCTCTACTGATGTATCATAAAAATAAATAAATTGCATTACTTTGACGAGGGTACGTACTATTATTTCGTAGTTGTGTTTGGGTACATGGTATTCTATCCATCTCAGAATTCTGCAAAATCCTGCATACTTTTAAAACGCATCGACAGTAGAGAATCTGTATATTTTAGGCCTGGAACCGAAGGTTTTAGGGTTCCAAGAACCAAAAGTGTGGTAAAGAATATACGCGTTGAGTTTTATATCTTTTACATGGTAAAATATGATTGATAGTCAATTGAAGGTAATCACCAATTAATCGTTAGTTCATGTCGGAGCCCTTCGGGCGATTTGAAAACTCCGATACTAGAGTTGGCCACACACTCGAAAAAAAATACAAACAAACAAACCGACTAATGGCTGAGTATAAAGTACATAATATGTATCTGCTGATGCTAAAATTTTTCTTATTTTAAATCAGCGTGTCGCTAGTGTTGGAATTATTAAATACAGTATTTATTATAAGGTTACTTGAGTGTTATTTGTACCAGTCACCTATTTGCCTACGTGAACGACGTAGTAGTTTAAGCGGACGCTTAAACTAGTCACACTGCGTAGGGTGTTGTGAAGGCGATCCACACACGAGACAACATTTTGTGAGATCCATCTGTTCCAATTTCGAGTAGTTGCTGTTACAGCATATATTCTTATCGCGGTAAGTACTTACGTATTTTAAATGAACAAAAAAATCTGAAAAGTGATCATTTTGTAATCTAATAGGAATTATAATGCGACTTTTTAAATACGAACATTTCAACACCCACACAGGATGAACATACGACACAATAAAAATAGTCATTCCGACTCACATAAAAAGGGGTTAACGAATTTGCTATAAATTTGACGTTGCCAGGCGGGATTATAAGCACTTTACGTTCAACATAAAACAAGTAAGGCAAAGACTAAGTAAATACAGGTGGTGGATCGGATGTGTGTTGTATTTTTCTACCTATAAGATTATAAAAAAAAGATGCTAAAATTGCTTGTTCTGGCCCGTTTGAGATCATTTCAGTTTAGTATTGTGAATTGCCCATGTGGTGACGGATTAAAAATGCAAACTGTCACCTAGCCACATCCCGTGGGTATCGTATAATGGCGCTGATACACCTGAGCATTCACTTGAAACAGAACAGCGAGCATTCGCCGTTTTCTTTGTGAACCGAACATTTTCACGATCATTCTAGCGAACATTCTTAATTCAAATAGACCGTAGAATATATAAAAAATATAGAAATCGAACTACAATAGCAGTTTTACCCCATCAGTCTTATTAATAAACTAGGATTAGCGTCAGAACAACTTTACTCCAAGACTTAAGCTAAGATTAGGCAATTATGGTATTAATAAACTAGGAGTACGGACGGAGTTAACTATTCATAATTTACTCCGGGAATAAAAGTTACTCCGCGGGGACCCATGGTTTAACGCTGGAGTAAGCAAGGAGTGAGCATCTATTTGTCACGGGGTACGGTAGACTAGTTCGAAACTTTACCTGAATACTAAAACATAAAAAATAAAGATTTCGAGTCGACAACATATATCCGCAAAATTCGGATTGTCGAGTATTTTGTTAATTTCTAATGCTTCTGACAGTATTAGAAATTATAATAATAAAAAAAGACAGAAAAGTCACTGTCACCGAATAACAGTCATGTTGAGTATCTACTATGTAGTTTGTATACCATGTGTAAATACTTCTTGCAGTTAGATATATTTCTTATCGGTATAAACAGTTTGTTTAAACGACAATGATTATTAAAGTATCCGTCTATTATGAGAGAATTGTGTTCTTCGAATTTACGTGAGCGAAGCCGCGGGCAAAAGCTCGTAGATTTATATTGTATTTCCAACTTTAATTGAGATTTATATATATAACCCAAATATATTTTCACATTTGTTTGGTGTTCGTTAGAGTATTTACTAGTATCTGATTTTGTAATTTTATTATTGTGGGTTAAAATTAATAGAGATTATTTGATTGAAGATTGCCAACCAACACAAACGCTTGCCCTTGCAAAGAGTAGAAGTTTGTACGGCACAAATTTACCTCTTGGAAGTAAGAACGCATGCGCTAATAACTGTGTGCGCTGTGCGTATATCTGTCAGTACTGACACATCATACAATATAATGTCATATTGTGCACGGTGATTACATTATTCGCATATATAAACTAATAATTATATAAGTACTACGCTTAAACGGCTGAAACAGTTTTCTCTACTAATATTATAAACGCGAAAGTGTTTATAGATATTATTTATTACATATTATATTGGACATGTATTGGAACATAGCTTTGACATTTGACTGTATGCAAGGCGATGTTATTATGTAGATATAATACTAGGTATATAGTGTCATGAATACCTACTGACCAAGCTACTTTGTACCCAATAGTTTCTGAAGTCTTTAGAATAATACGCGCGCGAAGCCGCGGGCAAAAAGCTAGTTGTCAAATAAAAGTGTTTGATAAAAAGTTTTTATTCGACCAGGTCATTTTGTTCATTCTTTTTACTTTTAATATCAGTAGGTTGCCATAGCGTATACCTTAATCTCAGGGTAAGAATAGTATTGTTACTCCGAACTTCCTTCGTATTTATTAATACCGTTATTAACACGTAGCTATTCCATAACTAATCTAGAATTAACTACCCCCGGTGTTACTTTGGAGTAAGAGAAGAATAAGCATTTCTTATTAATAAGACCGATGCGGTCTTATTAATAAAAAATGCTTATTGTTTACTTCAGTTTCACTTATGAATTAATTCTAGAGTAAGAGTAAGATACATAAACAAATGACGTTTCTAAATAATAAAATGCAGATTTTAATTTGAACAGTTTTAATAAATCACCCACGTATCTCTTCCTACGTTCAAATTTATTTATCGATATCTAGAGTTTATTAACATTCTATTGAAATTAATTCTGAGTAAACCAAATCTACATCTGCATATTGTAAACTGTAATATTGTAAACATTATTGATATATTATCGATATTTTTTCTGAGTAAGCCCATCACTAGTCACAAGTTATAATTAATGACAAACTGCGATTATTATATATTCATAAGTCGAAGTGAAGTAAATATAAATTGGGTTTATCCGCCATTGTAGCGCGAATTCTATGTATTATCTATATTCTAAGGCTCGCCGAATGTTCGTGAGAATGCTCGCTTAAACACACTTATTTGTTTTGTAACATTCGCGGAAATGCTCATTACAGGTGAATGCTCAAGTGTATAAGCGCCATATTAAGCAGAAACATAGGGACCATATTAAGCAGAAAACAGCACTGTTAGATTAGGAGCACTTGATATATACCCTATGCCAAGCGTGGTATAGTAGCATAGCCTCTTTTCAAATAAGAGGCCTACTCCAGCAGTGGACTATCATTGTTAAATTAAATACTTAATACAAAACGTAAATTACAAAATTGTAGTAGATGTACTTAAACCTCTAGATATAATGTAAATGTGCTTTATTTATTAGTTTTCCGGAGTAATATTTGCGGAGAAATCTAATTTATAACCATTATTACCTATATGGGTTTTTCCGTTAGGAAACTCTCAGTAGCAGCTCGGAGTCTGGTAATGTGCCCGGTACGGCAATAGGCTGGCCCCCTATTACGTGGGACCTAAAAATTCATGGCAAAATGTCGGTATTATATCACACCTCTGCCTACCCCTCCGGGGATACAGGCGTGAGTCTATAGTCTATAGTAATAGTATAGTATTACCTATATCCATCCCAAACCAGAGAAACGTCCACTCTGTGTCATTCCTCTTAGTTAGTTAATTTAACGATGATTGCTTCAAGCCTTTGTAGCCGTTAGGGACGTAACCCGAGTTATTGTTCAGATATAACGATGACTCCGCAATCATTGTGATAATAACTATGACTTTGTTTTGCTCAATTTTTATTGTTGCGATTTTTGGGTGAGATTGAACATAAAAAATGGCTGTAATAATAATGTGCAACGCTGTTATGCCTGTATTCGCGTAGTACTAGATCTTTCTGAAGACCAATAGCGAGGAACAACATGTAAAGAAATCAAATGATTATTTATCTTCTTCTTCTACATCGTGTTCTTCATTCTTGAAGGTCGTGCCTGTTCTGATAAGCCCTGGTGGAGTGGGCGAAGCAAAGAACTGTCTATCTTAAAGCCTCAGTAATATTATTTCCCATAATCTCCTTGACGGTGTCAGATGATTGGCTTGGTGCAATAAAATGCTAAATACCTACTGATAGGGTTGAAGTCAGTATCGCCAGCCACATCCATGAAAAATAATCAATATAATCATTATTAAATTAATTGGTCACCGATTAAATTATATTGGTATTGTTCATCGGCATACACTTATACCATAGGTATATTATGCGACCTTGTTGTATATCCTACAAGATGATTAAGTATCTAATATAAGCAGATTAATACCAAGTGATGTAAATATTAATATCTGATGCCTTTGATCACGACCGGTCGTCTTGCCAAATTAATATTTAGGCCTTCTTCGTTGTGATTTGAAACAATTTAGACCATGCATCTGTATTCTATTTTATGTTTGCTATTGTGCGAAAATTATTTTCTTATTTTAAACGAACGCCAGAGAATAAACTAAGTTTTGTTTACCGTTAGGAAAAGGATTGGGGCCTTCCCCAAGGAAGCACAGCAAGCATGTTTTCATGGCAGCATTCGACAGTTTAGTACAGATCTGGTCACGGCTATTCTTATTATAAAATCCGCAACCACTTAAAATTACCCTTTAAAAAGTTTGATAGACTCACCTTTCTCCTGGGGTGGTTATTAATTTTCATCATCGTCACCTTAACATAAAGAGTAGTAAGCAAAGTGAAACTTTCTTTCTTTTTCGTTCTTCTTCTTCTTTCCTTCGCTTTATCCCATTATCTGAGGTCGGCTCTCCTTGTCTGTCTTCTCCATTTTGCTCTATCTTGAGCGGTCGTAGCATCAACATTCATGTCCAAGGTTGGGTCTTTTTGGACTTCTTCATCAGTCCAAAAAGACCTTAACGTGTCAATGTTAAGGTCTTTTTGGACAGAAGAAAGGCATTTTATTACTACTAGTCATCGATTTCTCCAGCAGTATTCTGATAGTTTGAATGGCATCATTGGCATGGCATCGAGATCATTCGCTTTCGTCATTTTCTAGTTTTATCAAATCAAACAATATGTTGGCTATTTTTAATCGTACACCAGAATCTATGCTTCTCTTTAATTTTAAATGTAATGCGTGTTTGTAGAGTACAATCTCTCTTTCAATATTTCCACTTTCCCAAAACCAACCGAATCAAATCACACTGAGGTAGATAGAATATAAAAGAGTTAAATAATACATGTTAAGTGGTATTCATATTTTGACCTGCAAGTTCTCGTCATGCGTCTTATTTAGTAAAACTACATTTTCTTTGAATTTTGTTCACGTATTTAATACACAGGTGTAACGAACACGCGCTATAGTGAAACCAATTTTGTCAAAACACACTGAGTTAACATGCGTTGCGAATACAGTGGCCATAGTTCTGTTAAAAAGCGGGGACATGTACTTATTGTTTACCTGTATTATTTTTTTGGAAAACTGAGATGAAAATACAAAAAATAATTGCAATTAATAAATGCAACAAAAAATAATTTAAACTGCATGCAAGTTTAGCACTTTGAATGTTATGGAAGCACCATTTTCATTAATATTTTTTCCTACTCGCAGTATAAGTTTTAACTTACATTTGTTCACGAAAATAAAATAGTTAATTTAAAAAAAAACAATAATTTCACTTTCCTAGTATTTAAATTAACTATATTTTTGTCTTTATTTGGGAAGTCAATTTATGGATACCAGAATCATGGAGGAGCTATAGAGTTTTATGTTTCAGCGAGCGCCAAGGAATTCTATGCTCATTACAGCAAGAATTCCTGAGCGACGGTAGCTTGCCTGAGCCAGCTAAAAATAGATTCAGTCAGTATACGTCACGTATGCTTAGATTACATCGAAGTTTTGTGCAAAAATAGAACATGATGGCCTTTACTTAAAACGCTACTAAAATTCCTGTAAGTTTTCTTAATCTTAATGAATGCAATATCCAAGGATCATTCAGTACTGTGTGTAGTACAGTACATTTTTAGATTTCTCATAATTTTAAACTCTGACAAAGTATAAAGGTGATTTTCCACCAGAGTGGCGAGACGAGCTTTAACAGAAAGTACATAAACCAGTTATGAAAAACATACACATTTATAACATATACCTACCATGAAGCGAATACATGCAATAGTATGTTATGCAATTATAACATTTGAAAAGCGGCGATAACCCAGTGATGTATGTAACGGAATGCCGAGGCTACGGCCGCGGCTTCGATCCCCAGGTACCCCGGGCACACACCTCTGACTTCTCGAGGTTATGTGTGTATTAAAAAAATACACATAAAACATTTGAACAAAATTTAAACAACGCGGCTTAGTGCAAAATTTAAACAACGTGTCAGGATGGATAATTCTGGGCGATTCCATATGTAGGAATTACGTCTACTGGTACAAAAATGGCCATTCGAGTGAGGTAATAAGATTTTCACTGGTGTCTTTATGTCATGCTTTCAAGTCATGCGAGTGGTTAGTTGGTATATTTTATTCAAATGGCTTTAGTACATTCGAGGTGAAAGAAAATGAATGTCTCCTACGCAACGTTATGTTATATGAACCAGGATTTCGGACTTTTTAATATTTAATTAACCAAAGACGTACCTACGTTAATACGTAGGTACGTCTTTGCATAAATATGCAGTGTAAGAGAAAATATGGTATCTTTTTATAGCTATATGAGACAAAAAGTGTTGTTCCTTGAAGTGCGGTCACATAAGTAAGCTCAAGAATGTAAATAGATTGTCAGTGGTTCATAACATTTTGTCAATAAGAAAACAAATATACCTAAGTTGATCATGTACATGTTGACACTCGTAAATCTGGAGTATCAAATTTTCGCCCGAAAGTTTTTGATTTATGAAAATCAAATATAAATAAAAAAGCAATGAATGTGGAGGCATAAGGTGATTGAAGTTGGAAAATATATAAATCGATTTGGAAGATATTTTTATAATGATGATCTATAGATATAGGCGTGTCGACGCACGGTGGTAATAGTTTAGACCCATCAATCTGCATAATTATTCGTTTTCGCATCAAGTCTGCCTCAAAGAGCAATTATCACAATTCTCTGCCCATCTTCAGTGCGCCACAACGAGACTTCAGCAACCAATCTTGTATATTAAGATGAATTTGTATGAATAAAATCATACATACTTGGGTCTCTCATTTATCGGTCCTTATCAATGTTCAGAATACAGATATTCATAAATTAGCACATGAAAAAGCGCCACCCAAGGTTGATTGATCATTACAGGAGTCCTACTGATCACTTAAAGTCTTAATTTGTACGCCAAAAGATTGTTGCCAAAATCCTCAACTGTAGTTCAATTCCAATATGCCTATGCTTAAAAGTAATTAAAACTTTTAAAGCGCAATATACTTTAATAAATTACGAGCACTCTTGGCACGAGCAACGTGACGATTTCGAGTAAATTAAAGTTAATATATCAAGCGGTCTCTCGAAATTGTTAAAATATTACCCTTTAAAGTACTTAACTGAAAATCGCAGTTTCGTAATAAACGCGTTTCGGAACGAACTTGAAACAAGGTGCAATTGAATAAAAACCTGGAAGCATTGCACCTTGCTCTAGTGGTGGGACACGACGGATATTTCTACACAGGGATATCAATTGATATTATTATTATTATTCTGACGAAAACATCGTTTGCGCTTTGCCCGGTAAATGGCAATAGGCTCGCTCTCTATTACTTTGGGGCCGAAACATAACTGGCGGAGTGTGGGTGTGCTATACACCTCTGCCTACCCCTTTGGGTATGAAGGCGTGAAGTTATGTAATGTTGTTATGTGATCTTATTCGACTATTTATTAAATACACTAAGTTTGTGAAAGTATGGTAATTAATATGACCTTATGTTCAAGGTAAGGTATTTTTACATAATATACTTTCACTCATTGCTCAACTACTTACAATAACATGCCTTCTCCTGCTATCATATAGTATTCTCAAATGTCAAAGTATCTCAATTCTAATTGTTGTTCAATTTTGTATGCAAGAACATCAGCTGAAATGAAAAATAGGGGGATCTTGGTGTGGTGTCCTGAAACACTAAGCTCTCAGTAGGATCTCATAATTGTACAAAAAGTCGAGTGAATACAAGTAATTGTAGAAACTAGAATCGCGTAAACTGTATATATATAATTATATATAACATTTTTGCATTACTGACTAAAACTATAAGGCGTAGGAAGCTAAAATTTGACATGTATGGTCCTTGGGGACCGTAGAAGTGCTCTGACGAGGGATTTTCTGAAATTTCCATGTGATCAGGCAGAAACAGTTAAATTATAAAAATATGTAGCTGCGGGTATTCTCTATGACTATTAATATGAGCTTGATTGAAATTACGACGCTCTTGTTTGGCAGATCTAAATTGTGTCAAGTCGCCCAAGAACTGGCGCTGATATGGCGCAGCGCAAGCACAACACGGACGCGCGCACAAACAACAATAGTTGTGTTTATTGATTTTTAACATTATTCGAAATGAGAAGTATCTTGTAAGTAGTTTGATCGTGAAATATGCTCACCGCTGCACTTTGCGATAGGAACGCCGGCCCTTAGAAAACAAACCGAAAATACAGATTTGCAAAAAAATTAGTCTTTTTATATTTCTTTCTTACATAAACCTTCCAAAAACTAATGTATATACATTAGTATGCATACAGATTCAAAGTTATCCATTATGTTAACACTATGAACCGGGCACGCCACAATCCCGGCGAGTATGTCCCATCTCTATCTGGGACGCTTACATAATTTATGCTCTCTATTAGCCTCGCTTGCAGTAATATCGCTTCGCTTAGGTTCGAGGTGCATTATGGATACCGTATTTTGTTTTATAAGCGAAACGAAATGTTAATTACTTTGTAGACGGGTTTGTTTTGGTTATGACTTGTATTTAAGTGTTATTTGGTGTTTAAAATTGTTCTGTGATAAACTATGCTGAATAAAGTTATTTACTCGTGATGTATACTTATCGGTGACAATTGAATAATTTTAATGTAAGCTCCAAAAATTATATAGCAAATATTCGTATTTGCTATCCATACCACTCTGGTCAGACTGGTTGGTACATGATGAACTGTGATGTCGAGGTTTCTCTATTTCTAAATATAATATTTGCATCGTCCTAAGTTTCTTCTTCCGACACCCAAAGACAAAATGAAATAGGACAGTGATTTTGTATTCTTGATCCACACCGCACCCAAAGACAAAATATTAATATTACCGTGGTAGATTCAACCAGACACCGAAATAAAATGGAATTATGAATAAGGTCTTATATTTTTTAAAACTTTTAATTTAGCAATGCTGTATCAGGTTCGCTTTGCTTTAAACGTGTTCCTAGAGGTACTCGTAAAATACACTTTTAGAACAGATATTACTATTGTGGACTCATGCCACGCACAGGACATATCTTTGTGCGATTTACAATTTCAGAGGAATTTCAGAAAACTTTAAGACAATCTCAAAGATTTTGGAGTTTTTGGTTTAGGTAGGTACTGATAATGGTCAGTATGTTACCAGTTGTTGATCCAGTTGCAGTATAGGAATAGCTGCAAATTACACACACATATTTTCTATTTAACTACAAGATCTTGTATGGCAATATTTTTTTTTTGCGATTCTGATTTGAGGCTTTTATGAGCGAGTATTGGGAATGGCATATCGTTGTGTATTCCTGAAATTAGTCTCTGAGCGGCAGATAGATTATGACAATTCTTAATGTGCATGGCAGTCTCGTCGTCAGGTACTAAGACAAATAGAATGTTTAATGTCGATTTAAATCATTAATCAAACATTTTATTCAAAATTTAAGCATTTTCTGAAGAACACAAATTGTTTGTTTTGATAACCTATATTCAGGTTTGGGATGCTGTTTGCCTCGTTGGTCTCGCGGCATAAATGTGCGCGTGGGATCGGGAGGTCCCGGGTTCGATTCCTGGGTCGGGCAGTGTTATTGGGTATTTCTTTCACGAAATTCTCAGTAGCAGCACGGAGTCTGGAAATGTGCCCGGTACGGCAATAGGCTCGCCCCTTATTACGTGGGACTGGGGTGTATCTGGCGAAGGGTGGGTGTAGAAGTGCACCTCTGCCTACCCCTTCGGGGATAAAAGGCGTGACGATATGTATGTATGTATGTATGTAGGTTTGGGATTTTTCGTAGGCCATTAATATCGCTTGATCTGTCTGGATTTACTTTAATACTAATATCTTTTTAGGCTTCCTAAATCTACATTTCAGGGCTTATTGGAGTCCTTTGTTTGATTTAGCTTTAAATATTAAGCTCTGTTTTAAGTACTTAATCCGTCTTAGGTGCTCCATTTTACAATTAACAGTTTTGACATTAGACTACTTATTTGTTTTGCCCTATTTGTATTGATAGATCTGTATTCAAATCTCGCTTCACAGTGTTATCGAAATTTGCCGGAACAGTCGATAGATTTGTGTATATTTGGTAAGTCTGAGAACAAGGCTATGTTAATAATTTTAGGGACAATTTAGTATTTTTATTTTCTAAGATTTGGGTTCTAAAATACCTATTATATAATTATGATGTTTAGATTGATATAGCTCAAAAATGACGTTTCCAAATGCTTTTTTTTTAATATGCCTTACCACTTTGTTTTTTGACTCGTGTGATCCCACCCTTTATTGAGGGAAATTGAGGACACCTTGATGATAGTAGGCCCAGACACTTTTGGGATGCTCATGTCTCTCACTCATCTTCTACCAAGTCCTGAATTTAAATATCGAATCGTAGGAGGACTGTATAAAGTTTGCTTCATAGGAAAAGTATTAACAAATGCTTGTATCAGTGGCGCTTATTTTTTATAGACATGTTTGTACTAGAGAAAAATGTTATGTAGCAATTTTGGTTAAATTAAAATCACATTAGCTTCAAGGCTAGATTGTAATATAAGTAAAATATCGTTTAGGTATTTTATACAGTAAAAAAAAAAATTGTACTAGAAAAGCAAACACAGCTCCATTAGTCAATCTTTGTCTATCTGTGTGTATACTTTGGTGGATGTCATACCGATTTTTAAGATATTTGACACGAATTAAGCTTCTCGTCTAAGAAACAGGTGTCAGCTCTAGAAGGATGATGCATACTCTCTAAGGATTACCGCAGATCGTACCAGGTGACTATTATCCTTTATTTTTGATTTTTTCTAAAGAGGATAGTGAGACTAACTTTAAGACTCAGCCATTATGCTTCTGATTAAAATAGCTGGGTCTTGGATTAAAAGACTGTTTAACTTTGCCTATGACTTCACAAAATAGAATGCAGTCTTAGTTTATAACCATGACACAACATAAATGAATGGAGAAAGACGTAATAGATTTATAGTGAGTTACAAGTATACCCAGTAATACCTTTGTATTTATATAAGAAAGACATTATACAACACTAATAATAGTAAGGCATCAGTAATAACATCAAAATGACGTAGGTATACGTCTCAGGTATTTCCTCAAATACACGTGAATTAATTAATGTTACGAGGCTGTATTAAACCATGACAAAGAGAAATGACTCCGTGGCTCGTAAACAGGAGGCATTACACGTACATACTTATGTTTTTGACATATCCAAAACGCACATTCATATGTAAATGCCAGTGAAATTTTTTCAATAAGCAATTCAATAAGCGTAAAAATTTAAATACAAGCAAACGTATGAGACTCGAAAGTTACACAAAAGAACATAATAATTATTTCCTAACACGTAAATTAGTCACAGAAAGGAAAACTCGACACGGTTTCCTTTAACTTATGAAAACAATGAGAGAACTTTCTTCGAGGAAAGAATTTACTAATGCCACAAAGCAAAACCATACTTATTTATCAAGAGGGACCCGGAGAGCACAGTTCGGTGTCCGAGAAAATATATATTTTGACTTCACCATACAGTTTAAAGACTAAAAGTGCTACTTTACGTTAGGAACAATACTTTTAACTCTTACCTGTTATTTTTTTTTTAAATAATCTAGTGTCAGCTGTTAAAACGACGGTCATTTTGTGGAGATAAAATAATTGTACTTGACATAAGAAATCTCACAGATTAAAAATAAACCAATTGCCGCAAAAATGCTGAAGAAAGTAATGGTTATTTCATCGTTATTGGTGTGCTGTTATTGTTTGGAAAATAACGAACAATTACCGGAGGAAGCGAGGGCGAAGAAAAAAAAGGGGTCTTTAAGGCTTTTGGGTGAGTATTGAATTTAATTGGAGTGTTTTTCAAACCTAAAAGGATCAAAGGGGTCTCTGACGATGATTACAAAATGAGAGAGAATGAGGTTATATTATTTATTGGAATATAAAAGAAAAAAAGTATATACCTATAGAGTTCTGGTGATAAATAATACATGGTACACTGTATTGAAGAACTGCGTATTATCGCAAAGGGTGTTAAGATATTTAAAGAAAGGATTTTTAGAAGAGCAGTTAAGAAGCTTTTTTAGAAACATTACTACTAACTAGATCAATATTAGGTCTGGTGGCATTAAGGATGTCAGACTTAATTTACTTGGCTGTAGGTGCAATCTACTTCTGCTTAACTTATGGATACAATGCGGGATGCAGATTTCTGTTCCAGATACATTTACTTACACCACACGTGTCCATTCACTGTGGTAAGACTGCATAATTATACTAGTAAATCGAGGGAATCACGTATTAGTCAATACTCAATTTAATCTATCCGTGTAATTAAGTATGCATAATTATTACTCTGCTTATCCATATACATGCAATTTGGAATTGAATCGTATTAAATTTGAAGCCTACCTACCAAAGTTAAAAGTCAAAGTCAAAATCATTTATTCATCTAGGTCACAAGATGACGCTTATGAACGTCAATTTTTTTAAGTAAATTACAATGCGTATACCATTATAATTAATATGACAAGAATATCGTCACACGCTGAATTCTGGACAGTAGAAGAATGAGTAACTCCCATATATATAGTTATGATTTCGGTGCTATATAAAAACAATTCTATGTATTCATAGTTTAGCTGATAATATTATAATTACTGAGTTGCTGAAAATTGCTACTTTTTCTTTATTGTAAATAAGGAAGGCACTATGGACTACTCTTGATATTATATGATATATTCATGACGGTTTCATCTGAATTACAAGGTAAAGTCGATAATTGTTTGACGGAGATGTATTGTCCTAGAGGTTTATGCTTCTCAGGCAATTTAATGGAGTACTTCAAAAGAAAAACTGTTTTTATTCGACACAATGCTCTTCGGTCTAGGAATAAATGTGTCGGGGGCCTTTATAACCACGCGATAAGAACAACTTAGACTTAAAACAAAACTCTGTCGTTCGCACAGTTGTGACTTGTGTGGGGATCGAACCCAGAGTAATTTTATTAAAGTTTTGGCGACCTGCAAGTCTGAAATCAATGTGTTGACCTAATTGTATTGCCACTAAAGCAATAAATGGTCCTAAAGAGGATGCATGTGCAGATTGTTTCGGAAGTAAACCAGTTAAGTTAATGTGTTTTGTTAATTATTTGTGTTCGTATGTACTTTATGGTCTATAACTACTATCACTCTACGACCAATGAAGCTGTTGCTTGGGTTGTCTACGACACAGGCTTTAATCTATCTTAGATATGAACATTCTTCGGTTTTTGAAGTTCCACGTTTTATCCAACGGAGGATATGCTTTATTAATGTATGTGTGTTAGACTGTCAGGTATTTATCTATGCGTCTATGCCACGCGAAATAAAATTATTTACTATTATTATTATTCATAAAAAAAGATCCACAGCAATAAACCACCGATTTCAAAGTATTTCTTTATCTACAAAATTACCGACGAATTTTCGGCTGTAAATGGTGCATTTAAGGGTTCCGTACCTAAAAGGTGAAAAACGGGACCCAATTACAAAGCCGTGTCCGTCTGTCTGTCACCAGGCTCTATCTCATAAACCGTGATAGCCAGAAAGCTGAAATTTTTAAAAATTATCTATTTCGGTTGCTGCTATAACAACAAATACTAAAAATAAAAAATTAAAATATTAAGGGAGGGTCCCGCACAAAAAACGTGTCTTTTTAGTATTTTTTGCTCAAAATTACTAACTGTAACAAGTAGACGCTTTTAATTTTCACAGAATATGTAGTTGTATATTACCTTTCGATATTAATAATTAAATAAAAAAAGTAAATAATAAAGGGGGGGATCCCATACAACAAACGTAATTTTTAAGTAATTTGTTACTCGATTTTAATAAACATACAACGAACGTGATTTTCTTTTATAGATGATGGTACGAAACCCTTCTTGCGCGAGTCTAACTCGTACTTGCCCAATTTTTGTTTCCTCTTTTGTAAATAGCCTCAAAATTGAGGTCAACAGCAAAAGAAAGGAAATCAGTTTAACCAAATTGGAATATTTATGAGACTAACGAACAGCAATGGACTTATATTCTTAATTGATATAGTTTATACATAGAAACTGTTTCTAAATAGTAATAATTATAAGCAGATGCTAGAATTGTGAATATTCTGTTGTCGTTGCTCCCACAACAATCCCAAACCCAAGCTGATATAGCCTACAATTAAACTTAAAAACAATAACAAGTTGTACCAGAAATTATGATAAACTTGCATTTTATTTTCTTAAGTTCAAATAGCATACTATGAGATTTGATCGCTATAGTGTTTCTAAACTTGTATTATATTAAAATTTTATTGTTCTTCTAAAAAGAAAATATACATACTTTAAATAAAAAGCTCTTAGAATCAAAACAAATATCAAAGGAGTTGCTCTTTTGCTGCTTAATTTTTATCGTGCAGTGTGCCAAAGTGCTGTTCGTTTTAATGTTGTTTAAGTCCCCATAAACTGGTCAACTGTCTAAGTGGTTTTATATAACTTCGCCAAGTACGGAGAGTCTATGTAATTCATATACGTTCAAATTTGGAGCTATCCGATCAGTTTAACATAGACCGCTGTAAATTGTTTTTCGAAATTTCTTGTCTACAAAGAAGTCTATTGAATTAATGCTTTGCGATAACTCGATTTACGTTTCTACAAATTAATATGTTTATTGATGCACTGCCATGACTCAACTGACTAAAACAGTTACTAGTCGAGTCGTACTGCAAGAGCGATAAGTAATGAGTAGCGATAGCGACATAGCAGTAGGGATAGGGTGAATTTCAACAGGTCCAATAAAATCTTCATTTCCGTGGATTTTTTATTCTTCAACTTTAGAACAATAAAAAAAGTGTTTACTCAGGTTTTTGGTAATATATGTAATCTTGCTTAATATCTAGCAGATAGCTTAAAAAAACTAACGAGATGTACAAGATTAAAAATTTCATATCACGGCGATGAAACATACATGCACGGCAATGAAACATGCGTCCACGGCAATGAAAAACTGTGCCACGGGAATGATAGAATCCACGGTAGTGAAAAAATCCAACAACACATGATATTTTTTGTATTATATACATACGCTCTTATATCCTCTTCTCAATAACCTTCTCGCATCGGAGTAACATTAAATAAAAAGTTAATAGAATCAAAGCAACACAATCATTTATTTAATGTTCCTTCACACAAAAATTAACAGAATAAAAATGAACAAATAATGAGATACTTTTCTAAAGTATCTTATTATTTGTTAATTTGTAGTATGCAATAGCTATTGCTAACAACATACACTTAGCTTTATATAATATTACAGGGTCGCTTCTTAATTTTTCGTCGCTTTTGTTCGGCCAATCTTTTCTTTCCTTTCTCTCCTCTTCCGATAGTTTCGGCTTAGGCATCTTGGCTTTCTAAAAATATTTATGAAGTCAAAAAATAAAAACACTGAGTCCCAAAACTGTCCACAAAAATACGTAATAATTGGTAAGTGCATAACTATCTGTACTATGAGTAGTAACAGTAGTAAACTGCGCCACTGATAAATTCCTCCTGTCCCTCTGCGCCCGCGCCGCGCCCCGATGCGAAAAACAGTGCTAAATTGCTAGCGGAAGTGATCGCATTCATGTTTCCGCCGCAACTGTTGTTTGTCTACGTTTGCCCGACGCGATGGCTTATCAGTTCACATCACGGGAGTATGTAGTGGAGGAATCGCGAGTGCAGCTATGTACCCATGGACATCGTTTTGTGAGTGTACAAAAGTGAGCCGGTTAGTGTCGAACAATTAAAATAGCGCATATTGGACGCTTTTGACGAAGTGAAAAGATAGAAGCGTACTTCTCTCGTTAAAAAACAATTTAATAATACGTGCCCTGTGCGTGCGTGCGTCTGTGTATTAACAATGGTGGTGGACATTTAGAAGGACAATGGAAATACTTGTAAGTTTAGTAAATAATACCTACTTAAGTAAATAATAATTTGATGCGGGCGGCTCAAAATCGGTCTGTCAAGAGAACCTTGAGGGATGCTTATATCCAGCAGTGGACGTCTCTAGGCTGACATGATGATGATGATAAAATAATATTTGTAAATAGCAGGTGATTTTAACTTCATAAATACGCCAAAATTACTCTTTTCTTTTATTACAGAATACCTTCTTTTGACGTGACCACGTCTTATAAATTGGTTTGCCGGGTGACACTTCAAGAAACTGCCTTACGCTCCGCTCACGTTATGCGCTCACAATGAGAGCGAGTGAGAGGCACGCGTCCCGCCTAAGAGCGAGAGAGACAGACATAAAAAGTGAAAGGCACGCGTCTTTCATCCTTCTTCCTACTATACGAATGAATATTCACATTAAAATTATTTTACCACTCAAAGTCGTTGTCACGTAAAACTTTCGCCCGTATACCGACTTTACAGGCAACCAATTTTTATTTTGATATTTGTTTGCTTTCTAATTACAAACTTCCGTATTTAAATACTTGTAAAACGGTTAATTTTGCCGGTCCTAAGCCCGGATGAAGTATGAAGGAGAGGGTAGAATTTAGAAAATTAAAAAGTAACTACCTACACTTATTATTTTGCTTCATTTTATTGTCTAAGGTTACCTACATTATAAGTGCGACGAAAAGAATGCGTATGAGTAGGACGGAAAGTAAGTACTATCAATGAAGTAGTGAATGGATTGTAAAATATGTCTATGATTTAGGTGAGATTTTCTACAAAAAACAAATGATTATAACTTTGCTATTTATAGATATTATGAAATTCTTACGTCACATATATGATAATAATGTCTTCACTAATATGTGCTTAAAGTTTTTGTACTAATAAAAAAATAGTGGTGTATATGTGAGTGAGTAAGTGAGTACGTGTGATTGTGTTGTGTAAGTTTCTGTGTGTGCGCGTGTGTGTGTGTGTGAGTCTGTGTGCGTGTGCGTATGTTTGAATGTCTATCGTGTGATGGAGTCCCAAATATATATCACATTGTAAGGTTTTTTTATAGCATTAGGCGGCAAACGAGCAGACAGATCGCCTGATGGTAAGCAATTACCGCCACCCATGGACACAAGCAACACCACAGGAGTCACGAGTGCGTTGCCGCCCCTTGGGGTTGGGAAAAGGGATAGGATGAGGGAGAAGGAATAGGGGATAGGGCCACCGGCACTCTCACTCATCGAACAAAACGCAACAGTTTAGGTACTGTTACTTTACGTCCATTTTCTGTGAGAGGGTAGTACTTCCCCGGTCTAGCCAGCCTATTCATGCTGAAATCACCAAGGCTCTACTAGCGTAAAAACGTTAACGTGGAAATATCAAAAAAGGTTAACGTGGAAATATATTTTTGTAGTTGACTGTACAGTACATATTGTTTTTTTTTTCTTATTCATGCCGTGGCAATGAAATATAAGTCACGGAAATGAAACAACTGGTCATGGCAATGAAACAAGTGGTCATGGCAAAGAAACTAAATTGTTTTACAAGGTATGGCAATGAAATTTTGTTTCATCGCCGTGTCTTTTTTTTATTGCCATAGCAAATTTTGCCCACGGACACCACGGCAATGAGAGCACGGTAATGACGTCAAGTAACCAAAAATTTATAAATAATTCACAGTAATTAACACGTAACAAATAAACATAAGATAAATGGCATTCTATCGCTTGCTTAATCAAAAGGACAAACTTATTCAAATAGAAGTTAGACCTATCCACGGCGATGAAAGAAAAAATGTCCAGTAATATAAAAATCGAATACCTACATTTAGTGCGCAAATACGCACGTATACACGTCATTCTTCGTCGAGCACCAAGCGACACTATTATGCAACGTTTAGCGCACAGGGGTGAGGGACGCAAGTCCTTAGATAAAACAATATTCTTAAATATATTTAGGACACGGCGATGAAAGCAAGTTCTAGGAGAAATGCATTTTTACTAACCATTCGTCGTATTGTTTAAATATATGAATAAATGTATTGTGTAACAATACTTTAACTATTCACGTATCAAATAAAACCAGGCTTTTATATAAATAACCAATAGATTTTTATCAATATCGTATAATACACATCAAGGTAATGTGTGGACAAACACGGCAAATAAAGATTTCGAGGTTTAATGTTTTTTTTTTTAGTATTTATTATTCCTATTTAATTAAATATTTAGTGTTACACATAGATTACCATTTCACCTAACTAGAAAAAAATGTTAGAACATTATAACTATGATTTATAGTACCGATTTCATTGATGCCACGTAATTTTTGGTCCCTGGAAATTCACCCAACAGCTCACCATTCCTCAAGTTTTCTTTTTAAATCTCCATGTTAGAAATGAAAAATCAAAGCGTTCAAAATATGCGAAGAGCAAGACACCGAATTACCATTGCACGAACCCTATGCTTATTGCTACCTTGATTAAGAACTTAAGTATAATATTGAGGCTGCACATTAACTGGGATAGTAATCAACAGTCGTATTCGCATTAAACATTTAAACAGCCTAATAATTTATGACCAAAACCACGCCTACACAAGTTAATTAATAAACGACAACGTGAATAATCAAGGATCGACATTGTCAATACTGTATCCAATCCTAACAATCTAAAACCAAGATACACAGCACAAACTCTGTGTGTCAATAGCAAATAACTATACCCGTTAATCAAGATCAACTAAAGCTTATCCAGAAACGACATTACAATTAATTGATACAATTTAACTAATGGAAATTAACTACACACAACTTGATATTTCGTCTCCTCTATTTATCGAATATTATTCCTACGTAAAACAAAACTATAAGTTCTACCAAATACGGTTGACATTGCTGAACACTTATTATTCTGTATTGTGCTTAGGGAATTGGAAAACTATAGATCGCGTGTAGTTTGTTTTACCAAGCACCTCCTTTGTAAAGTTAGAGCAGCTTTTAAACTTTCTGCACTTACAGAATGAAATATGAGAGCGATTTAAAAGGATGGTTCTTGAAAATAAATAATGTTACTGCTGTTGGAAAAATACAGTACAATATTTAAGGGCCTTCATTCACACGCGTATCTTACCAATCTGAAGGATTTGTCATTGAAAATGTCAAGTATAATGACTGTCAAGTCAACGTTGGTGTTATTTATACTCACTTTTGTCAGAAGTATAAGTATACTCCCATAATTTTTGCAGCAGCGTAATTGAATTTTAACTTTGATTGAATATTTTAGGTAGTAGGTAGTTTAATTCAGGAATACTTATCTCTATCTCAGAGCTGAATTCTACCCACCTTCTAAGGAAATTTCATGAAATTTTAAACCTATCTGAAACGTTATTTTCAACTTATATAGAATAACATTCATAAAGAAATGTATTATTTCAACCCACAGATCATAAAACTTGACTCATTTATTTTCTTGCGGCAGTAGGTAATTAAAATAAAACTACTAAACCAATTTGCGAAGACCGCTGAATTGGTCTTGGTAACTGTTGAATAAAGTTATGAACTCATTTATTTATACTAAATTATATACCTTTTTCAGTAGGCCGTGCTCTATTAAGTGTCAAAGTTTTGTAGGAATATTATTTGAGGCTTTGATCAATAAAGCTTCATTGTGGCTGAGAAAACTCTTTCTTTATTAACTGTTTCTGATTCCAAAGTACTTATTTATAATACCACAGTCTGAGTAAAACCAGTAATACTCGTGACCAATTACTTCATGATATGCTACTTTGCAACAAATAAACTTAAAGTTAACACCTGCTCATTATTAATATAAACATTTCTTGTTTCAGCTATCGCCGCAGTAATAGTACTCACAAAAATAATTGTTGCGAAAGTGGCTTCATTTTTCTTCTTCGTGGCTTTCTTCCAAAAGATCTTCTACATCGGTGGTCTGCTTCTTAACCAGTTCTTGAAGAACCAGAACGCTCCATCGTCAGCTCCTCCACACTTGATGTATGGAACTCCTCAGGAGTATAATACAGTGGGCTACAGTTATGATGCGCCCGACCACGAACCGTTCCAAGCGCCAGATTTACCGAGTATAGCTGATTTCAGCAATGGTGTCAAATGGTTGTTTAGTAAGCATGAGTGACCTGAATCGGGTCGAATGTGTATGAATTTAGATGCTGTAGAGTGAATGAGATATGAGGTTTTCTAGCTCAAAAGATACTAACAACCAGATGCTTATTATTACCTTAGTTTATGTTTAGAATCCTTGCAGGGAGATTAACTTAAATTTGAAACGTCTTAATGTACAAAAATCTGTAAAGGCTTTCATTATTTCAAACTAAAATGTACAGGCTTCCTTGAGTGATTGCCTAATAGACAGTAGGTACAGTAAAATACTGTGCACTTTAATCGATTTTTTATAAAACCTATGGCTGAATGTAATTTATAACCTGAGAGTGTACGTGTAATATATTTTTAAGATACGACGCAATAAATAATTTATTTAAATACGTATGTATATTTAATTTTAAGCCCTGAGTGTAAAATACCTGCTCGTTGTAATATTTATTTTCCTTAGTTAAGGTAGTTGTAGTAAGGCACACACGCAGAGAATGACAGAATTACTAAAATGAAGTTATATTTTTATAGGTAGGAGGAAATTGAGTCTTATAGAACTAATGTCACGATACTGAGTCAATAAATGGGCTGGTCTGGCTAGCCGTGAGGAAGATTTGGCAAAATATGCAGTAAGTTGCATGTATAGATAATATTTTTTGTTTAGGCGGGTGTTATTTCAATTGAGTATGAAAAAATCATAGCGAATTCTTCTTTGCTAAAAAGTGCTCGTATTTAGTTAGTGACATTGATTTTATTAGCTCCTATGTAATATTTTCAATAAAACTTCGAATTTAGTCAGGAAATATCTTTTTTGCATTACTGTTCATACTATTCATATTTAGGTACCTATTTAAATAAAAAAGAAAATCAAAGTAAAGGACTATTTCAGAGTTACAGACACGATAAATGGGAATAAAATAACTCCTAATCGAAGTTGATTCCATTCAAGTTTACTGTTGCAGTTGATCTGATTTCGCCGACAGTATTCAACGCCAGACCAGCGTAAAATTTGCAACTTACAATAACATTTCTATTAAGAGTTTCTATTCGAGTCCTTTGATACAGAATAAACCGAATTTCACGTAAGAGTAAACTCAATTACATTAATTCGAAGATATTATGTAGTAGAGTAAATTCAGTCTAAATGATAATTAGTATTGTTTCTAAATTGCTTACAGAATGAACAGTGTCGATTATGTACGGCTGTTAGAGACACCGATAGTTTAAGGGCGGAGGTGAAAGGCCTTGAAAGCGTACATTTGTGAGCAACGAGCAGAGATTTTTGTAAATTTTCGACGTGCGCAAGTGAAAATTATGTTTATTTGCTATGTTTGCTAATGTATACAATACACTGAGTCACAGTTGCTTCATTGTTGTTTCAGTTTCAACTATCTTACCTCGTAAATTACATGATACGTTCATAGAAAGACATAACCGTTATATTCGCCGTATGGGATGACTTTTTTTTATCTAAAATATACAAGAGTACAAGACACATAAGGCTATTAGTTTATTATTAATAAAAACGTTTGAATTATTCCTAGAACTAAAGTATTTTCCTATTTGTAAAATCGAGCTATATTTTAAACAATAAAGAACTAATCATGAAGAGGCTAAGCTCATACTGTTCAGAAACTTTGTTTTATTTCTCGAAAAGCATTGTCGGTTCAATAGCGGCCGGATGAAAGTTGCAAACAGGCCATAAGTTCTTCGAATTCGAACGAACTGCTTTCAAACAGTTATTGGAATTAGCACTTTAAGTTTTATTGAGTAGCACTGCAATACTGTCGGACTATTTACAATATTTAAAAGGGAGGGTCATTCATCAACTTTGTGAAATCCGTTTGTATTTAATGTTGTAATAAAGTAATAACAAAGCCTACTGTATAACAATATGTATAATACGCATGGAGAGTGCCCAAAATCAGCAAAATAATAATCACAATGGAACTAATAGTTTAAATATTACACAAAAGGGAAGTATAAGATTTTTTTTTATTTATAGACTCACGCCTGTATCCCCGAAAGGGTAGTCGGAGGTGTAAATATTACAACCACATTTCGCCATGAGTTTTTAGGTCCCACGTTATAGTGGGCGAGCCTATTGCCGTTACCGGGCACATCACCAGACTCCGTGCTGCTACTGAGAATTCGGAAAAACCCAGTAACACTTTTGCCCGGCCCGGGAATCGAACCCGGGACTTCTGATCACCTCGCATACGCGATCCACTGAACTACGGAGACAGGAAGTATAAGAACTTAGTTTCAAAAGATTTCTGATTTAGAAATCAAAGCTGTCAAAGGGGCATTGATCAAATAGCATAAGAATATAATATAGGTAGGTGTTGTATAACTGACTATGTAATTTGGCACATTCAGGACAAATGAGGACACTTATTGGCAGATTGCTTGTGCATGACACATGGAGATGCTAACTATAACAATAGCATAGGTACTCCTCTTTTTTATGTATCTTGCCGTGACCTTCAGGGTCCAAATTGTATCTACTCACTGTTGCTAAGCATATACTTGTCAGCTGTGTTTCCAATAAAAATGATTATAGTACTCATACTCATTCCGATAATGCATTAAGGCAACAAAAATGTAACATTACTTGTAAATTTTCATTGCTGTTTCTATTCCTACTTCCTGTAATCTGAAGTCATAGTCCACATGAGCGGAATTTGGCCATACTTCGATATATCCGCCATTTGGTTGACGGCTACGGACTGTGAACGAGAGAACATTACGTGTTTATTGTTGTTCCAAGATATTACCAGTTAATATCAGTTATTGCAAAGGGATATTCGACTGAAAACCTACAATATTATTTGAAGACGAGGGTTGTAGGCACATATGGTCCCCTAAAATGTCTAATATCATTAAGGTGGCTTATCACTAAAAACTGAATATTTGTGATGTAAAGAAATCAGGTTATACGTGACGGGACTTGCATTTTAATAAGTGAACGTGAGCACTTTTTTGCTTTACGGGAAAAATAATTGTATCGTTTATGTAACTACTTCTCACCGTGTAGCAATATAAATAAAATCATGGCGATTTGTATCAGTTTCATAGTTTTTTACTTTTTATCATTATCTTCCAAATGTTTTATCATGCTGTCAAATTTTACTTGACGAACTAAATACTTTTTATGAATATATTTATTCCTTAAAATTATCAGTCAAATAATAAGACGGACTAAAATATCAGCGACCCAAATACCTTTAAAACATTCATATGTAGACAACAAACCAAGAGGCACATACAAGAATTTGCATATTTTAGAGATTTTGTGCTTACGTTTCTCTGGTACAAATGCAAGTTCATCAGAATCGTCAGCTACGCGCTGCCTAGTACGCCGACGCCGTGGCATTAGCATGCTCATGTATTTTCATAAGAATGATGCATGTCCATTGTTTACTCAGAGAAACGGAAAACTGGCCTCGTTGCCATTTAAGCAGTGAGTCAACTTTGAAACACTGTTGAAAATTATTGACGATGGAACAGAATATTGACAAAATTCATTGTTTGCTACCCTCAGCGTGCGTGTCAGACTTGCACTTACAAGTTTTTTTATAGAAATGTAGATAATTCATAAATCTGATCTGAATGAGATTTATCTGATATTTTTCAAACGTGATGATCTGTAGATCCAGAAAAATTTAGAAGCGATGTTATAGGCCATATAATGCTCATCATTTGATTGCCCAAGCATAATTCCAGTTGCATCCTTTCGCCTCAGAACCAGGGATTTGTGCAATGGGCTAGCCAGTTTTGACTGAATATTAGCTTTTCCGCAGGGCGACTGCCCCTCTGATCTTCGTACCTATCAATTTGTGATAACGATAAAACGAACAATACTCTCTGTAGGTATGGCAGTTTATTCGTATTCCCATTAGGCCATCGCGTTCTTACAGCTGATATAATGTGAGTACAGCTTCTGCCTAGTTGAGAATCTGCAGATTGTATACGGCATGTCGTAAGATATAATACTACCAGCACCGAAGCTGAATGAAGAAAATATTGTACTACTGTTCTCCCCTTCATTGTTTGCATTTACTTCAATGTTTTTACATCATTAAGGCGCCGAGCAGTCGTCGGTGTAAAAAATCTAGTACTGACGTAGTTAGCTTAGTTACTTTGCGGTGACCATGAGATGGGCATAACTTAAAAAACTTGTGCAAGACCTTAATACCTTAGTGACACTTCAATACAGAGCTGTAGAAGCTATTAACGTTAAGTTATCTTTCGGCTAAGTTCGGTTGCAAGCGCTATCATATACTTTGATATGATTATCAGCAGATCGAAGGTACGCGCAAGTAAATAGGATCACTTTGAATTCGATTACTGCTCACTGAACATACTACCGTCTAATAATACCGTCCACAAAAATCACTTGTTTCTCCGGTCGTTTTTATTTTTAAAAGAAAGACTTTTAAAAATCTTCAAAGAATTTTACCTAGAGGATCCAGTGGGCAATTTCAGGAAATCCCTTCATCGTGCACTCCTATGCACATCGAGGCATACCTATACATGCCAAACGGCTTCTGGCGCTTTTTGGTCAGCAATTTTCTATCAGCCAAACCACCCACATCTATGTGTTTGTATAAATTGCCATTACTATCTTCCTGACATTTTGATGACAGCGTCAACCACAATAAAATTTGTTGCGAGGCGTACATCAACTAACATAATTGAAGCATATTATTTTATAATAATTATATGAACTGCCTCTGTGGTCCAGTGGATAGCGTACGTAGCTGCTGATCGGAGGTCCCGGGTTCGATTCCCGGGTCGGGCAAAAGTGTTACTGGGTTTTTCCGAATTCTCAGTAACAGCACGGAGTCTAGTGATCTGTCCGGTAACGGCAATAGGCTCGCCCCCTATTACGTGGGACCTAAAAACTCATGGCAAAATGTGGGTGTAATATTACACCTCTGCCTGTATTCCCAAAGGGGTACCTTTGGGAATACAGGCATGAGGCTATAAAAAAATAAAAATAAAAATTATATGTAATGTTTATACTTAGGGTTTTCTGCCATGTTGTTCTAGACATTAATTTTGTGGTAAATCCTTAAGGGTTTAAATTTGCCTTTAACTTGGTATTTGAAATAGCTTTTACACAATTACTAGACTATGTACTAAGGTCCCAACACGAACAAGAATCATGGTTCACCAACTAGTGGTAAATATGCTAATAAATTAGTCCACCCAGTGTTTTACTAAGAAGCGGTAAGCAAAACAAAGCTGCTACTTAAGTTTTAAACACACGGCGGTGAAATGCGGACGCGACTGCTATAAAACCGCACCTAACAGTTAACATTCAATACTTTAATTACTTATAAGTTCCCAAAACTGCACAATTAAACAAACATTTACGTAAAAAATTGACTTGAAGAGAAAGACAGCGCCCAAACGATCTCAATTATCAAAATACACAGTTTTCTGCACATTGTTCTCGGAATAGGCTGGTTGCGACGTACACAATTTGCAGTCACTATACTATAGACCCAGTCATCCTAAGTACCTACATGTCCGAATAATTGGTTCAAGATCAATTTTTCGTACGACACAGTATATAAGATAAATCACAATAGCACATTTTGTAATGTTCAGGTAATGAATCATACGGAAAACAGGATGATATTCCTCTTGTCAAAATCATTATTACCTATATGTCAGAAAACTGTTACTTTGACTTCTAGATATTGAAGAATAGTTTTACGGCGTGTCCGTCCATCCCGTGTATTTCAAATGAAAACTAGAAAACAAGGCATCTACATAAACTTCTTATAACACTCCTGAAGTCTCAGAACTTTGCTACCAACTTTAACAAGTACTACTTATTTATATCTTATGCAAATAGCGCAAATGAATTAAAAATTTATAACACGTAATGAAGGTAATTAGGAATGTTAAAAGGCAAAGAAAAAGTGCAATTTGTGAAATAACTTTAATACAAATTTAAGCGATTGAAGTTATTAGGCGTTTTATTTGAGTACAGCTAATAACAATATTTCTTTGCATATTATTAAGTAACAATATTTCTAAGTACATAATTTATTTTTTAATCCGTAATACCTTAACTTAAAGTACTTCTATAATTTGCCGATTTGTGAGTAATTTCACCCAATCTATTGAGTTTGATTAAGGCATTGTTTTCCTCCACAAATGATGAAGATGGAAGGTTTGGTTCATTGTCACTAATCCCAATTGTCGGTGACAAACGCCTTCGAAAGAATGATCTCTACAATAAACTCAAAGAACAGCCACGTTTGCAAACTACATCAGTTTTCCCTCATCCCAAAGCATGTACCCAAAAATGATCATGCCATTCATTTGGCATTTGATAGAATCCTGGAGGTGCAAGCATTCAAACACTATACTGTCAGTTTTACAAAGGGTATTTTTTGTTACATTTTAAAAATGACTTATTTTATAAAATTACTAGAGGACGCCAGCAGCTACGCCTGCATTTTTTTAAATTTACCCGTTTTGGCCGATCCCGTGGGAATTTCGGGAAATCCCTTCTTAGTGCACCCCTACGGTCCCCAAGGAACATACATGCCAAATTTCAGCTTCCTGCGCCCCATAGTTTTGGCTGTAGCGTGTCTGTCAGTCAGTCAGTAACGCAAGGATTTTATATATTAAGAAGATATAAATTAGAGAATAAATGGCAAAATTGTTTTATTCTTGTTCTAATTATACAATTTAACATTCAATCTATTAATAGCTTCAAATCAACCATTGTTTTATTTCAAGTACCGCTCCACTCTTTTCAGTCCACAAGATTGGATCACCTCTTTTCTTATAATAGTTTTGTCAAGTAGCAATCCATTTCTTGGAGCGCTACGTTTTTCTTATAATGAATCCAATTACTCACAAATAAATTCCGCGTGATCCGACGCGACGGCGCTGCGGGAGATTGTTTGTAGATGTATTTTCATGTCGAGATTTTGTAACGAGATTCCATGATTCGAATTTTATTTCAACATTGCAGTTTAATATTTATACATTTCGGGTGTTACATTAAGATTTGACTATAGAAAGTCTTCTTAATTTACGTGATAAACCACGGTGAAAGCGTCTGTATAATTGCAGGAATTGTCTGAAATGGAGATAGACTGATAAAGAAGAATCTCAATATTAAAGACATTCGCAATAAAAAAAATCTTGAATATAAAATATTGCAAACATTACATAGGTTTTGTACAGTAAGTAACCAATTATTTTTCTGCCAAAATTGTGGAATAAAAATAGTTGGAAAACCTATTAATTCGTCAGTAACTGAGAGTCAGGTAGCGGTCGAGTTTTCGTATTTTTAGCGTTTATTTTAAACATAACCTTTAAATGTTGTGTTTCAAAATAAATTTTATTTTTACACCTAACTGAACCAATATGTGAAACAATTAATAAATAATTGTCGCGAAAGGTTAGTCTGTTTTGTTGATTCGTTAACGTCATCGGGAATGTCTAGGTGTGTTTTCTTGGTATTGTACCTGTAATTCCAAGATAAAATAGACATTGGTGTGACCCAGGGTAACTATTTACTATCAAGAATAACTAAAATGTTGTATTGTACAGGTTTATGAAGAATTGAGTAACAATAGAAGCTTTTCTTGCGCACTTCTAAAAATATAATAACAAAGAAATGTGTACAATATACAAGTCGTTCCGTAGTTACGTACTTTCTATTCGGAATACAAACAAAAGATACTCGGAAAAATCTCGATAAGCATTATTTCTACAAAGTACCAACTTTAGTTGTATTCTTTGTAACTTAACGACTGTATCTGCGATTCCCCAAAGACAGATTTACTTTAACAGTACTAACTGTAGTTGTCAAGTAGTCGGGGGATAGAACATCTAAGTTTAAGTGGGTACTAAGAGCCGATAACGTTGTCTAATGCACCGACAACTTGTCTCAGGGGTTCTAGGAGGAATAGTTGGCTGTCGCGAAGGACCAACTGGCCAGATACTTTAAGAGACGTCGATTAAACTTCAATGTGGAACAGAGATAAGTTTCCAGAGAATTCGAATTAAAGTTTAAGTTCCATTATAAGGCGGGGCTAAGGTTTTCAACTCGAACCGCAAACGGTTAGTCATTAAGGTCTTCATATTTATTAAAGATGGAATAAAATGTTTGGTTACTATAAAGATTTAAATTGATATGGTGGCATGAAGCAAGATATTGTTCGCATCAATTTGTCTTTAAGATATCTACATATAGGTATATATGTATTGTTAGGTATTACTGATCTCTACAAATGATATCCAGAAGAACGAGTCGAAACTTTACTAGAAATAATTTGAATATGATGAGGTTGCTGCCTGAGACATTTTTCGACTATAATTCCATAGAACCATGATTTCGCAGGCTGGGCAAAGTATTATTAATGTTTCTATTAGCATTTTTTGAGCTTTGTAATATGTCTGGGATTCGTAGGTATATAGGCACGTCTTCGATTACATAAGACTTAGACCCGTAGTTGAAAAATAATGGGCCGCATTTATTTTATTACTGTCTGTCTTATATTCTGGAGAACAGGTGTGGCATGCGAGATGTATAAATAATTAATCAACATTACTTTCGCTAGAAAGAACACAAAAAATTATACATAGAAAGACAACATTATTCAGATGTTGGCTCACGCGTAAAACACGGACGAAAATAAATATCAGAGGATATAAACCATTTCACGGGCATTCATAATATTTCAGAGTGCCACAGAGTAACATGTCCTTTCAAATAGTAGGTAGCGTGTTCATATGAGGTGTGAATACCTACCTAATATTTTTCGCGTTTCAGATAGACTCATGAACCATTACAATATGATACTAATCGCCTCAAACGGCAAACGACTCACACACGGTCACCTTGTTCTAAACTAAGCATAATTTGTGCTATGGCAACCAGATAACCAGAGACCTACTTAAATACATTCATTGTCTTACATAATATTATACTTAGATATTTGTAAATTACTTCAAAAGTACAGAACAAATAATTGTGCATTCACACAAAGTTTTTTTCTGGGTGGAAAAATGTTGCGTTGTGATTTAGTGTGTCGAACCCATGACCTCCAACTAAGCAGTGAGGGTCACTAACCACTAAAAGTCACAAGATCAACAGGCCAGTTAATGTCCATCTATGCTGAGTGACGCTGAGAAAACGTAGTGATAGAGACTCGTGGATCATTTCAACACCGCTCATTTACCGCACATCTTTGGTGGACTCGCAGTCTAAGAAGCTCTTTTTTGCTCCAGTGCTTGTCCGAATTGATGGACGCTATGACGAGCCTTGTCACAGACCATTAATGAAATGAAATATTGGCGCCCAACGCGGGCGGCGTTATGATCAAATGTGACTTTTTTAATTTTATGGTCTTGTTCGCGTATAATGGCTGGAAAGTAGGGGAGATTTGATTCTTTATTATGATATTTTCCCTTGCGTTAAATCTTGCTGTGCTTAGAACGAATGGTTTCTCGTTGGTGGAGGTTATATATTCAAACAGGATATCGATGTGAAATACCTTGTGTGTTTGGTTGACGATTTCGTATCGAATATAAAGTTCTTAGGGACATACATTACATCACATAGCAAAATTAGGCTCAAGATTTTTATAAAATAGCGTTCTTAGAAATAAATCATCTTAATATATAAAATCCATGCGTTACTGACTGACTGACAGACACGCTACAGCCGAAACTATTGGGCGCAGGAAGTTGAAATTTGGCATGTGTGTTCCTTGGGGACCGTAGGGGTGCACTAAGAAGGGATTTCCGAAATTCCCACAGGATCGGCCAAAACGGGTAAATTAAAAAAGAAATGCAGGCGTAGCTACTGGCGTCCTCTAGTTTTAATATAATACTTCTCAATTGCTGGTACAGCGAGCCGTTTAAGCTTTTAATATACTAAAGACAGCTTGGTACAAAACGTGGCTTATCTTTTATCTAAAGAGTATTAAGAAACATGCCTAAGAATTCAGGGCATTATAATTATAACTATTCGTCTTGTCATCTGGTTGCTTGAC
This sequence comes from Euclidia mi, assembly GCA_944739405.2. NCBI lineage: Eukaryota > Metazoa > Arthropoda > Insecta > Lepidoptera > Erebidae > Euclidia > Euclidia mi. The sequence continues at coordinate 18,490,324 of OX123189.2, forward strand.
ACACAATCTTCGTGGTAAAATTGGGGTGATAAACGGCAAATATTTTTATTTATGGAAAATTAAAACAATACTGAGGTCTGTTGGTCATGTTTAGGCTAATTGTGGCGTTGTGAGCTCGGTTAGAAGCCCGAGTGGGATCTAGTGCCATAGCGTCTGATATTTTTGTTTTTCAATTTATTCTCATAATAAAATGTATATAAATGTTATAAACCTGAAATTAATTTCTTGTCGCAGTATTAAATAAGTTTGTGATTAATATCTATAACATAGCCATTAAGATATATTTCGTCAGTAATATATTCCAAAACACGGGTCGGGACAAATGGCATATACGAGTTAATGGCTTACATATTGCGACCATAAATTAGCCTTTAATGGGTACCGAACCTTGGTAATTAAATGACCATGTACTAGCCCTCGATAGTGAGGCCTTCGAACCGTCGCGTCGGCGTCGTTAACTAATGATGGATTACTTGACATGTTACATGTTTTGACTTTGCCAAAATGTAAAACAGTTATCCGGCTTTGATAATAAAGCTTTGGGGAACTAAAATGGAGTCCTATATTTATGTAGTTCTCCTGAAATAGAGATCAAAAATAAAAAAAATATTAACGTTGCTTTGAAACAATCCTGTACTGCGGAGGCACAAGCAATACATGCATACATATAACTCGAAACAACAGTTTGAAGATCATACAAATTTCACCACCACAGTAGTGCAGTCAGATGTCTTTGTATTAAAATAAAATGGGTAGAGTCCTAATTTAGTAGGATTTTTGTCTGCTATTGGCGTTAGCTTTACTAGAGCTAGTATAGGTAAAAGAAAAATACTGAAATCACCACTACATGAAATTTTATTAGAGACAGTACTAGTACGTCCGGAACACGATCAGTGCCAGCAGCAAAACTATCGCAATTTTAACTCGGTAATTTTGCAATTTCGCCGGCCAGCTACCACAAGTTCTGGTGACTCTTTAAGTCCCGACTTTAAACTAAGTAAGACTTGCAAGTCTGTTTTCCGGCAAATAATTCTCCGGCTCCGTCTAAGTTTTCCTTTATTCGGAAATTTGATAAAGGCGACTACTTATTAAGTTTCTCTTGTTACATCGGTTACTTTAAACTCGTTGCAAAGTTTCTCATCAAGTAGATGACTCGTCCTTTATATATTTTGTCTGCAGTAACGTGGGTTTATACTGGAGTTTTCTTTTTTGATAATAGGCGTGACCCTTCTTCGACAGGGGACTTTATCAACAAATTTAATTAAAAAGTTCAGTTTCTGTGCTATTAGTAGATTTCAGTTTATCTATGCAGGAGCAAAAGACAATTCGCAAGGAAATCACGTTTATTATCATTGCTTATTTACAATTCTAAAATGTTTAGACTTGGTTCTTTGTCAAATGTAAGATCAGAGTAGGTAACCAAAATTAATTATTAACTGGTAATAACTAGACCTGGTATCAGCTAACCTATAATCTAATTAATAAAAGCTGAGGCCAATAGTTTTCGAATTTTCTTCTGGTTTGTCGTCTGTTATAAAATCAAAGATCTTAATTGCAAAAGCACAACTTTTGTGCAATGGATAGTAATTAGACAAAGCCATGCCAGCATTTTTTTGCCAAGAATTGCTTAATTTGTGGTGACTTTAATATTGACCTATTGATTGATAGTAAAAAGAAAAATGAGCTACTTAATTTATTGACGCATTATAACTTTAGACCTTTAATTAGTTTGACTACATTTATTCGTAATAATTCCCAATCTTGTTTAGATATTTACAAATATGATAAAATGCGACTCTATAAATTGTGAAGTTGATCACAATGGGCTAGCTGATGGCCATGCAGGGTTAATTTGCAATACAATAATGAGAGCTTGTAACACGCACATACATAACAAAAGCACATTTCTACAAGTCACTAAAAGAAAATTCACGGTGCAAATGTTTATTTCGGCATGCATTATTGCAACAAGACTGGTGCCACATGGGCATTAATTCATTTATTAAAACGTTTAATTAAAATTTTACACACAGTTTTAAGAAAAGATTAGTCAAAATAAATTTGGCACATCCTGCACCATTGAGCTGGGTATCTAAAGGAATAAAGGTATCAAGTAAAATGAAACGGTTTTTATGTGTTGGGAAAGCTAATCATCAAAATGATACTGTAGTGAATTATAGGAAAAAGTACCTTACATCATATAGAAAAGTAATCAAATCAGCTAAAAAAATATCAATCCAATCAAGAATAGCAAAGTCAAAGAATATCCATAAAGATGTTTGGAAACTAATAAATGAACACCGTAACAAGAGGGATGAAAAAAGAACTAAGCTAGTATTAAAAATAGAAAATAAGCTTGTATTAGAACCAGCCGATATAGCTAATACACTTATGAAGCAATTTGAAGTTTGTTCCACTATTAGTTCAATCGATACAAAAACCGCTATGGATATTTTACATAAAAGTGCAGATAGAGTACAAAACGAACTAATTTTAGACCATTCCACTCCACAAGAGATATGTAAATTAGTAAAAAAAATGGAGAGTAAAAAATCGACTGGTTATGATGACATACCTATAACACTAATCAAAGATAACATAGATATACTAGCAGAACCACTGAGTTATTTATTTAATAAATGTTTTGACGAAGGTATATTTCCGGATCAATTTAAGATAGCAAAAATCGTACCAATACACAAGAAAGGATCAAACACTGATCCTAAGATGTATAGGCCTATCTCGTTACTGTCTACTACGTCCAAAATATTAGAGAAATTAATTAAAGCAAGGTTGTTAAGCCATTTGTATAGAAACAAAGTACTGAACAGCAGACAGTTCGGGTATCAGAGAAACGTCGGAACACAAGATGCAATATACACGCTTATAAAGGATGTTGTAAGCAGAATGAATTGTAAGCAAAAAGTGGCCGGACTTTTTCTAGATTTAAGCTCGGCATTCGACACAGTTAATCACAAATTACTGTTAAAAAAACTTAATCATTATGGTGTAAGGGGTAAAGCTCACGAACTTCTTACATCGTATTTAAGTAATAGGAAAATGTTTGTCGAGATTAAAGCTGCGAATAATACAGCTAAAACTTTAAAAACAGATAATAGTATAATTTTTGAAGAAACATTTAGATCTAAAATGTCACAAATACGGGCTTGTTTTCCCCAAGGTTCAATACCTTCATCAATGACTTGATAGAACATGTGAACTCAATCAGTAACGGATGTACTCAATTGGTAGTTTTTGCAGATGACACTAATGCAGTAGAGTCGGCTAATGATATAAACAGTCTTAATTTGGTTGTAAATAATACCTTGGACACCTTCTACACTTGGTTCACTGTAAATAGCCTTAAAGTAAATATTAGTAAAACAAATGTAATTCTTTTTCGCTCGACCTCTAAAAATACGGATACATTAGATAGTAAAATAAACGGTGAACGCATAAGTCAAACCTCGGTGGTAAAATTTCTAGGAGTTCACATCGACGACAAACTAAACTGGAAAGCAGAGTTAAAGCATCTGGAAAACTCAATTAGTTCGGCCTGCTATGTACTCAGGAGTCTTAGGAACGAAGTTAGTATTGAGCACCTAAGAATGGTATACTTTGCGTTAGTCGAGTCAAAGCTGAGATATAGCATCCTGTTTTGGGGAGGAAGCTTTGAATATAATATAAATAAGGCATTTGTTGCACAGAAAAGAGCCATTCGAACGATTGTAAGAATTCAAATACCAAATTCATGCAGACCACATTTCAAAGAACTGGGGATATTAACTGTTCCTAGTTTATATATCTAAACATGTTCATGAGTACGAAAATGAAGATGAGAAACAGATAAGGGAGAGCACGAGGAGAAAGGATCTACATACCCAATGTATACTACACCTAGATGTTGTAAAACAAAGTGCATTTTACAGATCCGTTAAAATATTTAATAAATTGCCTCTAGAAATTAAAGAAATATTCTGCAAAAAGGATTTATTAAGCAAACTTAAGCGATGGGCGGAAGCCCGTGCAGGTCAACTCATACTTAACACCTCTGAACTGCACTGACTTCTACTCCCTACACCTGAGTCCGGTGCAAGGAGTGGCGAATGGCCTCAGGGGTATCGGGGGGTCGCGAAGATCTCCTTAGGCAAGGCTGGTGGACTATCCTTCCCGAGGTTGCCGCCCGTTCTTGGTCCAGTTCCTTCAGAAATGGATGCAACCAAAACCTCCAGCCGAAACACAACCAACAGGCACTTTACACACGCACACACACACACGTACACACATGCGCGCACACATCCACATCCAGGAACACATCTCTTCACCACGCCCCTGCGTGGTCGGGTGGGCGCGGGCTCGTAGTAAAAAGTCACGGGTAAGAGAAGTTGACCACCTGCGCTAGGACCTGCGCAGTCGAGCGCCGTACGCGGGGATGACGGAGTCCTGGGGGGTTGAGCCGAGCGGCGCTGGCGGTAATGTGACCGTGAGGCAACACGCCCTCTTTGGTCCCGATTTCACGCTAAACGGTAGCCCCCGCTGTGAGCCGCAGCGGGGGAAATGGCCACCGTGTCCCGTCAGAGGGCCACAGGCTAGGGACGTAGGGTCCACATCAGCAGTTGGAATTTATTTCGGCTGTTGATGTGGTAGGTCAAAGCTATACGGAGGGCGCAAGCGAAGGATGACGGCTAGAGTTGGTAACTCGGCTCAGGCCGTTAACCCGAGCGGGCGCCCGAAGTCGTGCTGTAAACCAGCCCCGCGTTCCTATATCCCTCTGGTAATCCTAACGTCCGGTATGACGTTCCCAAATGCGGGCTCCATGGAGGGTGGGAAGCCAGAGGGATGAAGTCTTAGTAAACTTGCATGGATACCGAAATCCCACTTATTACCCCAACCGCGACGGGGACGGCGAAAGCTGTTCCCGCCGCCACAACCACAACCATACAGATGGTCGACGCCGTGGCCCCGGCTGCAGGTGTCACACCATCCCCCAAGGACGTGACTTCAGCGCTGGCTAACGCTAGTACTGGTCCCGTCCTTACAATCGTCAGCCCATTTGAGATAAAGCGGGAAGACGACTCCTCCTTCGCGGGCTGGCAAGTGGTGAGTCACCACAAGGGCAAGGGTAAGGGCGAGACCACCGGTCCTGTTCGACACTCGCCCACCACACAACCGAGTGGCCCAGCTGCTGCCAGCTCTGCGAAGAAAAAGAGGGCGAATAAAAACAAGAGGCAGCGCCTGGCAATAAGGCGTAAGGCTGCACAAACCGCTGCCGCCGCCGGTGCTGCCTCTACAAAAACAGCGAAGCAGGCCGCTGTCGCAGGTCCCAGTAATGTGACCAGCGCGCAGCCTGCGCTCAGCAGTGGGGGGTGCACGAAGGCCGGAGGCAGTACGGGGAAGCCGCCTGCCGCCAAGCGGCGGGCTGGCCACCCTGGACGGCATCCAGCCCTAGCACCACCGGGAAACACGGCAGGTAAAACTGCCGGAAACAAGGAAAGAGGTGAGGCCAAACGTGCTCTCAACGAGACCAGCTCGCCTCGAGGGGAGCACAAGAAGCCCCGCCTCGACTCCTCCAGGACACAAGGTAAGTCCTACGCACAGGCCTCCAAGGCGTCCCTGGGCGTTGCAGTAACATGCAAACGCACAGGGAACTTGCCGAAGGAGTTCGTGGACCGGATACTCACGGAGATTCAAAGGAAGATCCTGAGTGACGCCTGGTCGACTAAAACCCCCAAACGCCCCGCTCCTGCGTTCACCGGGAAACCCATGTACGCGGACGGGGTCCTCAAACTCTGGTGCGGCGACGAGGCAACGCGTACCTGGCTGACGGAGGCAGTCTCTCTCCTGGTCCCACCACCGGGCTTCGAACTGGAGGTCAGGGGCCAGGAAGAGGCCCCGAAGAGAGTGCGGTGCGGCATTGTCGTTCCCAACGAACAGGGAGTCTGGGACGACGTGCGCGACGTGGATCGGGCTCTGGAGTTCCAGAACCCCTGGTTGGCGGTCGACAAATGGTCGCTGCTGCACTCGGAAAGACAGTCAGGTGGGTGCTTCCTGGTCGTGGGCGTCCCGGAGGAACAAGTCCCGGTCCTGGTGCAGAACGAGCGCCGCCTCGCGTTGGGGCTAGGTGCAGTCTACGTCCGGTTCCGGGACTCAACAGGCAAGTATGTCGATCATCCTCCGGAATGCGACAACTCCACACAACCACATCAAGCATCAGACACCCAGCCAGCATGTTCCGCGGAACCCGGCCCGTCAGAGCCAGCCGCATCTGGCTTGGGGGCTGGCCCGTCAGCCGAGGGTAACTCGGAAGATGAGAGCCTGCTCCTGAGTCCGGTGCGGCGGGACGACGGGGAGGGGGCCGGCGACATCCTGGTGGGCCTAACGCAGCTGAAGGTCGGGGAGGAGGGGACATCACCCACAGATGAACCCTCTGCCTAGTGACGTCAGCTGCCTGCAAATCAACCTCCATCATAGCCAAACGGCCACTGCGCAACTGCGCAAATGGATGGAGGTCCAACATTCAGCCATCGTGCTCATCCAGGAACCTTGGATAAGGGGTGGCCTCATTAGAGGCCTCTCCAGCCTGGGAGGTAAGATTTACTCTTCTACTGACCACACACATCCAAGAACCTGTATACTTACAACTAAAAACATCAGAGCCCAAGCTTTAATGGAGTTCTGTTCCAGAGACATCACAGCGATACAAATTGAAATAATACAGCAGCCAAGGAGTATAGCGGTCGTTTTCGCATCGGTTTACATGCCCGAGGCTGAAGACCCGCCTCCGTTCGACCTCACGCGTCTGGTTAACCAGTGCGAGAGAACCAATACGGAGGTCGTAATAGGGACGGACTCCAATGCCCACCACCAAATGTGGGGCATGGACTGCAACAATAACAGAGGTAAGTCACTGGTTGAATACCTATTCACCACTAATCTTACCCTATTAAACACAGGTACGGAGCCCACCTTCGTCACAAAACGTAGTCAGACAATTATCGACTTAACTCTCGCAACAGAAGGAGCGGCTGAACGCATCAAGGGATGGCACGTCTCAAAGGAGGCATCATGCTTAGACCACAGATGGATCAGCTTCTCCATGAAAGTCGATATACAGCCCACGCAGCCCCGCAGGAAACCACACAACACGGACAAATCAAAGTATGTCCTATTACTTAGAGATAAACTTACCCTTATCGCTACGCCGACGGTACTGGGTGACACTGAACAGATCGACGAGCAGGTATGCACACTGACGCAGTCGATGCTAGACAGCTACCATGCAGCTTGCCCGGAAACCACTCCGCCTTCAACCCCGGGGAAACAAACCTGGTGGGGCGCTGAGCTTGAACGCAAGCGCAAGAAGGTAAGAAAGGCTCTAAATAGGGCAATGAACACAAGCGCGGACGCTGATTGGGACGCTTATAAAGCGGCCAAATCAGACTACAGGAAATGCCTCAGATTCAGACGCACCATGGGATGGAGGAAATTCTGTGGGAGCATTGAATCCTGCCAACAAGCAAACCGGGTAAGGAAACTACTGTCTCAGCAACCAACAGTTGCACCAGGTACTCTCCGTAAACCGGATGACACATACACCACATCGGAGGAGGAGACAAGACGCGTCCTACTCGAAACACATTTCCCAGGCTGCGTCCTCACCCCGGTAATAACGTGGCACGATACACCAACAGTGGCGACCGAACACGAATGGAGACACGCAAACAACGTGGTCACAGAAGAAAAACTCCGATGGGCCATCGATAGCTTCCATCCCTTCAAAGCAGCCGGACTGGACGGCATCTTCCCAGGGTTACTACAATGGGGAGGTGAACCTGTCCTCAAAAGACTCCTGGCAATCATGAGGGCTAGCCTGGCCCTCAGATATGTACCGAAGAAATGGAGAGAAGTCAAACTAATCTTCATACCAAAACCAGGCAAAACAGACTATACCAATGCAAAGTCCTTCAGACCAATAAGCCTGACCTCCTTCATGCTTAAAGCCTTGGAAAGGCTTTGCGAGAGGGAACTAAGAAGTGGGGCTCTTAAGCACTTACCCCTTCATGCCAACCAACATGCATACAGCTCAGGGAAATCGACGGAATCGGCCTTACATCAGGTCGTGAACCAGATAGAAGTTGCTATACAACAAAAAAGCATCTGCCTGGGCACCTTCATCGACATAGAAGGAGCCTTCGACAAGACAAACTTCTCCAGCATAAGCAACGCCCTAGCCAGACATGGTGTGGATCAGATGCTCATACAGTGGATCCAAAACATGCTCAGCAAAAGGGTAGTGCGCCTACACGGCGACACTCAGACAGCCTTGATAACTAAAGGGTGCCCGCAGGGAGGTGTACTCTCCCCGCTATTGTGGAACTTAGTCATCAATGAACTCATAGACAAACTCAATACGAGAGACTTCTACACAATAGGTTATGCAGATGATCTAACCATACTCACCTCAGGTAAGGTAACCAGTACAGTGGACGACCTAACCCAACAAGCGCTACGCATAGTAGAGTGGTGGTGTAATGAGTACGAATTATCTGTAAACCCGACCAAGACCGAACTAGTTATGTTCACACACAAACGCGCGCTGGGCACTTACCGACTGCCCAGGTTATTTAACACAGAGCTTAAGCTGTCTACCGAGGTCAAGTACCTGGGTGTCATTCTCGACAGCAAATTGACATGGAACAGCCACATGGAAAATAAGCTCAACAAAGCAAGCATTGTCTTCTGGCAGTGCAAGAAGATGATAGGCAAACGCTGGGGCCTATCCCCCAAAATTGTCTTATGGCTCTATAAGACAATAATACGTCCGATGATAAGCTACGGCGCAGTAGTGTGGTGGCCTCGGACCAACCTAAAAATGGCCGCCAACAAGCTTCAAAAGCTACAAAGACTTGCATGCCTAGCGGCCACGGGCTGCATGAAAACTACATCTACAGCGGCACTCGAAGTGTTGCTGGACCTGCCCCTATTGCACCTGTTTATACAACAAGAAGCAACGATGTCGCCGGTCCGGCTAAGAGCTCTGAAGCTCTGGAAAGACACCAACACACCGCACACTAGCAACTCAAATAAACTCTTTAAAGAAGTTCCTCTCACACAAGCCATTGGCGACCAAATACCGAAACAATTTGTGTTCGACAAGAAAAACAAAATCCAACTATACGAGGATCTACACGATGGAGCGGTTAATCACAACGAGCTCACGATCTTCACAGATGGGTCTAAGACGGATACAGGTACGGGTTCAGGAGTATTCTCCGAGGACCTAAATATCAACATCGCAGCACCGCTGGGAGCCTACAACACGGTCTACCAGGCCGAATGTTTTGGCATAATCCTAGCTGCCACAGCAATCATGGCACGTGAGGTATGGGAACGATCCATTAGGATCCTCTCAGATAGTAAGCCAGTCCTCTCAGCCCTCAAAAGCCATACTATCACCTCGGCGCTCACGCTTGAATGCCACCGGAAACTAACAGAGGTAGGTAAACAAAACAAATTAACACTGCAATGGATCAAGGGCCACAGTGGCTCTAGAGGGAATGACGCAGCCGACGTACTTGCCAGAAGAGGGGCCACTTTAGAGGTGGTGGGACCCGAGCCCATTATTCCCCTCCCTTCTGGATTTTATCGCAACCTGGTAAGAAATAGGACCAGGGCCTCAAGTCTGCTATTTTAAACACATTCGTCATTCCAACACGATCCCATTGTCATTTTGACAAAAGTTCGTAGTCTGGTAATTCATTATGATAGTTCAGTGATCGATCAGTGGTCTCGTAATTGAATGGTGGCAGAATGGCATTGTTGTATTGCCATAGATAAAAAAAACCATCAGAAGAAATGATTTTTGAAAAACTACCATGAAATTTGATTATTTTTCATGCCAGATTTCATTTATATATTTTTTAAATAATCATTACTAGTGTTATAAGCACTCTAAAGTTGTATTAAACTTCGTAAATAGCAAAAAAACAATGAATTTAACCATTCAACTCAATAATATTTGTTCTGTTTAGCTGTCAAAGTCAAATCATGTTTTGAAGTAAGAACTGTCAAAAGTTCAAAACTCATACCTTTTTGTAAACAAAGTCCTAGTTTGTTATATTTCTCAATAATCTCAATGCACTGCGTTGAATTGTTAAATACCGAGTAGCTCGTATGTTTCTCTTAGAGCCAAAACGAAGATATCAATGGAAAATGCTCTATTGATAACAAATTCCAAAGGAAATGATACAGCAAGGTTATGCAGTTCACACCTCAAAGAAAAGTGATTATATCGACAGGAGTAAATACTATAATTAAAGATAGCGAGTTAACTACTAAAGGTGTTTATATTCGAAGAAGAATTGGCATAACCAAAACATAAAATATTGAAGATTGAGTTAGATCATAGATACATTCCTATTACAATTAAAATATTATTTGTGTTTCATGTGTTGTAACTGTATCAAGAAGGAAAATAAAACTCATAATTATGTGTTATTATTAACAATGTTGTTTTATTAAAGATAAATAATTTCTGTACATGAATTTATTAAGAATTATTGGTCCCAATTATAGACACAAATATTGAACACTATTCTCATATACTACCTATCACAAATCTTCACTTTTGCATCTACTAGCAAAGCAACTTTCTTCATACTGGCTTTGCAGAATCCTCACATATATGTAGGTATGTCTCAAACGGATATGAGCGGTCACAAAACTCATAAATAAGTTGCCCGTTTGCTTGAATTTTGTATCTGTAAGAGAGATAAGTAAATATTTATAAACACACCACTCATTACATCATATTCTTTTATACTAAGATCTTCTATACTATGCAATTAATTTAAAAACACTTTTCATCATAATTCAGACATTATTTAATTGAATTATGTAGGTACTTAAATTCTTTACAGGACTCCATAAAATGTAGGTAGAATATATTGATAAATTAGGAACATTATATAAAGCATCATTAACATAACTGTTCCTGTCATTTAGGTATGGCAATATTAAAAAGAGATCAGGAAGATCTTATTGTACTAATACTTCAAACTATCACATAGGTATGACATTATCATTTATTTAAGTACCAAACCACTGCTGGTCACTATCTATAGTCATATCATTATCTACTACTAACACTTCCATTCCCAATGTGTAAAAACATTACTCTTTCTTTTTAGCTCCGTCACTCAGATGAACTAAGTTCATCTGAGCTCTGCCATAGTTGGGTTAAAAGCATAGCTACAACGTTTGAAAATATTATTTAATGTCCTGTTTCTTATGTTTGGAATATGAGTATTTAGCTTTGATGTTCTTGTATATTTCGGAAGGCAGAATGTACATGTATAATTTGATGTTCAAGTAGACACTTGAACATCAAATTTGGAAAACCACAAACTGAACTAGGCGAACTATGATATTCCTTCCCATTTAATACATTGATGGTATATTTTATATAATGCCTCTGTAACTTCTTTAGTGGGCTGCGACACAGTAATTGGCGAAATGTCATGGAGGGCACCCTGTCCAATCAAGGTCTGGTAAGATCCTGATGCGTAAAATGAGTGCTACCAGAATCAGCAATAAAAATATAACATTAATTAATAAATTTCTTCTTTATAGGAATAGAATAATAAAGCAATATTAACTTCAGTTTTCTCACCTTTATTTCTGCCGATACGCTATCGTTTTGACGCGGTCTGGCCTTAAGGGGAATGAGTTTTTGAAATAACTCCCTTACTGAATCCTTTCCTCTCTAAGATGAAACGTTTTTACAAATTTCGCCTCGGGAATATCCGTAAAAGGGTTTGTAGTCATCCTCGATAAGCGACTGGCTTGTTAGTTAGCTCGAGAATATTAGTTCGCAGTTAATACATTATCTCTTTTTTGTAGTACATTAAACTTTTTGATTGTCTATCACTATGTTTCACAAGCAAACACTAGACAAAAGCAATGATTGCACGATGGCGTTACGATGGTAGGTCACTGATCAAAAGAACTGTCAAAATATTACCAGACTACCGCATACGTCAGTCATCGATTTGTCATTATGTACGAGACTACCAATCTATGCCATGTCTTTCAATGGAGTGTCAGTGGTTGACTATCGGAAAATCATAATGGCACCATTGTAACAGTAGACTACCAAACTTGTCAAAATCAACAATTATGAAGTCAGTGATTGACCATTTTGGCACTATTGTAATAGCAGACTTGAGGCCCAGGACCCAACACAACCAGTCCTGGATTGGTATTGAAACATGTAGGCAGGCCAAGGAGGCTCTTCCCGCAGTAGACGGTAAGATAGCTAAACAAATCCTTCGGCTGTCCAAACAACAACTGCGGACAGTCACGGCCGCCTACACAGGACACGGATTCCTTAATAAACACCTATTTACTATAGGTATCACCGACAGCCCGCTGTGCAGGGCCTGTATGGCAGCAGACGAGACGGCAGCCCACCTGCTCCTCGACTGCCCTGAGGTCGCACAGTACAGGCAGCAGTACCTGACAAGACACAGCACCCTGAGGGAAGCAGTGGGCCACATCAAGAGTCTGCTGGCCTTCCTCGAAGAGCTGGGGTGGCTGGAATGACGACACCATTCCCACCCACACGCAAAATACACGCCAAGACGTGGAGTTGCGGAAACAGCCCGTGCCATCAAGTATCAAGTAAACTTAAGCGATTCCTGTTAGAAAAATGCTATTATTCAATTGATGACATGTGAACCACATTGTCATTTTTTTATATTCAATTTTTGTTTGGCTTGTTTAAGTTTCTTTTTTATTATTTATTAGTTAATTTATTGACATTTCACGATTTTTATTGTTTTAAATTTGCACTTGACATTTTAAGTATTTTATTTTTTCTTGATGTTTGACATTTTATTGATTTTAATATTTTATACACATTATTAATAGAATTAATTGACTTTTTATCTCTTTTTTATGTTCTAATTGTGGTGTCATCAATGTTTATTGTAATTGAAATTCAAATTTATTATAAGTTTATACAATTGTTCTTAGAATATAATTAGGAATTGTAATTTGTAACTGTAAAACATTCGCATACAATGTAAATTGTTTCTGAAATAAATGAAATGAAATGAAATCCAGAATGACATTCTACTTCTTGAACTACTTCGAGACCATCCGTCCGTACCTATGATCATTTTAATATTGCTTTACTATTTCTCAAGCTACATTGCAAAAAATGTCATGAGCCGTCCAAAAGTTTTTACATGACAAGTAACAAATACCCAACAATAAATTTCAACATCCATCCATATATATATCTATCTTCACAAACTTTTCGCGTTTACTATGATAGTACTTAGTTGGATTAAAGTTACGATAACCATATTAACGCAGAAACGTAAAGATGTTCATAGCTGAACCGATTAGATGATCGATCATCAAATGAAACACGCTTATACGCTCTCACTGATACTACCATAAGGATGGACGATGGTCATGTCGATGAATACGAAATTATCTACTAGTTTTAGCTGTGCGTTGTTTATCGATGAGCGATTTAATATACACAAATAATATTTTAAGTATATCTGTATATTTTATATATACAAATAATATGTTAAGTGTGACTGACTGACAGACACGCTAGAGCCGAAACTATTGAGTGCAAGTAGGTAAAATTTGGCTGTGTGTTCCTTGGGGAGTGTAGGTTAGCACTAAGAGAGGATTTTTTTTAATTCCCCCCCTAAGGGGGTAAACAGGGGTTCAGAATTTGTATGAAATTTTTTATTCCTTCAATGGATCAACTTAAAATTTGTATATTGGTTCCTCAAATGAAGTTAGTTAACACTAAGAAAATCTTTTTTGGAAATTCCTAAGCTAAGGGGGAAAAAGGGTGCGTCGGAATGTATTTATTTATTTAATCTTTATATACACAGCGTATATAGGCGGACTTAATGCCATGGGCATTATCTCCCAGTCTACCTTAGAGTGGTGCAGAGAGAAAAGAAGTAGGTGTAATATAATGAAAATTAATTTGAAATAACACAAGTATAGTAGATTCTCCAGTATTTGAAGAATCTTTCGATTCTTTCTTAAAGGAAAAGATACAACATTTTTGTGAAGTTTCAGATCGCCTATTCAAAATTAATATTCACTCGGCCTATACTATTATTCGATATTGTCTTTTCGTCCCAAAATTCACACATGCCTTAAGATCTTCCCAACTTTGGAAAAAATATTCACATTTAGAACAAGTCGACAAAATTATCCAAAGTACTTTAAAGAGAATATTAAATGTGGACTTGGACGACCGAGCCTGGCTACAAGCGTCATTGCCTATCCGTCTGGGTGGGCTCGGTGTACGCAAAATTTCTGGTGTCAGTTTACCGGCGTTTCTATCTTCGGTTCACAGCACGGAAGAGTTAACTAGGAAAATTTTATCACCTACACTAGTTAACTCAGAAGTGCTGGGCAAAATCGAAGCTGTAAACGCCTGGAAAATGACTTGTCCAAGCGCTGATTTGCCTACCAGCCTATTCTCCCAAAGACAGTGGGACGCACCGCTTTGTGATATTGTAAGAAAAAGTCTTTTAGATACAACTTTTAATGTTGCAGAGGCAGAGCGTGCTCGCTTGCTGGCTGTGGGAGAATGGGAATCGGGTCTGTGGCTTCAGGCACTACCATCGTCCAACACTGGAACCAGGTTGGACGATGAGACGTTCCGTATCGCCACTTGTGTTCGCTTAGGTACTCCGTGTGTTTCGCCGCATCGATGTCATTGTGGAGAAGACGTTGATAGCCTCGGACACCATGGGCTTTCTTGCAGCAGAAGCGCTGGTAGAATTCCCCGTCACGCCCATCTGAATGACATAATTCGTCGTGCTCTTGTCGCGTCTGGCGTACCAGCTGTACTTGAACCAAATGGTTTGGTACGTGACGACGGTAAGAGACCTGATGGTATGTCATTGTTGCCTTGGAAAATGGGTAGGCCTTTGGTGTGGGACGCAACCTGCGTAGACACCCTCGCGCCATCACATGTTGCAAGTACGGGATGCCATGCTGGCGCTGCTGCTGCAACTGCGGAAACCCTCAAACGGCGCAAATACAGTAATTTAGTGAGTAATTACGTGTTTGAGCCGTTTGGGGTGGAAACGCTAGGCTCATGGGGTCCGAGCGCTCGTTCACTGTTCCGGGAAATTTCGAAACGTTTAATCGACGTCTCACGTGACCAGAAGGCTGGTTTATTCTTTGCTCAGAGAATCAGCATTGCCATCCAGCGTGGCAATGCTGCCAGCCTTCTGGGCACGTTACCCGATGACATTGATGCGCAGGCATTTTACGACGCCTAAACCGTGTAAATATTTTCAATTTTTAATTTCTTTTTACGTTTTTTTGTACATATACTACTTAGACATTAAGATTAGATTAAGCTTCATGTAGATTATAAAATTATGTTTACAATTACAATTATATTTAAGGGACTATACATACTAATAAAATTTATTATTACCTAGTGCTATCTATGATACATGTTCAAAAGCTTGTGTACACATTAAAGATTAAATAACTGCATTTTAAGAGGGAAAAAAGAAATTGTAGATCTAAAGATACATTCACATTAAAAATATATACACATTAGTTACATATAACAATTTGTATGAAACCTTTGAATTCGTTCAAGGGATTAACTTCAAACTTTGCATAATTGCTCCTCAAATGACGTCAGCGAACACAAAGACATTTATTTTGGAAATGATTCCCCTAGAGGGTAGAAAAGGGAGTCAGAGTTTGTGTAAAAAACCTTTCAATTTTTTCAATGCAGTCACTTCAATCTGTATATATGTCGCAGGTATTTAACAAAAGCCGTGATGTTATAATTTCACTAGTGACATTATAATTACACAGATTATAGTCAATGGTTTGTATTACTTACAATTTAACGGGCTAATTTCAGAGCTATTATAATTTCACTAAACCGATACAGTGAAATGTAAGGCAGTGATATTTTGACAATAACACTGATTTAAAAAAATCATTAGATTATCAGGGCGATCACTGATTGGTCCGTTTAAGTTACCAGCTGTATTAAACATAGATTTAGAAAACAAGAGACAGGTTTTTGACAACCAATTTTAAAATTTTGTTACTAGGTTCTAACTAGATATAGCAATGTCAAGTACGCTAACTTGACGGAGCCCTGCTTTGCAGAGCTCCTATTTTTGGATAAAGGGTCACAAGAAAACCTAACATAAACTTTTAAGTTTCTCGAGTGAACGAGACTTTTTCATAAATAGATCGTGGTTTCCGAAATGAAGGTTTTGTAAACTTAATAGGTTATGTTAGATATTCTTGCGACTCTGAACACAAATATAGGAGCCCTGCGAAGCAGGGCTCCGTCAAATTAGCCTTATAAACATCGCTAAAAAGTCGTTTTTTTTTCGCTTTATCAGAATGGTCATTGAAGTCTGTGGGACTGATTAAGTCAATTGACCAATCAGAATACGCGGGGCGCCCACTCATAATAAACCTAGATTTATTATAATATCACTATTGCGGGCCAGTGAAATTACAATATCACTGAAAAAAGCCC
Organism: Euclidia mi; assembly: GCA_944739405.2. Classification (NCBI taxonomy): domain Eukaryota; kingdom Metazoa; phylum Arthropoda; class Insecta; order Lepidoptera; family Erebidae; genus Euclidia; species Euclidia mi. Next base: position 18,506,900 of record OX123189.2, read on the forward strand.
GTGCAATTACACGAACCACTAATTTTTGACTGTAATCTCAAATTATAATATAATATTGTATGTGGTAAAATATTATATTATAATTTCACTAGTGAAATTATAATATCACGTTTTTGACTAAATCCCTGTGACGTATATAAAATAATTGCATTACTGACTGACTGACAGACACGCTACAGCCGAAACTACTGGGCACAAGTAAGTGAAATTTGGCATGTGTGTTCCTTGGGGAGTATAGGGTAGCACTAAGAGAGGATTTTTGGAAATTTCTCCCCTCATGGGGTTTAACAGGGGTTCAGAGTTTGTATGAAACTTTTTATTCCTTTATAGTTTATTGGATTAACTTTAAACTTTGTATATTGGTTCCTCAAATGAAGTTAGTTAACACTAAGAAAATCTTTTTTGGAAATTTCTACGCTAAACGGGTAAAAAGGTGAGTCAGAATTTGTATGATACCTTCTTATTCCTTCAATGGATTAACGTCAAACTTTGTATAACGATTCCTCAAACCACGTTTGATGACGAGTCAAAACCTTTTATATTTTCAATGAAATCACTTCATAATTCGTATATATGTAGATTCCTACAGTGACGTAATTAGGAAATGAGAAAGGAGTTTTGGAAGTCTGGCGCTTATAGGGGTTTGGAAATGGTGTCCTAGGTGGTATAAAAAAAAGAAGATTTTTTCAATTTTATCAAGAAAATTCTTTAATGGATTCACTAGAAACGCTACGCTACGTTCCAAAACACGCATAGCCGATGTCGGCTTAGAATCTGCCAGGCTGAAGTGGGACTGGGCTGGTCATCCCAACTTACAGACAGTATGCACCCAGAAAGGTGGGCTTATTTAGTAACCCGTTGGGTGCATCATGATAGTCGACGACGACGCGGCAGACCTAAACGGACATGGCGGGACGACCTGGATGCATTTGACAGCGACTGGCCTCGCTGTCAAATGCACACTAGTGACTTATTGATTAAACCATAGTGTGTCCTCTCTTTCCATACCAGCTGGTACGTTTTGCAACTATACTGTAATTTGGGTACAGGCAGGTAAAGGCTTCTAGGTACGTTGTGTCAACTGACGTTCTTCAGTCCGTTTGTAGATTACAACAATGGATTCTTGGTTCAGTCTAAATGTTTTAGATTTTGCAGAACGGGACGGAATTTAATAATATGCATGGCAGGCGAGATAAGGGTCTCCTTTAACGTCTGGACCTTAAAAAATGTCTAGTGAGATATGGGAGAAAATCTCATCTCTGTATTTTCACAGATAAAAAAGTAACAAAAGGTACATGTTTGATTGCACGTACTTGAAAGGGTTGGAAGGTATTTAATGATTTTCATGATTTTTTGAATTTTCATGAAAATATTATGTACCTAAGTATCGATATTTTGTAACGAGTTCTCGCCCATCACTAACTCATATTGTCAGACTCATAAACGCGAACTGCTCATAATTTCCAAATTTAACGATGATTGCACATACGTATGGAGCAATTTCATCGTATAACCGCCATTCTAAATTGGGGCAAACGTCGAAAATCTTTAGCCTCTCTTCATTCAACTAACCAACGAGTCGATTTAGTGTCCTTTTGTGAATGAAGTTGTAAAAGGAAGGTCATTACATATCGATTTGAAGTACATACCTACCTGATGGAAATTTACCTGTGGAGTAAACAATGGGGTTAAACTGTAGTAAAGATAGCGGTGTATCCTTTCTAAGCTTTTAATACTTAAAATACGCAAAGGTTAGAAAACAGTTTGTCAGCCAGTTTATTCAAATTACATTATTTCGGAAAGTTTAATCAAAATTGTTTATAGATTTTAATTTTTATACTGTAATCAATTGATGTTTGATAAACGCTTTGCTTTCTGTTGATCAGTCACCAATAAATACTTATATTTGTACTTTGTCGAAGATGCGAAGAGCATAGACCGTGATCCACTGCCTAATCAATCCGCGAATTCAAAGAGCTTGTAGTCATCTAAAAACACATGTAGACATAGAGCAAGACAAAAATATTGAAAATGTCTTATAAAAGTCTCTTCATCATCATCATCATCATCCACAGCCCGACTGTGTCCACTGCTGAACATAACCTTGTGGTAATCTAGTCCAGTTTCGGCCCGCGCTTGCAGCGATATCGTCGGCCCATCTTGCTAAGGGACTTCTTTTCCCCATTCGTGGCTGCCATTCTGTTACGACCTTACTCCACCTTTTATCATCCCGTCTAGCCAGATATCCTGCCCAATTCCATTTTGACATTATTATTTGAGTTCCCACGTCGCGTACCTTTGTGCGTTTCCGAATTTCAATGTTGTGAACTCGATCAAACTAAAGCGGATACCAAGCATGGAGCGCTCCATGGCTCTTTGTGCGACTCTCATTCGGTATATCGCCTCTTGTGTGATCTTCTATGTCTCGGCACCGTAGGTCATTGTGGGCAAAACACACTGGTTATAGAGGCGGGTCTTCAAACATTGAGGAGCTTTTACCGACTTTAAGATGTCATCTAGTTTTGAAAATCTCTTACGAAGCCAAAAATCTTTACATACATACATACATATACTCACGCCTTTTTTCCATCGGGGTAGGCAGAGACAACAGAACGCCACTTGCTTCTATCCTTACATATCTCACGCGCTTCCTGTACATTCATTACTCTTTTCATACATGCTCGCCGGTTCCGGGTGCTTCGGACCTTTCCGTTTTTCAGAACGTCACCAATTTGAAATCTTTTTCGACGTACATATAAAAAACTATAAGCTGCCGCCTAATTTTGTCTTGGCGGGATCCGCATCTATGACGACCAATTAGTACATGTTGTTGACACCAAAAGGAACTTGGTATGGGTTGTAGTAGCCTCTGTATGTATCTTCCTCATTTAGTGCCATTGGCCACGAAGGTGAGGAATAGCTAGGTATTTTTTCTCGTTTGTTGGCGGTTTATAGGTTTCTGCTATTCATATGTACGATATACTATTGGAAATTCCCATCCGACTTCACTATATTCATATTATTATGTTACTGTTTCGATGTCTGTTATAAGTTGTTTATTACTTGGAAGATTTCCATACAAAGTTACTGAAACCAAGTATTGAACTAACGTCCTTCAGACCTCTAAGGACATTTCATCCATTACGTCATAAACCGGCACTTAAGAATTGTTTACATACAAGATTGGTTTTCCCAACGACCTTCATTTTAATGTTTCATCAACTTACTGAATCGTTTTTCTCAAAACATTGACTGTTTGCAAGAAAATTACAAAAGTGGAATAAAAACTCCTTTACGTCATAAACGCATAAAATGTGGCTCATAAATAAATTGCCGCTTGACTTGGCGGTAACCCGTGATTAAATGGTTCATGTGGACTTTTGTGGGGAGACTTTGGCCTACAAACTTGAGCGATGCATTACCAAAATTACTGGTTATGAAATTCTCTTATCAGGATATTAACGGTTTGTTGGTTACACATTCGTTGACGCGTGTTTAAAGTAATGAATCTGTCCATGTTAAAGTATGCATTATAAAAATGATAGATTTACGTGTAACATCGGTATTACATTATCCTAATTTTATTTTTAGGTCTCGTGTGCTAGATTCTATCCCCTATGTTTAATTCACAGATTTAGATATTGATTGATCTGGATTGTAAGCCTACTTTTATTGCTTCTCAGTATTCTGGGTTGATTAATATTGATATAGGTTCGAATGAACATGTTGACAGTAATTCATTCTAAAACCTAACGACATTATAAAGGGTAATTTAAACCACATGTCATATAATACTATACTAATACAAATAAGGACCTGCTGATACAGTCTTATGTATTCATTGTATATGACATGGATGCCGCAAGAACTGAATAATGAGGTCAATCTATTTTCTCAGAATATGTTTCATATAATAATATTATGTTCCATCAACGCCAATATTTGTAAAATCTCTAGCTTACTTTACGATATCCGCTTCGCTCCATTAGACTAACTCTCTATCCAATTTGGTAAAAAGCAAGACAAATATTATATCACGTGGAAACATAACTCTCGCTTCATATTACATGAACATGAGTGTTAATATATTGTAATGTAATTCTGAACACTTTCACACCGACCATGTTTATCAGTGCTATTAACACCTAACTATGAGAGCTAGGCATTCAACGACAAATATCATTATAAAATACGACTTCGCGCAGAACTGTGGCTTTCAAAAGTATAATAAATATTAGTTAAAAAAATATTCTGAACGCCATAGTTAATCTATCTCTCCATTTTGAATCGTCTGATCATCAGTTGATCGGTGTTGTATCGTTTTGACCCTCGTTTATGTCCAAGTTTAGTTAAGATGAAGGCGCTTGTTATATTCCTTGTGATGTTGTGTCTGTGCCGTGCGGAAGCTGAAGAGGAGAAAACTGAAGTGGAGCCTAGAGGAAAAGGGTATAAATACGCATTAATAAGTAAGTGTTATTCTTATTAGCTTATGTTCTAGGATTAGTAATTGTATACCTTTAAAATAGACATAAAATAATATAGAAAAGTGGTTCATAACAAGTATAGAGTAATAAAGTTAAACATTTAGGGCCCTTCGCGCAAGTAACACTGTGCCTAAAGAACGAATGCACGTGTACGTGTAAGCTCTTTACAGTGACTACATGGAAAAAAATAACTATAGCTTTTCATAGAAAAGTTGTTAGTTACCACCAGATCATTTGCAATTAATTTTTTTTTATAGGAAATTATATTTTTGACACATACTTAGGTGAAATGAATTATTTACAAGTAGAGAGATTTTAGAAGTACTTGAAAGATCGTTGAATTTATAAATGAGTGCACATATCAGTGAGTGCGTCGCGGCGTCGGGAAGAATATACTAAAAGGGAATGAGAAAATTGATATCCCATTAAAAACAATACTTGTCAAAAAAACACCATTTAAACCGTATTAATTACCGACTTGGTATTACATGGATCTCACAACTTATTCCTGTAGAAACACTGAGTTGCGAGGCTAGGTTTTTTTGACAAGTATTGTTTTAATGGGATCTCATTTATTTTTGTAGATAGTCCTACATTTTTCCTCTTCAGTTTCTTCCACTCCTTGTATACCAACAACGAATTCTCTTAAAGCCCTGACTGCAAATATAACTTTGTAATCTTATATATTTATTTAGGATTTATATTTTCTAGTTATTTATACAGTTGATGTATTTTGATTTGCCGTGTGGTTGACGGCATAGAATACAAGTGTCACCACCCCCTGTCTTCCCGTGGGTGTCGTAAGAGGCGACTAAGGGATAACACGATGCAAATACCATCTTTGCCTAGAGACGGAAAACTCGACATCAAACCCTATATGACTGCCTCGTTGGTCTCGCGGCATAAATGTGCGCGTGGGATAGAGAGGTCCCGGTTTCGATTCCTGGGTCGGGCAGTGTTATTGGGTTTTTCTGTCACGAAATTCTCAGTAGCAGCACGGAGTCTGGAAGTGTGCCCGGTACGGCAATAGGCTCGCCCCTTATTACGTGGGACTAAAGTATATCTGGCGAAAAGTGGGTGTAGAAATACACCTCTGCCTACCCCTTCGGGGATAAAAGGCGTGACGATATGTATGTATGTTGATGTATCTCGAAAACTGGCCCAAAATTGGAATATATTTTAGTTTTTACTTGATTGATACATTAAACACTAATTTTATTGTATTCTAAATTTGAAGCTTCTATGTCTGCTGCCTTAGACTTTTGATGATCGGTCAGTGAGTGACAAAATAAGAAACTTTGACTCGTTATAATTCTTAAAGTACTGGTTCAAATTGAAAGACATTTGAAATATACCATGGGTATATTTCAAATGTCTTTCAATTTGAACCAGTACTGTCAGTGTCGTCAATTCTTCGATACGGTATCATTGTATGGGGCAACTCGACAGAGGCAGATAGAGTTTTTAAAGCACAGAAGAGGTGCGTCAGGTCTATGTGTGGTGCCGGCTTTCTGGACAACTGCAAACCACTATTCAAAAAGCATAGGATCCTTCCACTACCGTGCATCTATATTCACAACATGTGCATATTTGTAAAAAATCATCCCAATCTATTTGTAAAATTTGGTGACGAAAACTCTAGGACTAGGCACAAAGATAGGCTACGACTACCGCAAATAAGATTAGAATTGCATAAAAAGAATGCTTATTGTATGGCCATTAAAATATTCAATCATCTGCCCAGTGGCTTGAAAGAATTACCTGTGACATTATTTAAGCGTAGGCTATTTGACATATTATTGGAAAAAATGTATTATGACATTCGTGAATATCTTAATGATAATTTGACATTTTAGTGAATAGAAATCTATAATTTGCATACTAACGACATTAATATAATTAATAATATAAATTTTAATTTATTATCACAATGACATTTTGATGTTTGTATTTGTAATAAATTCTAGGCAATTCAATACTATAATTCTGCATGTGTAATACATTGATGATAATTGTAATATCTTATATAATTTAGTTAATCTCATCTAATAATTTACTACTGTATAAAATTTGCACATCAAAGTACCTATGATAGAATATGCTGTACTCTATACTAACGACCAACTGTATCTACTTCTACCATGTTCTTGCAAATAAAAACACTTACTTACTTACTTACTATATAATGCCTGCTTGGTTACTCAAAATTCAGGCTTCTAGTTTTATCCACAACAAAGTTATAGAGGGTCGAAAATGGCCTGAATTGCTTCGTGAAAAGGATGGTACGGCCGAGTCGCTTTGTTGCTCGACTTGGCGGGGGCACTGCCGTGCCGTGCCCCCAGATACTTGACGATTTCATATTTGGCAGTATACTTGACAGTACAGTAATTGTCATTAGTGCCTAAGATTCTTTAGAATAACTTTCATGCTGTCATATATGTACCTAACTGGTAACGAAATCTGAAATTAAATACAACGTGATAATAAAATACAAATAATAATAATAAATTAATAATAATAAAAAAATATTAATTTTCATACATCACAAAAAATATACATACAGTTCTTAAAAAGTAATTTAGGTATAATAATGAGGAAATAGCTCGCTTGTTACATAATTCGCCTTTATAATATTAGATGCCCTCTTAGAAAATAGTCACTATATTGTTCAAGAATTAATTAAGTATAAATTCATCATCAGACGCAACTGAATCCCTAAAGTAAATTGAAACGTTTGTTCTCCAAGGCATATTTGCATTAAATAAAAGAATCGACGAATTCAGTCCTTCAAAATAAGAAGACGACTCAGCAGACTTTACAAACGTTCAACCATTCACCGATTAACTAAGCGTTTACCCCTATAAATACAAAGCTTGGGATAAATTCAAACTGTACACATTCCGTTCAATGAATCCATTAAGTTCTTTACAACTAAACCATTAAGTTTGTTACAAAAAAACTCCGTTTCAGAACTTAACGAACTTGAATAGTTATTTAGTGAACAGATAAAGTTCACCTTTGTGCATTCCGATTGTTTACGATGGTAATCTTGTAGAAGTTCTTTTATTAGAAAAGTTCATTTAATTTATCAAGGGAGTATAGACGGCGTAGAATGCAATGTACGGCGTAAAAGAGTTATAAATATTCTGGTATCTTTTATTTTTTATTTTGTGCTTTTAATCAGAGTAATGAGAAAATGTCAGAATAGACTATTTTCAAGATTACAATGACATGTGTATATATCTTAATTGGATGTGTCTGCAGCAATCCAAGTACGTATATATGAATAGTATTATTGTTGACCCTTCAATTAATCTAAATGTTTGGTTTATATCAGCATTGCTAGTTTATGGAATGGTCAATCGTACAGATGTGCTGTTTTTCATTTGATTAATTAAGTACAATTGGACAGCATTTTCGTCTATGTTTGCGAATAAATATAGTATTGGAGGTGGCAGTTTTATCAAATATAATTTTCTTTCGTATAAATATAACAAGCGGACACCCATCCAAGTGGTGCCTTTGTAATCGTTGCTTTTGCTTTTTAATATTTTATATACATGGTTTAAACTTTTTATGAAACTAGCACCCAATGCAAAATATATATTTCTACTTAAACAGAACAAAATTAATTCTTAGTAAACCAGTAGATAGAGGCCACGTAGATGAATTAAACTTCGAATATCTATTTAAACATAAGGCCTTTCCATTGTGAAAAACAATTATTAAAGCATGAGTTTGTACATCAAAAGGTTAAAATCGGCTTTCTGGATAATACCATTGCCAGCAAAGGATAATAATCGGCTTTTTGGGTAATACCATTGCTCATTCTGTTTGCGAGTACAATAGTTGCACGAAGCAAAATAAATGTGATACTAAAATGATTACATCAGATTCACACGTTAATTATATAATATTCTGGAAAGTATTTTCGGTATGGTTGTTGCCTCACGTATGTTACTGGACTGGTATAATTGTTTTGATCTGAACACTATCTTTCGATTGGACCAGGCTGAATAAGCAACCCACACGCACACTAAACGGTTATTTTAGTGTAGGCACTTACAACACAAGATTTACCGAATGAAAGGTATTAGTTATACTAATATAAATAATTCCTACAAGAAAATTTAAGTGACATATTTAATACGTCAAAAACATTAATGAATAAAGAAAATCTTAAACAAAGTGATATGATTTTAATAGGCCGTGCCAGATTGAAATGTTTGAAATAAAAACACGACATGTATTCAGAAACGAGGATTTTTAATTAAAGCTGGCTGTCTAAGAACGATTGCGTACATTAGGAATTCGAAGAATATTCCTTTTGAGTTCAAAGCTTGTTTAATTAGTTTTTATAGGACACATTAAATAAAAATATTGAGTACAGATGACATTCAGAAAATAACTGTGCTAGGTATTTTTTCAAGTACACGTTTCGTGTACATTGAGGCAGGTGTTGCTGTGCAGATCCCTGGTTTTACAACAAATTTTGTAAAAGCCAAGTATTGAGAACCCGGGAGTATTGAGAGCCAGCGTGGTGTAGTAGGAAAAATCCACTTATTGACTCACAGTGATTCTGTGAAGCGAATCAAAAGAGGCTTAAGTCTATCAGTGGACTGCGAATGACCCAAAGATAAGTATTTAGGGTACATAATGCAATGTGTTGATCTGCATTTGCAAAATATTTTAGTAATACAATATATATCTACTTATTCACCTAAAATTATTTTGAACAGTGTACGATGATATAAATCCCAATTTTCATTAAATTATACTAAGATAGTAAATAAGAATAAACTGATAAATCGTGCAAAATTAGACTGTATCGCGCTGTTACTGTAGGTACGTGGGCTTGTGTGTGTTAGGCACCTGCAATGGCGATCAGCTGAGCGGCGGCGGCTGTCAATACGCCGAGTTAATTTTCAAAGTGCATGATGACGACATTTATTTTAACTTTTAGTGACTTAATTTTTCATGTATTATATTTGTATTCAGGTATAGTAGTATATCAACCTCTTAAAATACTTTGCAAATGCAAATCGACACCCTGTATAGTAAAAGAATAAATAATGCATTTATTCCAGCAATAATGTTTTGTTTGAATATATAGAATTATATATGTACAAATGCAAACATAGTTCTCAACTTTATCGAAACTATAGGACGCACGTTTGCTTTTTTGCATGTATTTACATGCATTTCAAGTATTTGTTACAGGTCTAGACCGTAGAGTATAGCCAAGCTTGCAGTAGTTGCAGTACACAGTACATTACTCATCATTGTCTTGCCCTGGTCCCAATTTATTTGGGGTCGGCGCAGTATGTCCTTCGCTTCCATACTTCTCTGTCACCAGTCATCCAATCGCTTACCCCTTTCTCTTTCATATCCATCCTCACACAGTCCATCCATCTCTTCCTTGGCCGTCCTCTCCCTTTTCGTCCTTCTGCATGCATATCCATCACTTTTTTACCTACATACATCTCATCTCTCCGCATAACATGTCCATACCAGGCCAATCGACTCCCTTTCACCTTTTCAGCTATGGGCGCCACTTTCATACTACCTCTAACGTAATCATTCCTAATTCTGTCCATTCTTGTCACTCGACACATCCATCGTAACATTCTCATCTCTGCCACATGCAATCGTTTCTCATCCATCTTCTTTGTAGCCCAACACTCAGCTCCATACAGTACGACAGGCCTTATAACCGATTTATACATACGGCCCTTTAATTTCACAGGCATTTTGTGGTCGCATATTGTGCCTGAGACCTGTCGCCATTTCATCCATCCTGCGTTGATTCTTTGCCTAACATCCCGATCAATTTCGCCGTCATCTTGTAGGAGTGAACCTAGGTAGCGGAAATCGGAGCATACTGGTAGAGGTGTACCGCCGAGTGTAACCGGTATAGGACTGGAGAGACCGCCAAAGTCACAGAACATATACTCCGTTTTGGTTCTGCTTATTCTCAAGCCTACATTCTCCAGTCTCTGCCGCCACTCCTCCAGCTTGCTCTGCACCTTCTGTCCACTCTCTGCTACCAGAACGATGTCGTCGGCAAACAACATGCACCAGGGTGCCTCTTCCTGTATGTCCGATGATATAGCATCCATTATTAACAGGAAGAGGTAGGGGCTAAGGGCCGACCCTTGGTGCAAGCCTACGGCCACATCGAATCTGGCTGTGATACCAGCTGCGGATCGGACCTGCGTTCGGCATTCAGCGTACATGGCTTGAATCAACGTCAGGTATTTCCCAGGCACTCCTTTCTTCTTCAGGGCCCACCACAAGACTTCACGGGGCACTCGATCATATGCCTTTTCAAGGTCGACGAACACCATGTGCAAGTTTTTATGTGCCTCCCTGTATTTTTCGCATATTTGGCGAAGAGCGAAAATGGCATCCACCGTACCTCGACCAGGCATAAAACCGAATTGGTTTCGTGAAATCTCACTCTCGTCACGCAGGCGTCGCTCAATTACTCTCTCCCATACTTTCATAGTATGTGGCATTAACTTTATTCCCCGATAATTGTTGTACTCTTGGATATCACCCTTATTTTTAAAAATGGGCACCAAGTAACTGTTGCACCATTCCTCGGGTATGGTCTCCTCGTGCAACAGCTTATTGAAGAATAAAGTCAGCCACGCCCATCCATCATCTCCTAATGCTTTCCATGCTTCTACTGGTATTCCATCTGGTCCTAACGATTTTCCATTCTTCATTCCACTAACAGCCTTTTTTACCTCGTCCTTATTTATTTCCTTCACTAACCCAATATTCATCACCTCATTCTCAAGTTTTCCGCTCCAATCGTTCTCCTCATTCATTAACTTTTTAAAGTATGTCCTCCATCGTTCTTTTATTCTATCTTCGTCCATAAGAATCGCTCCTGTTTCGTCTTTCATGCACTTAATATGGGATACATCCTTCGCCTTTCTCTCTCTAGCTTTAGCCATGCTGTATAAGTATTTATGACCCTCGGGTTTTTCAAGTAACCCGTACAACTTGTCTAGGGCATTGGATCTAGCAATGGCTACGGCCTTTTTGGCTCTCTTTTTACATTCCTCATATTCCTTCTTCTTACTTTCTTCTAAAGATTCATTTCCTCCTTTCGTCAGCTGCCATTCTTTAAACCTTGCTTTCTTTTCCTTAAGTGCATTCTGTACCTCTTTTGTCCACCACCACGTGTCCTTATCTTTCATACGCTTCCCTTTCGACTCTCCTAAAACATCCTTTGCTACACCCTTAATACATTCACTCATCTCTTCCCAACACTCATTGACACTAATATCATTCATATCGCCCATTCCTAACATTTTACCTACCACTCTATCTCTGAATTTTTCTACACATTCATTCTTCTCTAACATATGCCATCCTATTTTTGGAGTCAGTTGCTGCTTGGTTCTTTTAAAGCTTATTTGAATCTTTAGTTCGACCATCAGGAGCCTGTGCTGCGAGACTAAATCTTCTCCTGGTACCACTTTACAGTTTTTGACCCAGTTGAGTCGATTACGTCTTATTAAGAAATAATCGATCTGGGTCATATGGTGGCCGCTGTTATACGTGATCAGATGTTGCTCTTTTTTTTCGAACCAAGTATTTGCAACTGCTAGGTCAAAAGCGGCAGCAGCTTGAAGAAGTACACAGTACATTACTACCAGTATAAAATGCTATAAATCGTATTATACGAGGGACTTTCTCCAAGCTAGACGCTATAAAGGAAATGTCTTTTCCACAATTTTATCAGTATTTTCTACAAAAGCCAGTAGCAAAAAACTGCTGAGCTTATTATCAATTCGAGTTGCATCGAGATGGTATACCGCGGACAGAAAAACTCCAGTAGCCAAGATTGAAATGTGAATTGGAGACAAATTGGAATTTTCTCAAGTAAAAGCTTTTTCTATAATTGAATGTATTACGTTCTGTACAACAGGAGACAGGTCGGATTCCGATTATTGCCCGAGGAGGTCATTTAACGTCAAAGAATTTAACTGAAAGTATTTTGTTTCCATCTATTTTGTTTTTCTTTTACGGGTCGCAAAAGTCAATCATTTCGTGTATCTTATCGCTCTTGAAATGCTGTATAAAATGTCCGTACCAGAATAACGGTTTCAACAGAATACTGTTTGTATGACAGAATGCTTGAAATTGATTTAAATAGCTTAGAGGAGGGAGGATTCATTAAACAATATATACAAATATTTACACACATAGTAAGAGCATAAGAATTTTGTAGTCAGGATTCTTTAACTTCTTTTGATGAAACAATTGCATTTATTATTTTGAATGTTTTCGCCTCCTTTACTAGAGATCTATCACTAGTCTTACTTTCTTGCCCTGGCACATAACTTTTTTTTGTTCTTCTTCATTATTGTTATTTGATTAAAATATAGTAAATATCACACATTTTCTCTTTGTTGCAGCCAACCTCGCGATAGTAATAGCAGCGAAGATTGGCCTGTACAAGTTAATTCTAAGCGTAGCGGTACTAGCTGCAAGCATTAAAATATTTATCATACTGGCTTGGGCTTTGAAAATATATAAACATGTACCCGACCCCTACTTGCATTACAAGCATTCTCATCATCAGGTTTACGATCATTACGACAAATTCAGTGATCATGGACCAAAACCGTTTGATCCGTATCGTGATAGATTTAATGGTCAGAATATTAAGTCTGGTTATGAAACCATGGACTTCGTCGCTGATTTTATTACGAAATATCATCGGCGGCGCTGAAATAGGTGTGTATTAATAGAATAATACTAATCATTTAAATATTAAAGCAATATTATTTAACATAGTATTTTCTTGGATTTACGCGAATGTTACACACAAAAATATTATTTTAATTCATCTACAGATTCTTCAATGCGACTTCTTTTTCTTTAATGCACAAACGAAACCAAAAATGAATTTTAACTTTTACGACTAGTGTAAGTTAAAAATATGAAAAATTTAGGATATTGATTGTAATCGGTATAAATAAAACTTCACTGCAGTAAAAAACTTAGAAAAGTATTTTGCTATGATAACTTGGCAGGCGCTTTGCAAAGGGCACTGGAGCGGCGCGGTAGCTTACGGAGTAACATCTTTATATTTGTATTATAACACATATTTATTTTATTTATAGACTCACGCCTGTATCCCCGAAGGGGTAGGCAGAGGTTTAACATTACATCCACATTCCGCCATGAATTTTTAGGTCCCACGTAATAGGGGGCGAGCCTATGTCGTTACCGGGCCCATCACCAGACTCCGTGCTGCTACTGAGAATGCGGATAAACCCAGTAACACAGTCCAGGGTCGCGCAAAAGCCCGACCTTGGAATCGAACCCGGGACCACCGATCAGCAGTCGCATACGCTATCCACTGGACCACGCAAGTAGTCACTGGACCACGTAGGCAGTCATTGGACCACGGAGGCAGGCATATTATACCACGTGTAGAACAAGCGCAGATCACCACCTAGGATACAATACAATCATACATACCTAAATCCTTTCGTGTTTTTATTACGTATTTTTATCTTACTTGGTACTTGGTAGCACCGGCTGTTTCCGCAACTCCACGTCCTGGCGTGTAATTTGCGTGTGGGTGGGCATGTTCTTGTCACTCGAGCTACCCCAGCCCTTCGAGGAAGGCCAGCAGATTCTTGATGTGGCCCGCTGCTTCCCTCACGGTGCTGTATCTGGTCAGGTACTGCTGCCTATACTGTGCGACCTCAGGGCAGTAGAGGAGCAGGTGGGCTGCCGTCTCGTCCGCTGCCATACAGTCTCTGCACACTGCACAGTGGACTGTCGGTGATACCTATAGTAAATAGGTGTTTATTAAAGAATCCGTGTCCTGTGTAGGCGGCCGTGACTGTCCGCAGTTGTTGTTTGGACAGCCGGAGGACTTGTTTGGCTATCTTAACGTCTACTGCGGGCAGAGCTTCCTTGGCCTGCCTACGTGTTTCAGTCTCAATCCAGGACTGGTTGTGCTGGGTCCTGGTTCTATTTCTTACCAGGTTGCGATAAAAACCAGAAGGGAGGGGAATAATGAGCTCGGGTCCCACCACCTCTAAAGTGGCCCCTTTTCTGGCAAGTACGTCCGCTGCGTCATTGCCACTTGAGCCACTGTGGCCCTTAATCCATTGCAGTGTTAATTTGTTTAGTTTGTCTACCTCTGTTAGTTTTTGGTGGCATTCTAGTGTGAGTGCCGAGGTGATAGGCTTTTGAGGGCTGAAAGGACAGCCATACTATCTGAGAGGATCCTAATGGATCGTTCTCTTACCTCACGTGCCATGATTGCTGTGGCAGCTAGGATTTTGCCAAAACATTCGGCCTGGTAGACCGTGTTATAGGCTCCCAGCGGTGCTGCGATGTTGATGTTTAGGTCCTCGGAGAATACTCTCAGGAGTATTCTCCGAGGACCTAAACATCAGATGGATCATCGGATATAGGTAAGGGTTCAGACCCGTACCTGTATCCGTCTTAGACCCATCTGTGAAGATCGTGAGCTCGTTGTGGTTAACCGCTCCTCCGTATAGATCCTCGTACAGTTGGATTTTGTATATCTTGTCGAAAACAAATTGTTTTGGTATTCGGTCGCCAATGGCTTGTGTTAGAGGATACGTATTTTTATGCAACGTTCCTATTTAAAATTTTAATTCCTGCAGAACATCGCGAATGTCAACATTAAATTGTTCCATGTGTAATTAAAATATTAAGTTAGTTTTTTGTTCCCAGGTCATTTCTTCTACGTCGTTGCCACAAAGGTGATCGTTTTGAAAATGGTCTACGGTGCTCTCTTCTTCGCACTCATCTATAAAGGATGGAACTTCATATTGTGGTTCATTCACTACCTTAAAAAGAAGGATCAGCACTACGAATATATCGAGGATCATCACTTTGATCATGATCACTACGATCACCATCATCACGATCATGGTCATCACGATCATGGTCATTATGACCATGGTCACTTTGATCATGATCCAGTTGACCACGGCCACTTTGATCAATATGATAGCTTTGACCAACAACCTTATCATTATAAAAAATACGGATTTGCAAGTGATTATAAAAATCGCATCTATGACGCCGATGGGTCTTATGCTGTTAAATCGATATGATGATGTTATAGTTAAAACTTTTGGACAAGCAGTTTTTATATATCATGTATGTACTATGCGCGTAAAAGTTCACAATTATGAACAGATTTAGTGATGTAGGTATAATGTAATATATGTTGATGAAAATATGTTAGGTATTTACTAGAAGTCAATTACAGTATTAAACCTAGTTGTAACATGAAAAATTGATGGTCTATTGGTTAATGTAATAAATTGCATGCTGCGTGCATAATTTTAATGAGAACTGTATAAATAGCATTTAATATTGGTATGGTAAGGGCACCTAAATTAAACATGAGCATAAAAGAAAGCTTACGAGGGTTAGCTTTAAGTTAATATGATCCATCATCATACTTTGAAACAAATGCCCACTTAAATTAAAATACATACCAAAAATTTTGCAAGAAAGAATAAGACGTAAGCACCTTAGTTCAAGCTACCTTATCCCAATCAAAGTTCAGCGTAGACTCTAGTAGCCATTTGAATCCACGAATCTATTGGAATTCTTCATTTTATAATTTTAATGAAACTTAAAAATTGCTTAGTAGCTAAAGTTTAATTTGTTATTTATTAATTTGTCAAGGGTGTATGTTAACTAGACGATATATTTTAATTTAGTTAAAAAGAAAGAAAATAAAAATAAAGAGAAGCATTTCATTGTTATCTCCAAGAATTTTCATTATTGTATAAATCCAGGGCTAATTTATTATCGTTTATATCAGTTGAATATTTAACTGGATACTTCAATATTATTTATTGTGCAGTACTAGTGTGCCATAATGGCATTGGAATGGGGTATTGGATTGTCTCGTTTAAGATTAGATCATAGACTATTGTAATCATTTAATTGCGTGCGAAGCTGTTATCTGCTGTTTTCATGATTAGCTTTAATGTAATAGTGCCATCTAATGATCTTTTTAGGATATATGTTAAATTTAATATTTATTTAGTATTTAATGTACTAACTTATTGTAAATATACATCAATATAGTATTTGTTATATAATTGTTCGTTCTTTTCTTGAGTTTTATTTCAGATGCTGAACACAAAAATATTTCACTTTTAGTTAAAATTAGCGTCACCTACCAGGTCAAATTATAGCCTATATGTTGCCCTACAAGTCCTCTATCGCCCAGTGAAAATCCAATTAAAATCAGTTTAGTTTGCATTCTAGAGATTTATTTATATCATATTTATATGTATAAATTGCAAATCAGCACCATTTAGGAGAGCTATAGAACCAAAGTCGCCGACATAGCTCTCCGAATAGTGAAGAATATATAGGAATAGTGGCAGTGGGCAGGGCATATAGCTACAAGTAACGATAGCTGTTGGAGCAGAAAGGTTCTGGAGTGGCGATCTCGCACCGGCCGGCCGTCGTAGCAGAGGTAGGCCTCCCGCAAGGTGGGCCCATTATTTTTTATGTTGGGATCGCGGATCGGTCTATATGAAGAGTTTTGGGGGAGGCATATGTCCAGCTATAGAAATCTATCGTCTGACATTGGGTATTGATACCATTTAGGGGTCCTAATCAAACTCTGACTGAGCCAGACGTTTCAAATGTGTTCTGTGTCATAAACAGACAGGGGTTAATGCATGAAAATACTGAATAATAGCTGAGCGGTTACATCCGCATTATTTAAGGCTACTGCTAAGCACCCGTGGCTTATAGCTATTGAGAATATATAAGAATAGTGACAGAAATACTGAAACACAAACAAATAAGTCTCTCCGCGACCACGCTCGGTGCAAGACGAGCGAAACGTCGAAAACAAATAGGTATTTATAGCTTAAATAAGTTAATTGTACGCGATTAAGACCCGCTTATTTATTTTGTATGATGTATACAAATCGCGAATGTTTCTAAATCGATTATTACAAACAATTAATAATCTCTTCATTTTTATGATATAAGTAAGGTTTTAAGGCATTTTCAGTAGTGACTTTAATAAATAATCAGTATTCAAATAAAATTGGGATCGTTATGGAAATGAACATGATAATACACAAAAATATATAAACCCTAAGGAACGCATAAGGTTGTATAATTTATAAAGCATAATTATTAATTAAGTATAGACTCGGCAACAGCCCAGTTGTGTACATAACGGACTGCGGAGACGATGGTCTCGGGTTTGATCCCCAAGTACCCCAGACACACACCTCCGACTTTTCGAAATTTTGTAGGTATGTATGAAAAATGTTAATTATCGCTCACTTTATAATGTGCACGATAGATAGCAATAGGCTCGCCCCCTATTACATTGGGACTGAAACATAACTGGCGAAGTGTAGGTGTGTAATACACCTCTACCTACCCCTTCGGGGATAAAGGCGTGAAGGTATGTTATATTATTAAGTAAGTTCTAATAATTTATCTACATCATTTTGTAAATTACATCAAATAGCACGATTGCTATGAAGGACTGTTACAACTTTCATAACTAAGTATAACCATAGTAATCTGTGGTATAACGAATTACTTTATAAGTACTCAACTCAGCCGAGACATATTACATGCGTGTGGGTACACACGCGCGTACAAAGATAATGCACACATGCACACTGCTGACAAATCTCGAATATTCGCCGATATAAATTATTCTACTCATTAAAGTGCTAAAGTTCTGTGTGCGAACTTGCCATATAGATTTACTAATATCAAAACAGATTATTCCTTGCAGTATTCTATGGAGAGGCAATCAATTTATCAAATATTTAATATGGCTTAGGGCTGCTTCTTTGCTTACAACGTAATACTTTTTGAAAATGAATATACTCGTATCTAAGAATAGATAGTTGCCTATTCAGTAGCATCAGACTTAAAGCTTAGTTCGAAGTTGATAAAAGTTCCGAATGTTCTGTTAAATAATCAAATAAGAGATTGCAATGATGAACGAAAATTGTCTTAGTTTATGGATAAGAGAATAGGAAAGAATATAGTGTTGTCTCGCAGTAGTATAGGGTGAAGCTGAAATTCCTTTACATGAAACCGTCGTGTCGACCCAGATATAGAAATAAAAGCGTCAAGCTCAGTCACATAAGCAATTTATTGTCATTGGACGGGTATGATTTTTTAAAATGACCAATGATAAATAAGAAATGGATGTATTTATAAATCACATGTGTATTAAATATGTATGCAAGTGTTATTTTTTATAAGTACTTATGTATATCTTTTTGAGCAATAATATTCAACTTTAACATAAGCTGCAACATAATATGCGTTACCAAACATTGTCTACGTGCGTACGTACCTATGTATATTAAAATTTAAGAGTCCTAAGAAGCGTTGAAATTCGACTTCGTGTCTAACTAAACATGGACGGTGGGTGAGCAAACTGGTAATAAAACTCATTAGTACAGGAACCGAAAAACCTAATTATATAAGAATAACTAAAGTATGAAATTAAACTTTATGTCTTAAATATAACGTTAATTTTATTTTACACATGTTAAATTATTTTACTAGGTTTTGAAAACTGTACATTATAAAGACAGCGACAATTAAGTCGCACAAGCTAGTCTTTCCTAGCGGTGAATTCGAGCTTTTGCTAGTACTGCTAGGTGTTTTAAGAGGATAATATCTACTGCGCAGTTACAATATTCTTCTAGATAACACATAATTATTACCCATTGTCATTGACATATATATACCCATTGTACACAAAAGAGCGCTTGTCGTAGCGATAACACTGCGCTGATCGGCCGGCCTCACGGTCATCATAGTAGAACTCAGAGCCAGCCAATCAGTATACTGACCGCTGATTGAGTCAATCATTTGCTGTTGCCGATAAGCTGTATATATGACAGTTTTTAACAGAAATTGACTGCAGGTTTTTGGGCCTTATATTGATACCTAAAAGTATATATTTATTGATGTATACTTATCTGAAATTACTACACTGAAGCGAACAATTTATTCAGCCACGTAATTTTATGGCGCAGATTTGTCAGTACCACAGACATAGATCTATATCTGTGGTCAGTACCTATTTCTTTGGCCAGAATTGTGGCATGCATGTTATTCTATACCCTCTGCGTGAGATTTCACTGTTTGGTTCAGTGAACCGTGTAAATTGTAAAAGCGTAGGGAAAGCATTACTCTGCGCGCTTTCTATAGTGTAAAGCCTAATTGTTACTTTTACATGTTGTTGTTTGTGTAGACGGTCCCGACACCTGTTGAGCTTTAAACACACTAAGAAGTGTTTCAGATCGATTTTATCGTCGTGTGCAGAAGTGCTTAATTACCAATAAAATAATACATAATATATGGTATTGTTTTATTGGTAAATGTTTTTATTTCTGTACCATGAGAGACCTAGATCCGAAACAAATTTGCATATTCATTTTCATAGTTCAAATATCGGGCGACAATATCATCACAATATCCATATTGTAGAAAATAAAGCAAAGGAAAAGTGGCGTCCAAAAAAATCTCAACCCGCCACTTTCACCCTTACAATGTCATCAGATACACATGCTAGGGTTCAAAAAAATATGTTCTTGAAATAAAGGTACTATATTCTTATTGGCTATTATAAACAGTAGGTATTTTCTAACAGTGGTAACCCTGCCATTTTCGTATACGAGAGTGGGGAGTGGTGGATGAGTCGCTAGGGCATCTAAATTTGGTGCTAGCTGTAATGGAGCACTGCCGCCGAGGCCGTCGATGGTAAACGAAGGAAATTGCTCGAGGGGGAGTGCAACACTATGTTTGCATTATAACATAATAACTTCTCCTTGAAATTGTCGAGTAGAGGACGTAGTGATGCAGCATAAATAGATGACCGATCTGAGCCTCAGAATATAAAGGATACAGGCATACCTAGCGTGCCAATACCTTTTCATATCCCAACATCCCATTTGAGTTACATCGGACCTAGTCATGGGTAGACCGATGTGAGCCCACAGCTGTCCTTGTAAAGAATCTACCGTCACTTAGTGAATTTTGTTTACCAAAACATTTTTATTTTCCAAAATGTTTGGAGTTATTCACAAAGGTGCTTAGGTATAGTAGATAGAAATCTCAGGTATTAATATTTTACGTCATGTTATATATGGGTTAAAAAGGGCGCCTCTGTTGGCAGAATGCGAGAATTGCAGGTCTCAGGCTCGGAACGCGAGTCAGTAAAAAGATAAATATTAGGATTTCCCGTTACGAATTCTCTAATAATGACCGCGAAGATAATATGTGGATAGAGTCTTAAATGTACTTTCATGATTACAAAAAAGTAATTCAATAGATCCCAACACAATCCATTCATGTTAGTCCACAAACAAGAACGGGTGTGCAGTAATAAATAGCATACAAAAGCCATCAATCCCGCGAACAGTTCCGTCGACAGCTATAAATGTAGCGGGTGGCGCGGCGGCAACACAATGTATTTTTATTGTTCCAGCGTGATTTTAAGCGATATGGTTTTAGCTACAGCTGGATCTATAGTCTGAACGCACAGATGCTCCTTTTTATAATGAACGCTTAAACTAGGGACTATAGTCAGTAAAAAGTCAAGCTAAATAGTTGTAAATTATATTTAACGGTGCCAAACTGACTGTCAATATGTCGAAGTGCTACAACGCCACCATGTCAGTCCGCCTACAGAACCAGTGCTCAAAACCGATTCGGCTACAGCGAGGGGTGAGGCAGGGAGATGTTATATCTCCGAAACTCTTCACAGCTGCGCTGGAAGACGTTTTCAAGCTTCTGGACTGGGAAGTACTCGGCATCAACATTAACGGCGAATACATTACTCACCTTCGATTTGTTGATATCGTAGTCATGGCTGAGACCATGGAAGACCTCAACACAATGCTCGATGGCCTCTGTAGAGTCTCTCAACAAGTAGGTCTTAAGATGAACATGGACAAGACGAAAATCATGTCTAACGTCCATGTCGTACCTACTCCTATCCAGGTTGGGAACTCTATACCTACTCGAAGTTGTCGACAAGTACGTCTACCTGGGACAACTGATCCAATTGGGTAGGTCCAACTTCGAGAAAGAGGGTATTCGTCGAATCCTACTCGGTTTGGCGGCATTCGGGAAGTTACGGCATATCTTCACGTCCGATATCCCGCAGTGTCTTAAGACGAAAGACTTTGACCAGTGGAGCGATGGAGAGGGCTACGCTCGGAGTTTCCCTGCGAGATCGAATCAGAAATGAGGAGATCCGCAGGAGAACCAAAGTCACCGACATAGCTCTCCGAATAGCCAGGCTGAAGTGGCAATGGGCAGGGCACATAGCGCGAAGAACCGATGGCCGTTGGGGCAGGCGGGTTCTGGAGTGGCGACCACGTACCGGACGACGCAGCAGGGGTAGGCCTCCCACAAGGTGGACCAACGATCTGGTTAAGATCGCGGGAAGCGGATGGATGCGGGTGGCTCAAAATCGATCTGTGTGGAGAACCTTGGGGGAGGCCTTTGTCCAGCCGTGGACGTCTCTAGGCTGACATGATGATGAAATAGTTGTAGTACGATTTTAATCTTTATTTCCTAAGCCATAGGAACGTTATAGTGTCTAGCTTAACGTGTTGCCATGTGTACGGAGACCTAAGTCTGGACTGGACTAGCAAGTCTATCTCGCTTTTATTTAAGTATATTTTATTGTATCGCTATTTACAACACTCCTTTCTAGGTGTACCCTGAAGAAAGTAAATAACGTTCTAAAACGTGGACGATTCAAAACTAAAGATAGTTTAATTGAATGTGCATTGGAATAAACCCACAATTATAATAAAGTATTATAGTTTTTAAGCATTCCAGTTGCCGACGGTCCGGTTTTGTGACATGTGCATATGTGAAAGTTTTACTTACCGTTAGTAACCCAGAGCTAGAGAAAAACCTGCCATCGGTTTGTTTTATTATCTTAACTAAGATGATCATAGAGTCAGCGATACCATAGTGGAGATGCCAACAGACTACCATGCAGAAGGCATCGGGTTCGAATTCACGGCGCGCACCAAAAACTTTTCAGATTTATGTCATAATTGCCCCGTACTTGAGAGCTCGTTAAGCCGTCGATCCCAATTGTAATGAAGATATTTGACAGTCGTTATTGGGAGTCAGTAACTATGAATAAACTGACTCTAGCCTAGACCATAGAATACAGCTATCACTTTAGATTGTGGAGGTCAGACATGCAGTCGCTCAGTGGAAAAGCTAAAATTCAGTCAAATCTGGTAAGACTAGAAAGCGGACACCGGGTGCTAACTGGTATAACGCTATTGGATGATGATAAGTAAGATGATATATAGTTTACGAGTATATCAGTGGAAATATCTGCTTAACATAATTAATCGTTTTGATACCATTTCATAACATGTGCGGATGTCAATTATTTATCATTGTTCAACGTACAATGAAATGTGGACTTGATATATATATTTGTACAATTCACTTGTCTTATTGGCTAATTGCCGTTATATAAAGCTGGTTTATGAAACAGTATTAACTCATATTATCAGACAGTACAATACTAACAAAAACAAGTGTTATTCTTTTATCATAGTTTGCTAGCTGATGAAGGGAAGATTTAAATTTATTTATTTAAACTTTATGTACAACTCATAGGTACAATGGCGGACTTAATGCTATAAGCATTCTCTACCAGTCAACCATAGGGTGATGCAGAGATAGGTTTGGTAGGTGTACAAATAGTTTGGTCACGTTAAAAGGATAGGGTGTACTTTACAATAATAACATTAAATACATGGTTATATTATTAAATATATACTATATAACATAATATAATATATACGTAAATATATATGCATATTTAAATAATATATATAAATATATATATATATATATATATATATATATATATATATATATATATATAAATAGGTGTATAATACAATGATTAAGATGATGGTGCCAATAGTCCCTTTCGGATATGTTCACGTGCCATAGACTTAAACTTCCACCGGTTCGACGCCTTCCTGATCTCTAATAGAAGGGCATTCCAGAGCAGAACTGATTGGACTATGAACGATGAGTGCACAAGACCAGAAGAATGTGATGAACATAAAAGCAGAAGATTATTAGAGGAGCGGAGATCTTTTGCGTGATAGGAGCCTAAATATTGGAAATAAGATTGAAGGTAAACAGGGGGAGTTGGAGAATGAAGAAGAGATAATAGCGTTGTGAGTGCGCGCAAACTCCGGCGCTGACGAATGGGGAACCAGCGTAGTTCGGAACAAAAAGCAGACACTTGGTCATACTTGCGAAGATTATAAATAAATCGAATGCAGTTATTGAGAAGACGGTCAAGTTTATCGAGAAGATCTGCATTCAGGTCGAAACAACAAACATCACCATAATCGATGACCGGGAATAGTAAAGTTTGCACTAACGTCACCTTTGTCTTTATGGGAAGAAAATGTTTTAGGCGATAAAGAGAACGCAGGGTCCCGGTAACTCGTTTGCTCACATTGGTGATGATAGTTCGCCAACTAAGAGTGTCATCGATATGTAACCCTAAATCCTTTACATGCGGTGAAATTTCGATAACAGTACCATCAAAAACAACAGATGGAAGAGATGACACCTTTATACGGCACATCATACGGTTGCCTCCTATAATAATGGCCTGACACTTAGAAGGGTTCACGTACAAGCCGAACCTGTCGGACCAATGTTTGATTGCTGCTAAGTCACGATTCACAGCTTCAATAGCATCAGATAGATTTTCTACCCTGGCCTGTGAATACAACTGCAAGTCATCGGCGTACAGATGATAAGTACACCGAAGGTCATGGGTTATGAGATTAATAAACAGAGCGAACAGAAGAGGAGATAAAATACCGCCCTGTGGAACGCCAGAGTCGAGAACACACCAAGATGAACAGGATTCATCAATGCGTACCGCCTGCTGACGCTCCCGAAGATATGAGGAAAACCAATCCACTGCGTCAGATGAGATCATAAAATGGGAGAGAATGAATAGGAGGATGTCGTGACTGACGGTGTTAAAGGCGTTCGAAAAATCAACCAAGACCAGTACAGTGACCTTGCCCTTCTCAACGCCCGCCCTAACATCGCCAGTCACTTTTAGGAGTGCGGAGGTAGTGCTGTGGCCTTCCCTAAAACCCGACTGGAGAGGACTTAATAAGTTATTATCATAAACGAAGCGAGACTGTTGCTTATGGACACAGGCACTTTAGACAGGAAAGGAAGGATGGATATAGGACGGAAGTGGGTAGGCAATGACGGATTGGGGATCTTGGATAAAGGTCGGATAAATGCTTTGCGCCATAAGGATGGAAAAACACCAGAATGAAATGAAAAGTTAATAATGTGGGTTATTTTTTTTTTTGTGGGACTAATCCCACCCTCATTCCCACTACTGTGTCACCTGTGTAGCCAGGTTCAGCAGCAGTGACCATTGATGACAACGAGTTTTGACACTCGTGAAGTCCCGGGGAAACTTAAACTGTCTTGGAACCCGCAACGAACTTAATCAGAAGTATATTGGAGGAGTTGGAAAATGAATAATCCACTTCCCTCCTTAACAAAGCGGGAGACAAGCAACGAAGAGATATAGTGATGAGAAAAGATAAGCACCACGGACATGAGCATTAAGGGGGCCTAAATTGTGAACTATGCCTGTTTCCAGTAATATGTATGGCAGAAACGCCTAAACGCACGGAAATTCGTCCTACTTGCCGCAAGATCCGTATAGTACACTACTCCAGAAGTTACCTCTAATTCGTTAAGCACGATATTACGTTCAATTATATAGCTTAAATGAAACAATGAATAGTTATATTCATGAACTCAACTTGTGCTTATCCAGTCACGTAGCGCTACTTGCATGCTGCCACCCCCCGCGTCTGGCGGGCCCTGCGCGCGGGGTAGCCCGCGACGGGGGGAGGCCGCTCCATTCTGTTGTTGATTACTCGGTGATTTTTATGAATTTCTGCTAACATATATATATATTTAGATTTTTCATAAAGTTTCCTACAGATTGGTATATAAATATCCTTACGTAATTATACATTTTAATCATAAAACTGCTAAAATAAAGAAGGAAAAAAAAATTCGAAAATAACGATCGACCGAGTTTCGGCCTCTCGCCAGTCAGGCACTTTATTGACGCGGCCGATTCCCGGCCTCTCACCAGTCACGTAGATATACAATTTGACATGGCAATATAAAGATTT
Source organism: Euclidia mi (assembly GCA_944739405.2). Classification (NCBI taxonomy): domain Eukaryota; kingdom Metazoa; phylum Arthropoda; class Insecta; order Lepidoptera; family Erebidae; genus Euclidia; species Euclidia mi. The sequence goes on from OX123189.2 coordinate 18,532,680, forward strand.
TATTTTATTATTTGACATTAATAATTTTATTAGTAATTTTACATTGACCAAAGATACTATGTATCTGCCACTATTTTATAGAAGACAAGTTGCTAAATTACTAGCATTTAATTTACAAAATGACACAGGTACATGTAGGGTATCCAAGAATTTAGCTTCTGTAAATAGTTCCTATCTTTATAATTCTTCTATTGAATATACTGACACAAGTTCTTTAAACTTAAGACTAGGACAAAGGGTAGACAAATTCAACTAAATGTAGCACATCAAAACATACAAGGTCTATCTGGCAAGGATTTAGAATTAAGTTTATATTTAGAAAATCACAGTATACAAGTTATGTGTATTACAGAACACTGGCTAAAAGAGTACCAAATTAAATTCTTAAATAACTCGCAACACACGGTACACAGTGCCTTCTCTAGGAAACACGCTATTCATGGTGGATCCTTGTTTATTGTTACAAATAGCTTAACATGTAAAGAACGGAAAGACATAGCAAGATTTTATAGAACGAACCGTGGAACTGTCATGTGTAGAACTTGAGCAGCATATTATCATATGTGTATATCGTCCACCGTTAAGTAACTTTAGCTTGTTTGAATCAGTTATTGAAGATGCAATTACTAAAATTAGGAGCAATAAGAAAGGTATTATAGTTTGTGGTGATTTTAATGTAAATATTCTTGATCATTCAGTAATGACTAGTAGATTTTTAAATCTATTTAAATCATTTAATTTAAAAATTTGTTCCTTGAACCAACTAGGATTACAGCAACATCATCCACCTGTCTTGACAATATATTTAGTAATTGTACAGTTTTGAATAAATTAGTTAGTTCTGAATTAACTTCGGATCACTGTGGTCAATTAGCAAGGTTTCCGTATTATAGTGATAGCATTATACAGAAAGTGTTAGTTATGCCATTACCTAGGTATAAGTTTAATGAATTCCGGAATAAAATTTTATTTGGAATGAATGCTATGAGTCCTGATTTAATGGAGATTGATTCGCCAAATGAAAATTTCAATAATTTATTTAATGTAGTTAACAAGGAGTTTCAGAATACTTTTAGGACTAAGGAGAAAGTAGTTAAGGAATCTCGAGCTTTTAGTGAGTGGGCTACTGCAGGTATTTACAAAAGCAGAGCAAAGATGTACGAGTTGTATGGTATGAAGAGATACAATTCTGATTCGAACTTCACTGAGTATGTTAGGAATTATTCAAAGATATTTAAAAGAGTGTGCAATACAGCTAAGGCATTATTCGTTAGGAACAAAATTGAACAATCCTCGAATAAAATTAAGGCAACCTGGCGAGCTATTAATGAAGCAACAGGTAAGACAACACTTAGAGGTAATAGTTTTAGTTTATTTGATAGTGACAAATTTATTCATAATGACAAAGAAGTCGCACACACATTTAATAAATTCTTTGATAGCATACCGATTACTACTACTAGAGAATTAAAATCATCAGCTATAGTCGCAGAAAACCTATTAGAATCTAGTGTAGGAAAATGTGATGTATTATTTAAGTTCGATTGTATTAATTCTACCGACATTATAAGTACTTTTCAATCTCTAGAGTCTAAGAATACAGGTGATCTCTGGGGCATTTCTGTTAAGGTTTAAAAAAGTATAATTGATGTAGTAGCTCCTTATTTAAGCAACTTATTTAATAAGTGTATTGAATCAGGTGTTTTTCCCGATCTTATGAAACACAGTAGGATAATACCTCTTTTCAAATCCGGCAGTAAGACTGATCCTAGTAATTATAGGCCAATATCGATACTACCTGCCTTTAGTGAGATTTTTGAAAAGATCATACTCAAGCAATTACTTAGACATTTTAATCTGAACAGCCTCCTTCATAGTGCGCAATATGGATTTACCAAGGGTCACTCGACAACAGATGCAGGAGTAGCGTTACTTAAACACATATTCAGTGCATGGGAGAGTGCCCAAAATGCTATTGGTGTGTTTTGCGACCTTTCGAAAGCATTCGATTGTGTCTGCCATGAAACGCTCTTATGCAAACTTAGACATTACGGCGTACAGACTAAAGCATTGGAAGTCATTAAGTCATACTTAAGTGACAGAATCCAATGTGTTGAAATAAAATGCTCAAAATCCAGTGGCTTACCTGTTGATTTGGGAGTGCCGCAAGGCAGCATCCTAGGGCCTTTCCTGTTTCTTGTTTACATAAACGATTTACTTTTTTACTTGAAAAAAATTTGTGACGTTGTACTGTTTGCTGACGATACTTCTTTGATATTCAAAGTAGATAGAAATAAGGAACATTTTAACGAAATAAACAGTGCGCTCATTCAAGTAACTAAATGGTTTAATGTAAACAATCTGGTACTGAACGCCAAAAAAACAAAATGTATTAAGTTTGCTCTGCCTAATGTCAGAAACCTTGGTCCTAGTATAGCTCTAAATGACGATGTTCTCGAAACATCTGAATCTACATTATTTCTAGGAATAACACTTGATTCGAAATTACAGTGGGGTGCGCACGTTACATATCTCTCAGGGAAACTTAGCTCAGCTGCTTATGCCATTAAGAAGGTTCGTAAGTTGACTGATGTCGATACGGCTAGATTGGTTTATTTTAGCTATTTTGATAGTGTTATGTCATATGGCATATTATTATGGGGTAGGGCCGCTGACATCGAAAATATTTTTATATTACAAAAACGAGCAGTTAGGGCCATTTACCAGTTAAAGACAAGAGTCTCACTTAAAGAAAAATTTAAAAATATTGGTATTCTTACTGTAGCATCACAATATATTTATGCCAGTGTTATGCATGTACGACAACATATAAATTCTTACAAAATGAATAGTGACATACACAATATTAATACTAGGAACAGGCACAAATTATGTGTACCATATTTCCGTTTACACAAAACGCATAGCTCTTTTATTGGGCTTAGTATAAGAATCGATAATAAAATACCAAGTAATATTTTAGACTTGCCTTTAAGGTCGTTTCAGACAATTGTTAAAAATAATCTCTTACTAAAGGCATATTATAGTTTAAATGAGTATTTTGACGACAAGTACGCTTGGAAATAAATATTCTTTTATTAGGTCAATTTATTTTTATTATTAGGTCAATAGGCAGTTTTATAGTGTAGTTAATTACCGTATTCTCTTTTTATGCTACATTTGCATTCTTGTTCTGCTCTTTTTATTAGAATTTATTGGATTTGTAAGGTGAGGGTAACTCGTGGTCATGAACTGCTAACTAATAGATTGTAAATTGCTACAATACTTTTCGGAACATACTGTTCCACCATAGATCAGAACAGTCATGCTCGCGAGTTGATTACATCAAAAGACGTAAGTGGATGCTCCTGTTTCACCATATTCACTTTGGGAGGCTTAATAAATGAACATAATTTATTGCTTGAGTATGATATCAATAACTATTAACTTTTGCAATAGTAGATAACTCACAATGTGAAACAGTTGCAGCTCCTTACAAATATAACATGTAAAACCATTACTGGCAGTTAAAAAGAGTGGCCACGAGTTTTATTGCCCGTTCTTTCTCGTGGATCTACCTATTGCATTGCGAACGTGGCAGTAAATGTAAATGTAGAATCATCTAGTAATTAACTTTAACTTTTGACGTTCATAAGCGTCACTTTGTGGCCTAAATGAATAAATGATTTTGAGTTTGAGTTTGAGTTTGAATTTGCCAAAGACTACAGTCCCATAGAATGTGATGAGCAGATTGTTCATAATTGTTGCCAGATGTTGAACATTGACATAACGGTGAATCAACTAGCTTAAATGAATACAACTTGCTCTTAAAGTTGCCATGACCTGTAAGAAATTGGGCTACTCAGTGATCCACCTCCAACCAGTTCCTTGCCAGTCGCTCTCGGACGCATGGGAAGAACTGGTAGAGGTGACGGCCCTTAGTTGATGTGTTCCAGCGACATTGCCATTCATCAAGAAGATCGTCATAGACTGTGGATTGATGGTTCAACAATCTAGCGATCTTATGTCTGTCACGCGGAGCTAGAAAATTTAGATCCATGTTATCTCGTGTCACGTAATATATTGCTGCTCGTCTTTGTGCCTCAAGATCGACTGGAAATACACCTGCCAGTACTGGCAAAGCTTCAGTACTAACTGTCCTATAAGCCTTGCACAAAAATATCAACGCGAGACGTTGACTTTGTAGCATTTTACGTCGTACAGCACCGATAGTAGCTCTATCAGCCCATGCAGGCGCACCATAACACATACAACCCAGATATGTTGCACCATAAATTACTTTCAAAGTTTTGAACGAAAGCCCCCATGTCGCAGTTGATATCTTTGACAAGGCGTAAAAACTTCTTTTAGATTTTTCACCTACTGTTTTAATGTGCTCGACAAATGAAAAGTTTCTCTCTAAAACTAACCCTTAATAACAAACTGATTCTTTGTTTCTAATGGTTATGTTATTGAATTTGATTCGAGGCGGTGTTTTTAAGTTCCCTTTCAAAAGTAATTGAAATGTTTTCTGTGGAGAAAAATATAAACAATTGCGTTCACCCCAATTGTTGATTTAGTCTAAACATTGATTAGCTAACCTTTCAAGTCCTATCCTAGTATCAGATTGAATAAGTAAAAGACTGTCATCTGCATATCCGGTCAATGAGCAACCTGGTGGTAGTGGTATGCTTAGAAAGTCATCAAAACCTAGATTCCATAAATACGGGCCTAACACTGATCACTGCGGACAACCCATGGTCAGCGCCTTCGACACAGCATGGTGGCCTAATTTTAACTTTGCTGTTCCATGTAGGAAATACGTATAAATGAGGGAATATATGTTACTAAAGCATCCACGAGACTTTAATTTAAGTAAAAGCATTGGCCACCATGCGTTGTCGAAAGCGCCAGATATATCTAAGAATATACCTAGCACATATTGTAGTGTTGATGACGAAACTATCTTCCTAACCGATATAACTGCGTCAACTGTCGATTTACCTACTGTGAAGCCAAATTGTCTATCGCTAAATCTAATACCGCCCGGCAGAAGCCGGGGAACTACGAGACGTTCTAAAAGCTTTCCTAATGATGGTAACAATGTTATTGGCCTATATGACTTAGGGTCGTCGGACGGTTTGTCTCCTCTTTTTGGTATGATCCTAACGTAACCACTGCGCCATATACGAGGAAAAATACCTTCTGCTATGCAACGTTTAAACACAAACAAAATGGACTCACCAGATGTTTTACAAGCTTCCTTTATCATCTTGTTGGAGATTTTGTCTTCGCCTGAAGCTTTGTGAGGCGGCAAAGATCTGACAGCATTTATAAATTCGTCATAGGATGGTAGGTCTGACGCTGGTGAAACGGGTTGCAAAGCAGCCCATTGTCGGATCTGACGGTGGTAGTCTGTGTCATTCTCCAGCCGATCGTTGGGTATCAGACAATTCAAGAGATAGTCCGTTGTCTCCTCAATACCAGTGGAATGTCTACCATTAATTTTGATATTTTGGGTATAAGCTAAGTCGATAGATCTATTTGCTTTAAATTCGTGATATAAAGGAGACCCCGGACCCTCCCTATCGAGTCTATCAACAATCTTACGTAACAAATTTCTTTTGCATTTTTCAACTGCAGACCTATAATGAGATCTTGCAACTCTAAGAGCAATGAAGGCAGTATCATAAACGTCACCTGTTATTTGACGTCTTTTTAATATATTTAACTTTCTACGTGCTCTGCGAAAGGCTCGCCGAAGTTCAGCTAAGTTGTTATTCCACCAATCACACCTACGAGTGTTGGTGATAGAACCACGGCCAATGGCAACATCCGCACAATATATGAAGGTGTCAGACAAAATTTCAGCACTCTCTTCTACAGAAAGACTACAGCAAGTATTTGACATGTGACGCGAATAGTGAACCAAAAAGATCCCAATTAGCTCCTTTTGTTTTATATCTAAAATTAATAGAGGAGATACATGACGAGTCCCGTGGCAGCCTTGACGTGAATTCGTACACGATTAGGCGGTGGTCACTACATGACGCGTCCGGTAGGACACGCCACCTATCTATACGAACGTCCCCACAAGAAAGTGTGACGTCAATAGAAGACTCGCCCATGGGGCTGCAAAAAGTAGGTGGTACATCTGGTGTGTTGTGGATGGATAAATTTATTTCTGCAATGAAATTCTCGACGGCGCACCGTCGATCCCTATCAGAAGAACGATATTTGCCATACCATAACGTAGATGATGCATTTACATCGGCACTAATTATGACCTTATGGCCCACAAGGGACCTTAAAACCAAGCGAAGATGGTGTAAGTAAGGGGCAACCGGATGTGAATACTGAAAGTAGCAGCTGACAACATAAACTCTAAAGGACGCAGAAGATACCTCCGCAACCGCACAGTGTGACGTCATGAGATTACTAATAGATGTTACAGTTAAGTTTGAATTCGCGACATAAATCCCAGCTCGTGCTTTGCCGTCCAGCTGTATGATTTTATTACTCTGGCTTGTATTTTGATATTGTTCTTGTACGAGTATTACGTCTAACTTATATTCTATAACTAAGCGCTCTAACTCTAATGTCGCCACCCTATCGTTGTGAAGGTTTAATTGTCCTATAACGATATTATCCATGATGTACCTACCTAAGTTTGAGGTTCCCTAAACTATTAATTCAGTAGTTAGTATTAATAATTAGTTGTTCTAATTTCAACTTATATGTGGGACATTCCTGAGATCCGCAACGATGGTCATGCGGTTCTTATGGTTCTTAAGGCGTTTACATGCTACGCATGAAGGTTTAAAATCAGGAAGATCTTTATTTGAGCAAGTTTTTGTTTCGTGTTCCCCAGCACAATGAGCACAAGCAGCTGTTTTATACGTACAAAACATTTGAACGTGACCGAACTGTTGACATTTTGAACACCGCACTATTTCTATGTCGTCTATAAACCTACATGTTGCCCAATCTATAAACAATTTTTCTTTTGTGCTAACAAGATGTTTACGAATGTCTGGTTCTACTTCCAGGCCTATCCATTTACGACCACTATCTAATTTACGCCTACGAGTGATTTAATAATGTGGGTTAGCGCAGGTAGGAGCTGATCTAAAATAGGAATCAACATTCGTAGACTAATATCATCGCATCCTACAGCTTTGGTTTTAATGGATAGGATGGTTTTTTTTTATCTCACCCGGCGCAACTGGAGAAAACCTAAATAGATCTACACTAAATACGGGGCAAATTTGTTATATGTTCAACCGTTTGACATCGGATTAAATAATCTAAAGTCGGAGTGGTGGCGAATTGGCCAATACCGAGAGTTCCGAGGAATCTCCAAGTAGCAGCGGGAACTGGGTGAAATAAACTAAATATATATTTAAATAACTGATAAACTAAACAATTTACTGTTAATTAACTTTTTCATTATTCCTCCAGTTCGGTCTCTTTGCGGGAACTATGATCACAGTACCGCGAGCCCGCTGTGATAGTTTTGAATTGCGACTGTTACTTAGTGTCCAACCTGGCATATTTCATGCCGCATCATCGGACGATGATGACAAATGATTAATATGCGTCTAAAACAAAAGGCCGCAGCGAACCCAGTTCCTGACTATGAATAGTGCACCTCTTCGCCGAAGGCTGACTGTGCTCCGTAGACAGTGGTAACTCGTATCGCATTTGCGCAGTCGTAATGTTTTACATCTTGAGCAATATCGTACAGTTGTACTCCGATAGCGCAGTCTGGAAACTTTTATGGGTGCGGGTCAAACGTCCGACAAATCTCTTGTGTTACGAGGGTTGGAATTTTATTTAAAGAATTGTTAAACCTTCAAGTAGCTTGGAACTGGTACATGGTTTCTTTCAGCCAATTAAACATAATTGGCTAAAAGAAAGCATGTACCATATAATATTTGTTTTTATTTGTTTGATAGGTGTAATATTTTTTTATAGTTAGATTTTATAGGTGTTTAGGCTGCCCTGAAATTGAGCGCTCGCTCAAGGAACGCGCTTTCAATATGAGGGAGCAAGGGCTATATTGAAAGTGAAATCCACCACGAGTAGTTTGCACTCGGTACACAGGTACCGAGAACTTTAAAATGTTTCAATCAACGGGCATAAAGTACCCTCCACTCGAAACAACAATTGGTGGATCACACTTAGTGTTGTCTCGTGTTCGCAACGAATCCTTGACATTCGACAGAATGGTAAGCAGCGATGCAACCGCATAAACCACTACGACTCAGTGCAGTCGAGATCAAGCCACCACAGAACCTCCCTGCCTCAACTGCTAACGGTCCAGCAATATGCCATACTCACTACCACTTCAGCTTAGCTGTCCGAAGAGCTTATTAGACGACTATGGTTCTCCTGCAGATATACTCATCTCGTCGCTGACCCTTACAAATTTATATACAACAATCTTTTTGTGTTTAAGAATTACCTACACATTGAAGAATGTTGTAGACGTAAGTTTATATTAAAATATAACTACTGCGCTATATACATACATTTTATATACAATTACATCTTTCGGTTATTGCCGGTTCAAATATTAGCAAAAATAATGAGTTTGAGTAGGTTAGTTGGTAAAAAGGTGGCACAGTTTCTTTGAATGGTTATCTGCATTCGATTCACTGTTTACACAAATGTTCACTTTATAAGAAGTAGCCTTTATTACACTGCTTTCACCAGTTGATTACTTTTGTATTTCTTTTACAGTCCTACTTTCTTACTCTTTTCTGTTTTGGATGCTAAGATCCCGTTAACGTTCACTTTAGATGGGAAGGAATTGACAAAATTGGCTATACCCTGGACCGATAATTATAAAGTTGGTCCACGCGACTCACCAATAGATTTTTAAGTATCATAATGTTAAGAAATCCTTCTTCTTTTTATTCATGTGAGTTTAGACTAGATTGCTCTCTCTTTTGGTTGCGGAGATCAGACGCCAGTCGCTCTGAGGAAAAGCTGTTATTATGTCATATCTGGTTAGCCTAGTAAACGGCGCCGGGCTCTGAGACGCGTTAGTTTTGGGTGCAAACGGGATAACCCTAGGACTTTGATGATGGCTACATTCTAAAACTACACATACTTAAATAAAAAAATATTACATAAGGTTATAGTACTCGATAACAGTAGTCGATTTTGTGAAATTGTCCGTTATAGTCCTTTCGACGTAATGTTTTTTTCTAGTGCCGCACCCACTTTTTAACCAAAGTTATCCACGTAAAATTGATAAATAAGATATTAAATTCATAAATATCTGAGAACAACTAACTGAGTATTAAACAAAATTAATATTAACTGGCAAAGTTCTCAAAAGAAGTTTGTCGACTACAAATTATTTAAGTTTACAACTAAGTTAATTAATATCCAAGAGTTATAAACTATTAGTATAATAATGGTTTAATTATTGAACAGAAGGTTGCTTAATGAAAAACTTTAGGTAACTAATATCTTTTATGCGAAAGTGTTTTAAATACTTCTAGAGACATAACGACTTTTGTGTTGAGGTGGTTACAGCAAGCATATTTAGCTATAGGTACTGTATCTATTTAGATGATATGTTATCTTGTAGCCAAAACGCTTCAAGTAGAAATGAAACAGATAATTATAGTTTGCGATTATGTCGGATGCAGCATAGTAAGATTTAATAAAAAGCCATAAAGAATATAGGCTTATGCCAGAACAAACAGTTGCTCATTTCTTCATAAACAAGGCCAGCTACAAATTATATTCTTCGCTATACAAACTGATGCAAGACACTGAAAATTAAAATAACGGGACATCCACAAATTACATTACACGTTTAGAGGGAGCAAGAGGTCGAAGAAGTGTAACATTGTATGGTGATGTATGAGACCAATAATGACAAGAATGAGGGAAGGGTCAAATGTCATGAAAATCGTGTGATATAATTTTTTCATGAAGGCTCCTGGTATAGCCTTAAAAATATTTTTGCTTTCTATAGAAAATGCTCTATTTAAAAATTATCAAGCTAGATCGATCATAGATATATACATACATACATAGACTCACGCCTGTTTCCCCGAAGGGATAGGCACAGGCATATTAAACGCCCACTTTTCGCCAGTGATTTGATCCCACGTAATAGGTGGCGAGCCTATTGCCGCTTATCGGGATATTTTGTTTGCCAGAGCCTCGTCCGTTGATCGGCAGGTTCACCACTTGCAGGTGAACCTGCCGATCAACGGACGAGAACCCTATGCACGATTATAGATCTTGAAAAATAAATGTTTGCTCCACTTTGGGGACCATTTGTAATGGGTCTCTTGCTGTTAGGACCTTTGGTAATGGCAGAACATTACATTCCTTGACAAAATAAGTTTCCGTATTGACACGTCGGACATAGATATGTCGAATATGCAAAAAATATAAATTAAACATCCAACTCATTTTGCAAAGTAATAACGCGTATCCAAAGAACAGCATGGAGTTCATATCTTGTATTATTGTACTTAAGTAATTAAACCCACCTGGTATCATAATTGATCGTAGGTGTATCGAAACGTAAAGTAAACTCAAATGTTATCAAAACATTCTAGAAAACTAGTGGTTTTGGTTTACAAACATGCGATTTGAAACTGCGCATTTGTTCCGCTGTTGAAACAAGCACTTCCTTCTTCGAACGTAATGGAAGTATCCTGTTAACAGTGTTATCAAAAGCAGATTGAATGTATGAGGCAACCCGATGACTTTGATAAATACATAACACGAATCTATCAATGAAAGAAAATTATAATAGCAAGCCTGGAGCGCAACAGGGGTAGGCCTTACGCATGGTGGACCGATGATCTGGTTAAGATCACAGGAAGCGGTTGCATGAGGGCGACTCAAGATCGGTGTGTGTGGGGTCTTAGGGGAGGTTTATGTCCAGTAATGCAGCCTCTAGGTTGACATAATGAAGCGGGCCAGACAATGTTTTTTTTTCACATTTATAATTGAACCTAATGTCTTGGCTGTTTCACGTCATCAGCCTTTAACAGTACACTGCTGGACTAGGCCTCTCCTTTGAAAGGAGGAATTAGCCTAATATACCACGCTAGCCAAACGGGTTAGTATAGGAGTTGTATCAAGTTTTCCTTCACTTACCGTGCTGTTCTCTGCACAATATGCTTCGTCTGTCGGCTCTTACGACACCCATGGGATGATATGGGGTGGTAACATTCCGTATTCCTAATCCGTCACCACACGGACGTGTAGTTCCTGTTACTACAAGCCGCTAGTTGTATATCAATGTGCCGTCATATACAAAACTTTAGACTTTGGAAAGCTCTGTTTAGTAGATTCATGTTTTTTCATGACAGCTTGACAAAAATCCGTCTAAATAGTATACTCAGTAATGGACATGTTATGGTGAAGGGAAACATATCTACGTATAATATGTTTTACTATTATTAAAGGGTCTGTAGGCCACAGTTTATACTATCCGGCCCTTTCGAGAACTTCCAGAACGTTGTGAAGAAATTTCGTGCTTGTTCGATTTTTTATTGACAGCCATAAGTTGTTTCAAAATACTGTAGCCAAAACTTAAGAAAATAAGATATTAAGATTATTAATAAAAAACAAGACTAATTATTTATATACTGTCACCAATAATAAATTATGTTTGTGGGTTTCCTTAACAGTTCTAGATGATAAAAATAAGATGCTCGTACGAAGTTGCGATCAACCGCATTAGTTTTATAAAGCTTTATGTGAACAAATCGCATTTAAAAATGTAGTTATTGCACTCTGGAATAAATTAAATGTAGAAATATATCTATTTAATTATTATTTCCTTGTAAGTCGGAGCTACACTAGTACATTCTATTCTCAAGAAGTAGCGGCAATAAATTAAAGCTCTAAGTATATTACCGACTTGTGTGTTCCGGAAATGTCCATATAAAACGTTAAACAGGAAAACTGACTTGACTAGAAGTTACTAGAAGTTATTTCAAGGAGATAGTATTATTTTTAGAATGTCTAGATATCTTTGCTTTAAGAATTTTAATCATCAAAATATGATTATGACTTAAAAACTTCAACTATACTTGAGGTTTTTTATTTTAATACTTTGCAAAGAAAACTGCAAACATGTAAAAGAAAATACTATCTATCTTTCAAATAAAGATTATTTCATAAAATATTTAGTGCTATTGTGGGTAATAAACCTTTTCGGTTAATCCCATAATCATTAGGAATGACCATTCGTCAAGCTTAACGAATAATTCACGTGGAACTTTCCCGTCTATGCAAATGAGGCCTTAAAAGACATTACGGCAGAATCTCATCCCCGCCGTGTGTGTTACACAGATTTACACACAACATTAACATAAAGAACAGTCTTATAAAACAGAAATATTACCTCAAGGAGTATGAGACTGTAATGAAAACACATAGCTTAATAAATAACACTTTTATTCATGGCGCGAACGTTCAAACAAATACAATAGATCTTACAACAATACTCCATCACCGTCTTTCGAACGCAATCAATTCTTATAACCCTAAATTATGACGACTTGTAATAAATAATACTTTGGCTGTCATAAGATTTCGTTGCTTTGCGTTTGAAAAGTTTTGCTTCAACGGTTGTCGGCCGTTTTAAAGCTTATTTCAGTCTTAATTCACTTATTATAAATTAAATTCACTCTTCAGGTTCAACTAGTGCGTAATCCAAGCCGTTAGTGTCGACACCTTTCGTCACTTCGTTGTCCTTTGCCGTTTTTGTGGTGGTCTTCAATTCCTTTTTCCTAATTTTGCCGACATGCGTTGTAGCTTCAACTAAATCCAACTGTTCTAAAGGTGTCGCTGATGGTGATTGAACAGGTAGGACCGGAATTTCCTTTTTCTGTGTACTGGTTTCAATGTTCTCTTCAATCTCCGGTTTGATTTCAGGTTTTTCTGTCTTGTCAGCTACTTTCTCGGGAATCCTCACTTCGATGGGTACTTCTCGCTCCGGTGGTGGGGGTGGAAGCTCGTGTTTAGGTACAGATATAGAAAGGATACCATTTTCATTGAACACTGCGGTCACTTCTTCCTGCCGACTGCCGGGTGGCATAACAAATTTCTGGACGAAGTGGTTCGCCATAAACTGCTGTTCACCATCCTTATCCTTGTGCCTTCCTTCTACAGTTATGTAGCGATTCTTTACTTTGATCCGTATTTCATCTGGCTTGAATCGTTTCACGTTGAGGTTCACTAAGAATTTCTCTTTGTCCGATACTATTTGGGGTTCTTCTAATGCGTCTTCAACTTCCAAAGCGGCTGCTGCTCTGATGAGTTGACTCCATGGCCACATGTAATGGTACGCTAGTGTGTGGGTGAGGTGTTTGTCTATCAAGGCGAAGGGATCCTCCACCCTGTGCCTCCTGGCCTCATGGCAGGCCGCGGTGGTTAAAAATGCGAGGAGTAGAATGTATTTTTGCATCGTTCGTGTTGCTTTCGCTTCGTATTACTATGCCGACTGCAGTCGGTCTCGGGTTTATATAGGCTCTGGCGTCTTTCGAGAATGTACGACCGTCCATTGATAACCGCAGCGGTAAAAACCAGTTGTTGTAAACATTTGGAAAGCTTTCTCGAATGTGTGCTCGTCTATGTGACGCATTGATTAATGACATTGAATTAGTGCATGGTTAATTTACTTTCCTTTTATTATATTGTTAATATAATGAATTGTATTCAAATATATCGTAAACTGTGCAGAGTTTTAATGACGATTAATTATAGTGACTTACGTATTGTTTCTCGAAAATTCACGGATCATCCTTTAGTATATTATTTTAAAAGGCGTAATAATTGGGATCACCTTGGAAAGTTTTAATTATAAGAAATCGAGATGTTTACAAGTAATTTGGGTTAAAATATGTATAAACAACAAATAAATCCTCATTAAGCTTTGTATACAGTAAAACGCAATGCAGCAATTTAAAATATAATTTTATTTCTTTCGAGGTGCATCCGGCACTAATATAGAGTAATAAATATTTTTATATTTTTATTTAAGCCAAAAAGATGGCTAAATTTATATATACTTTTAATATACTTTTTTCTTAATTAATTTATATATACTTTTTTCATTTGCTAGCTTTCTGTTAATATTTAGCTCGATATTGGATTGGCATAGTTTTGAATAAGCTTTTAAGGTTGATTACCTAACCTCTAATTTATAAAGGTATTTTTGGTGGTCTTGTAGATATCATCTATCAAATGGGGCCTATTTTTATTAAACAGGATTTTTATATTTGTAACCTCCCCTGATTTCAAGTGACTAACTCGCTATTTACAGATATAGCAAATAAATTAGAGGTTCGAAATAAAATCCAGATTTAAACCAGTTGGAGATCAAGTTATTAAATTGTATTACGGGGATTACGATACCTGATTTGGAAGTTCACTGGGTGGTAAAGTAACCTACACAACTGTTATTTGTTTGTTATCTATTAAAAGATTATTGTAAGGCAATACGATGGGGCTGACATATCTCCTAAATAAAGTATCAAAATTAGATGGAAAACTTGTATCAATTTAGAGAAAAGAACGATTTTTATTGCTATCATAACTCCACCACAGGTTTCTTTCTACGTATATTAGTATAACATTCGTAATATTTTGTCTTATACTTAATCAAAATATCCTTGTATTTGTCATTTCAATTGATACTCATGTTACGCGCTAAGTTTGCGACTCCTGCACAACTTGTTTAGATCGCAGTTACACACACACATACAGACTCACGCAAGCCGCGGGCAATGACCGCGTCTGTGTGCGCGGTACCGTTAACACAACATCGATGCACTTATTTGTAGGTCAACTTTTACTCTTAATACAAAACAATAACACTTTCTTACCTTTGCTTATATTTTTGTTGTCGTGAAACCAATAACCTTTCCAATTCTTTGACAGTAGGAACACAAACAAGAAAAGTCACAGTGGAGACGGTTATTTTTCTTGTTGTCGCTACAGTAATTATTTACAAATTTATTTTCGGCAAAGTATGTTACCCAGTTTACTTTAGAAAAAGCTGTAATTTTAAGATAATTGCTTTTAGCTAAAACTTTGTCCTATTATTTAGAATTATAAGGTAGTTTTTGCATAGAGAAATTCTGTGCCGCAGCTTAGGTATTGTTTGACGAATTTTAATGGTAGATGAATCATCGTAATTTCTTTTTATTTTTTTTTGGTTTTTCCTTGTGCATAGGTTAATGGGTTCCAAGTAAAACTGTTACTTCCGCTTGACGTCAGTCAACGACATCTGTTTAAAACAAACAAGGAATCTCTAACCATTTTTAATTTCATCGTCACCTTTTTAAATAGTAATAGATGAAATAAATTTGGCTTACACTGATAATTAATGTAAGCGTAGTGAAACTAAATAGACTCATAAGTTTAGAATTATTAAGTGATCTAAATTGTTCACCTAGTTAGCGTGTACCCAGTGGGATCAAGGGGCCTCCAGTAATAAAAAATAAGTTAAAATTGCCCACACTCCAATATTTTAATAGTTAGTCTATGAGTACAGCTAATTGTGCTTTTATATTGAAAAAAAAAAAACAAAGTAAGCGTGAAATTTTTTACTGCGATATTATTTCATTATTGTAAATGCAGATTAAAAAAGAAATAGCAGTTTCTATATAATTTCTTCGTCATTCTGGGTATAAATAACGTATTGTTTGTAAATAACGTTAAGCATAATGCAAACAACGAAGTAACATGCTCGCTTTGCTTTAACATACCATATTATAAACCACTTGCATCCAACCCTCGCTGAATTTACCATCCGCAAATATAAAAGGGTATTCTTAAAAGCATTTTCAAAAATACCTATTACCGGGACCATCAGCAAAATTGCTGTATCTAATATTTATAAAAGCCATTCTAACTGAAATGTTATACCAAAATATTGTGTGTACCGTATTTTCCTGTTGCTTTGCTGAAATTTTTGAAAGGCTGTCAAAGAGTGACATGAAGTAAACATCAATAATCCGGGGGAAATTTTACCTGCGTAAATATTTCTGTTCAATCCACTGCCATTATTCGATACATTCTTTAGCAACGCGTTGAACCAAATATATGATACGTGACCTTAATAAAAATTACTCAATAATGTTCATACTGAGGTTGCACCTTCTTTACGGGAAAGTTATTAATGTAATATCTGCGTCTGCAAGCCTAATTATTTTGCTTGGAATACATGCAATTTACATGAGTCACGTTTATAGGCCAATTGACAACTCTCACTCTATAAAATGCTGTATTGCGGGGAAATTCACATGGGGGGGGGGGGGTGATGAGTATTATCTACATCAATGAATATGCAAAAAAGGAAATCTGCTCTACACTGTCTGATTGAACGTATATAACGTTTGCTTGGCGGCTATAAAACATATTACACCTTTTTGTTACATGTTATATGGCCGTTCAAAATCATACGCGTAACGAATATAGTACATACGTAAGGCCACTGACAATGTATCTTTGTTTACTTCGCATGAGAAATGAATGCATGGCAATGTCGTAACAGTATAGGAGTTTGTCAGGTCGTTGCCTTCTTAGTATTGTGGTGACTCAAACTCGTATACCACTCGCTTCATTACGTTAGAGGAAGTCAGATTATTTGGTTTGGGCACGTGGAGAGGATAGATGACGAAAGATTGACCAAGCAGATATACAAGGCAAGAGTGAATGGGACAAGACGAAGGGGAAGTCCTAGGCGGACGTTCTCTGACCAGATTGGAGACATCCTAAAAACAGGACAGGTTAGAAGTACCCTGAACAGAAGAGCATGCATGAGGAATCTGATGGTAGTGAATGAAGCAAGAGAGATATGTTAGGATCGTTGCAAATGGCGGTCTGTAGTCTCTGCCTACCCCTCCGAGAAACAGGCGTGAGTCTATGTATGAATGTATGTATATAGATTATTTGGTTTAAATGAAAGCTTCAAATAAAGTCATCAGACTCTAATGGTTTTAGTTAATTATTGACTACTGTATGAACGTGCTATTGGCTATATGGGCAGTATATCAAATTAGATTGGCTATTGTTCAAAAAGCGCGTGACTAGCAATAAAGGAATTACCTGTTGGCAAAGATTTTCTATTGCAATAGTTGATATTGGCAAATGCACGAAGTGATTTATGAAATAAAAGTGCGTTACGTTAGCTACAGTTAAAGTTGTATATTGAAAAAAAATAAACACATTTCAACGGCCAATGAGGGTAAACACTACTTTCTATTAAAAGTTCGAGATATAAAAAAAAATGTGGTAATATGACGTCAATATGTTATACAATGATTAGTTATGGTAGATTACGAGATGACTAGATTGGCTGTGACCGTAATAATAATGATTTAATGAAAGCCAGAGAGAGAGTCGGAACCTACGTGGATCTTTTATGATAGAAATTAGAAACTATCACCTACATTTCACATAATTAAAACAATTAATCGAGTTGTTTTAATGTCTATGACACACATACCTTTTATTAATAGTTTGTGAATTCAAGCTATCTAATATAACTAAAAGACCAAAAACCAAAGTCATATCATGAGTCACAAAACCGGTACATTTTGTGTGCTGACGCTACTGTTGCATGATCGGTATTACTTGGTTTTCGTCACTGTGCCCCATATGCTTTACGTTGCCATTGAAAATTCTGCTAACATGTATTGAAAATAAAGTTTAAATTGAATTGCTCTAAGAAATTATATATACGTCCGTTTACTTTCTAGAACAAGTTGTGTCATATTTCTATACCTGAACTTGTACATGGAATTCTGCTACTCAATTTAGAACTTTAATACTTGTTGCTGATGTCTTATTTTGTTTGAAGATGTAAATAAGGTGTTTTCGAGACAGTTCGACCGGTTTCGCGTAATATTGTAAACAAACAAACGCAACAGGTTAGCTGTTGGAAACTTATTGAGGAAGTCGGGGGAGGAGACACACTCGATAAAAATTATGTGTTAATGAGTAATTTTGTTGTTATTTAAAATGCTATAAGGATGCATTATTAAGAACGACGATGTTACTGTTAAATAAGGTTTATACTTTATACGAACTAAAAATGTAGTAAAAACTGACTTTTCTAGAAAATGTTCGAAAACAAATAAATTTATTTTAGGTTTATCATACACATTGGCGTAGTGTAATGTCTTAACAATTGTGTTTCATCTACGGGTTCATGATTCTTGTGTTTCTTGAAATGGCAGAAAGCCAATGTAATAGGAGTATAGTGCTCACCTGTGAATGATTTAAATTGACAAATAAATTTTACCTATAATCTGTAGCAATAATAATATGAAGGCTTTGAAAATGTAACGTAGCCTAACAAATGAAAATAAAATTAATTAATAATATTTTATATTTGCAAGAACTAAAGTCTTATATATTGCTACGTTTACGTTGAACAGTTAATAATGTAAAATGTTTTTTCGGGTAGAGTCAGTTTAGGCAGCGTGCTAGCTTGAAGCCAATTTTATTCCCCCAAAAAATCTAGTAAGACCTTGTTATAATAATTATACAAGTGATGGGATGATAATGTTGTCCTAATGGCCCAATCGTGTCAATGATAAAAAAATAAAGATATCTTGTTGAGTAGGTGAGTCAATCATTTATCTGAGCGTAATGTTCCAATAATTGTGACATTGCATTGTTAACATCATTATTTACTTTCAATACAAGGATCCGATAAAGATGGTGTGTTGCAGAATGTGCAAATAACATAATAAATATTTTTATTGATTGTTCAAGTGCTGGCTCAAGTAAATATGAGATGTGTTGCGTCTTTGTTTTGACATTAGTAGATGGGTATTTTAAAATGTAGCATTATGTCCTATTATACCTAAATGTATAAAGCAGAATTAGGCCAACCTATTTCAAGCGCGTCATTTATGATACGCGTCAAGGTAGATCTCGCCAATTAAAACGATGAATCTATGGCCTCGTTAAACGAAATATTAAATAGTATTTTAAATGGGACAGGCCACGTTGGTCACTGTATGAATTGGCTGGTTTGACAGGGGTAGTGCTCGTTCCAATCTCTTGACAATGACTTTTTGAAGTTAAGTGCGCATTAAATTGTTAATTATCGATTGCCTCGTGCCTCGGAGAGCACGTCAAACCGTCGGTCCCGGCATGCATGAAGATCTTCGACAGTCGTCACGTGGAGTCAGTACCCTCAAATAAACAATGGAATATATTAATAATAATAATTTTGATAGATATCCAGCATGATAGATACCCTCATGTTGGATATCTATCATATCAAACTATACTGAACTATTTACTAAATTCAAGAAGAAATCTAAAATCTAAATACGATTTGCCATTTCTTTTTGTTACTTTATCATGTTGACACTGTGAGATTTAAACAGTGTCATCCATAACAAACAATGAAAAACTAGTTCTCATTTAACTGTTGTTTCATATACTTACTAAAGAATAAAATAGGAATAGTGAAATTTGAATAAATGTAGTTTTATTAACATTGGTACCTTCATAATCTTACTTATTATTTATGCTCTACTAACTTTTTGCATATTAGTTACATTTCGCAAATGAGCGAAATGGCCACTTTTGAGAGGACTCCGAGATCGTTAGTTTTATATCTTGGTAAATTAGTTATAATAAATAGAGTTTTAAGGAATCATTTGGCTATTTTAAAATACGCATGATTAATACAAATAATAGTAGCAAATAAAGCTCAGCCTAAAATTGCATGTGGCAATGAAATTAAGTTACACTAATTTATGAATATTTTGCATAGAACGATAAAAGTTAAAATAAAGAGGTTTTCCAGCACACATACAAATATAAGAACATAAAGAATAAATAAAAAGTAATGACCCACAATCTAGAACGTTCCAGGTGGTCATCGAAATTACACATTTCCTTTTATGACCCTGGTCTCCTCAAGTGTCAAACAGGGGGCGGTAATGGAATGATTGCTTGCGTGGTTCTAGAAACGCGTAGTACTGCACACATCGGGGCGTCCGCTTCTAGAACAGTGTGTTACACACATCGATATGAGAAAATAACATCACTTAGAGTACGTATCGCTCAGACAAAACAATGACATAATAACAGGAATTGTGGGCCTTTCTGTGAATGCCATCATTAGAGCACGCTTACATGCTCCGTAGAATGGAATTATTGTAGACATGACAATACGGTTTGTTTGGAATGAAATTATTGTTTCTGTTATCTTTAAATTATTTACTGTGTGGAAGGTAAACTCTGGAACTTGAAATTTTGCGGACATAGGACTGACTAACTTTATCTTGATGTACTGTATGACTGTTTTATTTTGATTGTTTATGTATCGAATTTGTTATAGCTGTGTGTACCACAGCACAGATATTACATATTTAAATTATTTTAGTTGTTACTGTACAGTATCTTAAGTAAAATATAAATAGTTGTAGTTGAGATTGTTTTACTAATGTATCACGTAAACTAATAATTTTTATCACACAATAATATATTTTTGTATATGATAAAGATTAGGAATATAAGTCTTTCGTTACTGGCTGTCAGACAGACAAGGCATAGCCGAAACTATTGAGTGCAAGAAGCTTAAGTTTAGCATGTTCGTTTCTTTAGGCCGCCGTCACATTGGGCGTCAGTGTCAACGCAGTGGCAGCTCCAAAAGACAAAATCGTTCTCAAAGAACGCTCAGGTGACGCTGCGTAGACGCTGACGCTGAAGTGTAGGGGAGCACTAAGAAAGGATTTTTGGAATATTTCCACTAGGTATATGGCGGTAAGATAGTCCCACGCGTACGGGATTTATTCCGGTCGTATCCCCTGATCTGATCCCCTTCAGGTTATTATTATTCTTTAGTTCCTGTCTGATCCACTAAAGGCTTTGTGATTCCGGTCTGATCCCCTAACACTTGTTGGCAGGTAAGTACAGTAAAGAGAAAAACAGTTGTTCATGAAAAAAATGTTACTTTTATTTGTTAAGGTATTTAAAATGATCACAGATAATCAGACTTGGTCTATTCATTTGGACAATCCTTAATAATAAACAAGCGTTTGATCATCTTAATTAAATAACAAAAGAGCTCTTAAAATTACTATATAAAATCATCACAGATAATTAGACACTTGGTTTTACCTTAATACATAATAAACATTTCTTTTATCGTCGTAATTAAACAACAAAAAATAACTTAAAATTACTACATAAAATCATCACAGATTGTCAGACATTTGGTCTTTTAATTTGGCCAAACCTTAATAATAATCAAGCTTTTGATCATATTAATTAAATAACCTAAAACAGAACTTACTATATAAAATCATCATAGATAATCAGACAATTGGTCTTTCGATTTAAACAGATAACAGAAACATAAGCAGAGCTTCAAAGGCTAAATAAAATTTAAATAAGAAATAAAATAATCATTTCTTAATAATCGACTAGATAGAAAAAAAACGTATTCTAATTTGGACAAGTTACTTATAGTCTAAGCTTTTCTAAACAGTGACCAACTGTAATTTTCTCACTGAGAAGTTGGTCAGTTACATATTGGTACCACTTATCGGTTACAATTTCTTTTGTTTACCGTCGTTTCGAGTTTGACGTTTTGACACTGTTGATTTTCACAATTTGCAAATTTGCGTCGTCTTTAAAGGCTTTTAAAAGCTGGTATAAATTTGGATTTTTCGGTAAACAGCTGTTGAGCTTTTTATGCCAGGTTTTCACAGCATTGGTTGTGCGATAACGTTGATGGTAGGCACACCAAACGTCCATGAATCTTTCATCTTCCAGCCACTGTGTTACTATGTAATCGTTGAAAGTTTGGATTTCTTCTGACTCCGGACTGTCTTCCATTATATAGCACCATCCGTCTGAGATATACTGTCTAGGTAGCAATGGTAATAAGGCTGTAGTCACTACATGTTTGCGAAATCGTTTATTTTTAGTTAAATTCAACGCTTTAGCTTTCTTCCATACGTTATGAGTAAAATGAAAGTAGCATCCTTTTACTTCAACTGAGGGGAAAACAGTTGATATGGCATTCATTGCTGCTCGCTCGAAATCTGTCATATATTTCAGTGGGTTCCATTCTGGGATACATTCCTTTAATACCTGGAATAATTTAAGGTAGATATCTTAATTTTTTCTATTCAGAAACGCATATAATAAAGGTACTATTCGTGTGTGCTCTTCATCACTCCCAAGATCTCCATGGATAGTGTATAGTTGAACGAATGGTGTTGGGCAACAATCAAAAGTTCCATCACTTAAATATAATTGAATCGATCGCATATGATTCAGTACATTTGTATCTGCGAAAATATCAGAGGTCTCGTCATAATGATTGACTAGTAGAAAATCTTCAAATTGAGAAGGAATTTCTACTTCTTGAGCTATTTTGCATCTTATTTTTGATATACCAGCTTGTTTATTTCTAGCATTGTACAATGCTGTTTTTATTTTTGTAAACGTCGGAAGCTTTTTTATTAGATCTAAGCCGGAATCGTTAAATTCCGCTTTAAAATTGTTGTAAATATTCGGTATTGGAGAAAATGATGATGATAGAACTTTTTCTCGAAAATCATGTAACTTCTGTGCCATAATATTATCCAATTCACTCGGATCACATTGATGATGTTTCTCATTAGTAATGTTATTACCCTTAAACAATATAAACGATGATTAAAAATTAACACTAATGACCGTATGAATAAAAGACGCCATCAATAACATTACACGTAATAACTACCTTAATGTTAACAGACCTCGAGCAATTCTTTCGCCAGTTGACACATCGCCATAGGCTCCACCCAGTTTTATACTGTTTCTTCTTAGTGTACTGGTGACCAGCTCTTAGTAAAACTATGCCACCATTTCTATTTATGTATTTTGAACTATTAGAAATTTCAGAGGATGTCGGCGGTTGATTACAATCTTCAGACATTCTGTAACGGATATAAATATAATATGAATATTTAGTATATGAATTATTATAATAACATCACAAGCGTATTATATAATATCGTACAAATTGATATAATATACGAGTACCTAAGATTTTAAATAATTAAAATAAAATATTAATCTAAAGCTACTTACTTTTTTGGAAGAACACTTTTACTTGACACACACTTTACGCAGAACAGAGTTAAAAATAGACTAATACATTCACATTGATAACCCTTTGCTCGCAGTCAAAAAAACTTCACTCATCCGTGATTGGTTATTCCGGCATTGTTAAACAATGGTCGAGTCGATAACAATATAGCACAATGCACACCCATATTTTTGCAGGTAGCAACTATTAAAAAGGGTTCTAACTGGGTGCGGTGGTTTGGCCAAGACGAAAATTTAGAATAGTTGCTTTTTTAAACTAACATATACGTCTCCATTACGATAAATATGACGCACATAATGTATTTCAATAAACTCTGTATGTATATATTTTGTTGCCGACTGTCCCAAAAATCAGTTAATAGGTAACTAGAGAATCCGACCGGAATAAAATATTTAAATATATTTGTGATACCCTACATGGTGGATCCGACCGGAATAGAAAATATTATAAAATAAAACTGATCCCCCAGGGTATCAAATACGGTGTATCCGACCGGAATAACTTGCGTACGGAACCGTGGGAAAGTTTACTGAAGTGTAAAAGTAAATGAGTATTGAACTGCAACCAATTGTGTCAGAATAAGTGGTCATAAAAATGAATCCTGCGAAAGGTTGTAACTGTTTTTGTAAATGTTTTAAAGCCGCATCCTTTGCAGTTCGCAATCGTTAAAATTGATCATACATGGCAATAATTGCAAATCGTTAAACTTTCAATTGGATTTTAAATGTTTTCCCGTTAAAAGTAATAAAAGTGTAGTACCTTCTAAAGTACAGTCCAGTCCAGAACCACCAAATATGTTTCAAAATGGTTTGGTTTACTCTGTCCGAACAATCGTCACCATCGCATCCTACCTGGATAGACGATATGCTGTGATGACTAGAGTATGCGTAGGTACACATATAATTCTTTATGTGAATACGTTAATATAAACTATCGACGAATGACTAAAACTTACTACTTACTACTTTATAATATGTATACATTCTTATTATACTACATGCACGTGAACAGAGTCTATAATACATTAGTGTATGTATGTTTTTACATTGGTAAACAGTTGAATAAATACGTGAAACAGAACATGCAAACACTTGTACATACCTAATAATTTATTATTCTACTTTTATTTTGTTCTAGAACATACTAAATACTTATATCAGTTTTAATTTATATTTAATGTACCTACTGATTATTTTGTGTTTCACATTAGCAATTATATATCAATACTAGCAAAAATATTATAAATCTTTTCTGCTTGTTGTAAGAGTTACTGTTATGCCATTTTATTAACATGTGATTAATTACAATTGGTTTTCTATTGTGTTTTTTTCGTAAAGGGAACCGGTTAAAACAATATTTTACTAACTAGACGTCGCCAGCGGCTTTGCCCGCGTCAATTATACAACCTTCCTCTTGATGCATTCTATCTATTTAAAAAACCGCATTAAGTTCCGTTGGGACAGACAGACAGAAGACAGACTTTGTTTTATATACTATGTAGTGATTTCTAACATTTTTTACGGAACTCAAATATATGTCCACGTACACATATAAGTATCTAAATCATCTCGGATGCTCAGCGAAGCTTAAATGTAATTTATATTTAATAATATACTCATTTTGTACGTCGAGGTCGCAAGTTAAACATGCCGTGAGCGACTGAATTTTTCACTTTCTAAAATTGAATTAAAGGTCCGTCCTACACGGCTGCTAACAAGCCTGCTCATCAATTTGATCTTGGGGTACAACCTATTTTATAGAATAAAATTGGACGACAGCCGAGCTTAAATGTTATTAGCAATGAAACAAATTTCAGTTAAATTTACTTGGATAAATATTGTAGAAAACTTGAAGCGGCGTACAGTGAATAATTATCTCAAAACATTATGTATGTTTTGAGATAATTATCAGATGGAAATAAAGTCGAATAAATTGGAATCTAAACGCCACAGCGACTTTATGTCCCAGGTGGACATAAAATCGAATAAATTGGAATCTAAACGCCACAGCGACTTTATGTCCCAGATGGACATAAAATCGAATAAATTGGAATCTAAACGCCACAACGACTTTATGTCCCAGATGGACATAACATCGAATAATTTGGTATCTAAACGCCACAGCAGTGTCTTTCACTAATTAGTATGTATGTTTTGAGATAATTATTCACTGTGCGCCGCTTCAACTTGTAAATACTGTATCACCTAGGTGATTCTTATGAATATGACCCCATTATTTCGCTTCTATTTAGCTGCGCAAATGGCGTAGCGTTTTACGTGGTCACTTTGCCGTTGTTGTGCGTTCGAGCCCCAAACGGACTAAACATTGTGTGGTACTCAAATTATTGTTATAAGTCTGGGTGTTTTGTTAATAGAATGTTTTTGAAGTCTCCTGCGACATCGTATTCAATCTGCGTGCGGGCGTTGCTAAAATAAAAATAAATGTTTTCCTGAATAGTACCTACTGTAGCTCTTAGATGTAAAAATAATAGAAATCATGTTAAAAAATCAGTCAATTGCTGACATTGAATATTGTAAGCTTACAGCAGTAAAAAGTTTTTGTAAAAAATCCGTATGATAAGACAGACAAACAACAAACTTTTTAATTAAGCGTAGATAAGTATGCTTGTGAATGATACTATGTCCAATAATACTATCATTCACCCCAAAACATGTAAAACAAAAACAGTAACAGTGCGTTTCAAAATAAAAATTGTCACCTTCTCGACTCTTACCAATATTTTTCACTGTTGCCATGCAAAAATATTGTTCAAAACATAAATATTGATCGCAAACAATTCTGTGTTCGTCAGTACCGTGAGTCACATAGATGTGAAAGTCAATATTGTGAAAGCTATCGCCGATATGAACGCAGATGAAAGCCGCCACCGTGTTATATTGCCTAGGCATTCGGGCGTTTATTTACTTTTAGTTTGGTAAACAGATTGTGTAATTCCTAGGTTTTGTGGTATGGTAACTTGTTAGTGATGTAACGTTGATGGTTCGAGTTCTAGACAAATCATTTTTATAACGTAAAGTAAAGGTAACATTGGTATAAGTTACTAGTTTTCGATTCGTGCTTTTTTTCATCTGAATGTTCATATCATTTCAGCTGCCTTTAGAAATATGTGTATCATTATCAGCAGTATTTAGAGCAACGCGTTTATTTAAAAAGCTCTTGCCACTTGATCTATGCTGGAGACCATTTCTTTTATCTTAAACTTTAGTTGATAATAGGCTTCGTGTAGTGATTCATTCTATGGGTAACAAGGGAGGCGAGATAGCAAAATAAATTAAGCAACTAGTATCGTAGTACGAAAGGCTTGACATCAAACCCCATACTAACCTGTCTGGCCAGCGTCGTATAGTAGGCCCAATCCTTCTGTTGCACGACCGTGCTACTGTAAACCAAATAAGGAGAATCTTTAGTCCAGCAGTGGACTGCGAAGAGCATACACGTGAACTTAGACAATATGTTCTCTTGTGACGTCGGTTACACATCTATATCGTGACCATCATAACATCGCGCAAAATATGACGAAGTTTGATTCAATATTCAATCTCAACTTGGTTCCTATTGAATTGTTTCTGTTTTCAATCCCAGTTGAATTGTTCTGGTCAAACCGCACCGCTTCGCCGCGGGACACTGTTCTGTTGCATATTTACCGATATTGGAACCCTGTCATTATTGCATTCTATGCAGCAGGTTAGCTTTGTTGGTAAATTCGAAACAGCTTTTGCTTTTTGGTGAAAATATAATGAAACATATTTTTAATCATTACCTATTTCATAATTTATTGTTACTCTGGCTAGGTAGAGTGATGATATACTCAAAGTGGCTGGCAGCGGCTGGATACGAAAAGCCGAAGATCGGTCTCAGTGCCGTTTCTTTGGGCCATTAGAGAGGCGTGGACAGCAGTGGACTATAGCAGGCTGATAATGATGGGAAATTCATGATTGTGTCTACAAATAATGTTAACAAATAACGGTGATAATAAAGCAAGCGATAGCCTAGTAGAGAGATTAAAACAGGCTGCTACTCAAAGGAGTTGAAACTCACGCCACGCCACCACTGACTTTTCGGAGTGATATAAAAAATAATTAATGATTAACTATGCATATTGCTTCATAAATCGTAATCAATGAAGAAAAAAAAATTTAAGACATCTGCATATGAAAATTTTCAGAAATCTGCATGTCTAAGAATTATTAATAATGTGTGTTCTAGAAAGACATGATGTGAAGTCTACCAACCCATACTTAGAAAAAGCCCTTGGCCAGAAGTGGGGCAACTATACACAAGCCACACACGCAACATTCATTATTAAATTTTTTTTTTGTTAAAAATACGTTTTTGTATAAATTATTTTGTGTCTGGACACAACACTAATAGATTCAAGTGTCCTAAGATTACTGAATATCTTCAACACATAGTGGAATACTACGTATAGTCGTCACAGTTGTGGAAGTGGCACATATTCTAGCGGAATCGCGTTTGTTTATTTTCCTCATCCTCCCGGGAAAACCTGCTTTCTCGAATCAGCATCATTCAATAGTTAGTCACTAGAGAAAGCAGGAAAATTGTATGACACATGCGATAGTTAAGTAACGTGCAACAGAATATCGGTACAAGGAAAAACTGCAAATAACTAAATATTGATTATGGAGAGGACTATATCCAGAAATGATGATGATTTTCACTATGGAATGTAAATTCATGGAAATGTATACAATAATGAAATAAAACAGTCACAAAATAATGAAGTAAGTATAATACATGATATATCTCTTTCTTGTAAAACAATTTATGTACGGGGCAGCCGCCAATTAGTATGGAACACTGTTTTCTTGTTTAACCTGCCTAGAGATTTATTATGGTGTGTGTGTGTGGTGATTTTAACCTAATTTAATGTTAGCTTCTTGAATCATAACAAACAACAATTTCATCTGTGTAAACATATTAACATAAATGTCTACTAATGTCAGTCAACACGGACATACAAACTCTTTTATATACCATCTACAGTAATGTTCAGTGTTGTACTTCTGCGCTCCAATTGCCTACGCCACCCGTTTCATCCGGATCGCGCTAGCCGATGAGGCGTCAATATCCGCCGGTCGGTTCCACGGGGAATCGAAAGCACATAAATGTCTTTCCCCGTTAGAAACGATTTTTCTTTTGATTTCCTCTTCATTAGCAACTCGTGTTTGGACGATAATTATTAATTCTTTTATTACGTTTTGTGAGTTTTTGAATAATGTTTTTGAACATAAATTTAGTTCAATTAAAATATATTTTTAAGGTAAGAAATACATAATAATTGAATTCTATTAAAATTTCGAATGTATATGTAAGGGGTTTCTATCGTAATTATTTTAAAGTAAAGTTGAAATTATCTTTACTAATAACAACTGAACACCTCCTGACAGAGTTGTTATTCGTTATTTTTGAATTGAAAATTTCTTCAACATATCCCACGATCTAAAATCTCAACCCGTGAGCCATGATCAAAATCATCTGATTGTTGTGCAAAGCATTTTATATGCTAATAATGGTTAAACAACAGCATAGGCTATAAGGATGTAATAGAAAGCTTAGTATAACCTTAGTAATAGCTGTGTCATAATTCTTATGTCGCCATCTTAGTAATTGGTTAATAAATCTTTACTTATTGCAAAATTAATAATATCAATAAACTTACTTAGAGGGGTTTGTAAGAATTTAGTTCATTTGTAACGTTTTTGTTACTCATGGGTAAACACCTAAAAATATATTGAAGGATCGGATAAGAGCAGCGATAGCTCAGTTTTGAGACTAATAGTTCTTCATGCAGAGGATTTTTGGTCCCAACTAACGACGGTGCACACCACTGACTTTTTTAAGTATTGAATTACCCGCGACACAAGATCTATTGCTAGTGCGGGAGTTGCCTTTTTAAAACAAAAAAATATTATATCGTTTGCTGCTTGTCTCGGAGAGTACGTTTTCGACAGTTACAGCTTCACGAACTTTTTTAACAATGCTACAAGGAATTAAATATCCAGACACTGGTTTTAATTATAGGATAAAACTATTCTTGAATATCACTCAATTGTAAATCAGCAGGCAGTCAGCAATCAGCATAAAGGTCAAACAGCAGTACCTCTGTACAAAAGCAAATATGCCGTCAATTTTGGTTAGACAAGGAATCAAACCAGGGGTTTTCAACTCTTAGATGAAACTGGGATTACGCTAGGTCGAGGAAGATTTGGCTGACCGGTGCACTAGCGTTGAACTATTGTCTAATTACGTTAATTATTTCCAGCTTAGTGTGGATATGGTTTTGGCGGACATTATTATAATGATGAAAAATATCTCAAAGTCTTTAAAGACATACAAAAATACCTAAAAATATCACCCTATCTGCTCCGGCTCAGTTCGCATTGTCATAATCAGAACATTTTAAGTACGGATTAAGCCTCGGTACGTTGGAAAAGTTCAAGAGCTTTTCTGTATTTCTTTTGGGGCATCTGTTAATCCCTTTGTATAGCCACGCACAATAATGACGTCCTCGTTTCATTTCTATTCTTTTGTGAATTACATGAGCTTAGCTGGATGGTAATATTGCATTTTTCTTTTAGCAAAATATCTTCATTTAGTCCGGTATACAAGAAAGAGGGGTCTAATGAGATGTACACTTTGTATAGGACTAAGGTAGTAAAAAAATATATCCTAATAAAGAAATAGGTATACAAATTGGTCGAAGATTTTCTCGTATCACAATCGTTTGCCCGCGTATTACAAATTTATCGATCTCAGACATGCTGAGCTGCTATCAAAAGCTGCCTGATAAAAGTTTATCGGACAAGGAGGCTATAAATCTTACTCATTCCAGGCACTAATAACAAGGTTACAGTAAAATCAATCTCTATGAATTCTTGGCTTTAAGCTGCTAAGATCTATGATGCTTTTCTGTATTTACCTACACCTAAATGTGCTTAAATAAAGCTAAGTCTTTTCGCTTTTCAAGTCATATAGCATATCAGCTCATATGAGTTATGTAATATCTTTAATTGATGTGAAATTCTGAGTAGGAATGATATTGATCCCGTATCAATATCCCATTCAGTGAAAGTAGAACTAGATCTTGGTCTAATACAGCTGCAACTATTTTCTACTTCCGTATTTTCATAAATAGTCCAGTTTCATCGTAAGGCCGTTCAGGTCAGCGCTAATGCACGCAACTGAAGGCCATATCTACCCAGCAGCTCCTCGTTCAAATGTCGCGGAAAGGTCAGTCCCCGGTAACGATCTTGTCAAAGTGTCACATTTATACGGGACCATTCATAATGTAGATGTGACATTGTTGTTATAAAAGTTTTTTTGCAGTTCGTTCTTAGGTCTAGGAATCGTTTTGTTTAGAAGATATGTAGCTTATTATACTCTTGTATAGTTTAAGTTCTGGTCTTTTAGGCATTGCAGGTGTCTATGGGCAGTGGTAATCATCTACCATCGAGCAAGCGGTTCACTTGACCCGCTTGCTCGTTTCGTCTCCCTATGCAATAAAAAAGAAAAATCTTTTTAGCAAGAGGTACCCATAGCCTAGTGGAGATACCAACAGACTACGATCCTGAGCGTATTGGGATCAAACCAAAGCCACGGCACCCCTGACTTACGTTTAAAAATTGTTAACTGTTGCTTGCTCCGTGCTGCGGAAAACACGAAGGGATGTCGGTCGTGGCTATCACGAAGAAAGTGTGACAGTCGTAACCATCGTAACAGGAAGTCGGTTGTCGGAAGTCTTGATTATACTGAAACTTGTCAAAGACATGAAATATCGATATCCTTTTGAGCCGCGGAAGTCATCTTAAACAGTACCGGAAATTATTTGGTAAAAAATAATATTAAAATCCATCAGCAATTTACTTTTCACGAATGAACTATGAAATGTTAATTTCTAGTAACAAACAGTAGAATTAGTCTAGGTTGGGCCACAAAAATATAATTTATATTTGCACGAAAAAGGACACAAGATTCAATTGGTAGGCACTTATAAAAAATAAATAATACCTTATACATTGCCCATATCTATGAATTGAATGTGACTGGGGTGATGTACCAAATCATTTCTCTTTTACCTGCTTGTTACTTCAACTGAACAAAAAGAACTATCTTTTAGATATTAAAATCCATCTATTAGTAGCTCCATGTAAACCACCAAAACTATTGTTACGGTTGTAATAGCCGCTCGAGTGGTCGAGATATACGGACGTGAATAAAAAATAACACCGCACTTGACATTCAGCCGACAACCTCTCCGATACCCTCCCGACAATCACTCCTTAGATATAATCAAATATACTAACAGCGGAAAAACACAACGGGATCATTTTATGCCAGGTACAGGGCCTACGACATTGCGTATTTTTTATTATAGGTACATGTATCAGAACTTTTTGTTGGATCAATGACTCTTTTTCTACAATATTTGTAATTTTATTATCATAACCAGTGTAACGTCAAGTGGCGTAAGAAGTGTTATTACCAATTCATTAAAATAAACAAAACCGTCTTCAAATTTAGTAACAAACTAACACAAATAGTTAGGTAGAACTTCGACACTTATTAATAGTTAAGAGTTCTAAGATAATAAAGAATAAACAAGATGGTTTTTCATTCCAGTATTGACGACAACACCAAAATCTCTACATGCTTTTATTAATTTACTGTTTATTTTATCTTTTGGACGTGCTTAATACACACCAATAAAAGTAAAAATATATTCATATTTTTTATTGTACATCATTATTTATACATCATATTTCTTATGCCTACTGAGGTGTACAGACTCTGCACAAATGTAATGGAAATAAAATATTTCGTATCCATCACAAAGAAAGCATCATAGATATTTTAAGTATTACTTTTACGACACATTTCCCGCAGGATGTGGCGGCTTTATTGCCTCACTTCCGACCGGAAGTGCCCTAATGTGACGCGAGTGCATTTCGGAAGTTGTTCCCTCGAGCTCTGTTCAATGTTTGCTCCGTCAACATTCCAACATAGACAGAAAGATAAAAGATGTCTTAACCGATACTTCATAATGCATACTGATATTGTTGGGTATGAATTTAATAGTCTGGGGGTTTAAGTTAAACGTTTTTTTATTATAAGCGGAGACAATTCACATAATATTTGATAAATCTGTTTATATAAAAGCCTTGCGTTATCGATGAACTGACAGACATGCTACAGCCGAAACTAATGGGCGCAAGTAGGTGAAATTCGCCATGTATGATCCTTGGGGATTGTAAGGACGCACTAAACGAATATTTTTGGAAATTTCTCCCTTAAGGGGGTTAAACAGGTTGTCAGAGTTTGTATCAACCTTTTCATTCCTTAAACATTTTATCTAATCGTTAACGCGAGCGAAGCAGCGGGTAAAAATTATTACATAATATGCTTGGTAAGTAATTGTTCATAACTTAATGAGATAAACGTAACGATATTTAAAGTGAAGCCATAAGCGTGCAAGGAAGCTCTTGAACATTATGGTCTTGTGAAACAAATAGATTGAATAATGAGAACAGTAGGGCTGCTTATTGAGCCCTGTATGTGACGGCTGACAGTGATGAGTATCAACTTATGGTATGCTACTCAACTGAGAGGTTAAATCACCATTCTGACCGAATATCTTGAGAAAATTTTGAACAGAGGAAGTTATTCATGGAATCAAGTGGTGTGGAATAATTTAACCATAGTGAAAAAATCCTGTACTCGTAGAATTTAGAAGGAGATTAAAAACTTTAACTGATATTACATAGTCGACTAAGTTTCGTGGCAAACCACCGACTTTTTGTACGCTGCAAGAATAGAAAATCTTAATATATAAAATCCTTGCGTTACTGACTGACTGACAGACACGCTACAGCCGAAACTATTGGGCGCAGGAAGCTGAAATTTGGCATGCATGTTCCTTGGGGATCATAGGGGTGCACTAAGAAGGGATTTCCCGAAATTCCCACGGGATCGGCCAAAACGGGTAAATTTAAAAAAAATGCAGGCGTAGCTGCTGGCGTCCTCTAGTATAATCATAACGATAAAAACGGTAAAACACGCGTTCAACTATGAACAGGAAAATACCTACCAGAATTGAATCAGATCTGTCTAGGTTAAAGCGTGTCACAGACGGTGATGATATAATGATCACACGAAAATTAAATTATATGATAAAATATGTGATGTAATGAAGTTGTTAGTTAGCTTAATAAATAAATAAATTAAGATTGCAATAAAATAAGGAATTAATAAATAAGCAAAGAATATATAAAAAATTAATAGCGATTTAATAATTAACTTTCTGTTTTCAATGAAATTGTAATAATAGTAACGTAAAACTAACAATATTATTACCTATGTTCCTTAAATAAGATAAAGTTTAGAAAGAAAGAAAGAAAGAAAGAAAGAAAGAATCATTTATTTGTAAGAATATAGTAACAAAAAAGATATTATTTCGAATTTATCCAAATTAAAGGTGCTGAAATAAGCAACTAATTTATTTAAAGAAATATTGAAACATGAAAATAATATAAAACAAATGTTTGTTCGAAATGTATTTGCGAGTACACACTTGAGCATTTACTTACTTCAACAAGCCACTCTTATTTATTTTTCATCCTTTCACGAAATTAAGTTCACACACCACACTCACGTTTCAGTTACAACTAAACTTCCCTGGTGATTCCGCCCGTGAATTATTCACCTAAATCTGCCTTAGAATACATAAGGAAGATTTAGGTGTACCTATAATTCGCACTATTTCTAAGTGGAAACCGTACAATAACCCGTTTGCTAGATTTATCAGTTTATCGCGTTCATAGCGACAGACGAAAACGGAACTTATTTATATTATGTATAGATTGACAGATCTGTTTAGCAAACCTAAGAGCTAAATTGTATAACCTTTCGGCAAACTAAATATATCCCACGTGACCTGACATTACAACTAATGCACTCGTAGAAAGCAATGTTACAAGTAAAAGCTTACTCGCCGTAAACATTCGTCAATAAGCATGCACAGGACCTTAGCACTTAGGTACATAGACATGCTCAAGTTTATACTCTGTTCTCAGTATTACGGTATATTCATCTTCTATGATTCGGTGTATAGACAAGTAACTGTTTCCTGGTGAGAAATAAACCACTTAAAGTCAATAATTTCTTATTACCATAATAAACCTCAGAAAAGCATTGTATAACTGCTTTTAAGATCATTTTCAAAATGACAGCTAGATAGAAAATCGTGCTGCAGGGACGTGCATCATTAACTACAGTTACAAGAAATTGCTAAGAGAATAATAATTTTATTAGTTAAGGCTACAGAAATAGCGAGGCATACAGTATTAGAACTGTGATCAGAACATATAAATTGTTGGCAAAGAAGCCTTAGCCAGTATATTTTTGTAAATATAATATTCATATTACGGGTAATGATTACGGGTCACACTCACATGATTCCCTAAAAAGTAAGGAATAATACCTTTTTTATTGTTTCGACTCTTTGACGTGTAACGATTACATGAAGACTTTCTGTTACATGAATAGTAGAATGTTCAGAAAAAGCGAAAGTTTTTTCTTAAAAAGCGTTTGCAAATTTTTTCTTATGTACATTACACGCATTATTTATATTGTTTTTCCTAAATTTCACGACGGGTCTGACGATATGTAAGGTTAGTCTCGTAATACATGTGTACTTCTCCTCTTCGTCTTTGGGGAAGCTCTATTTTAGGGGAATTTGTAACAAGGGTATTTGAAATTAGATGGTAGTTTCCAAAATGGCCGTGCTACTTGAAAAGTAACTCAAAAGAAAGGTACGAACTTCATATCCTGAAAAACACCATGGTATCAATTTTCTTGTCCTGTACATAATTTGACATAATAATAATTATGTTTTGATCAATTCTTGAAGTTATCTTCTGTTATTATCGCATTAATGATTGCATTTGAAGCTTATTTGCTTTACCTATCTACGTGCTTTATTTCCATATGGCTAAATACAAATTTGAATGACCTATGTGAGCAGTAGGTAATTACTATGTTTAAAAAATTACTACTACTCGTAGTTTTCATAGCCCTACACGCGAGACAAGAGCCCTAATCGTTTCAACGTGAAACATTTCAAGCTTCAAGCCTGCGGCTGCAATAATCCACCTGTCTCTATTATTAAGATATAGCTTATTATTTTCCGAGTGACTAATAACTTAAAAGATGACTAAATGTTTGCAACTAATAAAATAAGTTGTTAGCGATTAAATATTTTGGCGACTATTGTATTAAATAAGATCCAAAAGTAAGGGTGTTAAAAAAACTTAAAACTAGCAGCTGCGTTTAGGTAGCAAATAAACTATACAAGTCAATTGAAATAATAGCCGAGGAGCTATAAATAATGACTTGGCGACTAATAATGTTAGTAGGTAGGTTATGTTAGGTTTTCTTGTGACCGGCTCCGTCAACTTGGCTTAAAAGACTGAAGCGTCTTATTTACTTATACGAAACACTTCATTTAAGACAAAATCATTTGCCAAATATTGAAATTTGTATTATTTATGAATGTCCATTTTCTATTTTTTATTCATCATCAAGTTTCCGCTTAGATATTAATTCAGTTCCCAAAAAAATAAAATGCTGCTAGTTTAACCCATTAACGTCCAAAATAAAACTGCTGGTATAAAATACTTGATTATGTTATTTATTGCTTTATTATAGACTTATCAAAGGAAAAATGAACAAAAAAGTGAAAAAATATTTCTGACTTTAAAAATATAAGGGTGTACTTGTCCGAGTACAACGGGCGGATTAGGTATGAAATTGTCCAAAGCAATGTCTCTCGACACAAGGTTTTCATGCAAACCATACAACGCCATCGAACGCGGTTGTGGCAAATAAAACACCGCAACTGATTTTCAATGTGCTCCGGATTGTGACCGTTATTATTTCGTTCAATATCAATGATTGAAAATGACGTAGGTTGATTCTTAGTTTTTGTTGGACTTAGGTATGCGCGTGCTAAAGTTCTTCTGAACGATAATTGATCCATATAGGTCGTTATCCCATCCTGCTTGCTCAGTAAGACATGCAGCCGCCAAGGATTGGAGACAGCCATATCTAAAATCAAAAAGGTAAGTGAAGATAACCCACCACCATCTTTTTCCTTTATGGCTACTCGATACAGGCTTATTGACAGATCCATTTGGTCAACTCCGCCCATACCCTTATTATAATTTATGGGAATATATTGAAAACAACTTTTTGCTTCTGAACATGGCACCATCACTTCACCTTCCCCAAAGGATCAATGACATCATAGTTTGAGCCCATTGCAACAATGTTATTGTCCTTCCAGCGCACGATGGTAATTTCGTTCTTTATATCAAAACGACAGTTCAATTTCGCTCTTAGTTTCTTTTTCTTATCTTTTACAGAGGTAACTGGACATTTCTTTGTTCGGTTATCACGTATTATGGACGCGTGTCATGTAAAAGTTGATAATTCGTAAAAAAAATGTCAAATTCGTAAAAAATATCATTGGGAACAATTGGCATTTTTTCTAGTAAGCTTTTCACAACTCTTGCTCTTAGAGGAACAGCAGATACTTCGTTTGACTTTCCACAATATACGTCAAAAGCGTAGCAATATCCAATCAAACTTGTGGCTGCCCAATTTCGATAGCCGAAACGCACAGGTTTACCCATGATATATTGTTTGGCGGGATAGCGGCCAAAATACTTTATCATGGATTCATCCGCTGGTAAACTGTTATGGAAAACCCCCCATTGACAAGAATTCTTCTGAATAAGTTCGCACAATGGTCTGTATGTAGGTTTACTTTTTCTCCATGTAGGCTCATTAGAATCCTGAATTCTGGTTCTTTTCGGAGGTCTAGCACGATTTGAAAGCTGCTTATCATCACTATAGTTCCAATCTGAATCATTATCACCAACTAGATGGGGAGAAACAACCTCGACAGTCCCAGGCACATCTCTCGGAAGAGTACAACATGTAAGGTCATCGTTATTCCCTTCTTCTTCATTACTTACAACTGCCAGTTTCTGTGGCAACAATAAAACATCATACTCCAAATCATCATTATCATCAGCCATTATCGATTCAAGGGCTTCTTCCAGTCTTGAGTAATCATTTTGGCTCGTAAAAACGGAACGGTTCGCCATTGCAAAATATCTGAAAACAACTGTAAAAAATAGAACATAAGTGCCCGTTGTACTCGCCCGAGTACAGTAAACTAAAATGAATCTTCTTACGTGTTTATCATAAGAAATTATTACTAAAAGAGTATGATATGATGAAATACAAAACAATAATGACTTATCATCAACATCAATAAAAAATAAAAATACTTTGGGATTTATAATAAATTTTTATTATTGTATCTTACCTTGACACGTTGGTTCACAATCGGTACTTGTCACTAACGAATTTGATAAAAAAAAACAAACTACCCCCACAATTATGTTGTCATTTACAACTAGGTTAACTGGCCATAATATAATTCTTGAGATCGAGTAAAACCACAGACAGATGATATTGAAATATGCATTATTGTAGCAGTACTCGCGCGAGCACGGCGGGCGTTAATGGGATTAAAACGAAGCTTATTACTGACATATTAATATGCTACATTTTACTTATTACGACACTCCTTATTAGCTGCCAACCCATTATATATGGTACCCACTCTAATTATTTTTTAAACTTGTTTTCGCTTTACTTAGTCGCCGCATTAAATACAAGCCTTAAGATAATGTTCTGTCATTCCCCAGTCTCTATTTAAACGAACATTAAAACACTGCAGTTCTAAGTGAGAACTGCACATAATTTGCGAAGTAGTACTCGTAGTAATATTTGGTATATTAGAAAATGCATAGCTAGAGGTACAGTCAGCATCAAAAGTCGATGACCACTTTCAGATTTTCAAAATCAATGAACATTATATCACCCATAAATCGCTCAACAAGAAGGGCGCCAGTATTGAATGAACATCATTAAAGTTCAAAACCAACTGAACACTACTTGTCAAAGGTCACTGAACACCATTTTGTCAAAAATTGCTGATCATTATAATATCCGAAAACATTTAGAATCATCAGTTTGAATGTATACCATCGACGTAATTATAGATTTTTTAGTTCGATTTAATTGTAACCTTATTCGTAAAGCAATAAGACTTGTTTTCAAAAATCACGCAGATTCCGTTCAAATTCAAACCGTCGACTTAGTTTATGTTTTTTATAGTTACGATTGAATTAGAACCCAATCCGAGGGTCTAGTACGAAATTTACACGGTGATGATAGGCTAGTCGACGGGAACAATTTTCATACATTTCCTTAATGCGCCCTCTATCAATCGCTACTATCCGATAAGGGCGCTTTTAGAAAACTATTGATGACTAATAAACTGATTTAAATAATAGTTACAGGTAGCACGCCACTGCGTAATGTTGATGTTGTGCATGTATTGTTAGGGAGAGATGCAGAGGGCCTTTAATGTTGCGTTCTCTCTCCCACCGGCGGACACGAATAGGCCCCACTCTGCCACTCTATTCTAATATCTCTATGGTATGAAATATGATATAGTGACGTCATAGTGTTTTGCTGTCAAGTAGAATACTTATTATCAATAAATTGACGATAAAAAAATGTTAAATTAAGTTTTAACATTATTTGATGAATGAAATTACTATTATTTTGACATGTTTCACTAGATAAAAATACTTGTATAATTTATTTCACATGCAGGAAACTTCCGTGACGATCGCGTGCAAAACTCGTGGTTTGTTTGAAAAACAAACTCTTGGTAGACCCCCTATATACATATAAGACTCATTTCCAAAATTCACACAAATTCTGTTTTAATTCAATTATTTGTAAAACTGTTTATCCTTGAATGTAAAATAATATTTCTACTTAATTATCACTTTGTATCGAATGTAGACCATTGCGGTTGCAATTATTTATCATCTATAAAATATTGTATTAGCTTAAAAGACTATAGTATTATTTTAAATTATTTACTTCATAATACTTTAATAATAATATAATTAATGACATTAGTTTATCAAATGTAACGACCTCCTTTATTTAGTTCTCGGACGTCACTGGCCGTACTGGCCGAATGACTGGTGACGTGGTTTTATGCTTTTTTTACCATAACTTTGTTTAGCGACTTTTGAAAAGTCATGGTCACCTACTTATGCCCTTTTATGATAATCATTCATTTCTGGCGCTTGTCGTGTTGAGCAATTTAGGTATATTATGGTGTACAGCGATATTGAAAATCTAAATGTGGTCATCAACTTTTGATGCTGACTGTACCAAGTTCGCGAAATATTCGTCCTTTCTTTTACATAAACATCACGCCTTTTTATCCCCGAAGGGGGAGGGAGAGGTGTATTACACACCCACACTTCGCCAGTCATGTG
Source organism: Euclidia mi (assembly GCA_944739405.2). Taxonomy (NCBI): domain Eukaryota; kingdom Metazoa; phylum Arthropoda; class Insecta; order Lepidoptera; family Erebidae; genus Euclidia; species Euclidia mi. The sequence goes on from OX123189.2 coordinate 18,572,286, forward strand.
TCGTCCCAATATAATAGTGGGCGAGCCTATTGCCACCCACGGGGGACAACTTCGAAAAGTCAGAGGTGTGTGCTCGGGGTAACTGGGATCGAACCCGAGACCAGACCATCGTCTCGGCAGTCCGTTACTTACTCCACTAGGCTATCGCCACTACCGATGACATAATTTGACATAAATGAAGAATTATATTATTATTTCAATAGTGTGGCGATTTCATACATATTATTGTGTAAATGGGTGCGTTTGTTTGTCTTCGAATATAATATATTAATAAATCATCGTGTATCACAGATCACAGTGCTTGTTTTTAAACTTCTTAAAAATTTTCTAGACACCGAAATAATATAAAAATCTTTAAAGCCGATCAGTATGTTCATGAAAACAACAAATACTTTAAGTAACTTGAAATATCTCATCCTGGTTGTCTATGAAAAGACAAACATATTATACGAATTAATTATAATAATCAAGATTAATTTGCCGAGAGTAGATCATATAAAATGTAATTTGTGAGCTAAAATGATGTACTGCCAATTATTCATAATGGTGGACAGATTGAACCATAAAGTTTTAATTTGCTCATAAATCATACATACTTTATGAGTTTATGTTATGAAGTGAGTTAATATTACTTGGGATGGCACTTTTTATTGATCTGCATTTGCAAAATATTTTTGTAATACAAGACAGTATACTTATTCACACAAAATTATTTTAAACAGTGTGCTATGATATATAAAATATTTTCATTAAATGTTACTTAGATAATGAATCAGAATAAACTGTTAAATCGTCCAAAATAATACTGTATAGCACAGTCACTGTAGGTACGTGGTATTGTATGTGTTAGGCACCTGAGACAAAGATGGCGATCAGCTGAGCGGCGGCAGCGGTCAATACACCGAGTTAATTTTCAAAGTGCATGATGACGAAATTTTTTTTAACTTTTAGTGACTTATTTTTTTATGTATTTGTATTCAGTTATAGTAGTATATTAACTCCTTAAACTATTTAGCTAATGCAAATTAACAACCTGTATTTCACAAATAAAAGGTACATATTATTAATGAAATTATATTTTTATAAATTTAGAATGCAACGAACGCAGAGGGTCAGACTCTCTGCGTGGCCTCTCGTCTTCCATTGGTAGGCGGGCATAACCATCCGGCAATACCAAGACCTCAATTTTATTGTGAAAAAAAAACCGCCTTAGCTTAGGATCAATCAAGTGGTCCTGGCGTAGTAAGGGGCAATAATATAAAAATAGGGCGTCGTCAAATATTTCGGCTAAAGTTAGAGCAAAGCTTAGAAATGGCATTATTTCCCCACCTCGCAGCCATTAGCCCCTAAAATTTGGTATAAAATACTTCTTTCTCACTATGTTTTTCTTTACCTCGTTATGTGTCAATCGCAAATCCAATCCAAACATTACAAATGTAAGCTTGTCCTACTGTTTATCTATGTAGTTATATACATTGTAAGAAGTTATGATTGCACGGCAGCGGAATAAAAGTGGACGCTTGTCATAGCCAATTCCTTTCGACTTGTATGTTATATCCAAACTTGTGTTCGCTGTAAAGCCAGGACCAAACCAACGCGTTCAGATTGCGTCCGCGGTGGCGTGCGCGGTGGCGATCAGATGTTGTGTACGAACTTATAGCGACGTGTTCACATCTACGCGTCCTCAGATTGGACGCGGCGTCCGGTGCAGCGTCTGCACGCGGCGGTGGCGATCAGATCGCGCTTGTTACGTTAGGACGCTACACGCAGCTATTATTTGTTGAGGACACTGTGATTTGTAGATTTTAAGTATGGTGTAAACGCAAGAAATTTTAAATGAGGTCCACAAATACCCATTGTTGTATGATAACTAATCAAACTCTTGTTTTTCTGAAAAAAATATAATAAGGCGTTATTGAAAGATGAGACATTTACTTCACTGGCACAGTATATCATACCCACCTCAAGTTCACTTCTTGTTCCTCTTCGTCTTCAATAATAGCAGACAGATGTAAAACTTCTTCAATTTCACTATCGGTATCAGACAGCATTTTAGTGACGCGACTACAGCGTGGTGAATGCCTGAACGAACGCGACAGTGTGCACAACTTTTGCACGCGCAATAATCGCCACCGCGCACGCCACGCGTGAACGCGTTGGTTTGATCCTGGCTTTATCGATACTGATCACATACAATGTACTTTTAAACCGTATAACAGTCAGTAATAAAGATTTATGTTTTCATGAATTTTAAGTTTTTTAGAAGACCGGCGCGTCGTGTTCTATAATATTGCGTATTTTGCAGACGAAAGAAGACGTGCACGTACAGTTTTTGTGTTTACCTCTTTTAAGTATTTATAACTCTTTATTATCTGCATTAGTTGGGCTAAGGCTTAACATGGGTTGTGTTACTCCCGTGGAAAAAGCCAGTTTAGTCCGGGTGAACCTAGCGAGACCTATCAGGGTTGAAATAATTGTAATTCATAGTTTTACTTTATATTAGCCCTGCTTCATAATACCAATAAGATTACAATTTTTCAAAGGCTCATTATAATATCTCGCAGTGCAAAAAATTTGATTTATCATATCATTCAACTAGCTTACTCACAGGAGTGACAAAGCACTACGTATTTTTGTATAAAGCAAGTCATTGTTTACTGGCATCGTAACATTGACGTTTCACTAGAATCTGTAAGTGTTTGTGACGGTTTGTTAGTTCACTCTTGTGTGATGAAATCTTCAGCTTGAATACGTCGCATGTAACAAAGATGGTGAAAGTACTCGAGCGTTTAACTTAACAGGACTAGTAATAGCGACGCGTGCGAATTTGACGTCAGCCTATGAATTCGGGCGGACCGTAAGGCTGAGTTCACGTCTTACTACTAATCGATTGGGCTATGAAGAAATAAATAACTATAATGCAATGATTTTTTTTTAAACTCTGGTCTTACAGTAAATTGTAAAAAGGGGTTTTAAGGTTCAATGATTCATGTGTGTGTGACTGTTTGTTTGAAACATTGGCAGAAGGTTGAAATAGAATACGGCATTTCAGCTGGACTTTGAAGCTATAAATTTTCTTAAATCACATCATCTGCATTATAAATTATGCATTCTCGTACATAATATAGAGAAATTCATGAATAGACTTGTAATTGTATTCATTGCAGTCGTTAGTTTATTTCCAGTTGTCACTGCGAATTTATACTTAAATTCTTATACTAATTATTTTTCAGCTAAAACTACCACAAGTACCGACAATAATTGAGTTTTGTCACTCAACATATTAATAAATCACATTAATTAGTGAGTTCCTGATCAGGTATAGATCACGCTAAACAACATACACAGGAACTCAGAAAATTGTTAAACATGTTGGTAAGAGTAGGTTAATTTAGTGAAACGACCTGGTATGAGGTATGACCCAGTATATCTCTGGTCGAAAGTATGTTTATCTTTGCATCAAACTAAGGTTAAATAAATCTTGTGTCATTCAGAACTAAAATCGTTGTTTTAAAATAATTAGTAATGTCAATCATTGCGTCGAATTACTAATCGGTTTTGCGACAAACGTTCAGTGTGTAGGCATCCTAACCATATCTTAAGCTGGTAAGCCTCGGCTTCACGCTAATTTGGATTCGTTCCAGTTAAGGCCAATACAAACGGTACGTTTGTTCGCTATTCTTATACAAAAAGAAATCCACAATGTGCACCACATAATGAAGATAATTTCCGCACTAATTTGAAATGGGAATATTGTGCTTCTGGGTTAATCTTAGATTTTATGTTCTGAATAAAAATTAAAATGAGTGCAGATTCCTTGCTTTGATCCTTATTTATGCCAGTAAAAAATACGTATGTGGGTGCTAATATTGCTTTTAAGGAATATTTTACTTTTAAACTAATATAAAATAAGATCAAAATATATTACTTGTATTAAAAAGCAAACATAATAAAACAAAACCGTTTTGTTGAAAGCATTGGCAAGCAATTCTTAGAAAACGTACGTTTCCTTGAATCGTTATCTGAATTTCATTTTTGCATAAACGGTAATTTTCTTTTGCATCGTAGAACAGATGCGCCTCTAGCTCGTCTGCCATTAGGGGCAAAAAACATCCTTCGCTGAGGCGATTTAAATATCCGCATAAGTGTACATTTTTATCTTTTACAAAGTTAGTGAATTAGTGGTACATACACGGATTGATTAGAGTCTGTTACGTGGTGTTAGGATTTTAAATATAAAGATGGAAAGAAGCCTTATTTCTATATGTGACCGTGATTTCATTGACTAAGAGGCTCACATATTTTTTTTATAAGTGTTTATGTTTCTATTGGTTGTATTTCCATTTAGTTCCTTTCCACCTTACTTCGGTGGACAACTTTACATCTTACCTATACATGCACTACAAGTGTCCATGGTTACACCCGTGTTGTTTAAGGCTAATGCCCGGCTCCCGTGGCTCAAAGCGTGATGTTGTATAGCCTTCCTCGATAAATGGGCTATCTAACACTGAAATGATTTTTCAAATCGGAGCAGTAGTTCCTGAGATTAGCGCGTTCAAGCAAACAAACAAACAAACAAATAAACTCTTCAGCTTTTTATATTAGTATTAAATTTAAAAATTCTGGCTCTTTTTATAATACGAATAAATAAATCCAAGAATTTGTAGTTAAAAATCTCGTCACCTTAACTCTCTGCGTCAACCCGCCGATACCTTGATAATTAGTCTAGCACAAAGGTACCAGTGACAAATCGCCTTCAATTTGGGAGGTCGCCAATTTGACGCCGACTCGGGCAACTTACCTGAGAATACAATTAATCTTATTGTATTTAATTCTACTATTAATCTTACTGACGGCTGATACGTGTAAATTAGTTTACTAATTTCACGCAGGCTTACTCAGGATGTTTTCCTTTACCGTTTAGCATGCGATGATTAACTAATTATCTTCGGAAAGTCATTGGTTTCGTCACAGGTACTCATAATATCTGCCGTCTAAGCTTAATAAAGTTAGGAATGAAGTTTATGGCGGGGTCACGGTAAAGAAGGCTAACCGCGAATCGCGTGACTACGCCACAATACGTATACCACAATAGTAGTGGACACCGCAGTGGTTTTAGTGAGCAAGCCTCCGAGGGACAGCCTCACACACCTCCTCTACCAGCCCCAAATTCGATTGATTGTTCAACACGACCGAGTGGCGGAGTCGAGACGGCTCGTTAGGAGTTTCCACCGCGCAACAAAAAAAAACAATAAAAAGGAATGAAGTCTAACGTTGTTAAGGTCCGGGGAAAGCGATAATTACCAATATCAGTAAGCGGTGTGCTACGTGGCTTCCACTCCGAGACCTTATGCGTGGAAATCGATTGGTTTGACTGAGCTTTCGCTGCTCTTAGTATGAATACACACTTAAGCAGTTGTTACTTTTTGTTTTTCGTGTGAGTGTGTGGCCAACTCTGGTGTCGGAGATATCAGACCGCCCGAAGGCCTCCGACATGGCCTAAAGATCCTTATCCTTAGACAAGAACCGGGACCAGATCAGATGTAAATGCTACACACGGTCGCCCAGTTAATAATGTCCCTCATGCAACAGTGTTACCCATTTCTACTTGTTTTCAGACAGTGCAATAATATAGTGGCTTTTTTATATTTCATAGATTTTTACGAGTACCTAATGCTAGATTCACCATCCAAATAGTATCGTGATTTAGACTCTGTTTCACACTGCGCTGCGTATTGCATGTTTGATCCCCATAGGTACGAGACGACACTTTGTAAGATTCACAAATTTGTATATTGGTTGCATCTTTATCTCCTACGATACGGAATATGATACTATAAAAATTTGTTTCTAAGTAACAATGCATATATCATATTCTATGACCATTAGAATCATATTCGATGGTTTACTCTTATAAACTGCCTCTGTATTTTCATTCTATTAGATTAAGTACTTAGGTACGTGAAGAAATGTTTTCTCCTGTTTCAAATACAAGGCATTTTGTACTCTGGATAAATTTCTTACAATCTAAGGCTTACAGAAACGAATTTGGCTACATTCACCTGGGCTACATGTGTAATACACGATTCACAAACGTAATGCACGATGCTGTTGGAATAAAAGCAACGCCTGTAAAAATGCTACTAGCAACAAATATCGGGTCCGCATTTTCGCTAGGCTAAGCTTAAATGTATGCATTGTTTCTTGCACAAGGATCTCGTTCTGAATATAATAGGAAGTATGCCGAAATGCATTTTCAATATAGCTTAGACTTTTGCAGCTCGGTAAGGTTTTCATAGTTTTATGCAACCCCTGATCGGCAAACAAGCCTTTTTGGTTCTTGAGGTGCTTTGTTGACTTAGGCTGAGATCTATAGAGCGTATTTACTTACCTATAAAAAACATACAGTGTAAGAAAGTGATAAAAATAAACTTAGGATTGGAATACACTATCACGCCATGCTTCAATTTAGATAGGACATTTTACGATAGTTCTTTAATAGATACCTACTTATTCATGAAAATAAATAAAATATGCAATTACATTTTATTTTATTGACTAATCAAATTTATTCTCTTTCTATACCAATTGAAACATATTATCGTGATTCGCATACAGACGTGACAATTTTACAGCATATAATTCTATCGTAAGTTGGCAATTCCGTTAACTTAGCATTTACTCAGCGTGCTCTTAGCAAAACGCTAAGATTATTCTAAACTAGTACGAATAGGTACCAACATTGTCTTAACTTTAATGGTAAGTTTGAGCAGAATTTCAAGTCAGTTTCATACATTTCAAAAGAGATTTAATTGTAAAAATATTGGAGTATGTATTACTTTTCCGATATTAATTAACCATATAAAAAACAAGAGGGTATACAAAAAGGCTAGACACGAAGGGAGAATTAGGTATGTTGATGATACGCAATCAGATCGGCTTGCAAGGATTGTGGTTGCGTATGTTTTTGTATCCATCTCTGTACACAGAATGAAGTCTGGCTAGGAATTGAGTCTCGGGTTGTCTCGTGTCTCGAAATCCCGGGACGTTTGTAAATTTAGTTGATTCGCGTCCCGGGACTTTCCAGACGAGACTCGAGACAGGACACGGTTGTTGAAATTTTATAGTATTAGTGCAAGATTTGAATATTTTTAGAAGAAAACATATTAGTTAGACAGAAATTAAGGTTAAAACTGTTAGGAGTTCATTTGATGTTTCATGACTGTTGATTTTCATCAATAATGTTATTTTATTCACACATTTGGCCCGAAAGTAATATAATTCGTATTTATTTTCTTAACAGCGAAGGCTTCTTATGTTCTTATCAGAGATTTCCTAAACCTAACACTTAAAGTAAATCGTGGACTGCCGAGGACTTATCAAGTGTAAAACATTTTGGAAAACACAATACTTGGGGCAGTGCTAAATGGCAAGGCGTTGCCTTAAAGCACTACGGTGTACAGTCAGTTAAAACTTGTTATTACTATCGATATCAATATAAGTAGGTGGTGACTCTTTACTGTGTTATTTTTTTGAATGTTTGTACAGCCTCCGCGCTACAGGATTTATTCCTACCGCGGGGTTATCTTTTAAGAAGATGAATTTTGAGAAAATGAATTATTTCGACCAAAATTTATGTTAATTAGGATTTCATGTTATGTTCAGTGACTAGATTTTTTACCGAATTTGGGTTTGTTCATATATATTGACTGAAATGAACACTGGCAGTAATAGCCTAGTGAAGATACCAACAGACTGCCATGCAGAGGGTATCGGGTTCGAATCCACGGCGCACACCACTGACTTTTCGGAGTACCTAATGTGCGTATTGAATTGACAATTATCGCTTGTCCCGTGCCTCGGAGAGTACGTTAAGCCGTCGGTTCCGGTTGTCATGACGATCTTTGACAATCGTTATATAGGGCGTCAGTACCAGAGAGGTTGGACGTTTAAGGTTATATTTCTTTGGTCAGTGCCTTCTAAATAAACTGACACTAGTCTAAACCATGGAGTATCGCTATCCCTTCGGGTTGCGGAGGTTAGACAGGCAGTCGCTCTGTGGAAAACTAATATTCAGCTAAATCCGGTTAGACTAGTAAGCGGACCCCAGGTTGAAAATGGGATAACGCTAGGAGGTAATTTTAGATTTTCGATTAACTTTATTCTGAAAAGTCTCGGTGTCTTCGGAACATTGAACGTTAACTGTCTCGTGTCCCGGGAGTTTAAAATTGTCGAGAATTCTCCAATATTTTTTTCTCGTGTGAGTGTGTTACTATATCTAGATTTCGTGTGAGCGAGTAGCGTTCATAGCGAGACTTGGATTGCAGTTCGTAACAGATCGCCAAAGTTAAGCAACGCTTGCACAGGTCTTCACTTGGATGGATGACAGCGTGTGGCATTTACATCAGAGCGCTATCGTGCTTCGGAGGGCACGTAGAGCTGTCGGTCCCGGTTCTTGTCTCAGGATAAGAATCGTTAGGCCATGTCCTTATATCATGCCTCCGGGCCACAGAGCACCACTCCGGGCGGTATGAAAACTTCCAAATCCTAATAACGATTGTTAATTTTTACCAAAAGATGTAGTTTTGCCAGAAATTAACTTGATTATATTTTTATTCTGAATAGTCTCGAAGTTCCGGGACTTTGTACGTCGGCTGTCTCGTGTCCCGGGACTTTGAAAATGTCAAGATTTTGCAAATCCTAAGTCCGGCGCATTAATTGATATCTATATATAACTTGTACCTATAGGTTATAATAACGTATCATAAATGTTGCTCTTATCCTGAACTACACAGCTTAAAAATTCGGTAAGTTGTGTAAAATAAAACAGTAGCTGTACTGTAGTGAGAGCCTTATGTCCTGGGGAATTTTATTTTCTACAACCACCCTCTATTTGTGTAAGTAGGAGGGCCTTGCTGATTATAATGTTTACAGTTTCGTTCGTCCGCCCTTGTCCCCTTTTCCTAACCTCAATATTCCTCTTTCCATCCCAAAGGCTAGGAACGAACTTGTGACTCTTCTGGTCTTACTTGTTTTCATGGGTGGCGGTAATCGCTTACGATTAGGCCATGGATATGCCATAGGCGATCCGTACTGCCCGTTTGCCACCTATAACATAAAAAGAATCTAGAAACCGTTAAAACAAGTCTTTTTGTGCACCGACTCGTGTGACACACATTTGTGTGTGTGTGTGTGTGTGTGTGTGTGTGTGTGTGTCATTACTATGCATAATAGATAGTATTTGCTAATTATCATTTCTTTTCGTCCAGAGAAGCCCATTGACCGATGTGTATATACTCCAAACGTCCATATTAAACAGCCGAAGATTAAGTAGGTACTCTCTTAAGTAAGGAAAATTCTAAAGCTCTAAATGTAATTGAAAACGACATTTCTAAGAACATTATTATATCAAACGAAGAAGATTAACGAAACATGTCATAGGACCTTAATTACTAATTAAAATTACTTAGTAAAATTCGTTGGTTCGGTATTCTGAGTAAATCCCTATTTATTCAATGCTTAACGCAGTCGACAGTATATACAAAGTGTATGATATACAATGTATATATTTCTGGAAACTGATGTAATATTAAATGAAAATTTCTTGGTAATAGTAACCCGACTTATCAAATTTTGTCCATGCCCCTTGCTTTCAATAATTTTCTTAACCCATTCCCTGTTTCATGAATCATATCATCCTCCTAGCGTTATCTCAGTTGCCACGGGGTCCAATTACTGGGCTAACCAGATTTGGCTGAATATTTTTTCGCAGAGCGACTGCTAGTCTAACCTCCGCATTCCAAAGGGATAGCGATATTCCATGTTTTGGACAAGTTTCAGTTTATTTAGAGGTACTGACTCCACCACCACCAATGTCAGAGGTCTTCATTTAATTATGCCCCTGCATGTCAGCCTGCTGGTAGTTCGGCTAGACTTTCACTGTCCCATAATAATTGATTTTCATATTGAGCTCAATGTGAGTCCTCTTTTATGTACCTTTGTTCAGACCGAATAAAGTTTTGAAACGTGATAAAATCTTAGTAGATTACGGCGCAGTCTATTTTTGCATACGCTATGTTGTTCAGAGTTGAAGTAAATTAGGATAATTAATTTTTGATGACGGTGAGTCGTCAGAACTCAGAAACCATAGTCTGAAACAATTTACTTTTATTGTTCAGTAAACTGGAAAATAAATGTTAAATAGGATTTAAATTGTGCACTTTTTAAAATAAAAAAGCTTTTTAACGACATTTGACAGTAACCTTACATTAGACTAAAAGTTGAAAGAAATTCCATTATTTTTAATCATCTTGTTTATTTAACGTTGGATTAAAATATTTGATCTTTATAAAACCACAGTCATGTTGTTGTATAAATAAATCTCGAATACCTACATATTTGTTTTCAGAGGATCAATGACATCAAACAATAAAAAAAACTGCTTGTTTTCATAAAAATCTACTATTTGGATATTTGAATTTGTTTTCGCTTTGATGTCAAAGTTAATTGGAAAATATAAATGCGTGTAAGCTTGCTATTCAATTTGAAAACGATTTAGGTACCGTATTTGCTTATATAAAAAATAAATATAATTTATATGAGCAAATATAAAAATAGTTTTACTTTTGATGAATGTCCTTTAAAAATATATAATTTAATGATTTTAAATATGTTGCTACTAGTAGTGTCTTTGTTTTATGAAATGGTTGAACGACTAGACTGGTAGGGTCTTATAGATTTGACTATGAGGTATTCGGGAGTGACTGCATAGATGGTGCAGTTGTTAATACAACCCTACCCCGAACCCGGAGTGTTGTGAGACGAGACAATACTTTGTGTAATCTACAAAATATGAATGTTTTGTGTCTGTATGTGCTTTGTGTCGGGATGTGTCCTACCCCGCGAAACAGAATGTTCACATAATGCCATTGTCTTTTTTTAAAAGAAATATGCTGGGAAAATTAATTATGTTGATTGAGAAACTAGTGAGTGACATTATGACCATAGAATTGAAAACCAGTTGAAACTGTTACCACTAAAATACTGTAATTATGCAATTGCGATGATGATGAACATTTTTTTCAATTTTTTTATCTTATTATTCTCCACCAGCTTTTATTTATTTTTTATTTTATTTTAAAACTTCATATACATACACAATGTATACAGGCGGACTTAATGCCATAGGCATTATCTCCCAGTCTACCTTAAAGTGGTGCAGAGAGAAATGAAGTAGGTGTAATATATGACTAACGAAAATGAATTTAATCAACCAAAATTACGTAGATTGTTAGGTACATACAAACAAATAAACATTATTTTATATACATATTTAACAAATAACACATAATTTCAAATTATACACAAATACATATCCAAAATATAAACCTACATACAAATATACAAGCATAGTACATAAATAATTATATATATCCATATACATGTATAATATATATATATATATATATATAGATTAATAAATATGTATAAATATATTATATTAATTTGAAATTTATATGATTTATGATTCAATTGCCGACTCAGCCAATAAAAGTTCCTTCACCTTAGTCTTGAACGTGTACTTAGACTTGGCCATCCTGATTTCAAGAGGGAGGGCATTCCACAGAAGGATCGATTGGACAGTGAAAGAAGAGTGAAGAAAATTGGAGTTGTGAGAAGGGACTGTAAGAAGAAGGTTGTTAGCAGAACGGAGGTCTCGTTCATGGTTAGTGCACAAAGGTTGAAAGTAGGGAATTAAATACTGCGGAGAGGTGGGGGACGTAAGAATAGTATAAACGGTAGAGAGAGCACGTAATCTACGGCGGTGACGTATAGGAAGCCACTTTAGTTGGGAGCGATAAGTAGACACATGGTCATACTTGCGAAGATTGAAAATGAATCGAATGCAGTTATTTAGAAGACGGTCAAGTTTATTAAGGAGATCTGCATTCAGGTCAAAGTAACATACATCGCCATAGTCGATCAGTGGGAAAATTAAAGTTTGCACAAGCATTGTCTTGGTCTCGGACGATAAAAAATTCCTTAGGCGGTAGAGGGCGCGAAGAGAACCGGTGACCTTCTGACTCACCTGAGTTATTTGAGCTTGCCTATTCAGCGCGTTATCTAAGTGTAGCCCGAGGTTTTTTACTGTAGGATACAGACTGATGGTGGTCCCATTAAATGTTATATCTGGCAGAGACGAGAGGTCAAGTCTATTTAAAATCCACTGACTACCCAAAATGATTGCCTGAGTCTTTCTAGGATTGACAGTTAGACCAAAGTTATTCGACCAGGTCAATATAGCTGCCAAATCATCATTGATCTTACTGATGGCCTCGGAAATGCAATCCACATTTACTTGTGAGTAAATTTGCAAGTCATCTGCGTACAGATGGTAGGCGCACTGAAGATTTTGAGTTAAGAGGTTTATAAATATAGAAAATAAAAAAGGTGAAAGAATGCCGCCTTGAGGAACGCCAGAAGTAATGTCAAGCCATCTTGACGAGGACTCGTCGACGCGGACGGACTGCTGGCGACCTCGAAGATAATTTGAGAACCAATCCAGAGCTCCAGCCGAGACCTTGAGGTGGGAGAGGACATGTAATAGGATTTCGTGACTGACGGTATTGAAGGCATTGGAAAAATCTATCAACACTAGCACAGTTAGTTTGGTGTTTTCCATACCTTCACGAATATCGCCAGTCACTTTAAGGAGGGCAGAGGTTGTGCTATGACCAGGCCTGAAGCCTGATTGGAAAGGACTCAACAAGTTGTTGTGGTGGACAAACCAAGATAGTTGCTTATGGACACAGGCCTCAAGCACTTTGGAGAGGAAGGGTAGTATAGAAATAGGTCGGAAGTGTTCAGGGAGAGTAGGATTTTGGATTTTGGGCAGTGGGATTACATAGGCTTTGCGCCACAAGGAAGGGAAGGTACCAAACTCTAGGGAAAAATTAATGATGTGGGATATTGCCGGCAAGAGATGATCCAGGATCGTCGAAATCATACGACGGCTGATATTGTCGCATCCCACAGCATTAGATTTTATGGAGAGGATGACCTTTTTGATATCGCCCGGAGACTCGGGAGAAAAACGAAAAAAATCTATGCTGGGTTGAGGTAACCCATCTAAGTACTGAATCGTGTGACTCATGATTTGGTGATCGAGCGAGGCAGAAGTGGTGAAAAAATTATTGATATCATCCAAATCATGAGTCCCTCGGAAATCAATATGTCTTTGTTTACCGATACCTAATGTTCCAAGGAACTTCCAGGTACTGGCAGGCGAAGAACAAGTGATATTACTGAGAATATGTCGGCGTTTAGCGTTGCGCACCATCTGATTGCATCGATTTCTTGCAGATTTGAAAAGCGCCCAGTTCTCTTCACATCGATCCCTCTTGTACCGCCTAAACGCCCGGCCTCTACGACGCATGGCCATTCGAACACCCGCTGTGATCCAGGGTGCCGGTGGACGCTTCAGCTTCCCCCCTTATGGGGGCATGCACATCATATAGTTCACCAACAACAGCATTAAAAATATTCACTTTTTCATCTACCGTGGTGGCAGATACCAAGTTGTCCCAGTTTATTGATGCAGCATCCTGATTTAGCTTATCTACATCCATTCGACCAAAACAACGCATGCGCACAACTTTGGGCGGGGATTTGGGAGGTTTCAGACGGTACGTAAGGTAATGTCCGTCATGATCTTATATCATGACGGGAGAATCCGGGTGCAGGAAGTTGGCCATGGGAGGTTACAAGGGAAGGAGCAGAGGTAATCATTAAGTCAAGCCAAGTATCCTCCCCGTTATCGTTGTGGTGTGTGGCTTTCAAGGGTAATACATGGAGGCTGGTTGACTCAATGATGTCGAGGAGCTTATTGGAACGACTGGAAGATCGGGAGAGGAGGTCGGTATTAAAATCGCCCATGACGATATGATGCGCATACTGAGACCCTAAAGATTCCAGAATCGGCTCGAGACTGGAGAAATAGTCAGCACAAGGGGGACAATAGACGACGCCAGGGACAGCTTTAGCTCCCTTGACATCAATCTCAATAAATAAGTACTCCGCAGGCGAAGAGGTGGGTGAAGAAGCTAATATTTTAAAAGAAAAAACACTGCGGAGGTAAATAGCAACTCCACCACCCCTCTTAACGATTCTATCGTTTCGAATGAGGATGAAGCCAGGTAGAGAGTAGGAAGTGGAAAGAAGGGTTGGTTTTAGCCAACTCTCCGAAACCAGGACGGCATGCACATTTGAATCAGAGAATGTATCCAGTAAATCACTGTAATTTGTTCGTCTTCACAGCAAGAAGTCGAATAACAGGCTTATCCTCTGCTCTTGGACCAGGCAAAGGAGCTTTGCACGTGCACAGCCACTCTATATAAGAAGAAGAGGGTCACATGACTCTCGTTTACAGGCGTTCGGGGCCTACTCATTCATTAAACATAATCATAGTTTGGTCCAAGTTCATCCGGCGACCGATGCGGGCACAAGCATCAGCCGGGCTGCCTAGCATATACCTATTGCGAGTCCTGCACGCACGGTTTCAGCCATGATAACGATATCGTCTGCAAACCTCAAGTGTGGGTTCAAAGTCAAAATACTTGCCGTTTACATTTATACCACGTCTTTTCCAGAGCAGCATCATGAATATATCTGCTCCCTGCATAACACCTTTTATTTAATAAAGCTGAATATAGACGTCCAGCATAATAGCTAGTTGTTTTTTATTACTGGACAAACATTATATCGATAATATCCAGAGGGAACAAACAAAAGTTTTTCTGTACAGTCCATTGAACATTTGCCATGACTTTATTAATAAAAGTCATCGAAATGGTTATTGGAAAAACGCAATGGAATATGAAATCAAATGTTCATTGTTAATAAGTTGGAGGCTGCGATGTTAATGCACATTAGTAGGATAATAAGCTTCATTTAATGTTTAACGTAAAACGGTCTTTGTGTGTTCGTTGGTTGTATTGATCGTTCGTTGCGCTTTTAAAGTACCAAATCCTATATTATACATTTTTAGACTGCATGTTTTGTCTGATCTGTGGGTCCAATAAATAACAGCGTTATTTTTTTTGTAGTGTAACTTTACTTTTATTCTTGAGCTTTATTGCGAAATATTTTTTTTACAGACTGATAAATAATTTTATTAATATACACACATCAACAAAGTCTAGGGATATCTTAATCCTAAATTATTTACGAGTTTATAGTTTAGAACCTTGTTAGTTTCCACAAAAAGTTTATATACAGATTAAAACCTCTTTTATTCTATTTTCAAAATTTGAACATGGAAAGAAAAAAAACAAAATAATAAACAAAATATGGCGGCAAATTTGCTAGTAATTCGTTACATTAAAGAAAGTTAAAACTGTTTTATTATAATTATTAATGAAAAGGGTTTTTAATTGTTTTTCTTTTTTAATTTAACGTGACGTACGAACTTTAAAAGTCATGTCACGTCGTCATTTGAGTCGAGATGAAATGTTACGAGCCGTGGGCATGTTAGAAAATGGTGCAATTCAACGCGTCGTTGCTGAGGCCCTACATACCAGTCAAAATGTGATATCAAGGTTGTGGTCACGTTATCGCAGTACTGGAGATGTGGCCGAACAGCACACAGGTAGATATCGTGTTACTACGCAGAGACAGGATCGATTTCTCCAAATGACCGCCAGAAGACAACCCAATATCACAGCGCTGAAACTAGTGCAAAGGATCCAGGAGGACCACCAGCTGCTGGTAAGTGACCAAACCGTGCGAAGAAGGTTACATGAAGTTGATCTTCATGCTCGAAGACCATTGCGTGTTCCAGCATTGCGACGTGGCAATCGCGGTCGGCGGCTTTCGTGGGCTCGGGAGCATTTACCATGGAGTGACGAACAATGGTCTTTGGTGCTGTTCACCGATGAGTCCCGGTTTGGGTTTCACCCGGATTCACGAAGAACACGCGTTTGGAGAGCTCCAGGGAGAGTTAGCCGTCTACGGCACCCTCAGGAGGTCCACCCATACCAAGGCGGGACAATCATGGTGTACGGTGCAACACCGCACATTTGCCACATCAGCTTTTTACTTGTATCGCTATAAATCATAATCGTCATATTTCAGTTCGCAACAAGCACTCATCGCGCGCGTTCTCATTTAACATTCCTATCATTACTTTTATTAGCAATAAATCAGTTATTATCAAGCAAATCATAACTATCATTTCTTAGCATTCTAAGGTGTATGAAAACCCCATACATCTTGATGGTCCTTTTCGAGCAAAGAATCTGTGTTCTCGCGTGTGTGAATTAATTTCGGACAGTGTCTATATAATTGCCACGCGGTTGCGCAGCGATCCAGCATAGCAAGCATTTTAGAAGTGACACGTGTAACGAACAGTGACTTTACTCGGTGTTACTAACTATCATCAATCAATATTAACAATAAAGTGTATCAGCAGTGTTTATGTGTATAGTGTAAGTAGGATTAAACCTATTCGGCCATCCAAAATCGGGTCGCATCGGTAAGTCAATCTTATTATCCTATATACGTCGTGAGGCAGCAAATACCTACTCCAAATTATCAGAACAGCAGTTCACATCATTACCAATCAAGTAGCATTTCTTTTCAATTAGCATTCGTATCAAATAGCATTTCCACACCATCGAAAATGGAAGACATTTGCGCTACTCAGTACCAGCTTATGCAAAGCATTGAGAAAGTACTTGTCAACTTTAAGAAAGATGGACCTGAGCGTAAAACTTATTCTAACATCCAGAGAAGGTTAGCAATGCTGAATTCCTATTGGAATGAATTCAACAGCAATAACACACAACTCGTCGATTATCAAGACGTTGAGCACGATTACTTCAAACAAAGATGTTATGAAAAGACAAAGGAGTTTTATATAAAGCTTTCGTCTTATTTGGAAGATTACTCCCTGTACATGGAGAATCCCTCAGCCCACGACATACCTACGTCTCCGCGACCAGGCGCTATTTTGTCGTTTGAGATACCACACAAGGCTATAAGCAAGAAATTAAAGATTGATATTCCGTCGGTCGAGGTAACTCAAGCGACACCGAGCCCTATTACGTCTGCCGTTCGTGCTTCGCCTTCACCGGTCGCCGGAACCATCCAATCACAGCAAGAGGCAATAGGTCAATTTACAGACCGTAGCACACCTAGCAAATTAGAAGAAATGCTTCGCAAACAAACAAGCAACTTCAAGGCGTTTTCTCGTACCATAACAAGCATAGACGAAGATCTAACAGAAAAGTGGGAGTTCGAGGACGTTTTAAAGAACATAGAATCGCGTTGGAAAACCATAGACTCTCTTCACTGGGATATAGACAGTTTACTTGGTGAAGAAGACGAGGATTACATACGCTCGTTCAATAGGTATGAGAAGGAGTACAACGATATCAAAAAAGCATTAAGTAAGTAAGAAAATGTGGTCCTCATCATACAAGATCAAGATAACTCCAACTATGGATATACCTACTTTCAATGGAGATTATCACAGGTGGGTATCATTCAAGGATCTATTTACCGAAGCGATCCACAGTAATGGATCAATATCAAGAGCACAAAAAATGCAGTTCTTAAAGAACAAGGTCAAAGGGGAGGCTGAGAAACTCATCCAACATTTGAAAATTAGTTCTGAAAACTATCAAGTGTGTTGGGACATACTCAACCACCGATATAACAACATAAGGAAAATCTTCACGTCTCACATGCAGATACTCCTATCTCTACCTACCATGCAACAGCAGTCCGCAGCATTAATAAAGAAAATGCACGACACTACTAATGAGTGTATAAATGCCATTAGACCACTAGGCGTGGATATATCATCATCGGACCCGGTTCTTACTCATATATTGTCGCATAAATTGGATTCGGAGACGCACTTAGAATATATAGAATCGCTGAAAAATCCTCGAGAGCTGCCAACTTTGAGCGAATTCATTGAATTTCTCGAGAATAAATTTACATCACTCGAAGCGTCTCGGCGGAAACAAGATAGCCCTAACCAGAAGCCAAGTGTATCATCTCCTTCACATACTATCAAGAAACCGTGGCAATATCAGCATAGCAAAAACTACAAAACAAACAAACCTTCAACTAGCAACGGAAATGCGTATAGCAATCAGAAAGCGAAATCGTTTTACGTTTCGTCAGCAAATAAATGCCCTCAATGCGATGGCGACCACGGAATATTCATATGTAATGAATTCCTTGATTTACCTAACGAAATGAAGTTGAAGACGGTAAACAAATTACGACTTTGTGTAAACTGTTTGTATGACCACAAAGGCAAGAAATGTTCATCAACAAAAACATGCCGCAAATGTTCTGAAAAGCATAATACTTTGCTGCATGAAGCATATATAAATCAACCGTCCAGCAACTCAAAGGATTCGTCAAATAATGTGTATGTCTCACAAAATAAATTATCTGAAATCCTTTTAGCAACTGCACTTATCAAGGTTCTTGCAGCAGATGGAACCTATGTTCCTAATTACTGCCTCGGATGGAACCTATGTTCCTAATGCCTACCTCCCTAATTACTGAGGATGCTGCTCAAAGGCTGGGCCTACCACGTCGCCATTGCAAGGGTGTCGTATTTGGCCTCAGCGCTCAACAAAATAACTGCAAGGGTGCGTTAGAAATCACAGCCTCAGCGATGCAGGGAGACTTTACTTTCAACGCTAACGTAGTGATTATGAAGAAACTCATGCATAGCTTGCCTAATCAAACATTCGAGAAACCAACATGGTCGTATTTGAAAAATATCGATTTGGCAGATCCAGAGTGTCATATCAGCCGTCCCATAGACATATTATTGGGAGCGGAAATATATTCCCTCATCATGATGGGCGGAATTATCAAGGGCGATAGCAAGACGGAACCAATCGCTCAACAAACACATCTCGGGTGGTTATTGTGTGGCAATGTCACGACTTTTCAGTGCAATGTGGTTCTGAACAATCTCGAAGATATTCAGAGATTTTGGACTATTGAAGACATCGCCGACAACCCACTTAATCTATCAGCAGAGGATTACTATTGTGTGACTCAATACGAAGAGCAAACAACACGGCAAGCAGATGGTCGATACATTGTGAGTTATCCAATGAAACCCAACTTTACAGAAAAGTTGGGCGATTCCAAGAAGCGAGCAATAGCACAGTTTCTACAATTAGAGAGAAAGCTATCAAAAAAATCAAAACTTGTCGAATGGTTACAAATCTTTTATTAATGAATACATTAGTTTAGGACATATGCACCAAGTAAACAATGACTGTAATGTGAACTCGCCGGCCTCGTGTTACCTACCGCATCATTGTGTGCTGCGCTCCGACTCCACTACGACCGCGCTACGCGTAGTTGTAAATGCATCATCGCCGACGTCATCAGGCTATAGTTTCAATGACCTTATGTACAGTGGGCCAAACCTACAACGAGACCTATTGTCATTGATAATTAACTGGAGACAGTATGAAATTGCATTCACAGCCGATATCGAAAAAATGTTTAGAATGATTAAGACACACCCAGAAGACCAAAATTTACAAAAAATCATTAGGAGAAATAACAGTCATGAACCATTACAAGAATACAATCTAACAACTGTCACCTATGGCACAAGGGCGGCACCCTTCCTCGCTATGATGACGTTAAGGCAGTTAGCAAAGGATGAGGGTCACAATTACCCACTATCACCTGCCAAGCAAGCACTAGAAGAGCAGTTCTATATGGATGATCTTCTCTCGGGCCAGCACAGCATCCCGGCAGCAAAGCAATTGCAATCAGACCTGATAAAGTTGCTTAAATCTGGTGGGTTTCACCTACGCAAGTGGGCCTCCAATAAGCAAGAACTTTTACAGGGCGTTGAAACAGTATCAAGCACACAAGCATTTAATTTCAAGCATCCAGAATCAACAAAAACTCTCGGTTTACAATGGGATCCGATTGAAGATCAGTTTTTGTTTAAACTCAAAATTAGCCCACCGTCACAAAATTCACTTAGCAAACGAACATTACTATCGGAAATATCAAGAATTTTCGATCCTCTTGGTTGGCTTTCTCCGGTAACTACGAAACTGAAGTTGCTATTTCAAAAGGTGTGGTTACAGGAAATTCAGTGGGACTCTGAATTACCAAAAGAAATAAATGACGAATGGCAGAAAATTCGAGAGGACTTAGACAACATCAATGAGATCAAAGTACAGAGGTGGCTAGCAACTCAAGAAAATGAAAACATTGAATTGCACGGTTTTTGTGATTCGTCAACAAAAGCCTTCGCCTGTGTAATTTTTTGCAAGGTGAAACGTTATTCTAATAGTAAATATCATCACTCTATCAATATTGTCGCAGCAAAGTCTCGTCTGGTACCCGTTAAGAAAACTATAACTCTGCCGCGGCTCGAGTTAATGGCATGTCTTCTACTATCAAAACTAATGAACACGGTTCTTAGAAGCTTGCCCAACCATAACATCAAAATATTCGGTTGGACTGACTCGACTGCAGTTCTAGGCTGGCTTCAGGGAGACTCTAGTCGCTGGAAAACATTCGTGGCTAATAGAGTGGATCAAATCAAAGCAATCATTCCTCCGGAACAATAGCATTACGTAAAATCTACTGAAAATCCTGCCGACTGCGCCAGCCGAGGTATTTCAGCCAAACAACTACAAGAACATCAACTGTGGTGGACGGGACCTACATGGCTTATCTCGCATGAGCCCGAAGTAAATAAAAAACAACCTGTTTACGTAACTCACTTGGACATGAAACAATCAGTCCAGAGCAATGTCACAGTTATCAATAATTTTAATATTATAACTGACATCGTAAGCAAACATAGCAGCTTCGCGCGTGCAACTCGAGTACTCGCCTGGGACTTACGTGCAGTGTCACGTAACAAAACAAAGACAGCATTTTTATCAGTGGACGAGTTATCAAAGGCAAGACGCGCAATTATCAGATGTTTCCAACAATTATCATTTAAAAACGAAATTAGCACATTAGAGAGTCAAAACACAATCGACAGCAAAAGCAAGATACTCAGCTTAAAACCGTTTTTAGATGAAAATCGATTGCTGAGAGTTGGTGGTCGCATCCAACAAGCAAACATTCCCGAGGACATGAAATACCCGCTAATCATCCCACACGATAGTCATCTAACGAACCTGCTCATCGATCAAGCTCACAGAGACACATTCCACGGTGGAGCGCGCTTAAGGCGCTGTCCTAAGCGACTGTTTTGGTAAATGAGGGGGTGAAGCAGGGGAGGTGAAGGGAGCTTAGCTCCGTCTACTGCGGGGCGCCCCCCTTCATTCTCGTCGCGTGCGGCCGTATTCTGGCGACATCCGTATTCCAATATTTCAAAATCGCAAGCAAAACGTTTTAGCATATTGAATTGAGATACTTATATTAAAATTTATATTACATACATCAATCTGTTTGTACAATATAGGCATAGCGCAATTTTTGTTCTCAGTGCAGCCATGAGCAAAACTGGTTTACATTAGACGTTATAGGTATTAAATGTTGACGAAAGTAGGTAAATACCTACGTGCCGTAAGATGACAAAAATAATTAAGTCAGTTCCATGTATGGAGAGGCCATTATTATGTTTGTTTTGTTTTTGTATAAAAATAGTGAAGCAGTTCATAGAATACCTAATTCCATTCCTGCCAGTTTACAAATCTGTTTTGCAATAAATTGGCTGTGACATACGGGCGGACAGACAGACAGACATTGCGAATCTATAAGGGTTCCGTTTTTACAATTTTTGGCTACGGTACCCTAAAAAACACAATACTGCTCTACTACGCGCAAAAGCCGTATCTCAACTAAAGCGAGTTACGAGATAATTGAAGTTAAGTAAAAGTTGATTTCTTTTATTTATTTACGGATGTTTATTGTTATTATAGGTATAATTATTATGGCAAAGGTTTCGAAATACGTCGCCGTTTTTAGGGGTTGTGAGTGATTGGAGAGGGAGCAGGGGAGGTCTTGAAACCCCCCTCACCATTTTCACTTGCCGGAAATACTTGGTTTCCTCTGAAAAAAAATATCTCCAAACATCGGTGTGTAAACTTCCACATTCATCACACTAGTTTAATAAACTAAGGTTGTCGGAGCCCTGCGAAGGGCTCCTATTTTCGGATTAAGGGTCAAAAGAGAACCTAACATAACCTATTTATTTACTTATTACAGTCGCACCTAACCCAAGGCACTCGAAAGCAATGACGCACAAATTTGACATTAGCTGTCAATATGATCATTCCAAGATGGCAGTTTTGCGTTTCGTTTCACGTTTTTCACATAAAACCTAAAAATTACATTTGTAAAACTGTACTAAAGTATAAAAACTATGTTCCGTTTTGCATAATTGCCGAAGTATTTATGAAATTTTCAAAATTGTTTAAAAATATTTAGACGCAACTCCGGCAGCCAAAATTACTTTTGCCCCCTACACTACCAATACCCTCAAATTCAGGCGACTCGTTTCGAAACCCAACCCATTATTATTTTTCAAAATAGATGAAACATCAAAAATATATGTGGATATACCATATTCATGAGATACTGCTATGTCGCTTAGAAAATTATAGAATTAGAATTTGAGTTACTGCGTTTTCGTTAGCTTTCGTCATACAGGTTTGTATGGAAAAATATAAAAAAAATCTTTCACTTCAAATATGTGTTGTTTCAAAGAAAATAAATATTAAAATATATTTATTTATATTCATTTATAATTTATTAACGAAATACAGAGTTTACAGCTCATCAAAAGTTAGCTGTCTGCTACAACCCGGCAGGTTTTCTTTATTCTCATCGAATGTTAAAGGCAGTGTGTGAGGTGATAAGACTTATTATTTGCTGTTGTTCACGAGGCACAGTTTTATTTACTTTCCTTTTACGGCTTGGTATTGTAGAAATTTCAAGCACTGATGAAACATTTTCCTCTCCGTGATCTCGCAATGCCATCCCTTGAGCTTGACGAGAATCAACAATTTCAGGCAACTGCCAATTCATATAAAACGCCACAAGCTTCTCCCAGAAAACATAATCTCTTTCTATAATTTCTATTTTTAGTGGTATACTTTGCCGTGTGGTTGACGGCATAGAATACAAGTGTCACCACCCCCTATCTTCCCGTGGGTGTCGTAAAAGGCGACTAAGGGATAACATGATGCAAATACCATCTTTGCGTAGGGACGGAAAACTCGACATCAAACCCTATACGACTGCCTCGTTGGTCTCGCGGCATAAATGTGCGCGTGGGATCGGGAGGTCCCGGGTTCGATTCCTGGGTCGGGCAGTGTTATTGGGATTATCTGCCACGAAATTCTCAATAGCAGCACGGAGTCTGGAAATGTGCCCGGTACGGCAATAGGCTCGCCCCTTATTACGTGGGACTAAAGCATATCTGGCGAAAAGTGGGTGTAGAAATACACCTCTGCCTACCCCTTCGGGGATAAAAGGCGTGACGTTATGTATGTATGTACTTTCGCCACTCCACACAGCAAATAAACACTTTTGCGTGTAACGTGGCGTTGCCCCTGAATTTGGTAATAACAATCACAATATTTGTTTAGACTAGTCAGTTCACTTTTTTATCATGTTTCCATATTTGTATTTTATTTGCTCTTATACTATTAGAGGCAGCGATAGCCTAGTGGATATACCAACAGACTGCCATGCAGAGGGTATCGGGTTCGAATCCACGGCACGCACCAATGACTTTTCGGAGTTATGTGCGTATTGACTTGTTAATTATCGCTTGCCCCGTGCCTCGGAGAGCACGTTAAGCCGTCGGTCCCGGTTGTCATGAAGATCTTTGACAGTCGTTACAGGGCGTCAGTACCTTCTAAATAAACTGACACTAGTCTAAACCATGGAATATGGCTATCCCTTCGGGTTGCGGAGGTCAGACAGCCAGTCGCTTCGTGGAAAAGCTAATATTCAGCCAAATCCGGTTAGACTAGAAAGCGGACCCCAGATTGAAACTGGGATAACGCTAAGAGAAAGAAGATTTGCTCTTATACTATTCTCCAGGCCATTCTTATAGGCAACTTTAGAACATTAAATTTCCACAATCGTGTTTGGACCTATTAATCCATCTGGCGTGGCCCCAATAATCGAATAATCCACAAGGCTCGATTGTTACATTTTCTTGCTTCGCCAGTTGTTGCAAAGCCAGTTGTTCATTTTAGATTCCATGCGCAACTGATTTAACATTGCAAATATTTTATTTGTACAAAATATTTTTTACTAAGTTGGCTTTACTGCTGTTATCTCTTCTTTTTGCCACTATACAAAAATTTCAATCAACATATTCATACGCAATTCGAACCAGTCACTGCTATCCCTGTTGTAATTTTTGCTTATCACTACGGAATTTGAGTCAAATTTGTTAAAAAAAATTGTTTGGCATTTCTTGGCTAGCTCTTGAACAGATCGTGTTAGGAATGACTGAAGTCAAATGTGTGTAAGACGTTGCAGAACTGTTATCTTTAACTTCACTGTAATTACAATAATGATAATTAGTTACGTACTTTATTATTAAAAAAATACTATATCTTGTGTCTATAGCAAACAGAGAAGTCACCTTCTTACTTATAAATGATTGATTTTAGAAATTAAAAAAATATTAGATGTACTGAGACAAACCTAATAGTTTATGAATAATCAAAGTTTTACCCGATGTACCTAAAAAGGTTTATGTTCAAAACACAATAATACAACATTCGTTACCGTTTGTGTGCGGATTGCGGAGCGCCATATTAGCGCTGTCATCATTATTGTTCGCCGTGGCGGCATCTTAGCGCTCCAGGCGCTCTGACAAGCTAATGAATTTGAAATATAGGTACATAAAATGATTCGATTTTATGTTATTACTCTTTCAAAAATTGAAAACTGTGGCAGCTATGTATTGTGAGAATAATTTATATAATTATATTATGCATAATCGATAATATATAAGTAACATACCTAGTCATAAAAGACTCTTATGAAAATAATTTGTATAAAAATGTTACATATTTCATAATCACTTGGCCATGGATGAATTTCTATTTTATTATGACGCTTTCTTGTACAAATCCTTCGTAGAACTTCATTTCTCTAACTGTCCATATTTTATTCTTCTAATTATATATTTATAAGCACAGAAACAATAACACATTAAACGCAACAAGAGTATAAACTTAGGTCCTAATTATATGTGCCCATAGTTACATGAAAAGCCTATTTGATTCAAAGTATTCAGTCTATAACATAAAACATGAAATTACGAACTCAAATCGGCGTATTATAATAACAAACAGGTTTACGTAAAATTTCGTGCAGCGGAGACGCAAGCGACATGACCTATCTCTCACAGGGCTCATAGCCGAATGATGAGGTCTGGGCGGGGCGTAAACTAGCAACTGACACTCAGTACACCGCATATGCTAATAAGGTTTAAATTGCTAAAGCGTTTGATATTGATGGGATCTACCGAGCGTCAAAATCATAGACGTTTGGCAGATTTTATTTAATTTTACAAAATATACACGTATAATATGAAAATAAATAGGGTAATTCTTTAGTTCATTAGATTTCCTACAATATTATCAAAAAAAAAATTACAGCTTACGATCAAAATATTGCAAACAGTGAGACGAAAGATTATTTTCTGCCTCGATTTTGTGATTTTTTTACCGTGATTCTATTTTACGTACATGAAAAATTCTTTCAAAAGTCTTTTGATCAAACTTTAGACTTTAAGCTCTAATTTTTGCTAGTTTGTAATATGTACCGTTATGGCTAGATGCGCGACGAAAAATTAGGTGTTTCACGGCTTCTGAGGTATAACAGCGCCTTAACACATGCTCGACTGCGACAGCATTATTGGATTATAGGAGGCAACCGAGCCGTTAAGAAACGACTACGCAGGTGTGTTATCTGCAGACGACATGATCCTGTGAAGCAAACACAGCTTATGGGCGATCTACCGGCAGCACGCGTCAACCCCACAAGACCATTCTACAGTAGCGGCGTAGACCTATGTGCATATGTTGAGGTCAAAGCAAATAAGGGAAGAGGAATTAGGACCACCAAAGCATATGTAACCGTATTTGTCTGCATGTCGACAAAGGCGGTCCATCTGGAACTCGTTTCGGACCTCTCATCATCAGCTTTCCTAGCAGCACTACGAAGGATGTCCGCCCGACGAGGAACACCACGACATATATATTGCGACAATGGAACGAACTTTGTAGGGGCCAATCGCATCTTGAAGCAAGAATACATCAATTTACAATCAATATTGGACAATGAATTCCATTCTCCTGACATGGGCATCGAGTTTCATTTCAACGCTCCTGCATGGCCGAGTGCCGGAGGCCTTTGGGAAGCAGCCGTAAAGAGCTTAAAATACCATCTGCGGAGAGTACTCGGTGACCAAAAGTTAACTTACGAGGAATTCAGTACATTATTAGCGCAACTAGAGGGATGCTTAAATTCTAGGCCTCTTTGCGCTCTCACAGAAGATCCAGGAGACATCAATTTCCTGACTCCAGCACACTTCTTGTCGAGTGGACCTACCCTAACGATATTAGAAACGGAAAGGGACGCCCGCACTCGATGGCAATTAACGCAAAGAATGGTTAATGACATTTGGAAGAGATGGCAAAGCGAGTATCTTTGTCAATTATCATCACGGTGCAAATGGCAACAGATTAAAAACAATCAGCAAGTTGACGATATTGTGATTATTCACGAACCGAACTTACCACCAGGAAAGTGGGCCCTAGGCAGGGTAGTCGAACTGCACCCTGGAAAAGACGGTCATGTACGAGTAGCAAGTGTTAAAACCAAGAGCGGCATCATCAAACGACCTATAGTAAAGCTATCACCGCTCCCGGTACACGACGAGATAAGCCAGCACGCGCCATCAAACAATCAAAACATCGTATCCAATGTCATAACTGTGAAATCAAGACATCAAACATCAACAACGTTCAAGACTATGGCTATCATGTTACTTACCATGCTATTTATATTACCGGCACACTGCGCGTACAATATAGCACAGCTAAAAAATAATCAAAGCATTTATTTCGATAAAATCTCAGACATGTATCTTAGCAGAGATGAATGGAAGCTTATAGTCTATTATGACATGAATCCATACTGGCATGGCTCTAATATACTCACGGAGTACATCAGTAGTCTGGAAACGAGTTGTCAAAAGGCAACAAAGCCTTCGTTATGTGATATACTGCTATTACAGTTACATCATGCCTACAGTGAACTTGAGCACTATAACCACATGTTACTCGGTCAGCAAATTACCGAGTTCAATGGTCGCCGAGTGCGTCGTGGCTATATTAACGTAGTAGGCAATCTTGCGAGTACGCTATTCGGAGTTCTCGACGATAATTTCGCCGAACAATATCAAAAAGACATCGAGCAGATCAGAGCAAATGAAAAACACTTAGCATTATTGTGGAAAAATCAGACCTCGATCGTCGAAGCACAGTACAATGTATTACAGCGAGTGGAAGATAGCATGAATAAGCAACACAAACTTATCAATCAACACATCAATAACATAGAAAATACGGTGAATATTGTCCAGGCCGATGTTCAGAAATTGGCATCTGGCAACGACTTCACACTGTCAGCGATAATAACAAACAATATACTAACCAGTCTTCGAAATATACAGGAATATTTACTCGACCTAATGGTTGATCTTCATCACGGTATCTTCAACTTTCACCTCATCACCCCTGAACAACTCAGAGATGAATTGAATATAATATCTGGCCAATTACCAAAAGATTTGGATTTACCGATCAACAACATTCCGAATGATTTACCAAGGCTCTATCATCTGATGAAGGTCAAGGCAAAAATGTCAAAGCAATATTTCATATTTGAAATCAAGATTCCTCTCGTAACTAGAGATTATTACGAAATATATCACTTGATACCAATTCATCACAACATCAAGAACAATATGATCAGCATAACTACAATATCCGAGTATACAGCAATCAATATGCAAAAGGATTCCTTCTTCACCATGACAGTATCAGATCTACAAAAATGCAACCAGAATGATGACGTGAGTTATCTATGCCCTCTACGGAAGCCTGTCTATCGAATGACGTCAGACAAGAACCTGTGTAGACAAGATGAGGTAACACAGCACTGTAAAATTGATACCATCCCGTGCAAAACATCTTGGTCGGAATTACACGACATAAATAAACACCTATTCTCGTGTTGCGGCCAATGTTCTATTCGGATCATGTGTGGAAGCCAAGTCTCAGCTGAACAACTCACTGGAAGCGGAATAATAAGTCTGAGCGATGGTTGCGTTATTAAAAGCGAATCGTTCACGATTTATTCTCACAGACCACAGAACAACGCACTAAACATAAAAGCAGACGTGTTGAACATTGATGTACCCCCCATAAATCACATCATTGATTTGCCGCTGCTTAGCACAAATAATTCTAGCACGACAGAAGATGACCATATAGACAATCAAACCTACATCCATGCGCAGTTACTAGAAATCGGTGAGCGAATCCAGCAATTAAAGGAGAGCGGAGCTGAAGCCGAATTTGTTGAGAAAACTTCTTCTCATGATGTCACACAGTACGTACTGATCTGTGTGACCATCGTAATCGTCATAAGCGTATGTGTAGTATACGCTCGCCACCGGCTGCGCACCATATCAGTAACCGTCACCGGAGACGAGCAGGCGCACACGGCCGCGCCCCCCGCCGCCGCCGCCACCGTCGCCGCGCCGCCGACCACTGCATCGTCAGCAACATTCATTCAGCCGCGATTCATTAATAAGGCGACGTCGCCTATCTGTCGTACTCGTTTTATTGAAATACATTGATATATTTAAGTCATTGACATGTAAATATTTAAGTATCACTCATCACCATATTTGATTGTATTATCATCAGCATCTTCATCACCCTAGCATCTCTTCCTCTCCTCTCCCGGAAGATGTACGGTGCAACACCGCACATTTGCCACATCAGCTTTTTACTTGTATCGCTATAAATCATAATCGTCATATTTCAGTTCGCAACAAGCACTCATCGCGCGCGTTCTCATTTAACATTCCTATCATTACTTTTATTAGCAATAAATCAGTTATTATCAAGCAAATCATAACTATCATTTCTTAGCATTCTAAGGTGTATGAAAACCCCATACACATGGTGTGGGCAGGAATTCGTCTTGGCGGACGAACCCAACTCGTTTGGATCCAAGGCAGCATGACTGCACAAAAATACCACGAGGAGGTAGTAGAGCCCGTTATTGTCCCACACAGAACTCAAATAGGCCATGAATTTCTACTCATGCACGATAATGCTCCTTGCCATACGGCGCGGCTGGTATCGACCGCTCTCCGAGAGCACGATATTCAAGTTTTGGATTGGCCTGCACAGTCGCCCGACTTAAATCCTATCGAGCATGCCTGGGACATGTTACAACGAAAAGCTTTGAGAGATTTTCCACCAAATTTGACGACTGAACAACAACTTCACGAACACTTGCAAAGGACATGGGACCTCATACCGCAGCAAGACATTGACAATTTAATTTTAAGTATTAACAATCGATGTCGATGTGTAATCAATGTAAGAGGTGGCAACACTGATTATTAATGATTAGATTTTACAAGATTTTTTCCATTTTTATTAAAATTAATAGTTTTTTAAGAAGAAATGTTTGTTGTTATCATACTAATTTTCCATGATGATTAAAAAAATTATTTTTTTTATTTAAAACAAAAAAAACACGAAATGTTTTTTATTTTTATTAAAGACCTTAAAATAATCTATGATTCTTCTATTTACTGTATCAGAAAATTCTTCATAGATTTTTAGATATTTGATGAAATATAAAATATCCCTAGACTTTGTTGATGTGTGTACATCATTGATCTATTACTGTATACGAGCATGAAAATTCCAAAGCTGAGCATTAAATGCTTAATATAACATAATTATGTATATCTTGTAACGGATCTCGTTATAGATATTTTTCCTTTTAAATTAATGACAATATATTTTTTATGTCAGGTAACAACGACAAACTTATTTGTGCAGTCGTAGAGATACGCAAATTATGAACAAACGAACAAAATCTACTTACATGCATACCCAGTAGCGCTCTATTTAACTGCTTATAAATTTTTGTCGTGTCAAATTTTATATTCAAATTCGACGTTGTCACTTATCTCAATTTTGACAAGTTGTTGTGGATTTTAGTTGTGCTTCGATTGAGTTAATAAATTATATTCGTAAGTCTATATTTTATACCCTGTAGCTAGTCTCAGCTAAATAAGATCGTTTGTATACTATATGACATACCGGCTTCAGAAGAACTTCAACCATTTTTTTTTATGTAACAGCCGGCAAACGACCAGAAGGATCGCCTGATGGTCAGAGATTACCGCCGCCCATGTACACAAGCAACATCAGAGTAGTCACGAGGGCGTTGCCAACTTGCCACCCTTTGGGTTAGGAAAAGGTATAGGAAGAGGATTGGGATGAGGGAGAAGGAATAGGGGATGGGGGCTCCGGCACTCGCACTCACCGAACAAAACATACCAGTATAGGTACTGTTACTTTACGGCCATTTTCTGTGAGAGGGTACTACTTCCCCGATCGACCCAGCCCATTCATGCTAAAATCAGTAAAACTCTACTCTCTGTATCTTTCCCTTCAATTTGCTGATCGGTGAGCCCTTTCTAAAACTTACTTTCTATAGATATGATAATCCTTAAATTGTAGTTGTGGTTTTTATCAAGTCGCCGTATGCAATTTCAATAACTCGAATATGTAAAGAAGGAATAAGAAATTTCATTTCCTGTTTTCTGCTCCATTCATTATCCATTGTTAATTAAATAAAGATTGATTTTCCAGAATTTTTCTTGGTTTTTCCTCAGGATTACAATGTGGTATCTCCAACCATTGCGTCATCTGCGTCGAGCACATTCCCGCCTGTACTGCATGCACGATCCTCTAGACCACGTCACAGGTATAGAGAAACGTGAGCTGCTCGCTCATCTAGCAGGAGATTGTGACCCTTTCCGCATGATGTCCATCAAAAAAGGTATGCATCTCGAATTTTCCCAAAAGTATTTGTAACTTTCTACTGCCAAGGTACTTACGATATGAAATGATACTAAGGATTGTCTTTCATCCGCTTTGTTATTTTTTTATACAAAGCATACTGAATAATTCTCGTACCTAACCATAATTGTTTTATTTTTTAGTACAAAATAAGGAAATCAGGTTAACCCAAAGCCAAAGGCTTCCTTTAGATTATCCCTGTCACAAATAATTTTATTTGGGAGGTCACTGGACACTCCTGTGGCTTGTCAGGTTAAAATTAAAATACCTAGAATTATTTTGTACCGTCTCAATCTAAATTTCAAATCGAGCGCTATCATTTTTAGGGTTCCGTACCTAAAAGGTAAAAAACGGAACCCTATTACTAAGCCTCCGTCGTCTGTCTGTCTGTCTGTCTGTCTGTCTGTCTGTCACCAGGCTGTATCTCATAAACCATGATAGCTAGATAGCTGAAATTTTCACAAACTATGTATTTCGGTTGCCGCTATAACAACAAATACTAAAAATAAAAAAAAATAAAAAATTAAGGGGGGGTCCCATACAAAAAACGTGTTTTTTTTCGTATATTTTGCTCAAAATTACTAACTGTTACAGGTAGACGCTTTAAATTTTTACAGAATATGTAGTTGTATATTACCTTTCAAAATAAATAATTAAATTTAAAAAAAGTAAATAATAAAGGGGGGCTCCCATACAACAAACGTAATTTTTAAGCAATTTGTTACTCGATCTTAATAAACAGGTAGAAACTTATAAAGTATTTAAGTATACATACAACGAACGTGATTTTCTTTTATAGATGATGGTACGGAACCCTTTGTGCGCGAGTCCGACTCGCACTTGCCCAATTTTTTACATATTAGAGATACAAAGGGTGCCAATTTAAGAAGATTTAAAAATAAAAATTCAAGTACTTAGAGTTTACTTATTTTCACTAATTATAATTTTCTCACTTGTATCAGGTCCTGGAACGTATGAGCGTCCAAACCTGATACCGTCTGCGAACGACCGCCGTCTCATCGCATGTAACTGCCACCCTCACAACATGCACCTCGAATACATGTGGTTGCACCAAGGATGCCCCAAACGATGCGGTTGTGGCTATTGGTTTGAATTGTGTCCTGTTGCTCCACTGTAGAATAATATGAGAGTTTTTTCTCCATTGTTATTCAAAGTATTTGTTTAACATTTTTATTCATACTATTTGTCTATATAAATGTTGTATTCGTTAGAAATCTATGATAGTTGGTTGTTGTTCGACGGTTCACACTTTATTAGATAAACTACTGTTATCAAATAAATACAAAGTAAACGTAGTTTTAGGTACTAGTTTTACTTTTAAATTATAATATTATTATAACCAGTAAAGATAAATTTATGGGTATTCTGCTGTTTTTTCATTTAAGCAATATATAATATTGATTTATAAAGTTGATTTAACATTGCGTAGGGCGAGTGTAATTTTCAGACAGAAAAATACTTTGTCCAATTCCCTATTGTTGTTTTGAGTTTGGATTTCATGTCTTACCGTATGGACAATTAGAAAATCTCCCGGGAAACAGACTTTATGCCTGAAACGAGTGTTGCATGATTTACGAATATTTTATAAATGCGTTCTATCTCATAATGTAGTATTTAGTATATTTCTAAATAGCACGCTGTATTCAACCAAAACTATATTTAACAAACAAACGATAATGTGAACCCAGTGGAAATTGAATCGTGTAGTAATTTACACGTTTATGTAATTAAGCGTAACCACAACAAGGGCGAAATTCAATACTTAATCATGACATCTGATGAAGTATTGTGTTTATCAATGAAACTAATTAAACACGAAACACCCTAGAGCGAAGCATTGTTGGTAATTCATCTGATATTGTTATCGGATAAGCAGGGTGATCAGTTTCTTAGTAACACACAAATAACAAACAAACATAACATGTAATTCAAGTCAAAATCCTGACACAACTGTTATAGTACGGAATTTTCAGCTGAAGGGAGGCACTGCACAGTTATTAGAGGATTATTTTCTTCTGATATCAGAACTAAAGTGAGAATCATCCTCCTAGCGTTATCCTAGTTAAAACCCGGGGTCCGCTTTCTGGTCTAACCAGATTTGACTAAATATTATCTTTTTTACAGAGCGACTGCCTGTCTGACCTCCGCAACCCAAAGGGATAGCTATATTCCATGGTTTAGACTAGCGTCAGTTTTATTCACTCCTTATAGCGACCATCAAAGATCACGTCGACGACCTTTTGGCGCCGCAGGAGTGTAAGCGACTGTTGCGCCGAAGGTCGCGGGTTCGATTCCCGCTCAAGTCAAACAATTGTGTGCGTGAACATGGGTGTTTGTCTTGGTCTGGGTGTTTCTATGTATAATATGTATGTATTTACAAAAAAGTATATAGGTATGTATGTTTATCCATTGTCTAGTATAGGTCGGCTCACGAAAGTTGACCAGAAATGGCGGCCGTCGCGCATATGTACATTCGTGCACCAATGGCGTGGCTCCATTCTTGACGCATTTAGGGAACGCGCCTCACCTCGCATCTCCAAGGAGACCTAAAAAATGATTTCTGCGCAGTGGTCATCTTTCGTGAACCGACCTATACGCATAGTACAAGCTCTGCTTAGTTTGGGACTAGATGGTGTTGTGTGAATGTGGTGGAATATTATATTATTATTATTATCATGACAGCCGTGACTGACGGCCTAACGTGCTTGCCGAGGCACGGGGCAAGCGATTTACAATTATATATATATATAACTACAAAAAGTCATTTGTGCGCGCCGTGGATTCGAACCCGATACCTTTTGCATGGCAGTCTGTTGGTATCTCCACTAGGCTATCGCTGCTAACTAAAGTGAGAAACCGTTTATATTCCTATAAAATAATTATATTACGGTAAAGCCATGTTAGCTAGGCCGGCTCGGCCAAGGTAATATCGTCATTTTACGTAAGATCGATGCGTAAAGTAGTACATCAACGGTTGTGTTTCGTTCGGTGAGTATGAGCGTCGGACGTTCCAGCTCTACTATCCATATAATAGTTCTCTTGCTTACGTATAGAGGAACCATTCTAGAGGGAAAGCAAAGACTTCGTCACCTGCTTCTCTCGGTAGATTAATATTAATAGAAATTACTGAAAGGCAACTTATTGGTCGTCTTCACTGATGACTATGAGCTGCGGTTAGTTGCATACTGTCTACGACACGACATTGTCTTACCCCTCGTTTTCACCAAGAAACATGTCCAATACATGTTTTATACAAAACTTGTAGACAACATAATTATTTGTTTTATACATGTATTGGACATGTCTCAAACATTCTTTCGTTCACACTGTGTAGCCAACAAGTATCTATACAAGTATAAAACACATTTGCGTTTACACTGAAGTCTGTTACAGTTTAAAACATGTCTTATACATTGATAGCGTTCTCACCTACAAAATACAGTCGTGTTTTAGACAAGTATTGTTTATTTTGTTGCAATTTCTGTATTATACAAGTATTAGACAAGTTTTAAACTTTACCCATGCTTGTTGGATAAAGTTTTTTTTTTTTTACTGCACGGTTGGCGTTTAGTGGTTTAAGCGGCTGCCTCATCGCTTGATATTGCGCTGAGCGTTGTGGGTTCGATTCCCACATGAGACAAAACTGTGTGATCCATAAATTGTGCCCGTTGGTTGTATGTTTTTAAAGTCCCCCGCGACACAGGATTTAGTCCTAATGCGGGAGTTCTCTTTAAAAAAAAAATATAAAAAAAAGTTTTCAACATACCGGACGAACCGCGCTTTTTACTTCGTAAAAACGAAATAAGAAGAAGAATGGAGTGGTCAAAGAAACAAACTTTAGAACTTATTGAGCTTTTGCATAATATATCCATATTCATGGATATGCAAAAGCTCAATAAGCCTGTGGAATGTGAAAAATGAAATATACAAAGATCGTCAGATGAAAAAAGACGCATTGGCAGCAATTGCTCCGCAAATGGTCATTAATGTTAATGATGTTGATAAAAAGATATCAAACCTCAAGAACCAATTTAATAGAGAAGTAAATAAATTAAAAATTAAGTCAGGTTCATGTGCCAATGATGTATATGTCAGCCCCTGGTATGCATTTAAACCATTAGGTTTTTTAAGAAATAATAATTTACCTAAACCAGCTCGGAGCAGTGACAGTATTACAGAGGTAAGTGCACAGAGTACATTTTTTATTTTTACCAGTCTTGGCGCACTCCACAGTTTAGGTATAAACTTACAAGTAGGTACAATAGCCGACCCTATGTACCAGGCTAACTGCGTCGGTTGCATGTCGGTTGGCGCGCACCACCCAAACTGGACGTAATGTAAGCGAGATCGCGTTATACGTGCCGCGTTCGTTTACTGTGTTAGAATCATGAAAGCAAAAACATACTGCATCGCATTTGGCTGTTTAGATTAAAATAAGGAACAGAATATCACATTGTATGTTTAACAATATATGCACATATACTTATTATTTAATAACTACTTGGCTTTGCTCTAAGAACAGTACGTAGGTAGGTATATAATATTCGTAAATGAAACGAGCACTAGGTACTTTGTGTAACCATATTTATTCATTAAATCAGAATAATTAAGAATTAAAGTAACTAGTTATCGAATTATTCGGCCGAATACTCGTATTCAGTTGAACCCATATTCGGCGCACCTCTAATTATTATTATTATTTGAAGTGTCATGTTCACAAAAGTATCGCTTATACCTAAAATAAAATATTGTCTTTTACTAAGCATATTGATTTTGCCAAGACACCTTTCCTAAATCTGTTAAAAAATATGCAGCAAATTCATCCCTCACTTGTCGACTAGAAAAGCTTGCTCTTCTTGCAACTCGTTGAAGAGGGGTTAGATGTAATGAATTCAATCTCCAAGAGCCAGGCTTGATAACACCACAATTAACATTTTCTTCATCAAAAGAACCTGATGGTGAATATGTCTGTTCGCCATTTACTCGCAGATAATTATTTAAATGAACACACGCCAAAATAACGCTTTCTGTCTTCTTAGGACATAAGTGGATAGGTTTAAGGAAAACTCTGAATACTGCTGATATAATACCAAACGCATTTTCGACAGTTACCCGCGCTCTGCTTAGACCGTAATTAAATATTCTCTCTGATGAACCACGTATATGTGTACCAGGATATGGTTTCATTAACATATTATCAAGTGCACATGCATCATCAGCTACTATTACGAAAGGCGAGTTAGCTGTCCTGCCAGGCAATGGTCTTGGTTCTGGAATATTTAATCTCTGTTCTTTGAGAGCTTTATAAAGCGAACAGTTCTTGAAAACTCCTCCATCTGATATCCTTCCTTGTACACCAACATTGACATATATAAAATTATATTTTGCATCTACTAACGCCATTAGTACTATGCTGTACGTCTTTTTATAATTAAAATATTCACTACCACTTTGTTCTGGCTTTATTATCTGGACATGTTTGCCATCTAAAGATCCAATACAATGAGGGTAGTTCCATTTCGTTTCAAATTCTTAACTTATTTTTAACCATTCTTGTGTAGTTTCTGGTATCTGAAAAAAAGGTTAAGGTTAAGGCCGGCGCCGACTGATGGCATGGCATGGCACGGCGCGGCACGGCGTGGCACGGCATGTTTTCATGCGGCGTCCCGCAGTATGCCACGGCGGGCCGCGGTACGATTGTATCGAAATAAAGTAAAATAAATTTTAAACTCATTCAAATAAGAATAAAAATGACTTGATCAGTAATAAAATCCTTTGCCATGCCGCGACGTCAGTGCGCGCCGGCCTTTAAAGTAGAAATAATAAAGCAAATTTAAATAAGAATATTTATTTTCAGGAACATAATGAGGCCGAAGAGTCAAACTTTTTGAATTCACTGCCCATAGAAGATCATGATATACCTAGTGTATCGGATGTGTCGTCTATCAGTGAGAAGAAGGGCTCGAAAAGAGTCAAGTCATCAGATGATAGGCAAAAAGAAGCGCTGTCTATATTGAAGGAAGCACGTGACAACATTATTAAACGCCCGGCTAAAGACGAGTTTGATGTGTTTGGAGAATATGTTGCTTTTGAGTTACGAGGTGTGGTAACACCAACAACAACAAAAGGAATATTTTAGAGTTGAAAAAACAAATACAAGATTTAATTTATTTCACTAAACTAAATGAAATGAAATGCGACTCTAATGCTTCTTCCCCGCCAGCGGCCCCGGAGCGAATGAGTGAGCCAAGAGTTTCAACCGGAGAAAACCAAGACATGGAAGTTGCCGCAAATTCAGAGACCGAAGAAATAAGTGATACTTATGAGATACGAGATGATTCCGGCAATATTTTAATATCATTTAATAAATAGTTTCCTTAATCTGGTCACAAACATCCTTGAAATGAATATGAGAAGTCAAGCGTTGTGTAGAACTGCAAAATTAAAAGCCATTTTGACAGAAGTACCTTTTTTGAATTTTTTATGAAATATTAATCTGTTATTTGTATAGTTCTATCAATAAAAATATTTTTTAAATTCGTTGCTTATTTAATCTGGTTCTAATTTTGTAGCTAAACTTGTAGAATTCGAGACAAATTCAGAAAGAAAACTGTCAATGAACAGAGAAAATGCTGAAGACCATGTGTACGTTTTTGCCTTGAATTTGTACTTGAATTTTCTCCAGCAAATTAGTCCCGTATCTAACGCTTGTCATAGATGTTTTAATGATAACCGGGCCCCACTGCTTAACGTGCTCTCCAAGGCACCAGGAAAGCGATGATTAACTATTAGGTAATTACACACAACTTAAAATAATGTTTAATGAATTTCGAAATGTCATTGATGTGCGTCAGGATTAGAAATCAAGACCCTCTGCATTGCAGTCTGTTAGTCTCGCCACTAGGCTTCCGCTGCCTTTTTTACTAAGTTAAATGTTAACAAGAATACTAAAATTATCACAGAAAAATAATAAGTTAAAGGCACACCTTATCTTTGGGCTTACCTTTAGATATACTTTCAATGCTTTTATAATCGCCTCGCAAACTTCAGGAATGCATTGGCTAATCTTTGTCTTCGATATCCGATGCAAGTACATTAAAGAAGTATACGAATCACCAGTAGCTAGAAATCTCAGACAAACAGCTAATTGCTCTGCTGGAGTGATGGCATCTCGAAAATGTGTATTCTGTTTAGAAATATATGGTGCAACTCTTTGAAGCAAATTCTCGAAATTTACTGGAGTCATCCTAACAAAATTTCTAAATCCACTTCGATCTTCTATTCTTAAATCATTTAATATAGAACGGTAGGCCCCTTCTTGGTCTCTTCTTCTCAAAAATGATCAAGACCAGTACTTGCGCTTTTGCCTTGAATTTGCTTCAGTTTGTATGTACATGTATACTGCACTCATGAAGTAAAGTTCTTCAGCATCTTCTCTTTTCATTGTCAATTTTCTTTTAAAATATAAAACTACTGCTTGAATTTGTCTCGAATTCTACCTACAACAAAAACATGAGATCATAAACATGTAGACAACTACAAGTTTTCAACCAACAAGTTTCATACAAGTTTTGTATACGTGTCTACAACAAGTTGCATACAAGTTTTGTATACATGTCTACAACAAGTTACATACAAGTTTTGTATAAGGTACAACAAGTTTTATATATGTGTATAGATTTGTATACAACATGTTTTATACATGTATATGAGAAAAGAAAACATTGTCAAAAACTTGTTAAATACATGTATTATACCTTGGTGAAAACGCGGGGGTAGACACATTACTAATTAATAGTAATTAGTAACACATTATTCACATCACTACAATCGTGTCACAACACTACGGCGCCTGCGCACGGGAGCGCGCGCCGTCAGCTGTCAGCCATCAGAAGCCCAACGAATCACACGTATATTCAAATCTCTTTCGCTTGCGCTAAGTATATTGTCGGGCATTTTTCACATTTGTAAAGAACCAGTCATTACTACAAATATAATATACAGTCCACTGCATATCACCTTTTATTTGGAACTGGCTTCGACATGGTCCTTCGAGCCGGGAACGTACGCGTCGTGATCAAGACCGCCGCCATATCAGCTGTCACGAAAATCAACGGACTCAGCGGCGGGCTTCTAGAAAAATCTGCACGACGAGGACAACGACGATCGACGAGCCAGGACGGTCTCAGCGCGGCGCATCGCAGCCTCAGGATAACAGATAATCAGACCAATGATCTTTTTCCCTAATTTTACATCAGACTTTTCAAAATTGCATCAGCAATTTGAATCAGACATCGCAGACCCATTACTTCACAGTACTTATGTTGAAAAACTAAGTACATATCCATTTCAATCAGATTTAATCAAAAATATTCAGAAAATAAGCACAATTAATTTCATACAAACGTCACCTGTCAACCTTACCTAACCGTTCATGTTATTTTTTCAAACTTTCTAACGTCATCTTCTCATTTACAGCATCACAATTGCTTGCCGTGCAGCCGAGACGTGCTTATTTTGCCAGCCGCCTGTCTCAGAAGGGAGCCACCGCGTGGTCGCATTTGAATGCGCCCTAGGCCTTCACCCTCCACGTGTTAGCTGTGCACGCACGCTTTGCACAGCCCTGCTTTCTGCCGCTTCCTGCACTGCACGCTAGAATTTAAGTATTGCCTTGCCTATATAAGCCTTGTTTTTCAAGTTGTATTGTGTCAAGTCAATTTTGTAACATCATTGTGTCAAGTTGGTTCGTACTATAAGAAGAAAGAAAACATAAATATTAGGAAAAAATAAACATTATTAATGTATGTCACATTAGATACAGTAGCATGCAATTTATAAGCACTTTGATGAAAAATAATTGCTAAGCGTTCGGAATAGTCGCATTCACTTTAAATAGCTCACATTGTTCCTAATGACATCCACATACGTAGCGTTACACAACTCGTTACCCTCTCACCACGATTAGGATAAATGGCTCACAACCTGCATCATGTCAAACACATGCTACCACCATATTCTACCTTTGATTTATAGTATTAAGGTTTGAATTCGCTTGGAGGGTAAGCTATATTCTAAACTAGAATTACCACCCCAATAGGTACTTTCATTATCGTCTTCTTTTCTTTTGGTTTCGTTAGCTGCAAATGTTGTGTAAAGCTGCAAGCTTCAACTTAGGTATATAATACTTTTAAAAAACTTGTGGTGATGGATCCGTACTATAGAATTAAAAATTAATTTTTAATTCTATAGTACGGATCCATTAAAATTATATTATCTATGATCCATACAATGTTAATCGTGGGTTATCGTTGTCTTAAAAGTCTTTGATTGATCGGTATTCCTGCCAAAACATTTTTATTAGTGCGAAGGCAAATGTAGACAGATTTGCGAGTGAAGACTGAATGTTTGTATCTAGGCGTGCGATCTTTAATAATGTAGGTAGGCACTTAATTCCAAATTTTATTGAAGTGATATTATCGGGAGCTATGTTTCAAAAGTTGTTCAATTAAAATTAAAATCGTAAATAATTGCAGTTTTATGGGTAGACCAACAACTACTCGTTTAACCTTTTGTATACTTATTGGTAAAGGCAGTGATAGCCGAGTGGAAAAACCGATAGACTGCAACGCAGAGGGTCTCGGGTTCGAAACCTCGGCACGCACCAATGACTTTTCGATGTTATGTGCGTATTAAATTGTTAATTATCGCTTGCTTATCGGTGAAGGAAAACATCGTGATGAAACCTGCATGTCTGAGAGTTCTCCGTAGTGTTCTCGTAAGACATGTGAGGTCTGCCAACCCGCACTTGGCCAGCGTGGTGGACTATGGCCTTAACCTTCTCATAGAGAGAAGAGGCCCGTGCACAGCAGTGGGACAGTATATAGGACTGATGATGATACCTATTGCCTGTATTGAATATAACAATAATTTGCTTCACAGTAGCGCTGTGAGCAATGGAAGAATTTGGCCTATTGTTGGACGCTGGCCAGACGGGTTGGTTCAGGGTTTGATGTCGAGCTTTCCGTATTTTCGCCAGGATACTATTTGCTCAGTGTATTTTCCTTAGTCGCGGGTTACGATACTCACAGTTATAAAAAAATAATGGGGTAGTGACACGTTATTTTCTTAGAACGACACATCGGAATAAAATTGAAATTTTATGTAAAAAAATAACGATTCACACAAAGCGTCAGATATTTATAGTCTTTAGAAATTCAAGCGTTCTCAGAACAAAAGGGTAGACACACAACAAAAACGCTTTCAAATTAGTCATCCTAGTGAAAACTTCACAGAGCCTTCTACGTAGGCAATATTCATTGTGGTGTAGGATTTCGTTAAATATATGGCTTTACATTTATTTGGAATGAAATAATGGGACTAAGATTAAAACATGTATTGTAGGGTTTTAAAGATAAATGCTGTATGTTATTACCGATATTTATTATCTGCCTTACAGTTTCATTACTTCCATTTTTGGATGCCGGATTTTAGTGAGTCAATCACGAGTGGCTGGCCAAAAGTGTTGGGAAGAAGGACGCACCTAAATAGCCTTGTGATGTATTGATGCCTATTCTAAATCGGTCAAGATCGGTCTGTGTAGAGAACCTTGGATGAGGTCTTTGAACAGCAGTGGACATCTCTAGGCTGACATGATGATGATTCTAAATTGGTGTTCAGTTAGTAGATAGTGTAAAAGTCAATTCTCTCTACCTTATGTGATGACAATGGATAGACCCATAGGTAGTCATTTGCTATGTAGACAGACCCGAAAGTTCCACAACTTTCAAAATGTGATGTTTTGCCACATGACGATGCAACTAAATTTTAAAATTGTACAAAATTAGGATAACTGCTGACCAGCAAATCTATAGTCGGAAAAACAGACAAAGTCAAATAGATAGCTGGTATTTAACTCTGCAGTATATGACAAAACATTCTCGTTCACGTCTAACGCACAGTTTGAAGTATGTGCCGTGACAGACAAACTGACAATTGATGTCCCAGCGCAATGCGTACCTCGTAAAATTGGGGCCTATGACTACGACACATATATTTGAGCGACAAATATATTGTATGAAGTGTTATTGCTGTATTTTGTTATGGTATTTCATGAAAAGGACTTCTGGAACAACGGTCGTGTTTAAATAAATCAGTGGGAGCTTCAAGATTTGCACGTGTGTACCCAGTTTTATAAATATTGTAACAAATGCTCTGGGCTCGATGGCTTTGTATAAAATGACAAATATCTGCTGTCTTTTGTACTGGTGTATTTGTAAGTTTTGTTCGTTTTAGTCTCCGCGCAAACAGATCATCGACAGACACTGGCTGGCGACAAGCTGTACATGATTTTTAATACGTTTAGTATGTAAATCGGCGCGCGCGTGTAGCGAGTGGTCGTTTACGTATTTCGGAGCACGATCAATTCTCTCGTACAAATTTTTGCGGCCACTGGCCATGAACCATCAAATTCAAATTCATTTATTTTCAACCACCTTTGCTGGCGTCGAGCTGCGATAGGTGGCCCGTTTGCGCAACACCTTAAAGTAAACATTCAGCGGAATACGATTAGGATCGTATAAAGTGTTGATACGTGTACACATTATGAAATAATTTTGCCTTAAAACGGCAAAATTGGGTTTATCTAATAATGCACACATTTTTTATTATTGCGTCCAATCTATTTGAAAAATCTTTTATCGAAAAGAGTGGCTACTGAGAAACATCACACACACATATTCATGACACTATATACCTACCATTATATCTACTGAAAGGTACATAATAACATCGCCTTGCATACAGTCAAATGCCAAAGCCATGTTCCAATACCTGTCCAATATATATCTATAAACACATTTATAATATAAATAGAGAAAATTGTTTCAGCCGTTTAAGATAGTACCTATATAATTATTAGTTTACAGTACGGCCGTTTAAGGTAGAATTCCGTGCATCG
Organism: Euclidia mi; assembly: GCA_944739405.2. NCBI lineage: Eukaryota > Metazoa > Arthropoda > Insecta > Lepidoptera > Erebidae > Euclidia > Euclidia mi. The sequence goes on from OX123189.2 coordinate 18,615,447, forward strand.
CGATCGATCGCGGCCGCGCGCGGCCTACGACTGTCGTCGATCGTTCGCGACAATAGTCAACGTATGAAAATGTATGGCACCGCTGCCGAGGCCCGTGACTGACGCGCGCTGCCGACGGCTGTCGTGAGCCGCGCGCGGCCGTGTCTTGAAATTAGTAGATGTTGTTCGTCAGTTCCCTCTAGACGTGTGTCTAGCGAAGTCAAAATCATGGTCGAAATGCTAATTGACATCCTTGAAGAAGAAGAGGAGAATAACGAGCTGCTGTTGCTATATTATGAAACTAGAGTACCAATCGACTCCATCTTTAAAAGCAGAAATGAAAAAGGATACTAGCAAATATTGATTCAAAGGCAATTATATTGTACCTAATGAAAAAAAATGTTGGAAGTTTGGAACGATAATACAAAATTGACGAGTGTCACAAGACCCATCACCAAACCGAAGTCTACTCGTTGTGGACATCATGCCAAGTCATACTAACCAAAAATAATACCTGGGAAACGTTTTATTTTTTTAAAGTTTTTTAATTTTTTAAACCGCAATTAAAAGCGCGCGCGTGCAATGCTCGAAAAACCCACTTATCCATGGGCTTACAGGGCATCTAAAGAACATATTGGCGGGGTAAATGCATCGATTTTGTACCGAATTAGAAAAATTCCATACTAACTTTGAGCTTCAATATCTTCTGAACCAGTAATTTCCCTGGTATGGTGCCGAAGTAGAAAATGTTCGTAGTGATTGGTATAACATGGGATTTCAGTTTTCGTTAAGGGCCTTTTTACACCCTGTATAGTCGGCAAAACTTCCGATTTTTTTTTCATTACTACTAATTTCAAGACACGGCCGCGCGCGGCTCACGACACTCGTCGGCCGCGCGCGTCAGTCGCGGGCCTCGGCAGCGGTGCCATACATTTTCATACGTTGACTATTGTCGCGAACGATCGACGACAGTCGTGGGCTGCGCGCGGCCGCGATCGATCGCGATGCACGGAATTCTACCTTTATCGATGGCGAGTCTGAAGTTCGCGCAGAAGGCGGCGCAGTAATCCTTTTTAGGAACAACGCGGTGGCAAGAAGCGGGGTACGCGGGGCGGTAGTCTAGGCCAGTGATGCACGTTATGTAAATACAAATTAATAGTTTATTCCATCAAAAATTTTAATCGATTAGTTTTATAATTGATTTTGAATTCATTTATTTTTGTTATAATAATAAAAGTACTATAAGATATAAAATGAAATAGATTTATTAAACCAAGCAATATAGTGAGATTTTGTTTTTAGTAAAAAACAAATCTAATAAAATTTATTTTCTTGGTTTAAAGACCAGATTTACTTATATCAATTATATATTAACGATGACATAAATGAAAAGAGTTGGAACTCATTTTCAATTTTTATATGTAATTGAATACACGTATATTTTTTCTCATTAATTTTAATCGATATCAATAAAAATCGATTAAATTGACTGCAAACACGTACATTGGACATCTCTTTTTTACTTTTGAAGTTTTCGGTGCGATATAATGTGTCTCTGTCACACCTTAGTATTCGTTTTACTATCTCTGTCTTGAGTACAGGCGATGGCAAAAGTATTTATAGTCCATTGAAAATTTACATTTGGGGTTGCATTTATCAGACGACGCAATTTTATTTTATAGATGTGTGGGTATTCTATTGTAAAGCTTGAGTCAAATTTATGGGGACGTACCTCTTGTTCCTCGGCCGCCATCTCGGAAAGAGTGCAGATGCAGATAGTTTTTCTTGATTATCTGGTAAACTATTGACTGCACAAAGAATATGTGGACGAGATTTTTGTGGCAAATTAAATTCTCTACAACTTTAGTCATAAAACTTTTATCATAAATAACAATAATACAAATAATATAAAACACATATCTTTAAATAATGATCTATATAGGTCCCATGGATACTTACTCATAGGTGCATACCATGCGTGCCATGTTCCAAATACCTACTTATTTGGAATACAACACGGGCACATTCTTAATTGCGGCTTAAAAGATGTGTCTACCTAAAGAAAATCCGTTCGATCTATGTTTGTCAATGCAATTTTCAAAAAAAAAACAATACTGCAGCATTCAGGTATGTTTCTTTTGTTTCCGATTGTTCAATAGGCTTATGGATAACCGTCTAAAATACTTTTGATATGACTGAAATCAATGCTATAGGTCTGTAACGAGTCATACTATGTTTATCATGTTTCTTAAAGAGCCGTTTTATTATGGTCCTTTTTAATTCCGTGGGAACTACTCCTTGCAATATACCTACCGAAAATTATGTGGTTCATTGGATTTGATATTTGAGTAGACACGGTTTTCAGTATCCAAGTTGATACACCATCGTATCGAGTACTGCTTGTAGACCTTAGATATTGCACTGTTTATATTATCACGTGTGGTTGGTGGTATAAACAAAGAACCCAGGTGTTTTTCCATACTGATTTTGGTTCTATCATGATCTAATTTTATGATTTGATCTAGATATATAATAAATTGTCAAAAGAGTTTTCTATCTCTGTGGGATATTTTATTATATTACATAATAAAATATCCCACAGAGATAGAAAACTCTTAATCAGTCATCAATCATTTATGTTAATATGCTAAATATCTTCTTCAGGTACATTTAACTTATTTTTGTTTATAACAGACCACTCTACCCTTATTTGTTGCCTTATAATATGATTGTCATTCTGACAAGTATTTTGAAGAAAAATTTTGACATCTTTTCATTGTGATTGTTGCTTACGATTGTTGTTCGTTAAGTTTTGAACTGTTTCTTTGTATATTATTGTCATTATCATTTAATTTTACATACCTTGTTGTAGCGCGTACATAAATACAAAAGTCCCAAAAGAATTTTGCACCACGATAAGGCGCCCTTGCACAAGACCATCATTGTGAACGAATTTTCGACTAAACACTCAACAAATACCATCGAGCAACCACCAGCGTAAAAGTGGAAATTGTGTATGTTCCGGTTAAAATATCTGTCACTATTGCCAGGTGAGGTTCATTCATCATAAAATAATACGACTTGTATATAAAGTATATAAAGTCTGGCAATAACAGTTTTGTACACGAATATACATGCGCGGTAATTCGCAAAGGCTAGTTTCAGACTCGCCATCGATAAACGGCCGTACTTGTATATATGCAAACAATGTAAGTAATAACCGTGCATAATAAGTATGACATTATGTACGATGTGTCAGTACTGACAGATATACGCACATGCGCACTCAATTACTATAGCGCATGCGTTCTTACTACTAAGAGGTAAATTTGTGCCGAACAAACTTCTAGCCTCCCTACAATCCCTCCCAGTTTAATTTTTGCATCTTATGGTAGCATATGTCCGTCTCCATGGTCCAGTATAACTCTATATAAAATTTCAACAAAATCGGTTCAGCCGTTTTAGCGTGAAAACGGAACATACATACATACAAACATACATACACACTTTCGAATTTATAATATTATTATATAGTAGGGATACAGTAATTTGACAGCCTAGTTTATAAATATGATCGCAAATGATAAATAGGTAGTGTTACTACTGTTCTTTGAGTCATATCCGTTCAAAAATAACATTTTCGTGTTAGTCCTGTGTTGAGAAATGGGAGACAAACACGCATCTACATCTATATACTATTTAAATGGCAGCAAAAATTTTTAAGGTATTACATAAAGCGACAAAATAAGTACTACGCAAAGCAAAAAGCCGGTCAACAAACCGAAAGGCAAATAAGCGAGAGAAATGTAATGGTACTCGTTAAACTGGACTCACTGTCGTAAAATTATAGAGCTATCTCTATTAGGTAAATACTATTTGTAGAAGACATACAGGTTATACTCATAATTATAAGGATCAAACCGTCAGCATATTTGTGGATCATTATTATAGGACGCATGGTTAATATCGTCTAGTCAAATGTGAAGTTCCAACTAATTTTCAGTAGCAGCAGAATGCTACAGTGTAAAAGTTAAAATTCCTATGTCTCTATCTTCGCTACATACCTAGTACTGGGACAGAAAAGTTTTCGTAGCTTCTTCCGTATTGTATCATATAATTTTACCATATTTCTGCCAGACTAAAAAGCAACTCTACAATGCGTACCATAAGGTAAAAATTTGGTTTTCAACTTCTATCAACTTTAATACGTCACAACGTGCTAATGTGTTTGTAATCGATTGCTTGTGTGGAAGCAAGTGGAGTAATGTTAGCGTATAATGGCTCAGATAGCCGCTAACACGGTGATTCAGGATTAAGGACGTGTTTGATATGTTGATTATTGCCTGAAGATAATGCAATTAGGTTATGCTTTATGGATTGGCGGACGTAAGGCATTATTACAGTTTCTCTTCTTCTTCTTTGATAACATGCTTTTGTAAACAAAGCGTAATACATACACACATAGACGAACTAAATATTTCAACAGTTAATTGTGTTGGTGGTTCCCTGTGATGGTTTCGGTTGAAAAGTTCAGAAGAACCTTAGCCAAGCTGTGTGGATTATATGCTTGTCTTAAATTTTATAAATAGGTATATATCTTAGGTAGTGTTTGAAATAAAATACATGTATAGGCCTAAACTTAATTTTAAACGTAAATTAGACGACATGATTCATCAATTTATTAAAAATAGAGATTGTATGAAAACTGTAAGACTATTGCTTCATCAGAGTTGTCCAGGCCTCGACTCATGCCAAACTACATAAATGTTACAACAGATCTGAAATGATCTGACCGTGAAATTTCTTGTTTTCGATAAGCGAAGACAGAAAGCTTCCAAAGCGACCATAAGTAGGTATTAGAACTTTTTAAATTTTACACAATCTAAAATCTTTCCGTTCTCAACACGACCTCGACATTTGCGACACGGGTGGTCAGCTATGCAATGTCCATTTCGAATTACACTCGTTCGTCGCTGTTATCGTCACAAAGAAGAACGTGTCTTGGACGTCCAATTTATATCGTCTGTTGCGTTGCGTGTCTTGGTAACGACAAGGTTGTGGCTAGGCTGTAATACTAGGGCAATATTTTTCGCCTCTTTTGAGTCAATTATTTTAGTTCTTAGTCGAAATTGTTTGTTTATTGATATAATAATTATCTTTACAGTATGGAGTGCATCCTAAACTTGTCTTAAGAAGAATACACACTTTGGCTACCTTATTGCCTATAGAGTATCTTAATCTTCTTTATTTATTTATGGTAACAGAAATGAAAATAAGTAAGGCACCTATAAACAATCTGATTATATTATAATGTGAGTCGTGAGGGAGTTGAAAGCGGCATACGTTTTGGGTTGAATACGGTAAAAAAATTATGCATAAATAAACTATTGTGGGTTTCCACCCACAATAATTTTCCGGAATAAAAATTGGTTTGAAACCGAAAATAATAATCATGGGTAGATAGAGTAACGGAAACACCCATTATATGTATTTTATTGAAATGGGAAGCGTAGGTAACTTATTCATCAACGCTTCTAACGCTCCGACAAATCGCTATTGTGAAATACTCTTTATGTTTAAATAATACACTCAGAAGGGACTTTGTCTGGAAGAAATTCTACTTTATCACGTTAACATAAGATTTATATTCGAATGTTTAAGACAATTTTAAGGGTTCTTCTCTACTTTTATACTACGTATGAAGGAGAGATTTCAAGAAATACTATCTTTATGAGGGAGTTAACGACGGTCGTATTGTTAATGTGTTTGAAGTGTTAGGTTAAATTCAGGTAAAGACGAAAACGGACAATGAAATATCGCAAGAACGATTTTAAGCGATTTGTCAGACAGAGAATGGATATTGCATACTTCACGTTCCGAGTTCTTTCGTACCTATTTTTATGTATATTCTTCGAGAGTATTAGAGGTTTTATTATATGCTATCTTGGTTGAAGCAGATATTACATTATTTATGAAATTATTTATATTCTAAAAATTATACCTTATGTACAAAAACCTACTATCAATTTCTGCGATTTCGGTTTTTAAGGAGCTGTTAGCTCCTTGAGGTTTCAAAAATAACTTATTGGCTATGTGTAGGTTACAACAACAAGAGTAAGTGAGCTGAACTTTCTTTTATAACTAAAATTGAAATCTCTTAACAAAACCCTTTACATACAGTATTCACAATCCATGCCTGGAAGCAGGCACCGACTCGAGGCAGTTTAAATCTTGTGACGTGAGCTCCTTATGGAAATAACGTATTGTGCAGTGTACAATGTATGAACGACACATTTTATATGATCTTAAATGAGTTTGAGATTAGATGGATCGTGACATATAGTGGGTGTAAGGAACGGCGTACCGAAAACCGATACCAGTGAATCAGTACATGATATTGAGACCCTTGGCGGTCGAATTTTCTGGATATATTTCATGAAGTTTCTCCGAAAAATTCGACCGCCAAGGGCCTTAGTACCATGTACTGAATAACTAGTATCAGTTTTCGGTACGCCGTTCCTTCCGTACACGATTTTTTCGTAGAATAAAGTTCTTCGAAGGCTGTTGTTGGTATATGATGCTTACTCTGGATGTGATATGGATCAGTCACATCCAGGTCAAATTCATCATCATCATATCAGCCAAACGACGTCCACTGCTGGACATAGGCCTCCCCCAAGGTTCTCTACGCAGATCGATCGTGAGCCGCCCGCATCCAACCGCCTCCCGCGATCTTGACGAGATCGTCGGTCCACCTTGCGGGAGGCCTACCTCTGCTGCGTCGATCGGTACGTGGCCGCTACTCCACAACCTTTCTGCCCCAACGGCCATCGGTTCTTCGAGCTATGTGCCCTGCCCACTGCCACTTCAGCTTGGCTATCCGGAGAGCTATGTCGGCGACTTTGGTTCTACTGCGGATCTCCTCATTTCTGGTTCGATCTCGCAGGGAAACTCCAAGCATAGCTTTCTCCATCGCCCTCTGAGCAACCACATCCCTGATCAGCCATAATTCGTGATACAAGCCATGATTCTCGAAGTTGGACCTACCTAATTGAACTACTTGTCCCAGGTCTGTCAGATATACTTGTCGACAACTTCGAGCTTAGAGTTCTCAACCTGAATAGGAGCAGGTACAACATGGACGTTCGACATGATTTTTGTCTTGTCCATGTTCATCTTAAGACCTACTTGTTGGGAGACTCTACAGAGGCCATTGAGCATTGTGCCTAGGTCTTCCATGGTCTCAGCCATGACTACGATATCGTCTGCGAATCGAAGGTGAGTGATGTACTCACCGTTGATATTGATGCCGAGTCCATTCCAATCCAAAAGCTTGAAAACATCCTCCAGCGCAGTGGTAAACAGTTTCGGGGATATGAGATCCCCCTGTCTCACCCCTCTGGAGTTTTTTTTTTTTTTTACCTGAACTATTTCTTGCAATCTGCCTTAATCTTTATTTAGCTAGAGGTTATAAGATTATAATTTATCTTGAATGGAATTAATCCAATGGCTAATCCATTTTGTTATTGCCAAGACATTAAATAAGGTCTTGGGGGGCTTTTCTTTTTATTCTGGTAAAGATTGTCTTATCCATCAAATTGCACGCGAGGGCGTTTGGGTGGTTTTTTATACGTTTTGCGTATGTCTTAAGTTTTTCAAATATTTCTTGTTTAACCATGAGTGTGCGTAGGTCGCGGTGTAATTGGTTGTTACTGATATACCATGGTGCATTAGTTACCATACGCAACATTTTTGATTGTAAGCGTTGTAGAATTTCCAGATTCGAGTTTGAAGCAGTTCCCCACAATTCAACTCCGTATGACCATATTGGCTTCAATATGCATTTGTATATTAAGAGTTTATTTGACAAAGACATTTTTGATTTAGGAGACATAAGCCAGTACATCTTCCTAAGTTGTAATCCGAGTGCCTTTCTTTTATTGAAAATGTGTTTTTTCCATGTCAATTTACGGTCCAGGTGTATACCAAGCTAACGAACATCCTCAGATTGAGGTATCTGTATCCCGTTTAGCTCGACGGGAGTGGATGAATCGTGCCTGAGGGTGAAGGTTACATGTGCAGATTTGGTTTCATTCACCTTAATGCGCCAGTCCCGTAGCCACAAATTTATCTCGTCAAGACTTCGTTGCAGCATATTGGATGCTACTTTAGGGTTGTCGTGAGTCGCTATCACCGCTGTGTTGTCTGCAAAAGTGCCCACAAGGACGTTGGGTGTTATTGGTAGGTCATGGGTGTATATGAGGTATAAGACCGGGCCCATTACACTTCCTTGAGGGACTCCTGCTTTAATATCATGTAAATCAGTTCTGGCTTCGCCCAACTTTACATAAAAGTGACGTTGAGTTAGGTATGATTGTAATAGAGGATAGTAGCTCGGCGGGAAGGTTTCTTGTATTTTAAATCTGGGGTTGAATAGGTTTCGAATTCTGGTCTTGGAGGCGGACTGACATAGTGGCGTTTTCATACAAATACTTCAGCACTTCGATATATCGGTAGTTAATCCGGCACCGTTGGAGAGACTATAGCACCGCCCAGGTGTCGATAGAATTGAAGGTTTTCTAATAGTCCACAAACGCCAAGCATAGAGGCTGGTTATACCTTCTGTATAACCTGCCGCAGCGTATGTAAGTGGTCTAAGGTACTATAGCCTTTACGGAAACCGGCTTATTCGGGAGGCTGGAAGTCGTCTAGCTTGCTCTCGAGACGATTCGTGATGACCCTCGAAAACAGCTTGTAGACGTGGCTCAGAAGTGAGATGGGTCTGTAGTTCTTTAAGAGGGTTTTATCCCCTTTCTTAAAGAAAAGCACCACCACACCTCTATGCCACGCCTGTGGCGTTTTACCCTCCAGAATGATGGAATAAAATAGCATCCAAAGAGCTTCTACAGCGGGTGTGCCGCCAGCCGTCAGAAGCTCGCTCGTAATTCCGTCATCACCCGGCGCCTTGTTGTTTTTGTTGTTTTTGAGATGGTTGAGAGCCACACTAACCGCGTGCACGCTGACGTCCGGGATATCTTCGGTATAATGTCGGGTCAATCCAGCTCTAGGTTCTGACGCTCGAGTACTTACTTGTTGTCGCGTAGTCGTGTATAGCTGTCCATAGAACCTTCCGATCTCCTCCAAGAGCTATGGCTTGGACGATACGATTCTGCCATCCTCCGTCTTCAGCTTTGTCAGCTGACTCTGCCCAACAGACAGATCTCTCTGAAACACTTTGGATCCCTTATTCTGCTCGATCGCCTCACGAACACATTTTGTGTTGTATTGGCGGAGATCGCGAGTCAGAGACGTAAGAGATCTGTCTGTTGAGGTGCCGATATTTCGGCATGTCGTCGGAGGATAGCAGAACCATCTTGCGCCTTTCCTCTAACAGCTCGAGGGTTGGACCCGAGATCTTGCTGGTTCTCTTGCTCTTCTGGGGCTTAAAAAATTTAGCCCTTGTTGTATGGACAGTATCCACGAACCCGTTACTGTACTCGTCCACATCTACGCATTCGCCCAGGCATTCGAAACGGTTCTTGAGTTCGAGCTGAAAGCTCTCGGGGTTTTGGATATGAACCGTTGCCGGTGGGAGCGTGGAGCCTCGACCGTTCGAGGCTTGTACAGATATTCAATGTGCCTCTCATGGTGACATCATTGAATATCTGCCTCTTTGTCGACATGATAAAGTCAATCTCATTTTTGGTGGCACCGTCTGGACTTACCCAGGTCCACTTGCGGCATTCTCGCTTCTTGAAGAAGGAATTCATCATATAGAGTCCTTCCTTCTCCATAAAGCTAGCCAGCAAGTGACCCCGGGAATTCCGATGCCCATATCCAAATTGCCCCACTCTCAGCTCATCACCGTCTCGTTTGCCCAGTTTCGCGTCAAAATCTCCCATGACCATGGTGTAATGGGTTTTGAAGGCATGTATAGCCCGAGATATGTCCTCGTACATGGCTTCCACCTCCTCATCGGGGTGCGTCGAGGTCGGAGCGTATACCTGTATGACCTTCAGCGAATACCGCTTGGATATTCTGAGTATAAGGTACACTACCCTGCTCGATACATGCACACTTCCGATATTTACCACGTTAGTCACGAGAGATTTGTGGACGATGAACCCGACACCACATTGGGACTGTTGGTCGCTCTCCCGGTAGAAGAGCAAGTTACCGGAATTGAGAACTATCGAGTCCTCCCCCTGTCTTCGGACTTCAGATAGGCCTATGATATCCCATCGCAACTTGCTCAATTCTTCTTCCAGCTCGACAATCTTCTCGTCGGTTCGCAGTGTAGGCGTGTTCAGTGTTGCCAGGGCCAATTGTCGTTGGTGGTGGTAGCCCATGGCCGCTACCATAACCAGGACTAGCGGGGTCGCCCGGGACTCGGGGCTGGTTTTGATTTATGTGGTTCATGATTGGGGGGGATTTGCCGTAATCGCCACGCTTGGCAGGCGTATTGGCGGTCACAGTGGCAGAAGTCTTTGGTGCTGGACGCTGCTGCCCATCCAGCATCTTGGGATTTACTTCCGCCAGGTTCAGATGGTTTGACCGCTATCTTTCGGTTGACTGCTTGCGCTGGGGGAGATACTATGACGAGTATCTACTCGTCAGAGTAACTCCCCCGGGTCAAATTAGAATCTAATAATATACGAAAATGAAAAATATTGTAGCTGTCTATACCTTGTATTTTGTTAAAATAAGTTTGCAAAATATCTCGTTGGCTTGTAAAAATGGCAACAAATGTATTTGAATAACACAGATTTTATAAAAGTCATAATCTATTTGTGATATCTTATAGCCCGGCTACACGCTCCGTCTTGCCTGCGATCATGCCTGTACAAACCTGTTTGCGCAGGTAAGCGCGCGCGTGTGGACGGTAAGACGGTAGCGCGTGCAGTCCTGAAAGCGCCGCTTGTGCGATCGTCGTCATGCTGAAGATTTGGACTGCGCAACCTTTACTTGCACGATTTTACTTGAACGTGTGGCCGGTTATTCAAGCCGCGCAACAGTCCGACGTAATTATTTTCGAAATTGTACGTACACGTCGCCGTCGTAAATAATAGTAGATTGTTACATCGAGCGCAAAGTGTGTCATTAATGCACGAGGCACTAAGTTATCACGAGTGCATTAATTACTCACTTTAGCGAGGTGCGTAATCTACTTTTCTTTCAACTACCAATCTTCCTACCATGATAAAATATACCTACTCAAAATAAAAACTCAAGTTAATGAAAAACAAGTTTTATTACACAAACATTTAAAACTTACAATAATTAAATGTGCAGTTATTAAAATTGAAATTAGCACTTTTATTTGGAACATTACTTTCAGTATTCGTTTAATTTATTCGTGAATAATAATTACTGATAATAATTATTATTCATCATCATCAGACGATACATACATTATTTACATAAGAAGAATTTGTTTTCTCACGCATTATTTTAATTTTGCTACATCTTTTAAAATATTCATTATAATGATATACTGTAAGAGACAAAAAAAACAACTAAAGCTCTAGACTAACTAACTAGAGCTCTCAAAACACAACTAGGGACTGCACAGTTAAGTTTGCACGAGCTTACCTGCACGTTTGGCCACTACAGTGTGTTCCGTCTTTTTGCACAGTCATGACTGCACAAACCGGACTGCGCAGGCAAGACGGAGCGTGTAGCCGGGCCATTAGTTTTGTATTATATCCTAAGAACTATAAAAGGCAACCATAGATATGTTACTTCGATGAAGGCAACCAATTATGGCTCCCGGTGAGTCACATTGCCGTTTCAATCAAAAATATGTTCATTGTAAACTTTATTCATGACATAGAGAACTTTTCTAATACAATAACGTAAGAAGGTTTTTAAACCTATTGACATTTTATAGCTTTTAAAAACAAATTACCTATTTGAACGCAAAAAAAAATATTGATAAAGACATCATTATTTATTTCTTCAAAATGTCATCCTATCATTGTCATTCTGATCAAACAAAATTCGAAAACTAATGGCCCAGACAAAAATTTCAATGATGGACGAAAATGATACGACAAACATGGACGTAGAATTTAAGAGGTACTTGCAATTAATGAGACCGTACTTAGGTCAGTTGGTTGATGAAGACGTCATAAAAATATGCGATGCATGGATACAGAGACTTTCGAACTGCACCGAAAACGAAAAAGCCACGAGGAATAAATACATTTTCTTACTATGTTATCAACTTGCTAGGGGCGTATTAGATACGCCATTTTTGCAGAAACCACCAGTAATATTGCAATCTTTGTCCGATGACATCAACAGTGACGATTCTTCAACCGAAGTTGAATACTTGGTAATCAATTCCGAAGAACCCAAAACTAAAGTTTTATTCGACAGCCAGAAAGTTATAGCTTCTGAAACAGATTACTTATCCCAAGAAGATTATCCAGCGAAGCAAGAAGAAAGTGAGCCCTCTCACAAACAAACTGTTTTATGTTATAACTGCCCTGAACTTATAGAAAACGGTTATAGGAGAATGAATGGTGAAGGATATGAGGGTAGAGCAAATAATCTAGTAAAGAAACTAAGAGAAATTAAAATGCAGAATATGTTGCTCCACAAAGAGTTAACTGCTTTAAAAGAGGTTTCTAAGTCTCGTGAGGAATTAACTAAAAATTATGTAGCGAGAGTTGATAACGCTACAAGCCCCTTTGTACATAGTAACGAAAGCAACGCCACTTTAAAATCGTTGAAATGCCGACTGCAAGATATACAAGATTCTAGAAACCTTTTGATCCAGACAATCAGTAATTTACAAGACCAATTAGACAATTTTAATGAGCAAAAAAAGAATCAGATTGACGATATTGAAGCTAACCATAAACTAGAATTAATTAAAGTCAGAACAGAAGCAAGAGAAGAAAGTAAAATGATTTATGAAAAGAAATTTGAAGATCTGAAACAAAGCTATGAAGATACTATTGCAAAAATTCATGAAACTGCTAAAAACGAAATAAATACCATAACGAAATCCAAAGATGAACTTATTTTTGAAAAAAATAATGTTCTAGAAGAAAAGAACAAAGAAATAGACAGACTAAAGAACCAATTAGAAGGCCAAAAGATAAATGTGCAATCAATGATGAGCAAAATTATGGAAAAATCTGCTGAAGACTCCTCTTGTGAGGGCTTGAGAATTAAGAATCAACTATTAGAGAAACGGTTGAATAAATTAGAAAAATCCAAGATCAAGTGTGCTAAGATGTACGAGGCTAAGATCGCACAATTGCAACGTGAAAAGCATTTAGCTGAGTGTTCGCTCCAACTGCAGATTGTTAGACAAAGAGCTCAGGTAGTTAGCGAATTGACAGATGAAAATCAAACCGAATTGACAACATCTCTGGATAAACTAGAAAATAAATATAAGGAAATCGTAGCTAATGTCCAAGCGACAGCAATACAAAGGAGAATGCAAGATCAAAAGGCGCTTGAATCAATACTTCAAGCAGCGTATGGAATCGAAGATCATAATCAAACTCAATACTCCAGTCCACAACGCAATCATAATCAAACTTATGACACAGTAAATTCTTCTTTGGCTCGCAGTAACAGAGCCAGAAATGTGGTTCTCAGTAATAAATCTTACGGTGAAGAAAGTATGGTAGCTGGGTTCTGTTTGAATGGGGAAAGAATGGGCGAACTATTTGAAAGGGTTTATATACCTCAAAGGGACATCGGTGAAACAAAGTAAAACTAATTTGAAATTGCTTTATAATCGCGTTATTGCAATAACATTTTATGTTATGGTTTGTAATTAAATGTTTGAGAACTTGTAATGAGTTTGTTGACCATCGCTTTGCACGGTTTATTATACGAGGGTCAAACTGAAAGTTCTTAGAAAATCAAAAACTGATTACATTAGCCAGTTATTAGTTTTATTATATCTGTTCAAAATATTGTCCATTGACGTCAATACACCGCTGCATGCGATGGAACCACTGGGAAAAGCACTTTGCCCACTCGTCCTTAGGGGTCTCTTCAATGGCATCGCGATACGCAGCCACCGCTTCTTCAGCATTCATAAACCGCTTTCCTTTAAGTTTTTCTTTAATTTTTGGAAATAAATAAAAATCACAAGGCGCGAGGTCGGGGCTATACGGCGGGTGACCCAGTAATTCAACGTTTGATGTCGCCAAATAGTCGATCGTTCGCTTGGTGGTGTGCGACGAGGCGTTGTCGTGGTGAAGGAGGATCCTACTGCGAGGTCGTTTCTCTCGAACTTTTTCCAAGACAAGTGGCAAACAATTGGTAGTGTACCATTCTGCAGAAACAGTTTTTTGATCCTCTAACACAATTGTTGCGAAATGACCTATCCTTCCAAAGAACGAGGCCACCATTTTTTTTCCCGCACTTCGATCTCTCTTCACTTTAGTTGGCAACTCCTCGAAAGGAAACACCCACTGAGCAGATTGTCTTTTGGTTTCAGGATCATAACAGTAAATCCAGCTTTCGTCACCTGTTAGTATGTCGAACACAGCATTTGAGTCACCTCCGTCAAATCTTTCAATCATTTTACGGCACCAATCCACACGATGGAGTTTTTGAGCCTTAGTCAAATTATGAGGTATCCACCGGGCGCAAAGCTTCCTGACCGCTAAATGTTCGTGCAGGATTTTGTGCACTTGACTCATACCGATGCCTAAGCTTGTCCGAATCTGCTGATAGGTCACTCTTTTGTCAGTCTCTATCATACGCCGCACAACACAGATGTTATTTCAGTCGTCGCCGTAGAAGGCCGTCCCTCACGTACATCATCAGTGAGATTAGTGCGACCACGTTTAAACTCATTAAACCAGTTGTAAACAGTTGCACGAGATGGGGCTTTATCGTGAAAGGCCAATCGTAGTCTATCATAACTTTCTTGTTGACTTAAATGACATCGAAAGTCATAAAAAATCATTGCACGAAAATTTTCTCGTGTTAAATTCATGTTGACGTGACACAGACTATTTTCAATTTGCCGCCAAATCGTAAAACAAATGACAAATGAATGAAATATATACTCAGTAATATTGACAAAGAGTTCTATTTTCAAATTTTAGAATATTTTTTTTATTATATTGTTTATAAGTGGCCAGTTCTAAGAACTTTCACTTTGACCCTCGTATCGCTTGTTATATCATATATCATCCTCTTAGCGTTATCCCAGTTTCAATCTGAGGTCCGCTTACTAGTCTAACCTATAGGATAGGTATGAATATTAGCTTTTCCACAGAGCGACTGCCTATCTGACCGGCTATGATCGGCGGATAGCGATATTCCATGGTTTAGACTAGTGTCAGCTTATTTAGAAGGTACTCACACCCTGTAACGACTGTCAAAGATCTTCATGACAACCGGGACCGACGGCTTAACGTGCTCTCCGAGGCACGGGACAAGCGATAATTAACAATTCAATACGCACATAACTCCGAAAAGTCATTAGGCGGGTCCACACAGACCGAGCAGCCTCGCGAGGAAAATGCTTCGCGAGGCTGCTCGGTCTGTGTGGACGTGGCTCGGTCGAGGAAAACGCATGTGCCGCCGCGGCCGAGCTTAGTGTGCGCCCGAGCTACCGAATTAGACACGTCCACACAGAGCGCGCAGCCTCGCGAGGAATTGGCGCGCGAGGCTGCGCGCTCTGTGTGGACGTGCCGCGGCCGAGGCAAGCGCGTGTGCCGCCGCGGGCGAGCGACCGAGCGGCCGAGCCATCGAGTTTGGATTTTTGTTTTGCCGCGGTCCGTACGCTGTTTCGTGCCTCGCTCGAACATAATAATCCTTACTAATAATATAAATTCGCAAGTGTGTTTGTATGTTGGACATTTTTTTTATAGACTCACGTCTGTATCCGCGTAAGGATAGGCAGAGTTATAATATTATTACATCCACATTTCACCATGAAATGTTTAGGTCCCACGTAATAGGGGACGAGCCTATTGCCGTTAACGGGCACATCAGCAGACTCAATGCTGCTTCTGAGAATTCGGGAAAACCCAGTAACACTTTTGCCCGACCCGGGAATCGAACCCGGGACCTCCGCTCAGCAGTCGCATACCCTATCCACTGGTCACTGAATGACGGAGGATACATTCATCATAACATTCTCATCTTTGACGCTATTTATTGTACGAATAATAATCCTTCAGTCTGTGCTTCGGTTACAGTATCCTTGCCTACAGATATTCATTTCCTATAATTCATTCTATATTTTTTTCCATGTCTACCTATTCCATCCTTTAGGTATAACAATAATCGACGACCGGTTGGCAAAGCGGGAGTGTAAGCGACTACAACGCCGAAGGTCGCGGGTTCGATTCCCGCTCATGTCCATCATTTGTGTGCATGAACATGAATGTTTGTCTTGGTCTGGGTGTTTCTATGTATATATTTACAAAAAAAGTAAGTTTAAGTAAATATGTATATTATGGCCCATTATTACCATTGTCTAGTACCCAAAGTAGGTAGGTACAGCAATTGGCGTCAGTCATGCAGCCGGCTAGTAAAAACACATGCCGGCCACAACCCTATTGCAGTATGACCATTTCCAAGTACTATATTTATAAACAAAATTTAAAAATAAGAGAGAGGAGAGACCAACAATCTCACATTGATACGTAGACCGATAGATGGCAAATGTACTATTTCACTCTAATTCACAAGTCGACAATTTGATACATGCGCAATACATAATAGTTTTCAACTATAGTCCGTTCACAGTTATTTTACCTCTAGCTGTTAGATTGGCCAACCTGGGCGTTGTGTTGCTATATTTGGTATATAATACTCCCATTTTAAATATACATTATTGCTAAAATGTACTTATTTTTTTATTGCCTAAGCGATCGTATTAAATATTTGGAAGTAATGTTTGTAACAAAACCTCTTGATATTGGCATGGCTATATGCATGTACATTTATTTTCTTACGAAATAACTAATTTCCTATGAAGATAAGTAGTTATAATAAAAATGTTGTCTATTTAATATATAAAAGTAAACGCATCATAATTACGCCAACGTGAGGTTCTAATTATCAAATACAAAAACGGTAAATTTAATTTTCATATTTATTTTGAATAAGAATGATGTGGGTGTCATATTACACCTATGCCTACCCCTGCATGGAAACAGGCGTGAGTCTATAAGAATGATCCATGTGGACTGCCAATGTTATGATGATTCGTAACTGCTGTCATATCCTGTATCAGAGTCAGAATTTAATTCTATTATAATAATAATAATAATAATGTTTATTTGACAAGTAACAGAGACTCAATATGTTAGTAAAACCTTATGAACTATGTTAGTTTTTCTTTTTAATTTTACATTTTATTTATATCATCCCATGTGAGATGGCATTGCAGTGGTTCACATACGTGCAATCCAGCCTGCTAGCTATCATTTTCAGGATACTGTTGGAGCTGGCCCGCACCCTGCGCACCAAAGAAGCACATCTCGTACGCATTGTAGCGTAAAAGCAGTTTATATGTGCATCCGCGAACATCCCCGATGCGCTACAAAAACGAGGCAGCCCCACCAATACCCTGAAAGCGTTGTTGTATTGGACACGGAGGGCGTTGTACGATCGTTGAGTATATCTAGCCCACAGGCTGCACGTATAAAATGACGTACAATATGCTCGAAACAACGTAATTTTCACTTTAAGTGAGCAGCGTGCAAACCTGCGAGCTAGCATGTTCGCCCTTACCGACAAAGCCCTCCGCTCACGCTCAATATCAAGACCGTCACTGAGGTCTGGGGTCAATATATGACCAAGATATTTAAATTTAAACACTCTTTGTAGTGGAGTCCCATTGAGTAACACTGGTGGTACATATCCCAGACTACTCCCAGCCTCAAAGACCATGATCTCCGACTTATTGGAGTTGTACCTTAAGCCATGCGATTTGGCATACTCCTCACATTTGGCGACTAACTTTCTGAGACCACAGATTGACGCGCTCAGCAGCACCATGTCATCAGCATAACTAATATTATTTACACAGATTCGGTCTATGTAGCAACCCACCCTGATGCTGCTGAGCTCGCCAATCAGCTCGTTCACATACAGGTTGAAAAGCGTGGGTGAGCTCAACCCTCCCTGCCTCACCCCGCATTCCAACCTATATGGCCCCGAAAAGGATCCAGCCCATCGTACATTGTTGATCTGGTTGCCGTACCAATATTTTAAGATGGCAATCAGCTCCGGAGGAAACTTATCCTTCTCCATTTTTTTCCACAGTACGTCATAAGCCACCAGATCAAATGCCTTGGATAAGTCGAGGAAGCAAGCATAAATTGGAGTCCCACGCTGCGTATAGTACCTGACAGTATGCTTAAGACACAACACTGCACTTTCTGTTGATAAACCCCGTCGAAACCCGAACTGGTTATCGTGTATTTTTACAGTTTTATTTAGTTGTGTATTAAGCATACTGTCAAACACTTTGGATATCACAGTAGCTAGTGAGATGGGCCTATAGTTACTGCTGTCCGCGAGGTCGCCAGTCTTATTTTTAACAATGGGCACTACTACCGTTCGCATCATCTCACTAGGCAAGTAACTATGGCTCACACAAAAGTTAAAAAGCATCATCAGAACTCTAGCCAAGTGTGGACCGGCATATCGCAGATGCTCAATACTGAGCCCGTCATGGCCAGGGGATTTACCTCTAGACATATGTGCTATAGTTTGAGTGATCTCCTTAGATTTAAATCGTATCCCTATCTCCGTTCCAGACTTAGTATTAAGCACCGTACGCGAGGGCCCTAACGACGACTGTATAAAAAAGTGATGCTTGAAAAGATTGGCAATCTCTTTTGGTTCACTCACGCCGTCAACGCTCACAGGAATTCCAGATTTATTTTGTAGCTTACTGGTCTGCTTCCAGAAACCACGAAAATCGTTTCTAGAGTGATGCGAGGCTAATATGTCCATTTTGATTTGGTCCTCATGATCTTGACACCACTTTAAACGTGACTTAAAGACTTTTCTAGCCTCACACATCTCATTAAAAACTAGCCCCGAAACCGGTTTTCCATACCACACCCATAGCATAAATTTTTGCTTGGCCTCCCTGTGTGCGTCGGCCACATGCGTGTTCCAGCCCGTCACCACTCTCTTCAAGCGCCCCCTGCTGCCTCCGCGACCAACCACGGCTGCCTCACTTAAGGCATGTATGATGGCTGAGTAAAATTGATCAATAACTATTTTATGCTCGTTATTATTACACATTGCATCACAACATTTATTAAGATCGCGAGGGAAGTCGATCAGTCTTAATTTTGTATGACATTCCTTCTGATACAAATCAATTTGGTCCCGACTTCTCTCACCCCACACCACTTCATTATTTGAGCGTGAATTAAAGTAACTTTTTGGTACAACTGTACTTAATTTGCATTCTACAATCAATGGAAAGTGATATTATGAACCTGTCCATTTCAGCATCCGTAGACCCATCTGTTTCACGAAGTTTGTCTTCAATGTGGCGCTCATGTTTGCATTGTTTTTGTCAGTCTTCTGCAGTGATAGATTGAAAAGCTTCTTCAGCTAAATTCACAATGTTGGTTGCCTCTTGTCCTAAATTTTTGCTTGTGACTCGCCTTTTAATGAGACTCCACATAAGTTCAATTGCGTTTAGCTCGCAGTGGAATGGCGGTAATCTAACCACTTTGCGGCCATGAGCTTCAAGCATTTGAATTTTTGAAGCATTTCCACTAATATTGGGTAAAATGTTATGCACGGGTAACCCTATTTTACTTTCCTGTCATCAAAGAGTACAATTCCAACATAAAGAAAATAAACACCGACATCTGTCAGAGGTAAAATAACTGTGAACGGACTGTATATTTTCATGTTCTGAATTTAAACTTTATGACAACTACAATTTTGTTTTTTCCTACGGTGCCGAGGCTGCCGCGCTCTAGGCCGCGTTCACATTTGTCTGATGTAATCTGTCGTGACGTCGTCTGTCGTGTCGCGACAGACAATGTCCTGGTCTGCGACAGAGAGGGGGGAGGGGTGTGGGGACGGTACAGCGCGAATTAAGAGATTGGACTCAGATTAATTGTAAAAAAACATTTATTTAATTATAACAGTATATTTAAAATATAAAATAGTACCTAATCGCTAATGTTAGATCTACAAAGGTATTTATAATAAATTAATTCTAAGATGACAATAGGATTATCTAGATAATTTGGTGGGGAGAGATGTGGTGACGAAGCTAACATTGTTGGGTTCCGTACAGTTACCTCGCGCGACACAACTCGTCAGACTAACGTGGACGCGCCACTGTCTGTCGTAAAGCGTCAGACGCGCGTTTGCAATTGTGCGCAATGGACGACGAACTAATTGACTTCCTTTTTATAATATTATTCGTATACAGTACCTATAGATGAGCTAATTGAATACGAAATAATATAATCTTATGTAAATAATTTATGGATATAATTGGATATCTACTTTATCTGAATCGGATAATTCATCAAAAACATTGCGAAAGTGTGAACTCCACGAGAGTCAAGACAGAACTGATTTAAAATTGTGTCAGATCGCGACAGACGGCGACAGACAAATGTGAACGGTAAGTAATTACGACAGAGACCGTCACGAGAGATCACGTCAGATAAATGTGAACGCAGCTTTATTCTATGGCCTCGCTCGTTCGGGGACTGTTTCCTCGCGCGGCAAATGCCTCGCGAGGCTGCTCGCTCTGTGTGGACCCACCTATTGGTGCGCGCCGTGGATTCGAACCCGATACCCTCTGCATGGCAGTCTGTTGGTATCTCCACTTGGCTATCGCTGCCTATATCGGTTGTTATATCATGATTCAATCGAAATTATATACCTATTTCTTTTAAGCCAAAATATTATGTTGTAAAGTATGCCATGCAACGAGCGGTCAAGCACTGTCCTGAAAGATTCGTGGGAACCAAGACTTTCAAATGAAATCCTTTGTCATCGGTCGCCGGGACCCACGAATAACTGCAAAAGTAAACATTGTTCTGATTCAAATAATGTCTAAAATCAATTAACACAACAAAATTCCTGAACAAATCGAGATCGCATCCGCTCGCATGTTCTGCGCTGCGCTTCACCATATTTGTGACGGCCATAAGGATCTCAAACTGTAATAACATATCAATCATTTGAAAATAGTCTTTATACCATTTGTAAATTAGTTGCACCAAAATTATATTTCACACTTCTTTTTACTTGTAACATTATTGTTTCATACTAAGTTAAATTTGCAATCTCTATAAACCACAGCTATAAACAACCTCGTTAGAAATACGTTGAATTTATAAATAAACGTGCACGTAATGGTAGGTATGGTAAGTGGACCTAACCGCAAACCTTGCGGTGACCACGTATATCGACTGCACGCAACCCTACTGATTATCACGCATACGTAATGTAAGCTCCTAATACGTAGTTACATATTTATCATTTCTCATCTCTACGTACATTATGTACCATTGCTTAATTTCAACGCACCCACGTGTCATCAAAGGCTTTGAACGTCCTTTGCGGGGATTATTTAGAACCAAAGTGACCAACATTTACTGTGAATAATTTGAATATATTATGTAGGCCTGTGAATATTAACATGTTTCGGTTAGAGCTTTCAGTAAATGTCAAGACAAACAGCAACAGCAGAATTGCGCTACACTTAATTCGCTAGAGTGGTGGATCAGGGAGTGTTGGCTTGTGCAGGATATTATTAAAAAGGAATTAAATACAAAAGGTCTGTCGAGGAAAAAAGGCGTTGATGTTCCTCAAATAGAGCGATGATCTTCTGACTAGGCTAGGTTATCGGGTCTGGTACGTTGCAGACCCACAGATGTAGCTAAGAACTTGTATATGTAGTAATCGTGTGCGAGAACTTTACTTCCGCAAGGCAGTATTTATATTTCACCAGTGGTGATTGTCTTCACCGTTGTATGATAGATGACCTTAGTTTTTGTAGCTACCGCTACAGTGCTGTAATCAATTAGAGGATACCCGCTATGACCGCAATTTCTTTTTATTTTCTGCCTGATATCATGGGTATTTTGGGCAATCCCTTCTTAGTACACCGCTGCGCTCCACAGAGCAAAAGAGTGGTAAAATATGGAATTGTAATTTTAAGCAGGGCAACGATAAATTAATAGCTTAAAACTATTATACACGCAATTATCTATGTATGCCCTTGAGCTTCCTCATCAGTGTACCTTAGTGGTACCGTATCGTCAGCATCAGCCAATGTTCATAATATGATTGCCATAAGTTTCATAAAGCAGTGAGCAGTGAAATTTAGCTTCTTAGATTTTATTACATATTTAATGGCTGACCTAATAAAACATACATACATACATATTCTCACGCCTATATCCCCGAAGAGGTAGGCAGAGGTATATTGCTACACCCACTTTTCGCCATATTTATTTTAGTCCCACGTAATAGGGGGCGAGCCTATTGTCGTACCGGGCACATTACCAGACTCCGAGCTACTACTGAGAATTTTCTAACGGAAAAACCCAATAACACTTTGCCCGAATCCCACGCGCACATTTATGCCGCGAGACCAATGAGGCAGTCCTATTAAAAAGCGTGTTAAAATAAAAATAATTAAAACCAATAAGTCCATCCAAGATTTTTCGTTTTAATTTCATCGAATGATTTGACGATTGGCGCTAAGGAAATATAGTGGTAGGTCTGCTGTATCATAAGGCCTGAAATTGCGTAAAGCGGACGCCCACGCGGTGCTATACAAAAGTGCTCCGTTACTGAGACCCGCACTGTGCCCGCACGGGCTCCCGTCACGGGGTGTCACGGGGCGCCGGTGCGCGCGCGCGGGGCGTGCGCGCACCGGTGCCCGTCTCCGTGCTTCGGAGGCCTGCGCGATGACACGCGCGGTGCCCGCCAGCGGCAGCAGCGTTGCCAACTCTATGTCTTTTTACGTGAATCTACGTGTTTCGAAAAATTCCCACGAACCTACGTACTTTAGGTCCAGAATCTACGTATTTTCAAACAAGTAAACAAATTAGCAAAATTACGAAAATTGACTAAATAGGGAGTAATATTAAACACAAACCACTTGTAAATCTGAACGTGAATATTTTTTTGGTCCATTTGTAGTTCTTACTAATTTAGTTTTACGAGTAACAAAAAAAATATTTTGACTAAGTAATTTAAGTCCATAACATAATTATTTTTTTTCATTTTATCTTAATTTACTGAACTTCATAACAAATTCACCGCATATCAGCCTAGATTAAACAAAGGCGCTTACTGGCTGTCGTTTCTTTTTTGCTAATCGTCGTCGTTTTGCAACGTAATAATATATTAAGTGTTCCATCGATACGACTGAACATGTACCCCGTTAAGGTTGAACTAGCAACATTGCGTAATAATCCGGTCCACGCGATGGTCCCACGGAAACCGTCCGCGTTCATATACGCGTGTGCACGTACTCGTACGTGTTCACGCAACGGGTGCCCGTCGCAGGCGTCCGTTTAACGCAGGTTTAGGCCTAATAAATAACAGCAAATGGTGATGGAATGAATATCTAGATAAATATCTAGATAAAGGTGCAATAAATATCTAGATAAAGATATATTTATTGCATAACTGGGTACAAAGTTGTTCGTGTATGTATGAGAACCATTACAGTTTTTAGTCCCAACAGTATACCCATATCGCATATGCAATAATAGCTTATTACTTAAAAACTAATAAATTTATACAAAACAAATGATTTTTTACTGAAATATTCTTGAAGATTATAAAACACATTTTCAGTTAACCATTTCTTTAATGTTACTTTAAATAGGTACTTTACCATTTAACTGTTTAATTATTGGTGGCAACTGATTGTATACACGAATAGCAGAAATGTGTGCACTTTTATAATAAATCATATTTTTGATGGAAGGTAACACAATATTATACTTATATTGTTCCCGAATGTTTCTCTTAGATTCTGATTTTAAATTAAAGTATTGCATATAATTTTTCACGAATAAACATAATTCTAAAATATAAATTCCCGTTAAGGTTAATATTTTTTTTTGTTCTAAAGACATATCTGAGGGATTCCATACTGTGCATGTTATAAATCGTCCTAATGCATTTTTTCTGGAGAATGAAGGTGGATTCTACATTTGTGGAGTTTCCCCCGTAAATAATCCCGTACGTTAAAAGTGGATAGACGTTTCCAAAGTAAGCACTTCTTGTGACACTTACATTTGTCGTTTCTGCAAGGACTGATAAAGCATAACAGGCACTTGAAATTTTTTTGTTTACTTTTTCGATATGCGCCTTCCAGTTCA
The DNA here is from genome assembly GCA_944739405.2 of Euclidia mi. NCBI lineage: Eukaryota > Metazoa > Arthropoda > Insecta > Lepidoptera > Erebidae > Euclidia > Euclidia mi. The sequence continues at coordinate 18,639,767 of OX123189.2, forward strand.
AGTGTTGATCATTTTTTATACCTAGGAAATTGATGTCCTTTTCTTCTTTTATCTTTGTACCGTCTATATTGACATTTAATTTAACAGGCTTTATTTTATAGTTGTAAAACTGTACGATATTGGTTTTCGACAGATTGAATTTTAAATTAATTGATAGTAACCAAACTATTATTGTTCTCAGTGCCTCATTTATCTCATTTTGTATGTACAATTCATCAACATTCTCGTTAGAGATGAAAACAGTTGCATCATCTGCCTACATTACATATAGATGTTTTATAATAGTTGGAAGATCGTTTATGTACAATAGAAATAATTGGGGCCCCAGTATGCTCCCTTGTGGCACCCCCAACTATCTCAATTATTGTAGTCGATTTATTATATGTTTCGATAATAATTGCCTGCATTTTATTATATAAATAATTTTCTAATAATTGTAATGCTATGCCACGTATCATCGTATCGTATTTTACACAATCAAAAGCCTTTGACAAATCAATAAAGAGAGCAGCACATTTCTTTTTATGGTTGATACTTTGCCTAATGGTATTAAATAATTTATATATAGCTAAAAATGTCTTGTTTTTTGAAAGCCGAATTGGTTGACGTGTAAAATATTATTAATACTTATCCATAAATTCTGTGACCCTTTTATATTTAACATTTTCAAATCTTTTCGAAAAATTTAGTAGAAGTACAATCGGTCCGTAATTATTTATATCGTGTTTCGACCCCTTCTTGTAAGGTTTTATAAGAGCTTCTTCTAAGGTAACTGGGAAATACACCTGTCTCAAACATTAAGTTAATGATATACAGAAGCGGATCAACGATGAAATTAATGCTTTCTTTAATTTCTTTTGTGGGTATAGAGTCATGTCCGTAGCTGGCTTTATTTTTTAAATTTCTAACTATATTGAGAAATTCACATCTATCTACAGGGTAGAAGAAAATGTTTTTTATGTTGGAAAAAGGGTCTGATTTGCGTCGTGTGCCGTTGTTAGGGTATTGTTTTGATTTATATAGAATTTGTTCAAAGTATCCACCAATATTGAAGGATCTAACTAATCAGCAAAGAATTGCTGTGCTTATATTTCAGAAGATATTTCAATTAAACCCGTAACGCGTAATAATGATCATAAGAACAGAAAAAGGGGAAGAAAAGATAAAAGTGCACCAAAAATCCCAGGGAAAACAACTAATTTAGCTGTGGAATTTAGCTACTCGCTAATATACAACAAAATGTTGTTATAGGTAATTCTAATCCTAAGTAATAAGAGAAGATTCTTAAACTTTCTAAAATGTACACTCTGAAAGCTGAACAATCGCTATAAAAACTTCGGTCTAAGATTTTGGCACACACATGTTATTTCTTTTTTTTTTTTTATTTTAATTATCTTTCCCCTTACGAGGTTTGAACAACCTAAGTGACTTTTAATATTTAAACACCTGTCAATCACCCATACAAGACGAGGGTTAGCAAAAACTTTTGCTAAAGTAAAAAGTTACTTCTAAAGTAAAATATTCAAAATTCAATGAATAACATACGATGTGTCTAAAAAGTGAATATGTATTGAAGTTTAAGTTACTTTCCACATAATGGTTCGAAATACTGGACCATTTTACTCTTAAGGCTCATAAGTGCTGACACAGCAATCCAGACCAATATATCTTGCTATGTAAATATGTACAAAATTATTTGGGCAGCCGAAGGTCGTTTTTGGTTTGGTTTGCGTGATACAGCAGTTTCCACCGATGTATCAATAATGTGTGTGGTGGAAGATATAAGCAGTTCAATAGTTACTATTGGGATTAATTTAAAGCAGTTTATAAAGCTATTATACGGACTGGTAGAAAGAAGGATGGATGTTATTTAGTATTAAAATATTCAGTAGATAGAAGATAAACAAACATATTGTTGACTAGCGAGCACATAATTGCCAAAGTATGCTGCTTCTAGAAAATTTCTTTCCTTTAAAAAAATCTGGCAGCTCCTGCTTCCTTTATCAAAGTATTTCTACTTGGTTAAAATGTAGTATAATTCTACGACTGAAACATATTTTGTCCTTGCTTCTCTAACTTGGCCCACTCGTAGTAATACATCAAGTCTCTAAGTCAAATATTACACTAACGGCTATAACCGATGCGGCCCGCATCACCGTAAATTAAACCTTAATCCTTGGTAACACGATTACAAATTGAACAGACACTCTAATGGTAAAATGTTATTGAGGTTCACAAAAGATAAAGTCTGGCGCTTAGTATGATTTTATATTATAACGTGTTAGGAATTTTCTTAGTTGAATAAACTTTGTGTCGATAAGTTAATACTGCCTATGTATTCTAGGTAATATTTGTAGAGTTTGGTTTGGGAAAAATTTATTTAAGCTATTTGAGTCAAAGGATGAGCCTTTGACTCAAATAGCTTAAATTATGGTAAGGGGTTATGGTTATGGCTAATCTACAAGTCTGTGTACCATAAAAGCATATATAACACAAAAATATTAGGAGGAATAAAATAAAAAAGATGGATTTATGCGCTTTCGAAGTTGTGATCCACAGAAAAAAATTACTGTTCTGAAGTAGAGGAAAATAACACTCTACAATAATTATACTCAATCGTTTCCTTACATACTTGTTATAAATAATTGTAACTGCTCCTTGGCCTAGTGGATAGCGTTTGTGTCTACTGATAAGGAGGTCCCGGTTCGATTTCTGGGTCAGGCGACAGTGTTTTCCAGAATTCTCAGTAGCAGCACAGAGTCTGGCAATTGTCCGGTAACCTCAATGGACTCCTCCCTATTACGTGGCACCTAAAATTCAGTAGCAACTTAAAGTTGGAAAAAGCAGGTGTGCCAGCCTAACACAAAACCTCAGTGCCATTGGAATATCACGACTTATACCAAACTTTATGCGCAATCTATGCGTTTTTAACCCTTAATTCTGATGTATAAAATTAGTTCTTAAGTACTAGCTTTCATACGCGTGTTTCATCTATTTGAAACCCTGAAATCTTTTGAGTGGGACGTGTACAAGCAAATATTGGAGACATTGGACTGTTTTGTCCATGACAATATTTGTTCCAACTTGTGAGAATGGCACCGCAAATAAGAATCAAGATGATGTTATTCTGAATCAGAAGCCGAAGAGTTATTCAGAGCACTGACCGCGATGTAGGCGATTAAATATATGTCTACAAATATCCTCCTTTTACTTGTTTAGAATCAACCTGAAAGTTTAAGCAACTGCTTTTCTTACTGCAGAGAACTGCATTATTGCAACATCAGTTTCATATTATTATACTATGCAATAGTACTATATACGTACATTACAGACTACAGTGATCTTTACAATTAGAAACAGTCTTAATGGTTTATATAATAAGTAAATAAATATTAATAGATCTGAGTTATAATGGGACAGCCATTATAACTCAAATCAAAGGCCAGTGATATTTCTATGACAAGCGAATGACTTGAAAAACTCAAAAGGTGAATGTACCTTTGTTCGTCGATATCAAAGGAAAATAAATTGCCCCTAACAGCTGAGGCAGGCCCCAGGCGCGTATCTGTTCCTCGTGTAACAGATTTTTAGACACGTAGTGAAAAACGTTTGTTTTAGCTTACTCTTGGTCAAGGACTTTTTTTATATTTTATGGTAAATGTATATATAATGTGACAGATACTGAAAAATAATTATAGGCGTATTGCCTGAGTATAGCATTAAAAATTTACCAATTGACCAGGTATTTATTTTATTTATCATCCTAAGGTAGGTACCTTAGGATGATAAATAAAATAAATACCTGTACTTGTGGTGAAGTAATGTCATCGTGAATACACTCTCAAGAACACATTATTCAGCTTTATTACATTTCTTTAGAAGTTTAGATACTAAGGATATGACGACAGTCTGTTAAGGTTTTCTAAACGACTAGATGATTTACTTTTGATATAACATAATTATTTTAAATATTGCTGATATAAATTAAGCAGGCGTCATTTAGGCCTCCATTGATTGACTGATAATATTTTAGGTTCTGTTTCACTATACTCCCGTTAGTCTTGTTTACTAAAAAGCATCTTTGGTAGTATAATAATAATATAAATGCTATGTTATTAAAGGTAGGCTTTCAGTGACGTTACGGTTTTTAAAGTTATTAAAACGTGGCTTAGTTTCAGATTGACTAAAGATTTTTCCACACTTCCACTCGGTTCAGATCAATTTTGGCTTACATTTGTGGTCATAATCTTGCTATACCTATTCGTGGGGCACCGGTAAGCGGTATTGAGCCAGCGATATTGCTTCTGAGGCGTAAGACGTCTTAACGCCTACAAATATACGTGCGACAGAATTTAGGATTGTGTCATTCACGTTTGCTATTAAAATTTATTAAGGCTTAGTTAATGTATCTCTATAAATAGTGATGATAGATACATTAATTTCTTTTGCTTAATTAATCGATTTAATTATTAGCTATCTAGTACTTTACAAAACCTTAACCAGTTCGATATTTTATTGTATTTGCTCATGTATTTTTATTGCTCGTGTGATGCAAAGAGCTATAGAATAATCAATGGTACCTAGTACTCTCGCTGAGGGACAAAATCTGGAACAAGAATATCTGGCAGAAGACTAAAGTAACTGATTTAGTTTAGAGGTGTAGCAAACTGAAGCGCAAGTGGGCTGGCCGCAACTGTCGCAGAATCAATATGGTCGGTGAAGTATTGTCGAATGGAGGACATACATATCTTGGCAAGCGTAGTGTTGGACGTCCAGCAGTGTACTGCAATGATGATTTGAGAAAATCCATTTCTCCACCTCACATCTCATCAGCACCATTATTTACTCTCAATTTAAGAAAAAATAAATGTGGGTCAAATATTGTATTAGAACTGCAATAAACCTCAATTTAATTAGTGATGAAAATAATCTGCTGGTTGTTAAAAATAATATTGTTTACGTAGTTGAGATAATATTTAAATGTGGGTCAAATATTGTATTAGAACTGCATTAAACCTCAATTTAATTAGTGATGAAAATAATCTGCTGGTTGTTAAAAATAATATTGTCTACGTTGTTGAGATAATATTAATAAGGAGGCATTGAAACTCTACATTATTAAGTAACAAAAACCCTATTGTACCTACCTAATTTACAGCCATTTGGTTGCAGAGTAGGAACCTAACAATAACTTCGTGTATTCATACATACTTATATAATTTTGTAATGTACTTGCAGCTTTACGTGTGCAATGTTGATTTTCCAGAATGTACGAATATTTTATAGTGCAAAAACATTAGATATTAAAACAGATGTTTAATTCCAGGAGAAACATATAAATTTATACCATAAATCCTACACGGATTTAGATCATAATTCAGATGCCAAAAACTACTGAAGATAAAATATTATGCATGTAATGACGGATGAAGGAAGTTGGTCTGATAAGTTTTGTAGTTTCTGTATAAATTATAATCAAATACCTACTATCATTATATATTTAGTAAATTAATCGTTGCAGCTAACGATGATAGACGCTATTAACATGTTCTTGTACATTTACGAGATTATAACTATTGTATGTAAAAATAAATGAAAATAATTGAATAACGCATAAAGATTAAAAACCTAATTGTAACTTAATGGATTGGCTCGTTAAGCCATGCTTAATGGATCTCGTAGAAGTTGCTATTCGTCGTCACTTGGGACTGTTTTACTGTTCTTACGTTATTTTTGGATAACTGAACTTGTGAGAAATATCTCGAAACGACATTTATTTACTTATCGTTTGTATTCAATTTGACATGATCTTGAGACGTGGTGCTCGAGAAGACTACTAAAGATGTCGTGAACGACACAACATACGAACAGCTTAAAGTAGTATCTTATAGTAAATCAAGATTAAAGATTATCGTCAATTATGGTGTAGTAAAAATCCCCAATTCTTCGGCCTCGTATTTAGAACTAGTGGTCGAATAAACGTTTGATAATACAAGGTCAGACGTAAGAAAAGAGATCCAGTGGGCGATCGCATTTTATATGGATTTCAAAATCCAAGAGGAGTAACATCGCAAGAGATGTGTGTGAAATAAAAATGACATTCGAGACTTTATAGTTTTGAAGTAAAAAAGGCAATAGTCACGATGCGACGCTTATCAGCGTCAAAGTGAGTGTTTTCGTCCATCCTATGACTTACGTGAGTAGGACAATAAAATGTAGGTATGTCTATGCAACACGATTTGATAAACGCTATGTTCGAGTTATTGGTGACATAGTGTCACGTAGAGGCCAATTAGATAACTAAGCAATGGACAATATGGACATGAGCTATTAGTATTAGCCGTTTATGATTAGATAAGCCGACGGATTTTGCCACCTTTAAAAAATATTGTTGTTTATATAGGTGGTCATATTTTTCACTCATAAATTGTTGTCATTATTTCAATTACGATGGTATATCAACACATGAAGTGGCATTGAATTAGGTATGAAATCAATGCATGTTTTTATTTCCTTGAAATAATAACCGTTAAAAATGTAATGTGCAATTTATTACTTTTTAAGTGAAATGAGGTAATTAAACGCAAGCGTATAGAATTTAAGTTGGAATTACTTCAATGCCAATACTAATAATGTGTTCAAGTATTTGTTAAAGAAAATGAATGATTTTGTATATTATATAACTCATTTAGTTTTGTTGCAGGTTCGTCGCTATAACAGACGACGAAGAGGGATGTGCTTCTATACCCACCGCTTCTGGACAAGGCATTGGTTTTGGTTAGGGTCTTAAAGACTTTCATTTGTGAATCACATACGTATCTATCAATGCCCAAACTTGCATCATGGCATGCTGGAGACAATGGCCAACAATAGCGTTTTTCCACAATAACAAAAAAGACAATTAAAAGAATGTGAGTCTCGGTATGATTTTCCTTTTCCTGTTCTCGAGATATAATTATGTTATGTTTAATCCTATATTATTAAGGTGGTATAGACGTTGTTTTCTGCTTACAAACCCTAAAAATAGCTAAACATTTATGTGTTATAGACTTACAGCTCATAAGGCCTCTACATTTACATCTCTAAAAAACAGATATAATATACCTGTGAAATAAGTGAAGGAACGCTTTACATATTAGTATAATTGTGAACGAGGAAGTCTTTTTCCGTCAGACAAAAAAATAAAATAATATCAGAATGAATGTACACAAACACTCAATTAAGTACGTAGGCAGGTCACATACATATACTATATTGTTATCGCTGTCCTTCTCAACAACAAACATGCGATTTTGTACCATGACCAATATACACATAATAGTAATGTAATCTTTTTAGTTATTATATAGAAGGCTTTTCTAGAATAAAATAATTTTACTGTTGACGATATAAATAGTTTCTTCAATTGAAAAAAAAAGCCAGAAGTAATTCTTATGGTAATCACAATATAACAATGAAATACATCCTAGGTACTGCCGATGTCGACTGAAACCTGCTGATTGGCATTGAGAAAGTCACCAGACATTGCTTTGACTATCTACAGACAGACAGTATCTCTAAGGTTGACATCGCATAAAACATATCTTGATTACTGCTCATAATAATTGTATGAACCGAAAATCATATACTTATCGGCTGTAACTATTTTTGCAAAAGATGCATTGGTATAATTACAAATCCATGCTGCAAACAATCATGTTCCGGTCAACAGTCTCATCTTGCAGCTGCTGATTTGAAAAGTACATAATAGAACTAATTTAACAGTTAAGAGTTTTAAACAGGATTTGACTGACCCAATAGTCGAACATGGTGTGTCAAGATTCACTCCACACCAAAACGCAATCTTATATACTATAATAATATGTAGTAGTTAACAATGCATCCTGATTTAATGTATTCTAAACAAAACCAAGGTGTAATTAATGTCGATGTACACACGACGTATGCAGATTGGGGCACGAAGGATTTATTTCTGAGAAGTTGATGATATGTATGTTTAAATAATTATGTGTTGAAATGTTATCGAAGTAAAGTCTATCACAATCACGTATTGTATAACTGACCACGGTAGCATAATTACGCCGAGTCATGTTTACCTGCTATATAATCAAAAATAAGGCACGGAGAAATGCGGTAATTTATATCTGATATACCTAATTACCTACCTCAATAACATAAATAATAACACCCTTATTTCACTAGCTTTTTTAAATCTTCTCAATTTATGACACTGGATATCCTGTCTTACAGACTTAATGTACCTACAGCTACCAAAAATATTGATACCATAGTATTAGCGTAACTATTACCGGATTCAAGTAACATTAAGAACATTTTGACGACAACTTACCATGAGCAAGGATAGTGCAATAGGGAGATCAATAAATCACAGAATATTGTTACTTCTTTCTGTTGGGGCCGTCAGTTAGCAGTTTTCAATGGCCAATCTAATATTCTTCCAAATTGTATTATTTTCTTTACAGTAGAAGCTGGCGAACGGTACCATTCAATGAATCATTATAATTCTTAATATCTTACCTACAACGAACAACACTGACTGTTCTGGAAGATTCTCATTTATTTCTCTCTTATGAGACATACGTCATCAATAAATTATGCATCACCTAGGGATTTCTATAATCATTTAAACCTGGGTACAATAAGATGTGTACCTTTACGTGAGAATTGATGAATTGTCCTCTATTTCTATTCATACCTTCATCTACTATTCAATTGTGTATTCAAAAATAAAACAAATATGTATAACTACATTTTTTGTTTGGAATTCACAAACGTGTTTATTATAACTTTATGAATACTAGATACTGCTCGAAACTTCCATCAGTTGTGAGCCGTCGTAATTAAAATATTATCTTTTTCCTGCGTTGTATCTGTTTAAACATTATGTTCTAGAATTAATGTGGTTCCCCCCGAATAATGTGGTCAAAATAAAGAATTCTGTGGGTAATGAGCTTTCGATGAAACTTTCCAAAGAAAGTTGGGTATTCACTATTATTTATTATATTCAAATTTACGTCACAAAGGCATTGTGAGTAATTAAGATGGCGGTTTGCCTTCTATACCACGCTAGCCAGACGGGTTGAATTAGGGTATAATGTCAAGTTTTCTGTCTCTTACCAGATATTCCATTGGCATCGTATATTTTCCTTCACGACACCTACAAAACGTAACGATTGGATGAACGTAGTGGATTAAATAAAAAGGACATTGAAATTGATATTCAACATTATATTATTTGCTTCTTTCTTTCTTTCTACTATACTAAGATATAAAAAAATAAGGAATTTGCCTCCGTGGTCCACTAGAATAGCGTACGCGTTTGCTGATCGGGGTCCCGGGTGCGGTTTTCGGGTCGGGCAAGCGTGAGTTTTTCCGAATTCTCAGTAGCAGCAGCAAACTCCGTGCAGTCTAGTGATGTGCCCGGTAACGGCAATAGGCTCACCCCCTATTACGTGGGACATAAAATTTAATGGCGAAATGTGGGTGTAACACTTCAGCCTACCCCTATGGGGAAAAAGGCATGAGCCTTTATAATGAACTGTGAAAATAACGTTGTTTTTGCTGCAAAGTAAACCAATATAAAATCCAAAACTATTATTGCGTTAGAACAATATCCATGTGGTATAGGCATTAAAAGGCTCGCCAAGTGCGTCTAGAATTCTGCTCTCTTTCGAGAACATTATGGAAAGTTCCCAGCCATACTAGCTAGCCATATTAAACAGGGCAGTTATAGTAATAGAGTATTACCATTACGCCGTCTTTATTTATTTCACGTGTTCGATTGTTCGCTCTAATGGATTGTTAATGTATTTGCCATTTGTACAAAGTGAACCATATATTGAATTCATTTACACAGCATACACATTTAAATTTCCCGATAGCCATAGCTAATGCGATAATTGTGTGTAAACAGCATATTTGTTGGATATGTGCCAAATGTTTAGAATTTTATGACTGGTTATTATGTTAATTTAGAATATATGTTCGGCCTATGTAAAGCAATGTTAAATATGTTTTTGCTTTAACCTCCGATAGTTGTGTAAATAGACATATTGATAAAACATTCATACCCAACAGAAGATAGGTAGTTGACTTTGAACGTGTATTTTCAATTGCTAAAACTTAACTGAATTGCCAAATGATATATTTAATTTTCCAAATGGTATTTCATAAATATACGTCTCTACGAACTCTCACAGGTAGCCTGTAGGACTAAAATTATTCTGTGTGGCCGTAATGACTTCACTTCTAAGGATTACACGGTACTCGATTTGATGAACTCTTACAGGTGTTAGTAGGATTTAAATTATTCATCGATTTGAAGGATTCGGATTTGACGACTGGTTAGACTAGAAAGTTGACACTCTATATTTATCCAAAATTAATAAAAATAACGCTATATTGATGATGAAAATTGGAAAAACTATTTGCATTTTCCTCCAGCCTTATAAAGACGTCAATTAATATAATAATATGTGTCAACTGACCACTAGGTTTTTCCTTTTACGAAATAGACAAGTTTAATCACAAGATGGTCCTGTCAGTCTTCACGAATCAATAGGTAAATGGCTACAATTACTGGCAGTTGTAAGATATTATCTTTGCAATAAGAATCTATTTACATTTTCTTTACATACATACATACATACATATCGTCACGCCTTTTAATCCCGAAGGGGTAGGCAGAGGTGTATTTCTACACCCACTTTTCACCAGATATACTTTAGTCCCACGTAATAAGGGGCGAGCCTATTGCCGTACCGGGCACATTTCCAGACTCCGTGCTGCTACTGAGAATTTCGTGACAGAAAAACCCAATAACACTGCCCGACCCAGGAATCGAACCCGGGGCCTCCCGATCCCACGCGCACATTTATGCCGCGAGACCAATGAGGCAGTCGTATAGGGTTTCATGTCGAGTTTTCCGTCTCTACGCAAAGATGGTATTTGCATCGTGTTATCCCTTAGTCGCCTCTTACGACACCCACGGGAAGATAGGGGGTGGTGACACTTGTATTCTATGCCGTCAACCACACGGTTAATTTTCTTTGTGCTTGCAAAATAGTGATTACAAGTTTCCCTATGCACAGCTAGCAATTATCACTTTACTTCAGAAAAAAATATGTTTGTTGTTGAGAATAGGAAATATTACTGTAAAGTTACGACAGCAGACCAGCAATGATAATGGCTTTTGAAAGGCCCTCCAGTGTAGTTCTGTTTATGTGCGAATAAGAAAAATTTACAGATCTAGTTATCATTAAACTATGTTAGCTGCTCGTGCGAGTAATGCCACACAAAGTAGGTGCATTATGACAAAGATACGTTAAGCACAGCATTCTATGGCTTAAGGGAAAATTGTTGACTTGTTTGAACGACACTGGTCTCGTTATATGTAATAGAGCCCACATATTTTCTAAGTTCTTTGATTCATATGTGCTCTTGTATAAAGTAACTACTGCCTCTCGATGTACATACAGGGTGTCACAAGACCCATCACCAAGCCGAATCTACTCGTTGTGGACATCATGCCAAGTCATTCTAACCAAAAATAATACCCGGGAAACGATTTTTTTTTTGAGTTTTCACATTTTTTAAACCGCAATTAAAAGCGCGCGCGTGCATCGCTCGAAATACCTACTTATCCATGGGGTTATAGGGCATCTAAAGAACATATTGGCGGGGTAAATGCATCGATTTTGTACCTAATTAGAAAAAATCCATACTAACTTTGAGCCTCAATATCTCCTGAACTAGTAATTTCCCAGGTATGGTGCCGAAATAAAAACTGTTCGTAGTGATTGGTACAACATGCGATTTCAGTTTTCGTTAAGGGTCTTTTTACACCCTGTATATGTCAATGAACAGCATCACATCAGATATGAGAGTTAAAGAGTTGAAAATTTCACATACACTGCATAGTGCATTTTTCTGTCAAAACAGCAGGGGCCCAATTCTCCTAAATAAATATAGTATCGATATCATGTCAGTGTCATATTTACGTCACAAAAAGCGTATTCTTCTAAATTATCTGATAATTGAACGAAGTTGTAACGAGATCGTAAATTGAAACAAGTGTCAAAATATGTGTCAATGACGAACTGTTTATTTCAAATAATACGATAATGACATTAGGTTATCAGAATACCACTTCTGAGTCCATTCAAAATATAATATCAATGTCATATAAAAATAGGAGAATTGGCCCCCTGGTTAACGTAAAAGGTGTTCAGACGTATCAATTCTCAAGCTGCCACACACATGCACATACATGATATGCGTACATAGCTTCACAGCGTAATTGGAACAATTATGATAATAATGTGAGGACGTGGTTAGACTGCACGCTCTAGTAGAACATGGTGAATCTAAAGTTTAATTTTATCACGTACTACTGATTTGGAGCACTAGATATTACAATGCTATTATCTTGGGACGTAGCTTAAGCGACCTTAAAGATTCATCTATTCATAGACCGTAGGGTAACTCTATTTAAGGATTACAGCGACCGAAGCATAATAGTTAAGGATTTATATAGCTTTGAGATTGAGAGGATTTGGTTTGATTTCAGCAATGGAGAAATGTATTTACTCCGGTAAGTAATTCGATTGGCTGAATCAGTTAATGAGCGAAATGCTATTTTAGGAGATACTTTGCCAATTTCAACTTAAATTAGCCGGCTCGGCTGGTTAAGTACTACCATTTCATAAAATCTCAACGTATGTAGTACCTACATGTAAAGTGTTTTATTTGGATATTAAGTTTTGTAGTGATCAATAAACCATATTATGTCAATAGATTAAAACTTTTTATCGCAGCTTATTAGGTTTTACTCAACTAAAACCTTTTGATTTAACTAATAGTTAACCCTCTGAAATGTACCTATTATTGTAATTTTATGATAAGTGTAAAATCTAGTAAATTGCCCGAAATCTTGCAAATTTCAGTTACCTGTAAATTAATGGGTTCGAATAACGAGCCACCATTAAACCTAAAACACTGGGCCTTAGCTTGGCATGCACAAACTGTCTCGCCACATTTTCCTGAAGCTTATCGCGGCTATCAAGATTCAAGCACCTTCGAACTCGTTACGAGTTGCAGAATGGGTACCTGGGGCCCTACCACGAGACCAGCTACCTTACAACTCACCATAATTCGATCGACCTCGACATTCTCGTTGGCTCGTTCCGAGGTTTGCACCGACTGAACTTTCCTCTTTTCTTTTTAAAAAAGCAACTCCCGTATAAGGAGTAAATTCTGTCTCGCAGGCGCCTTACATTCAAACAACCAACGGTCACAATGAACAATCAGACTCGAAACATTATGGATCACACAAAGTGTTGTCTCGTGTCAACACTCGGCGCAGTGTCAAGCAGCTAGACGCCCACTTAAACCACTACGCCAACCGTGCAGTCTAGTTGGATGCTTATCCAACTCACATCGGATCGAGTTGTTCAACCCGTGGTAAACTCCCTGATAAAGATAGCCGTATGAAGAGATCTGCGAGATAAACGAAATCTCATTGTCTTAGATGAAAGCTCACGTTTTCAGCCCACTTTCATTGGAAGGAAGGTAATAATGTTACTAGCCGGACAAAGTTTTACCTGCTTATCTAGTTTGGCCATTGTAAGTAAGTAGTCGGTTTCGAGATCAAGAGTTGATCCATAGAACAAAAATAGGTACTAGTGCTCTGCCAACAAATTGTTGTTTTGTTTTCTACTAGATAGGCGATTAGTGTTTTATGACACCGACTAAAATGCTTAGTGAACACGAAAGATACTGTATGTAGTACACCCACCGAATCAAAATAATATATGTTTGAAAGAAAATTTTACCCGTTTTTAGACGATTTTATCGAAACTGACTAGAGAACTTTAATTATTAAGCTAGGTTCTATCGATTGCTAATAACAAACTACACTTAACATTTAATATTGTAAAATAACATTATTAACTCTATCCATATTCTAGCTACATATTTATGAGCGCTTTAACCACCAGTGGCACAGGTTGAACCTAGTAAAGTCACCCTTACATGTTGTTGATTTCATAAATTACCTCACAAGAGCAAAATTTTATAATTAGATAAGCTTTTAATAGTATATAAATAAATTGAAATATGTCAAATTAGGTGGTGGTATAAATCGCTAAGTTAAGTCGTAGTCAAATCAGAGAATTCACAAATCGAATGTCATCGAAATATATTAGTATTATTATTTGTGAGTCACAGTCATAATTTAATAGTAATCAAGAATTTGACAGGCAATCTAAAGTTTTGGTAAGCAAATATGCGTTATTAACATCATAATCATTTTAGAATGTTTGTCTTATTGAACGCAGTTGTAGAGGTTAAAAGGTAAATCACTGAAGTAAGGTCATGTTCTGTGCGGGCGTAGTGTTTGTTACTTAAGTATTTACATACAAAACAACCAGAACTTATAGATTTTAAGATTGCCCAACTTACTTTAAAATGTATCTTATTTATGACGTAATTAATTGAAACCAATAATAAAACCTATACTTATGTTAAAAAGCTGATGAGTTTATTTGGTTGAATGCTCTAATCGCAGGAACTACTGCTTCGATTTGAATATTTATTTTTGTGTTGGATAGCTCACTTGTTGAAGTCTGTATGACGCTGTGAGATGTGAGTGTAACCGCGGGCTCAGCCATAGTCACAGTCTTCTCGTGAGCACGGCTGTTGATATAGACCCGTTACATAAAATATACAGGGTGTCACAAGATCGATCACCAAGCCGAAGTCTACTCGTTTTGGACATCATGCCGAGTCATACTAAGCAAAAATAATACCCGGGAAACTAATTGTTTTTCAAGTAGACACATTGTTTAAGCCGCAATTAAAAGTGCGCACGAGCAATGCTGGAAATACCTACTCATCCATGGGTGCATAGGACATTTATAGAAGATGTTTACGGAGTAAAAGCATTGATTTTGTACCTAATAAGAAAAATTACATAGTGACTTTGAGCCTCCATATCTCCTGAACCAGTCATTTCCCAGGTATAGTGCCGAGGTAAAAAATGTTCATAATGATTGGTACAATATGGAATTTCAGTTTTCGTTAAGGGTCTTTTTACACCCTTTATAACAATGTGTACAAGCCGATTTGACGGATTAGCAATAATTTTAAAACCAATTTGCCATCTATACAATTAAATTACTCCACTATTATATTAAAATCAAGCATTTCTAATTGGTATACGTACCAAATGTACACAAAACAAAGCACCTAGATTTACCAACACGCTGCATAACATTATTAACAAATGGATTCTAATTGCTAATTCTATATCTCACAAGAACAGTGCAATGAATTTTAATTAATTTACTGCAGTTGACGTGTTGGTTATAATTAAGCTGTACTATTGTAAGTTGGCTGCTAATTTGTATAGCATAGGTTGCTCTGCAAAGATGTATGGCTATTTATTTTATAGCTTGCCCTCAAATTGTAAGAGTTTCATAAAAAACGGATGCATGCGATGGTCAGTACACCGTCAAACAATATTGGCAGTTTTAAATTCTGAAGTAGGCATTACTCAAAATTAAATGTTATAGAACATAGATGGAATATAGAGAAATTATAGATAATAGACATACATATACCAGTGGGAAAAACTGTGTACCAACCTTACGGTAAGAACTTATACTTAGGTATACTACGCTACAAACGATTAGCCTTTTGAACAAACATCCTTAAGTGTCTAGAATAACGCAGTTTCTACAGAATCTGTCTTGTTACTTGCTTAGAAATGTTTTTAATTTATAATATTTTTCATATTTTATAAGTTAATGCATAAAATAGTTATTGGCCAGCGGTGACAACTTAAGGAGCTTATAACCGCATCGATGTGAATGTATGATGTCCCGCAGTATATTTAATTATTTATAAACTTCGATAGACAAAAATATATTTTCGTACTACTACCAAGAAATGGCGGTAATTTTAAAATAATAAATATTCGTAGGCGTTCAAGCATCAAACGCAACCTGACTTCACTTTATTTATTAATCGAAATAAAATTGATGTACTTCATAAATAAACTGAAGTGCTTATAAATTAAGTAAATAGAATAACAGCATCCACTTCGTCAGTGAAAAACAAAATATAAGACTAATATATCTTGGCTAATAGACCAAGCTATGATATTTCACGGCTGAGTAATGATTTAGGTGGATAATGATATAATAAGGGATCTTTGACTGACCGATGTTGTTAAGTAAAGCTTTGGCAAAAGTAATTTATTTGAAAGGTAGAATGATGATACCTATTGATGATAATATACATGTTTGATAATTACTCATTTTTATGTGTTATCTTCTTGGACGATGCTGTGTCTTTGTTAGTAAGTAACACAGCATAGAAGCACGGGTTTGACATAGGGCTCCAAATAATATTAGTCAAAAGACAGTTCCTAATTAAAAGGATTCCTGTAGAATTGAAGACACAGTCATGACCATTGATTTATAGAGTTGACTAATATTTGGTTAAAGAACAATGGTTTTCAAGGTAGTAGAGCCTTGCTGATTTCAGCATGAATGGGCCGGCTCGACCGGGGAAGTACTACCCTCTCACAGAAAATCGACGTAAAGTAACAGTACCTAAACTGTTGCGTTTCGTTCGGTGAGTGAGAGTGCCGGAGGCCCTATTCCCTACTCCTTCTCCCTCATCCCACTCCTCATCCTATCCCTTTTCCCAATCTTAAGGGGCGGCAACGCACTTGTGACTCCTGTGGTGTTGCTTGTGTCCATGGGCGGCGGTAATTGCTTACCATCAGGCGATCCGTCTGCTCGTTTGCCGCCTATTACCATAAAAAAATTAAAATATCTTGTAATTGCTGTCCGAAATGCACAAAGGCATATCTTGTTTGACTTATATCAAAGTAAATCTTGAATATGGAAAGAATTCAAACTATCGCAATTTTTTTACTTTATTTGAAAATCAAACGAATGATTCTTTCCTTTGTTGATACTTTAGAAAATGTTTGCATTTTTAAATAAATAATTGTGTAAAAGTGTGTTAAATCTTATTGTGTCGAGCTAGTTTGAAATGCTGTACAATATTTGCCTTGAATTTGCACTATTCTCCAAGTCCATAAAACTGATAGATTTTCTTTTAGTCTTGGCTATGTTTTTGATATTATTATTTTCTCCAACAGGCGATGTTTCTTGTGTCACCTTCCTATACATCGTATGCAACGGTTCGACAATAGTATGCACACAATTGCCATAACATGGATCGTAAGCAGAACACAAGTGTTTGATAGTGCCACGATAGCCGTAAATTTGATCCTGAATTCCGTTTTGGCGGTATGCTGACGTTGGAAGCTTACCTCGCTGGCTCGGTACGTAGCGTTCTATCAGTACCGTATTGTTGCATTGAGGCAGCGTGTTTCCTATCTCAACTAAATTACAGCTTCTCCGAAATTGATGGCAGCTGGAGAAGATTGGAAGAGCAGGTTTTGGAGCGGGCTTGCAGTAGTTTACGGATGATTTTTTCAACATATTTACTTACAAAATTAAATTACATCGATCTGTTATTACTATAAGGAATTCAACATTGTTGTCATGATAATCCAGTGGGCTCAATATGATGTAATGTCGTACATAATACGTAGATATTGACAAATACATATGATATGTTATGACAGTTCGAAAGACAATATAACCTGTCCGTTTAGTCCCCACGTGAAATGTGTTTGTAAGGAAGTATCAGTTACGTTAGCAGCTTGTTTTCTGTTTCAAACGATAACAGTTGTCGATGGGATTGATCGTAGTGCCTCTTCAATTGTTTATAGGAGCATGATATCTGAATTTTTACTGTGTATTAGAGGCATACAGGTGACTTATTTAATATGGTTTTGTCTTATTAAGTACTTTTTGGAAGCATTCATTCCACTTTTTGCGCAAGTTTCAAAATGTTATGTTGAGCAATCAATGAGTAATTAACTGAAAATTTCGGGCCTTTATATCATTATTATGTTGCAGGAAAACATATGTTTTGCTGTAAAGAAATATTAACCGTCATTTTACCTCACCTGCAGATTACATGATAATAAGAAATGATCCGTTTTATGAATCATTCTGCATTCCTAAGTTTTGGTAAATATGAATATACGTTTTTCATATTGATGGTTTTAATTATTAGAAGCACAAAGCAGTATGCAGAGACAAGTCTAAAGGACAGACAACGATAATGTATCCGTGTAAGCCCAATGATGGATGTTCATGCTAACTGACCACATTGACTTAAAGTGTTAAGTTGCTAACTGTAGTACAGCGCTTATAATTTGTTGTTACTGGTCTTCCATCTAGTGCATGACAGTTGTAACATAGCTTTACTTCGCAGATCAATCAATTTATCTGCATCGTAATTTCTGTGATACGATATTTTGCTTTGTATTAGTCAAACTGAATAAAGCTTGTAAATAGCTACTTTTCTGAGAAATATAATCGTGTTACTGATAATATTTTTGGAAAATTTCAGGTTGCTGTGGTTTAGACCTTGATCCTTAACACTGTGACAAATGTAATGAATATTTTATATGATTCACAAATTGTTGTTTCGGGAATGGGTGTTCTTGGCATCGGTTGTTATTTTGTATGTATGTAAAGACTGGCGACTTTTACACTAACATAATTTACATACATTTTATAATTTCAAAGAACACAGAATAATATAGACATAACTCTCGGCTGTCAAAAGCTGTCTAAATAGCTAGAATAGTCAATAAAAAATTATTTTTTAAGGAATCATACATAAATACATATACTCACGCCTTTTTCCTATCGGAGTAGGCAGATACAACGGAACTCCACTTGCTTCTATCCTTATAAACCTCACGCGCTTTCTCTACATTCATTACTCTTTTCGTACATGCTCGCCGGTTCCGGGTGCTACGGACTTTTCCAGTTTCCAAAACGTCACTAATTTGTAAGATAGATGTTGCTATTAGGTTGAAATCCATACATTGGTAATTACTAAGTAGCGCAGGTGGTTATGAGTAAACTGAGACAGCTGGTCATTGTTAATAGGTACAACCTGGTCGGAATACCAATCATAAAGGAAAACCAAATGCACAAGCGTGATGAATAATTACCATTTTGTATGATTAACCTACATGTCATACAACGCAACAGTTTAACATGTATTCATAAGGAAGGATGAGGCAAAATGCAAGCTAAATTACAGTGTCACACAGAGCGATATGGACGGATCAACATCTATATGTTAGGCGAAGATACATGTCATGTTACTGTATTTAAGAGTTACCGAGAGTTTCTATTTCTGCAGCCCACTTGTTACAACAACATTTTTAATTAGCAGTTATCATAATAAAATGCATTTTAATTGTGTTAATCGTGAGAAAGTTAGAGGAAGGAGGGATTACGAAAAGGGGGAAAAGGAAGTAAAATATTGATTAAACCTTCGGCGCTTTACCTTACACAAAGTAAAGAGTGGTTTAATTTCTCTACCTCGTTGATAAGTTGTGATATCTCACAAGTTACATTATAATTTATTGTAATATTTATAAAATAACTTATTCCAGGATATCGTCAGAGAGCGTAAACTAGATATAGAAACATGAAATATGGACGCTGGAGTTTTGTTACGAGTATAACGTATCGACTATAAGAAAGGATTTTTTAATATTCCATCCCTAATAGGGTAAAATAGTTAATTGTTTTACCCTATTAGGGATGAATACATCCGTGAACATCGGGTACTCGAAACAAAGGTACGTAGTATATTTCACGTAAAAAAATTATAACTAATCGAAGAGAAGAGTCGGCTCAGTGGCGTGTTATTGGAAAGGCCTATACCCAACAGTGTTCTACGGCAGGTGATGATGACGTGTAGATGATAGAGGCTTGTAGGTTTCAGGAAAGTTTTAGTTCTCTATGTTTATTTACAAAGATAGAGAAAGCTCACTTTCGACTGTATCTATGTATGTCATCATTTCTTAACTTAAATATTCTACGGTATTAAAAGTATATGAGTCATTTATTTTGTTGCCCATTTGTCTGTATGTTCTCATTTATTTTTTATTAGCTCCCTGGTCGTGCAGTCTGATTGCTAATAAGTCAAATCTCGCGGGTTTGCCTCCCATCCCTTTGTTGTAACCGAGAACATTTAATGTATTTTTTCGTTGTGTCGGATGTCATTTTTAATATTGGTTGTTTTTATTTGTGCAATTAAGTATTATTTGCTAGTGAAGATACCTTCAGACTTCAAATCCACGGCGTGCACCGCTGACTTTTATGTTTTGTTCGTAATAAATTATAAACGCTTGCCCTGTGCCTCGAAGGGCATGTTAAGCCGTCGGTCGTTATATGATGGTCGTTATTTTATAGCTACAATAGGAATTAGGCTACATAAAGATATTGAACCTTATCGAAATAGTATTGGATTTTTCAGACCAAATAAAAACTAGCTAAATTATTTTCTGAACCAGAGTAGCGAGCTTGGAATTTCAATACAAATTGATGTTCCTTCGTATCTTGCATATATGTATGTACATAACAACTTTCTATAAATGCACGTATATACTTACATCATCACTTCACACAAAAAAATAAGCTACTTCCACCTTGAACACAATAAAGATAACGCAAGAATACGAAAAGATGTTGTCTTAAAAGCTACCACAAAAAATACGAGTTTATGTTGACGATTTTATTTGTGTTATAAATTATAATAACACATATATAAAAACATACATTAAACATTATGGCACTCACGTACATTACCTGACCACAAAATGTGCAAACGAGTATAAACAGCGAAAATAAAAAAATGTTCCACAGTACTCAAGGTCAATGTAGTGACGTCACCACAACAAACGCGATCATGAACTTGACACCGAGTTACTGGACCATTGTTTAGGTAATAAGGTATTTCATTTGCGCTATGAAAACTTAGTTGATGGCGTTTGTGTAAGCGAGTCAAGTTTAATCATAATGCAATTAATGTATTTGGTGTTTATTTTAAGATTTGAACTTGGGCAATTTCTTTTTTAATCGTGACAATACTTCTAAACCTCCGTCCGTCAATCTGTCTATTTGTTTGTCAGCGGCCTCTTTAATAAAGAAGATTGTGAAATTCAAATTATATTCATTTATTACACAATTTAAAAGATAACGAAGATTAAACTATATGAAACTAGATCATTATTGCGTGAGCCTCATTTGTAATCGCTTAATTCGCAATTTGGCGTTGATTTTATGTTTATTATTACCAGGAATGCTACTCACGTTTTTTTTCTTGCCAAATCGTCGTCATGATCTCGTTAATGTATACTGTTAGGAACAAAAATCGTTGACGATTCTTGTTTTACTCCAAGTATGAACCCACACGTTGATTATATTTAAAGTTCAAACTACCAATATTTTTATTTAATGTTTCTTATTGTCTAGATATTAATTCGAAACATCTCCCTCTAAGAGTTTACAGATTTGAAAACCTATTTTTCATTACAGTATAAAGTAAAGTATAAGGATAAGGTTATTTTTCTGCATAGATATACAAAAAATCTCAAGATTATACAACTTTAATTTAACAAGTACCTATACGTAAGGTTGAATTTACAAAATAATGTGACCATATCATAACTTTTGCACAACGTGGACGGTTTTAAACGTCACCTTTGTTCGAGACTGTGCATCTTGGGTTTTTATATCAATGTTTATCTGCCATAATTATGTAGGCTATATATAGAGTCTGGAAACACGTTTGATATGGTGCAACAAGCATGATCGAAGATTTGTTTAACTTTTCTTGATATAAGTGTAGATATTAGCCGTGTGGTTGACGGCATAGAATACATGTGTCACCACCCCCTATCTTGCCGTGGGTGTCGTAAGAGGCGACTAAGGGATAACACGATGCAAATACCATCTTTGCGTAGAGACGGAAAACTCGACATCAAACCCTATACGACTGCCTCGTTGGTCTCGCGGCATAAATGTGCGCGTGGGATCGAGAGGTCCCGGGTTCGATTCCTGGGTCGGGCAGTGTTATTGGGTTTTTCTGTCAAGAAATTCTCAGTAGCAGCACGGAGTCTGGAAATGTGCCCGGTACGGCAATAGGCTCGCCCCTTATTAGGTGGGACTAAAGTATATCTGGCGAAAAGTGGGTGTAGAAATACACCTCTGCCTACCCCTTCGGGGATAAAAGGCGTGACGATATGTATGTATGTATGTAAGTGTAGATAGTACTCATTAATACAAATAATTCTTATATCTTATACTAAATATAAAGCTGAAGAGTTTGCTTGTTTGTTTGTTTGGTTGAACGCGCTAATCTCAGGAACTACTGGTCCGATTTGAAAAATTCTTTCAGTGTTAGATAGCCCATTTATCGAGGAAGGCAATAGGCTATATAACATCACGCTATGAGCGACGGGAGCGGATCAGTAGCCTTAAATAACGCGGGTGTAACCGCGGGCATCTTCTAGTACTTCATAACGTACTTACATACCATGAAAATATATTTATTAATAAACTCATATATACATTATAAAATTATTCAAGTAAGCAATTACCGCCGCCCATGGACACGACAGGCGTCCCAAGTGCGTTGCCGCCCCTTGGGGTTAGGAAATGGGATAGGATGAGGAGTGGGATGAGGGAGAAGGAATAGGGGATAGGCCCTTCGGCACTCTCACTCACCGAACGAAACGCAACAGTTTAAGTACTGTTACTTTACGTCGATTTTCTGTGAGAGGGAGGTACTTCCCTGGTCGAGCCGGCCCATCATGCTGAAATCAGCAAGGTTCTACTACCTTATTGCGTCTATATAACTGTGCCGAACTCTAGTTAATAGGCTTTTTAATTTGTGACGATGTCAGTCATCATTTAATGATAAGCCTTTACATATTGTGTACATATGCAGTACTTAATTCTTTTTACGAATTGACTAAGCTAGACTTATAATAATTTTAAATCACGGTTCATTTGTATCGTAGTACCTAGTTACCTACATCATGATTAGGTATCATGTAATGACTACTGGAGTAGGTATAATAAACACACACAGACAAGATTTTCCTCAAGAGTTCCTATGCGCGGCTCGCACGGTGGAGAGATTTTGACCTTCAGCAGCTTGCTAGCAACTTGTAGCTGTTTTTGACCATGATATAAAATCGATGGTAACGATATAACATTTTTGATAATATAACACACTCTTAAATGTAGATTTGTACTATAATATCACAAACTCTCCGACATGACCTGCGTTTGGGGGACATGATTTCTTTTTTACTTTCATAGAGGGTATTTTTAATGTCGTTGGCAAAAAAAGTTTAGCTATGCGTATGTAAGAGGTCAATAAGCGGCGATGATACAGATACGAGGGGAGTTCAATGTATTCTCGGTATAGGTATGAAGGAAAAGGCGGAAAATTCTGAATAAATTTTATTTTTCAATATACTCCCCTAACATCTCAATACATTTATTTGTTCGTGAAAGTAACTTTTCAATTCCCTCTGAAAAATATTTTTCTTCATGGCCCGAAAAATGTTCGTTTATTGCTCCCTTCAACTCTTCATCGTCCGAAAAATGCTTTCCACGAAGGTCTTTTTTAAGATTAGGGAGTAGATAATAATCACTAGGGGCCAGGTCCGGACTGTAGGGTGGATGATTGATTTCTTCAAATCCGTACTCCCGCACAGCAGCCTGGGCAAGGCGCGCCTTGTGAACCGGCGCGTTGTCGTGAAGCAGCAACACACCTGCGGTTAATTTTCCACGTCTTTTTTCTTTAATTGCCTCCTTTAAATTACGCAGGGTGGTTGCGTATGATGCAGCAGTAATACTTTGACCTTTTTTTGTGTACTCGATTAGCAAGATTCCCTTAGAATCCCAAACACCGTGGCCATGAGCTTTCCTGCGGACGGAGTGACTTTGAACTTCTTCGGCGGGTCTGATCCTTTTTTGTGCCACTGCATAGACTCTTGCTTGCTCTCAGGGTCATAGTGATGAACCCACGTT
Source organism: Euclidia mi (assembly GCA_944739405.2). Taxonomy (NCBI): domain Eukaryota; kingdom Metazoa; phylum Arthropoda; class Insecta; order Lepidoptera; family Erebidae; genus Euclidia; species Euclidia mi. Next base: position 18,663,790 of record OX123189.2, read on the forward strand.
CCATCACCAGTAACAATCCGATCGAAAGTACTTTGCGGATTTTCACCACAGAGGTCCAAAAACTCCTTACAACAGTCAACTCGCACTTGTTTCTGTAGCGCGGTGAGCATTCGCGGCACCCATCTTGCACTGACCTTTGACAAATTCAGGCGCTCATGAAGGATTGTGTGAATGGTACCCACGGATAGCTTAGTCATTTCTGCTAATGTTTTCACTCTTACACGGGCATCTTCAAGTACAAGTTTTTCGACTAATTTGACGTTTTCTTCAGTAGCGGCACAAATTGGGCCACCAGCGTGGGGGTCGTCTTCAATGCTCTCTCTGCCCCGTTTGAATTCACTTGACCACTTCTGAATTGTAGATAATGAAGGCGCAGAATCTTGGTAAACTGCCACCATTTCTTCATGGATAATTTTTTGAGTTTTTCCTTGTTTTGTGAGGAATTTTATCACTGCACGATGCTCGATTTTTTTCATCATTGTCGAATCAGTCATCATAGTTGTCTTTTCGCAATGATATCTTGAATACTAATGGTGGCAATTAAATGAAATTTTGTATTTATACTCTCAAAGAGTGTCATTAACTAATGAGATAATTAAATTACCCTTATCATTAGTATATCACCTCGATACCGAGAATACATTGAACTCCCCTCGTATGTACCACATGAGGAAAGTCTTGCCTACATAGAGGACATTTTTAAAGGTTATTGGAATAAAAACGTGTATCTATAGGTACGACTTGCGAACATCAGTGGCGATGATACAGAGCTGTGTAGTAAGAGGAAAATATGAAACATAATTATATTTTTTGTAGGTGCGACTCATGTTGCAAAAGTAGCAGCTTTTGTAAATATTACATTCTCGAGAAACGTCTGGTGACAATACAAATAGCTATTTTCAAGTAAAGTATTTTGTTTTTCTCGAACACGAACTTCGAATGTAAAACTGATATTACTCGTAATTCCTTAGAGGTAAGCCAATTTTACATACGCTATTGAGGAGTTTTAGTATTTTAATGTGTGAACTTTTATGCCATAGTAGGAAAATAAGCTGACGGGTTGCCTGGTCGCATTACCAACGCCCATGGAGGGTGTCCGCGCAACCCCAGGGGAGTCACAAGTGCGCTGCCGACCTGGATGGGAAAAGGTACAAAAGGAGGAGCAGGATGAGGGCACTCTTACTCACCGAACGAAACGCAGCAGTACACTAGTACTTTTACGGTCGGATGCAATATTTGATCTATACATGGTTAAGGCGATCAGAGATACATAATTTAACATATTTTGTATGGAGATTGTATCAGTTAATTATTTATCTCTCGTAGCGAAATCTAAAGCGAATACTCAAAGTCAAAATCATTTATTCATTTAGGCCAAAAAGTGACGCTTATGAACATCAAAAATTTAAGTTAATTACTAGATGATTTTACATTTACTGCCCCTTTCGCAATGCGATAGATAGAACCACGAGAAAGAACGGTAAGCAATAAAACTCGTGGCCACTCTTTTTAACTGTCAGTATAATGGTTTTACATGTTATCTTGGTAAGGAGCTGCAACTG